>JAZHRO010000077.1:151445500-152100000 GCA_037157565.1 Thalassia testudinum | reverse complement strand
CAACCCTTATACTCCCTAACCGATCCTTCGCGCAAATCGCTGCTCATGTACATTCTTTCTAGAGAATATATTAGGCCAATACATCCTAGGGTAGAATGGCGAGTACGGATTGATGCTTGTACTTTTACTCTCGCCATTCAAGGGTTTGAACTAATTATGTGTATATCTTTTAAAACCTGTCCTGCTCTGGAGGATCCTTGTTATCCTCCACTTATTCTGTTTCGAGAGGTCCCTTTTCAGATTCTGTTTATTATTCCTAGATCTCCCAAGGTAGCCAATGAGATTTTTTGTTTTCATTTTTTCTGGCAAGCATTTGGAATTACATTGCATCATTAGCTCGCTAACATCCGTGGTTACCTGTTTTCTAGGCCTACACTGTTATGAATATTTTTAGGGCCTAACTTTGTTTGGTTGGAACCAGACTTATAGGTTTCTTCTTAATCTGGCTGTTGACAGAAAATGCAGCGCTTGTTGGGAGGCAACCCAGCAAACTGTGTCAGGTGATATTTTTCCTTTCTCCTGTTTTAATTTTACAATGGGGACATTGTAGGATTTAGGCATGGGGGAGTGCATTTGCATTTTAGGAAGTATTTATGCATTTAGGTTAGTATAAAAAAAAAAAATTGAGCTTTATGGGTTAGTCCCTAGCAAATACCTTTGTTATTGGAGCCTCTTCTTCTGGAATTATTTCTTAAGTTTAGAATCCAGTGCATTTATTTCACGTACACGTAGATTTAGTAATGGATTCTTGAGGAAAACCAAGGAGCATTTGTAAGTCTACTGAACCCTTGGACAGTTCGTAGGGAGTCAGGCATACTATCTTCTAATAGATCTACCTCATATTTGTGAGAAGAAAGTAGAGAGATTACTGGTGCGCTAAGTCTAGTGCAAAGACTCTTAAGTTTTCGATAATTAGATAATGATACTTCAGAGTTAGGCGTAGTTTTCACTCTCTGTTCCTGTGTACGTACTTTGAGTGAATTCCTGAGAGTCACCAAATAAGGCAGATACTCAGAGATTGAGTCTTAATAAAGCTATAACTATGGTGGATGGTTACGACCGTCCTTCAGAGAGTCCTCAGCTGAAGGAGGGTAATAGTGTCAAAGGTCAGAAATACGCCTGTCCTATCCATTCCTTCCCGGTGCCGAGAATAGGCACTTCCACCAAATAAGCCACATAACTTCCTCTTGACCATCATCATCCCTAATAGTGCCTCATAAATAAAAGTCCGTATCGTGTTGTGTTGATTGAAAAAGAAACAAAAATAAGGAGAAATAAAGAAAAAAGAAAGAAAAAGAGAAAAAGAAGAAACAAAAAGAACAAAAAGAAATATTTATATTACAAAAAAAAAAAGTTCAAGTGTATGATATAACACTGTTTCTGAGGCAGCAAAACACCTATCGCGTTCCACCAAATAAGACCCATACCTACCTTCTAGTATTTCTGATTGCCTGAATATTGGTTGAGAACTCTAACTTAGTTGTAGAGTTATTAGGACTTTAATTGAAGTGTGGATGCCATGTGAGGCCACCAAATAGTGAGTACAATTTCTAAATCTGGCGAGATTTGTGATCTCAGAAAGAAGAAAAGAGAGAGTGCCCAGGAACATCAAGAGAGCACAATTGTGTAGCCTCTCTCAAAGTTGACTTGTCTAATAGTCTAGAGAGCTAGCATCTACAGTACTAGACTATATGTAGCACCAGTTGAGTGTATGCCACCAAATACAAATCCAGTCAACTTGATATCTCCTACCTAAGCCAAACACCGGGGTCAAATTATAAATTATCGTCTGCTTTATCCCCGAGGGAAGTAGTTGCCTATCTCAATAGAAATTTTTGCCAAGGGTGATGTACGAACTCCTAATGCGAATCGGCTCTTTCACTTGGATCTGTTACCTAGGCTATCAGCACTTCACATTTGTCTGGATTTCAAAAGTTTTGAAGTAAGAAAAGAAGAAATCTTCTGATTACTTCTATTATTTTTCATTTTTGCTAGGGACTAGCAAATCTTAGGCATGGGAGTATTTGATGAGTCCATTAAAATGGACTAATATTAAGCCTAAGTATATTTAATTGTATAGTTTAGGTGTGTTAATAATGGCAATTAAGTTATAGAATATTTGTACGCCTCATGATTTAAGTTTATAACATTCTATAACTTAATTATTTTGTTATTTTTATGTGTAGGTAATAAAATGCAGAAAGAACAAGGATAGGGGGATAAATTCCCCAACACATAACAGCCGCGACTCTTTCCCCCTTACCCCGTCGAACATTAGGGTAATCTTCCTCTTCCGCTGCCTTTCTCAACAACTATGACCAGGGATTTGGGAAAATCCCTTAACTCACGTGCAAAGGAGAGAAGTTAAAAAGAAGAGGCGGGGAGAGAGGAAGGCCGTCTTCCCCCTTGCGGGGAACAATTCCAGCATGCACTGTGGATGGGCATCTTCCCCGCGCAGGAGCGCAGCCTACTCTTCCTCTATGCACTTATTTCCAGCCACATCCTACTTTCAGCGCTTCCTCCCTTCAGCACCAAGCGTAGCACTTCAACCCTCTGCAGGCGCTGCGTCCGCCCCTGCCAGCACCGCAACCCATCCTACCCTTCAGCCGCACACGCACCCATCCATCCTCCAGCTCCCCCCTGCTACAGGCGCTCACTCCATCTCTGCCCGCAGATCCGCCTCCCTTCAGCACCTCCATCGTCCTAGTAGGCACCGCACGCCAAGTTCTTCAGAGCTGCCTCAAGCTAGCGCTTGGCGCTCCCCTCGCCTCCAGTGCACCGCAGCGTGTGCACCGCTCATCTGCAAGCGCCATCTGCCTGCCAGCGCGCACCATGTCGTGCCTCTCCACCCTGCATCCACGCCATTGCAGGTGCTCACGCACAGCACAGCAGGTGCCCGCACAGCCTACAGGCCGCCCCTACTCACCGTGCCTGCACGCCAGCGCGCCTCTCCCTCCAGCCACTGCAGGCGTAAAATAGCGCACCGCTTCACCAACAACCCGTGCTTCTCCACCATCCACAGGTGCAAACCAGCATGCACACGTCGATAAGCCAGTGCGCGCACGCCCGCACACTCGCACAGCCGCAGGCGGCACTGCAGCAGCTCCGCCTTCTTGTTCAACAGGCCAGAGCTCCAGCCATTGCCGCCGGCCACCTCCGTCGCCACCGCTGCCACCACCGGAGAGCTCTCGACCTCACCGTCCTCCTGAGCCTTGCAACAGCCCCGTGGTTCTCTCCCTCTCTCGTGAGGAGGAGAGAGGAAAAAAGCCCTATTTTTCCACCAATTAAAATTTACATTCAATGCTCTTGCCACCTAATTTGATTTTTTATTATTATTATATTATGGCAGAATTGCATTCGAACACTCATAGTTCTTTATAATTACATGGTATTGATATTAACTAGTTTAAAGATTGATTTTGGGCTTAACATAAGTACTAATTGTCTTTAGTACACATCACATGAAAATTGCATAAATTCATCATAAATTTATTTAGGATTTCTGTGAGGAAAAACTGCCCATATACCCTTATATTTTTAAGTTATTACAAATCTACTTTCCTTCACATTTTAAGTTAGACTTGAATAGGGATTTTGCATTATTCAAAATAACATTAAATAATTAAGTATTGATTGCATAATTACTTCCCTGTGGACACGACCCACTCTTCTGCGAGTGGTTATTTTCATTGTTTTTGATTATTCGATTTTTCCACCACTTAAATACTATAACGCAAAGCGAAAAGTCGACTATCATTTACCAGTTTTGATCTTCTGGTGGTTGATCGGGGATAATCAGGTTGTCCTCGATATGCGATTCATCAACCATGGCTTTGATATCAATATTTGTTTTATAACACCACAATTAATCCCTTGTTGGGCCTTAAAGATGTCAATCTTTAGAGTTTGGTTCCCAATTTTTAGTTCTATTTGGCCCTCCTCACAGTTTATATTAGCCCTAGCAGTGGCCAGAAAAGGTCTCTCTTGTATAATCGGTGTATCCCTTGGGTTCTCAGGTGCATCCATATCCAAGACTATAAAATCCACCGGGAAATAGAAATCCCGTACCCTAACAATGACATCCTCGAGTATTCCTTTAGGTGACTTGATGGATCAATCGGCTAACTGCAATGTCACCTCTGTTGGTTTAAGCTTGGATTCTTCAAGGTGGTCAAGGAGGGATGTAGGCATTAGGTTTATAGAGGCACCTAAGTCTAATAAGGCTCTGTCGAATTGGGTATCACCAATTTTAAATGAAATTAGGGGAGTACCTAGGTCTTTAGCCTTAGGTGGGAGTTTGCTCAAGATTACAGAGCTAGCTTGCTCTGATAGTATGATCAGACTCCCACTTTTGGTTTGCAGATTAGGCTTGGGTGTACACACTCCTTTCAGAAATCGTGCATTAGCCGGTATGTGGTGGATTGCATCCATCAAGGGTATGTTTATCTGGACCTATTTAAAGAGCTTGACCAGATCCTCCTCAGGAGCCACGGGATTGATTATCTTCTTTCCCTTGGTCAAGGCCTCAAGAAATGGAACCTTGGTTGGTTCCCCTAGAATAGTCCAGGTTCTTGATCTGGGATAGGGGTATCCTGGATAACTATCCTAGGGCTTAGGTTACTACCAGGCTTGGAGTGGTTTGGATAAGGTGGGTCTTGAGTTGCTTTACCACTACAGGTTGTTACAGAGTTTAGTCCTGCCTGGTTTTGGTTTGGGGCTAGTAAAATAGGTGGCTGCTGTTGAAATCCCATGTAAGATGTCGAAGCTTCCACCCCATCAGGTGATGGAATAGAAGGGGCCTGATAAATCATGTGTGCGTCACCTGAATTTGGGTTCATAATGTGCCTCTAGGTCGGCACGTTATTCGGATTCGGTAGAGTTTACGAAGGGAGTGTGCCATGTTGGCGGGAATTCACCATCTGGGTGAGTTGATTGCGAACCTCTGTGATCTCATCCTTGTGCTATTTTTGTATTGCCGCATTTGTCTTCTGAATGTCAGCCAGAGTCTGAAGGATAAGGGTCATTTGATCTTCTTGGTTTGGCCCAGATTGATAGGTGGGGTTGGGCCGAGGCTGAGGCGGCTGATATGGATGAGGAGCTTGTAGACGGGGTTGATAAGGTGGTCTTTGATTCTGAGAATTTCCCGTCCACAGGAAGTTGGGATGATTCCGCCATCCAGGGTTATAGGTATTGGAGAATGGGTCATTTTGGATGGCATTGAGGTCCTCGTTGGTCTGAGGAGCCTTAGGAAAATCAAAGTATGAGGGTTCAAATTTCCCCTAACTAGAATAGAGTGGATTGGAGGTCCCTCCAGTCCTAGAGTCAGATGGGGGTGGATATGGGTCCATCCTCTGAGAAGATCGGTGATAGATGTTTTGCACAGTTTCCCTCCCAAGAGGTGGCTGTGCAAATGAGTTTTGCATAGAGGTGGCTCGCTGTAGATGCCGAGATAGCTCATCCACCTTCTCTATGATAGAGACCTTGTCTAACCGACTGGCCATCAGTTCCAAGTCGACGAATGCGGACAGGCCCTACATCTCATGTGCTCCCCTAAGATTCGTCGATGCGTGGGCATTCATCTGGCCAAATAAGCCCATGGAGTCATTATTGATGGAGTTCTCACACATATTCTCGAGAATCTCCCACACTGTTTCCTCATGTTGACCCATGATGTTTCCTCCGCAGGTTGCATTGACGAACAATCGAATGTCTTCACGAAGTCCCTAGTAAAAAGACTGGACTTGTTCCCATTTATTAACTCCGTGATGGGGGCACTTCCGCATGGGATCCAAGAATCAATTTCATGCCTCATGAAGAGGTTCTCCCGATTATTGAGTGAAGTGGGTAATCTGGTGGCGCAAGGCATTCGTCTGACCAATGAGGAAGAACTTTTTCAAAACTTCAGACTAGAGTTCAACCCATGTGTTGATCGGACGAGTTTAAGTCTGATACCAATGAGTAGCCTTGTCCATGAGGAAGAAAGAAAGCATCTTCATGAGTAGAATATCCCGATTTTGTACATTTGACCCGAATGTTTGGGCCAGATGTTTAATTTGTTTGATCTGCTGGAATGGATCCTCGGAGTTAAGCCCATGGAATTTTGGTATGGCATGAATCATATTGGGCTTGAGTTTAGAATTAGGACCTCCAGTCGGGATTTAAACTCGAGGCTCGATTGCCACCACAGCGTGATTATAGTGATTGCGCATCATAGGATGCTGCAGTAGGTTTACAAAGTTTTGGAATAGATCATTTAAGCGCTAAAGTTGGTGCTCAAGGTTGTTCTCTTCTTGAATGGGCTGTGCCACGATGGAAGAAGAAGGAGAACTTGGTTTTGATGAATCAGAGGAGAGATCTATGTGGTGGGGTTGTTGCACAAACACGGGCGTCGAGGCTTGGCATCGGTGGGAGTGGATTTCTAAAGGAGGTCTTAAGGATGGTATTAAGGACCTCCTACCAAATATGCACCGAAGGATTAGATGAGATTAGAATGTGCTGGACCCAATCGATACACCCACAAAATGTTGGGTGACTATAGGGTTCGGGGTGGATGATAGCCCTTAGTCAGAAAGGCCGTCCACCTGAGAAATACCTGGGCAGCTAGAGAGGGAGAGTCCCGCAAAGACCCCTACACGGTGAAGCATCCCCACGAGTTACAGGGTTTCCCCCACCCGACCTCTCTTGTCACTAAGATTCCAGGTAGACCAGAATGGGGATTGAAAGAGCAATCTTCGTTTTCGTTGAAAACTTTAATATAAAATGATGTGTCGTTGTATTTAATCGCGTGGTAGAAAATCACTTTTCAAAACATTTAAATTCCCAAAACTAACTACGAAGAGTTAGGTCATCTCCACAGGGAGGAATTAGCCTATTAAAAATGAGTAATAATACATCAAGGAATAGGGAATATTAATAGAGGTGCATGCTAACTAGTGCTCTCATTTCCAGCATAAATTCTCAATATAGATAATTAATCAAGAAGATGAGGGTGCACATGAAAAGTTACCACAATATAATATTCTAAATAATGACCTTGGTAATAGAAAACAATGTTACTATTAATCTCCTAACTAATGACACGAATGTACTATAATCAATATCTCATGTTGTATGTCATTCATAAGGAGAAATCAATTATATGTAATTCCAAATTAAGCAAGGGGTGTCCATACAAATTTGCTGCAATATATTAATTCAGAAAATAAATGAATAGTAGCTTTGACAATGGCATTTTTCGTAATTACTAATTGAGCGAAAAACAGAGGTTTTTACCTCTCTCTTCCATGCGCGAGCATGGGTCGATGGCTGATGGTGAGGTCGCACCTAGAGATGCGTCTCGACGAGTGCTTCACAATGGCGGCAGCGGCACATTGTGAGAAGGTCGGTGGCGGCCTGCCGGCAGAGATGAACAGCAGCAGTGGAGAAGTTGCTGTTGCTGCACGTGCTGTAGATGTGCGGAGATGCGAAGGCGTTGGCATGCGGGTGCTCTGCACAGTGTGTAGGCACGCGTGGAGGTGCAGCGCTACAGGCACTGGATGAAGCAGAATTGAGGTGCCTGAACAGGCCTACGGTGATGGTGGGTGTGCAAGGTGGTTGCGCTATGCTGGTGCCGGTCTAGCAAGTGCAGGCAGAGCGGCTGCTGGTGTTGGAGAGGGGCACGGTGATGCCAGGTGCGGGCGATGGAGACAGGCAGAGCCCTCCGGGCGTTACAGAAGAGCGCACGCCTGTGGGTGTTGGTGGCGAGGGTGGAGCAGCTAGAGGGTTTTCTACGCAGGTGCGTGAATGGGCACCTGCAGGGCAGGTTGGAGATGGGCGAGCAGGTGTGATGGCTTGAGTGCCTACAGCGTTGGAGGGGAGCGCTGGTAGTGCTTGGCATGCGGTGCCTGCGGGGAGTGCTAGGCGCTGGAAGGAGGAAGCGCCTACGCTGAGAATGGTGCCTGGTGGCAAGGGCGGTGCTGTGCAACGCCTGCGGGTGCCTGCAGGGGCGCGGGTGAGGCGAGGGCGGTGCTTGCAGGCTGTGGAGAGGCACTGTGCGAGTGCACAAGGTGGTTGGGCTAGAATGAGGAAGCGCCTGCGGGTGTGGGTGGGGCGGTGCGGTGATGGTAGGTACAGGATTGGTGCACAGTGCACACTAGTTACACGGTTCTGGATGAAGATGATGCAGTTCCTCACAGGGGGAAGATGGATCCACCTAAAAGAGAAGCCTCCCTACTTTTCTACTTCTTCGTGAATTATCTGCACCTCCTCCCCCATTTTCACAGCTACTGTTATGTCTAAAAATAGCCTGTAAGTTGGGTTGGCCAGCCGTGAAGAGGGTTAAGCGAAGGAGCTTGGATTTATCCCTGAAATAATAAAATGGAAAATAATTATTATATTTATAAAATGCAATAACACATATGCAAACATAATTAATGATGCATGCAATCATTTTAGGATCTAATGTAGTTATTAACGAACATAAAATGTAAGATTAAAGTTAACTTAGGTGTAACAGTAGTCCATTCAAATGGACTCATCAGGGACCTTGACCTCTTAAGTCTACAACTTTTAATTAAGATCAAGGTGTTTAGGGTTCCACTTGAACTTTATAGATCTTTTTGAGTGCAAAAACTGACCTAATTTTAAGGTTGGTTGACCCAAGGGGTCAATTTCACCTCTTTGTCCTTTGAGAACTTTTAGGTCCTTTCTTTTAGGGTTCAAGTGAGCTAAGAGCTTGATTTTCTTAGGGTTTCTCTTGGATAAATCACTTCAAACATGGCTTAGGCACACCTCCTTTTGAAAATTTTGATTCTTTGCTTAAGCGAAGATGTCTCTAAAACCATATATTGAAATCCTTAAGTTGGCTCTATTTGGTCCAATTTAGTTGCCTTAAAGATGGTATCTAGGGCTCAATCAAGAAGGTGCTAACCCTAGTTACCTTAAATGGATGTGCAGTTCAAAGAATGTGTTGAAATAAAAAATCAGGCAACTTTGGTGAATTACAAAATATGGAAGCAGGTAGCCCTAGATTGATTTTTCTTTGTTTTCCTTTTCAGATTTTGAGGGGATTAAGAGAAAGGGCTAATGAAAATTTACCTGTTCCTGGTGTGGTTGTTGTGCGGGTGTTTTTTTTTTCTTCCCCTGAAATAATCACAACAAAAGAAAGAGAGCAAGTTAGTATTGAATCAGAGGTTGTGATCAAAGTTTCTAAAATGCCCGTTGCTCCTCGGCAACGGTGCCAAAATGTTTACGACAGAAGGCGAGATTAGTTTATAAAGATAAATGATGTTGCGTTGCAGTATAAGTTGAAATCACCTTGTAAACAAATAAGAATTTTATTACTCGAAAACTTAGGAATCTGAGGTCAAACACGGGGAGCAAATTGGTATTTAAAAACTAAGAACACAATCTCAAATTGATAAAATGTGATGTTCAACAATATTATGAAGCAAAAGAATTAAGCTCAATGTGTATAAGTGCTTCAAAGAGATGAATTGAGATGTAAAAAGAAATAGAATTAATTCTCTCTCTTCTTTCTTCTCTCCTCTCTGATGTCTTCTTCTTTTTCTTTTCTTTTCTTCCTTCTCTGATTTCTTCTTTCTTTCTCTGTGGCTACTTTTCTCTTCTATCTTCTTCTTCCTTCTTTTTCTTTTCTTGGTTTCTACTTTTGATCTCCTTCTCTCTTTGGCTTTGGCTCCTTTCTCTTTCTCTATCTTCTGCTTTTTCTTCAGTTGTGCCTTCCTTCTTCCTTGGCTTCTAATTTCCTTCTTTCTCTTTCTTCTTCTTTTTCTTTCCTCAGCTGAGCCTTCTCCTTCCTTCCTTAAGCTCCTTCTTCTTCTGCCTCTTTCAGATTTGCCTTCAGGACCTCAGCTTCTTCCTTAGCCATGCTTTCTTCTCCTCCAGCTTCCTTCCTTAGCCTCTTTCTTCTCTACGGCTCCTTCCTTCAGCTTCCCTTCCTTCTCGCAGCTCCTTCCTTCAGCTTCCCTTCCTTCATTCTCTTCCTGCACAGAGAAGTACAAAACCTACCCCTATCCTCCCCCGTGTACGCTCTCTCTCTCTTCTTCTCTCTTAGGTTCGCTCCCAGAGCCAATCGGGTATACGGGTCGGGTTAAGCGCACCCGAGTCTAGGCGCACCGGCATGGGTGGTGTGCGAGGAGTGCAGGGTTATCGGGTTAGGCAGCTAGCTCTACGTAGCGTGGGTCGTGGACGAGGCAGGTAAGCGAGCGAGGGGATCTCACCCCGTGATCTGAGGCGATAAGGTAAAAACACAAAAATAATTTAAAGCACGCTACCTGCTTGAAAACGCCTGAGGTGGGACTAAAAGTCCCACTTGCTTCTTTGCGCACGCCCGCAGGGGGATGCCTGTGTAATTGCTGTGGCTGCAGACGATGTGGCCTTCGGTTGCTAGGTGCGAAAGAGTTGTGGGGTGTTTCCGCTCACCTAGGACTCTACTGCCTAGAATGTCGCGACCTAGAGCAATCTTGCGAGCAAGCTTTGCTCCTACTCCAATGGTGGTAATGGGTCGGACCTTCAAATCACAACTATGGCCTCGTGGCCCTATAAAGCACTTAGGAAGCTTCGTCGTGTCATGGTGAAGGTGGTGCGGTGGGTGGCGTGGTGCAGAACAGCCTAGGCGTGCGTGCCTAGGTTGGACTGTGACCGTGAAAGTGCGTGTGTTCGGTGGGAGTGTAGGGTGCATGTGGCGGTCAGTGAAGGGGCAAATAATGATCAGTGGGTGATGGTGGAGGTTTTGAGGTAGGTGGCGAGGCATGTGGATGAGTGGAGCGAAGGTTGCGCCTTCATCGGTGGTCTGCTGGAGATGAGGAAGACGAAGGTGGTTTATGGCTGTCGAGGGTGGTTTTGTGAAATAAAGAGGGGGAAAGTGAAAGGTAGGGAGAGAGGAACTTAACTGAGGGTATTTGGATGAAGGGGGGGGATGTAGGGTGGATGGCACGTATCTACTGTCGTGGAGACGAAAGCCTTGAGATGAGGAAGACTGTGATGACGAAGGGGTTGGAGAAGTGCGTGCAGGTATGGCGCGACACGGAGGAGCAAGGCGGAGAAGACTCTGCCATTAGTATGGTGGCAGAGCGATGAGAAGAGGGAGGAGAGATCACCAGAGCTTGTGGGCTATTGGCCGAAGATGGGGGAGGAAGAAATTTGGCGGTTTCTACAGCCAATTCAAGCTTAATCTCAATGGCAATGACAGGGGGCCCTTTTATAGAAATCGGCGGAGGACCTTGTGCTTGGAAGACAAGCTTCCAAGCATGGGTTTCCTCGCTGGAGTAGGAAATCCATGATATACCCATATCTCTCGAGCGTTCACACGAGAGATTGGGTGCGAATCAAGGCATGTGATTGAGTTCACACGATCGGGAATTCCTCAGTGAATCTCCCTTTCAAATCTGAGAGGGATTCTTTGAGGGAACAAGGAGGACTTCCTTCCTGAACCTCACCGGAGTAGGATTCCTCCGCTGTAATGGTGGAGGGACCTAATTGCAAAGAGTGGCGAGGAAGATAGGGGGGTCTCTGCAAGGTTTTCAAAAGCTAGGAGTATAAAAGTAATTGGGTTAGACTATTTTGCAAAGTAGGTCAAGGTGAACTCTCCTTAGGTCCAAATTTTGGTATAAACCTAATTTGGACCCAAGGAATCCAATGGTAAAGTTGGATTTTAGGTTTTACTACGTTTGACTGGACATTTCACACAAAAACCCAAATTACAGCAAATAATTAGCTAAGACCCCTATTTAGGTCAAAATAGGTTCCAAAGGCCAATTTGAAGGTTCTATGCCCTAGGGGTATTTTTTCATGAATTTTAGAGGGCTTAGTTAATTTTTATCCTGACCAGAACTTTGTTGAATTAAGTGAGTCTTTTTTCGGGTTATAAGAAGTCATTTAATTCTTCGATTGCACATGAACTCATTTCTGATTGAACCAACTCACTTTTTATCTTTTTAAGATCATTTGACCTATGTTTAACCCCTGAGAAATCCCGTTGATGTACTGCAATGGTAAAATTACAATTTTACCCTTTGTTTCTTATTTTCTTCTCAGAATAGTTATTCCTTGAATTAGGCCCTTCTCTAAGTTATGTAGAAGCTTTTATTCTCTTTGCTAGGTCAAAATGAGCTAGTTAGAGCTCATGATGGTGTTCCCATCAAGCTCCTAACTCTATAACTTTATTTTCCATCTTGCTCATGATTCCATGTTATTATCTACATCTTACACCTACATTATTCACAAAAGTCTAAAATTAGATAATTTGGCATAAAATAAACACAAAACCTAAATATGCATGCATGATCTAATTGCAACATTTTTAAACCTAATGCATGATTTTACTAAGAAGTTAGCCCTAGGTTAAGCCAATTAGGGTAATAAATTAGGCTGTTATTACACCCCCACGCCTACCTTATGCTAGTCCCTTAGCAAAATTAACATGCGAAAAACCTGCGGATTTCATGCGAGAATCACAATGCGTGGGTTTTCTTTATTTTCAAAAGTAAAACATGAAATATATATATATGTAAAGGTGTTGCCAAAGAATCAAGGCAATTTAAATAAAAAATCCCAATAAGATTTTTCACTAATGAAAGGAAATTACAGACAAATCCTTAATAGCAAAGACTCAATATTCTAAAGTGTCAACTTAAATCCAGACCTCCCAAATCAAATCAGAAATCTTATTAGCCATTAGACTTGGGTCACCAAAGTGACTTTCCTTAACTAAGTCGACCCACCCAAGATTTGGATCGAATGTGAGAAACAAGCATCTTGTGTGTGATTTTTATGTGACTTGTCAAACGGACAACCAAGTTGATTCCTAATATTCAATAAGACTTAAAATGTTTCTATGCTCTTTCTGAGACAACCTGTCTTTGATTAGACCATACTAAGATTTGGCAGCTTTCTCCTCGCCACTTTTCTACCTTGAGGTCAACACACTAAGTGTATATCTCCTGGGTTGACCTCTAGGTCTCTTATTCCTATTTTCTTTCTCCATGTTTTTTTATTTTTTTCTATAGGATAAACACCCATTTGTAACGAAGTGTTTATTTGAAAATGAAAAAGGGTAGCATCCATATGTAATGAGATGCTTTTATTTGATGGAATTTTTTTTTCTCTTTTTGTTTGTTTATATTTTTTTTCCTTCTAATTTTTCAGTTGAATATATCTTTTCTCTCCAACTCATTTTTCTAGGTGAGTGGCTCTCCTTCATCTGTTCTAAATGCATTCCCCTACAAATAGGAACATTCCTAAGAGCTAGAAATACGATAAGGTCTTTTAGATTTGCAAGCCTAAGACTAAATCTTATTAACAACTAAGGAGTCAACAAAATCTTTCAAAAGATGAGTTAGTGCAATGTGCAAGTGAAGATGCTTAGAACTCATTGACTATCCAAACCAAAGGGTGGAATAATAAGTCATTCAGTCATCACCCATTTAGGTTAATACTTCTAGCTTTTCCAGACTCCTTTTAAAGTCTTAGGAAAATCAATCCATATTTAGGTAAATACTTGAGATAATTAATCTGGCGTACGACATGAAGAGTCTAGATGGAAAGACTTTGTTTCACACTTCCTAAAGTCAGTAAATTCTCAAATCGAGACTTCTTTACTCTACCTAGCTTGAATCTTAAGAACTACACTCTTATTCAAAAGAAACCACGGGAAAACATATGCAAGGATGCAAATGCAAAAAAAAAAATCTCTTTTTTTTCCACAAAAATAATTGTCTATATATATATATATAAGTTCTGATAGGATTCGCTGACAAAAATAAGACATGCAATACCCCCCTATTCATTACAATGTATGCAGAATAAAAGTATCAAAAGGCATTAAGCAAGAAGAGGGGATATCACCTGACTAAGCTTGTTGTTCCAAGTCAGCTTATAAAGATTTCAATACCTATATAGAATTCTAGGTTGCCTCCTAGCCAGCACTAATTTTTACGTCATTTGCCAGACCAAAACCCAAAAGAAATATATACTTCAATACTATGGGTCAAGAGGAGTAATAATTGTTGCTGAGAGAGTTAGGATTAATATGAATATATGATGGTGCAGTCAAAGAATCAGTGATCCCCAAATGCGGACCAGCTGATCATGTAGCCCTACTCCAAGGAGTTTTTCTAATCTCAAGTGTAGAATAGGACCAGATAGATGAGGACAATGGAAATGAGGTTCATGATGCAGAACTTGCAAATTAATCCAATTTCATAATTCAAGGAGAGTTTGTGAAGGAGGTGGATTGAAATTATGATTAACATGCTAGTCAGCTTTAAAGTCTGAATCATAAGGATCTTCATAATGGTGATTGAAATCAAGGTCTTTCTAACATAGTAAATGACTGTAGGTTTCCCATCCAGTTTTTGCCCAAGGACAGGCCTTATTGCATAATTAGAGGCACCATACATGATCTCAAAAGGGTGAGACCAATCCAGGGGTTGCAGTATTGGTGCCTTCGTAACCAGATCATGAAGTGTCATATAGGCACGAACATAATCGTTTGAGATTTGGAAGTCTACATCCTTAGAGAGGAGATTGGTAAGAGGTTGGGATATCTTACAGAAGTTCACTATAACGTGGCAATAGAAACCAACATGCTCGAGAAAATATCTAATTTGTTTAACAGAGCAAGGTAATGGTAGGTCAGATATCAATTTTACCTTCGCACAGTCAACCTCAATTCCTCTCTCAGAAACTAAGTGACCTAAAACAAGTCCTTCTGGTGCCATAAAATGTGACTTGTCCTAGGAAAGTACCAAATTCACATTAATACATCTTTGTAGGACCTTGGTTAGGTGTTCTAAGCAAGTGCCAAATGTGCTCCCAAAGATCAAGAAGTCATCCATGAAGACTTTTAAGCAATCACCTACCAAATTGGAAAAGATGGCAAACATACACTATTGAAAAGTAGCGGATGCATTGCACAATTCAAAGGGCACCCTACGGAAAGCCAAGGTTCCATAGGGGCAAGTGAAGGTCATTTTCTCCTAGTCATTAGGGTAAATTGCCACCTAATTAAAGCCTAAATAGCCATCTAAAAAGCTAAAGAATCTATTCCCTGCCAATCTTTATAGTATCTAATCAATGATGGGCAATAGGAAATGATCTTTCTTCATGGCTTAACTGAGCTTGCAGTAATCAATACATACTCACCACGAGGTTGCAATCCGTGTTGGAATGACTTTTCCAAATTCAGTGGTTATGAAAGTAAGTCCGGCCTTCTTTGGAATTACCTGAATAGGACTCACCCATTAACTGTTAGAAATGAGAAATATGATTCCATTGTCTAACCGCTTAACCATTTCATTCTTAACCACCTCTTGAAGTGTAATATTGAGTCTACGTTAAGGCTGCCTAGTAGGTCTAGATTCTTCTTCAGTAAAAATCCTGTGAGTGCAATAAGAACGACTAATGCCAGTCAAGTCTACTAAGCTCCATCCTATGACCTATCTATGTGATCTCAGGACAGAAATGAGTCATGCTTCTTGATCAGAAGATAAGTGAGAATCGATAATCATAGGATAAGTCTAAACTTGTCCTAAGAAGTCATACTTGAGTGAATCAGGAAGAGGTTTCAGCTCAATAGGTGTATGTAGGATCTTAAAGCTACTATGCTACACTCACAACACACTAGATGTAAGATATTAGCAATAAAAATAAGTGCACAAAAACCAAACCACAAAGAATGAACACAAGATGTATAGTGGTTCCCTACTCACTTGGATACTCCACTACCTAAGCCTCCTAGCTTAGGATTTTTAACCTGATTCCCTCAACCACGAGGGAATCACTTTACTAACTGAGGTAATTAACGAGTTACCTCAATTCCAGTACAATAACAGGTTTGTTACAACCTAACGAGAAACAAGCTCAAATACAGAATAAGCAATGGTGTAAGAAAAATGAAATCTTACAACAAAGATTCCTATGCTTCCCAACAATAATTAAAATGAATATCAATTTGAGAGCCTAGGATGGACATGAATCGCTTCGTAGATAAGTGAGAAAAACACGTCATTGAGCTTGCAAGAATGTAGAGAGAGTGAATGACAAGTTTCTTCTTTCTCTCTTGAAAATATGGTGGAAATTTGGAATTCAAAGCTCTAGAATTTTCCTTATGTATCTTATGTGCAAAGTAAGAGTCAAAAAGTCTTCTTATAGAGTTAAGACCTTAGTTACACGTCTACTAGACATTGGGGGTTTAATTCCCAATGTTCAAGTTCTCAAAATCAATTTAACAGTCATTCAAATTTGAACCAATGGCTAACCAGTATTGGTACTAAAGTATGGGTACCGGTGCTAGTGACATATTATTTTGTGTTTTAAGTTAACTTGTCACAAACAATACTTATTGGGTACCAATACTAATCATGAGTACCGGTACTCGTTGCTTCCAGATTTGGATTTTAAATACTTAACACAAATCCGTAACCCACTTGTACCGGTACTGATCATGGGTACCTATACTCGTTGCCTCCAGTACCAATACTGATCATGAGTGCCAGTACTCACAGGGTACAGGTTTGTTTCTTTGAAAAAATCCAAACCTGTAACTCACATGTATTGGTACTAAAGTTTAGTATCGGTACTTATGGATTAACAAGTACCTTTTTAAACATGAATACAACTTGATTACTAGCCCATTTTTGCAAATACTTTAAACATTAATAAACTATCTTTTAAACAATGCATACTTTGAAATAAATCGAATGATCGTAATGTTTTATCCTAATTTATCTCTATATGATTTTTACAATCTAATTCTTATTTCTTTGTTAAGAGGCATACATTCTACGAATAAGATAAAAACCTAACCTAATAAACAAAATAAACTCCATATGATCTTCTATCATCAACTCCTCGTCATCTTACCTCCTCCTTGTCATTATTCTCTATTTTCCTTGATCCTCATCTAAATCTAAAATATTACTCAATTGCAAATATTAATCCACAATAATTTTGTTAACACCAAAACAAGATGTGGAACAAGGTTCCAACAATGTAGAATCAGGGGAAGGAGCAGGAGTGAAGATCTCAGAAGATCCTAACGACACTAAAGGTATTAGAGGTGAGTCTAAAGTCTCTCTAGCAAGTGTCTCAAGAAGAGTCAAGTCAGACGTATAAGGGAATTGAGACTCTAATGTAAGTAAATCAATCAAGGTATTCTCAACCAACTTGTCCAATGAATCCAAAGAGTAGATCTCCTCAATCATAGTACAAGATGGTCCCTTCTGTACCTTAAAAATATCTATCTTCATCTTCTAATCTCCAAACTTAACTTCTAACAAGCCCTCCTCACAAACTATGTTTGCCTTGGTTGTTGCCATGAAAGGTCTTCTTAGTATAATGGGTGTGTTCTGTATATCCTCATGTACTTCCATGTCAAGGGCACTAAAATTCATATGAAAATAAAAGTCCTTGACCTGCACTATAACATCTTCCAACATTCCTCGAGGCATCTTAACTAATCTTAACTAATCGGTCAGCTAATTGCAGAGACACCTCGATTGGCTTCAGATTGCCAACCTGAAAATGTGTCAGGAGGAAGGTTGGGATAAGATTGATGGAAACACCTAAGTCAAGTAAAGCCCTATTGAAAGTGGTGTTTCCTATCATATAGGAAAGTAGAGGGGTGCCGAGGTCTTTCTTATTCAAAGGGAGGTTGCTTGAGATAATGGAACTCACTTGTTCTGAAAGGATAATAGGACTACTCCCTTTCTGCACTCTAGCTTTACACTTAGGTGTACATAGGTCTTTAAAAAACTTTGCGTAAAGTGGGATGTGGTGGATCGCATCCAACAAGGGGATGTTTATATGGACTTGCCCAAAGAGCTTATGTAAACCCTCTTCAGGAGCCACACCTATCTGCTTCTTCTTTCCTTTACTCTTCTTCTTCAAATCCTCCGAGAAAGGTATAGAAGTAGTAATAGGAGGATTAGTCCTAGGTCCAGAAGAGTTAGGATAAGGAAGAGGTAAATTGGATGGAGGGTTAGAAGGTCCAGGTAGAGATGTAGAAGTAGGAAATGGTGGATTGTTGAAATCGTAAGTCACGAATTTGATTTAACTACGTTGTAGTATAGATGCGAAATCCATTTCAACAACAAAAATATTTCTAACGAGATGGTGAGTCCCGATAGATCTTAGGGAGGCATATAGTTTTGCGACTTTGATTTTGATTTCTTTTTCTCTCTTTCCTCATTGGTATTTAATGTACGAATATAGGGCTCGCCGATCACATTGTTTACACGTAAAACATGAGCATGAATCAAGAAGAGTATGAACGTAAAAGTATGTGTCTCAGTGCACACGACTTTAACTACTCGATGGCGACCAATAGAAAATTCATTTATTGTTAAGTCCTTAATATCCTCCACAATTGACATTTTATTCGCATAAAAGAAAGATTGTGATCTAATAAAGATAACAGAATTTTATTTCATAGAATCATCTCATTAAAATTAGCTCAAGTGGCCATCCCTGGAAGAGTCTAGAATGGCTCTTAGGTGACCGCTAATTTAGGAAAGGAGTGAGTCTTCTTAGATCCACAATTTGTGGATCTAAGTAGACTTGCTATATTTAGAGTTTTAGTGTTCCAAGTGGCACCACATATGTGTGGATGCCAACTCTAAGTGTGGGTGTGTGTGCATGCCACTTAAGTGGTTGAGTGGACCACTTAGGTGGCGGCTAGGTGGTCTTGGTTGAGTTCTATAGGTCTAGGTAATTGGGTTTAGGTAACTTTCTAAAAATAGGTTCATACAACCTATTACTAAAGTAGAGGATCTAATTAAACTTATTGCAAGTTTAATTGGATTAATGTGCATCTAATTGGGAGAGAGAATTCCCAATTAGGTTTGGTGTGAGTCAATTGGACTCTGACTTAGTCCAATTAGCCTTGCATGGGTTGAGAATAGGGCTGAATTGGACTCCATGAGTTCAATTTGACAGGTAAAGTGCAATTGACTTCTATTGAGTAAATTGGACTTAGTGAGAACCTAATTAGGTTCTTAGAAAGGTCTAGTGATGGTGTACTAGGCTTCCTCAAATTAGGCTTTCTAGGGTGTAGGGTAGGTTTCCTAGGTCAACTCCAAAATCAGCAATTAGAGAAGCCCTCTAAATGTCTGATTAGTTGATTAGACGACTTATACTTTAGAATTGGAAGTCTGCTGGATAGGTTTAGACATCCAATACTAGATTAGTATGGGTGTCAGGTTCTGTTCGTAGGTTTTGGAAAAATTGGATGTCAGCACACTATCTGGACATCCAAAGATGGGCTAGAAAGATGGTTTTAGGGTGTTCTAGGCTAAATTAACCTAATGGAAGGGTGGCTAAGGTATGGGAAGGTAGATGGGGATATCCTAAGGCTACGTATAAGTGTAGGGATTGTTCTATGTTCTCCATACTTTAATTCTAACATTAAATCCCTACAAGTAGTATAGTATACCTCTCCCATACTCTTTGTCTTCAGCTTATTTGCACTTTATTCCAGGCTTCTGCTCCAGCTCTGCTGCAGCTCTAGCCTCTATCCAACTTTAGGCTATCTCCTAAGATTCTTATTAGTTGTAAATAAAATATTACACTAATCAGTATAACATTATGGCATTATTTCATGAATATCTACGTAAAGCATTAAAGAAGCAAAATATGCAATTAATGCATGAATTACTCCTAAGTTAAGCTAAGATGTAACTCAATTCAGGTCAATTAAGTCCTATGATTGCTATGTAATCATGGATTTATAGTTCTTCTACCACTCTTAGTGGTGATGGCATTAAGTTCAGCCCTAGATGTAGACAGTGTATCCGGATTAGGCAGAATAGGTGGTTGAGGTTCATAATAGGAAGAAGTAGGATCATAATATAAGTCAGGTTCATGCAAGGTTGTGAAATGAGATGTTCTTGACCTTACACAGGAGGTCTAGGATGCACATACCTATGGGTGAGTATGTTCCTAGGGTTGGGTTGTGTTTGAGATGGGAGTGAATGTGTTTGACGGGTATGTGCTAGTTGGGCTCTCATCTCAGCCAATGCCGCATCTTATTTTTGCTACATTACAACATTCTGTTTTTGCATGTCAACAAGTGCTTTCATGATTGACCCCAACTGCTCATCTCATGTAGGCCCAGATTAAGAGTACTGGGTGGGCCTTGGTTGGGGTTGCTGGTAGGCATGCGGAGGGTATCCATGTTGTGCTGGAGGTGGTGCTTAGGTCAAGTTCTAAAGTGGTGGTGTAGAAGGTTGTTGGAAGTTTAGTCTTTGTGAATTTCCCGACCACAAGAAATTTGGATAATTACGCCATCTAGGGTTGTAGGTTTGTGAATAGGGATTGTTGTGAATCGCGTAGAGCTCCTCCGAAGCTCTGGGAAGTGTAAGGAAATTAGGATATGGAGGAACAAAGGTTCCTCCGATTGGTTGTGAAGGATAGTGCATTGAATAATCAGAAGGCGGCTGTGGTGTCACAGAAAGGTTGTTTACAATTTCCTCCTATAAGAAACTAAGAAGCAGTGTGATGTATTGGTGACTGAGAAGAAGAAGATGGTTTAGAGAGGAATTTCATACTTCATCTACTTTCTTCTCGATTAAGCCCACTTTATCTAGCTGACTGGCCATTAACTCCATGTCGCATGTGCTAGATTGGACTTCATGTAGCTGGTGTGTGAATAGGAATGTGATGAGCAAGATTTCGTTGCAAAAAAGTTGAGTTTTTGGAAAATCCAAGTGATTGTAAAATTTGTAAGAAAATCTGCTACGACATAAAATTTATAATCGAAACTTTGGTGAGTTCTGAGTCGAACACAGGGAGGCGAACGCTTGATTAAAAACCATGTTGGGAAATGATGTAAAAAGGTTTATATCACATAAACTGTCTATTTTTGCGCGTTCTTATGCGTAGAGTTGCATCATACATTATAAATATTACATAACATGCATCATCTCGCATTTAGGTTAGGTTGTGTAAATTTTAGGTTAATTTTCCCTTTTGGTGATCAGGTAAAAGGCCAATATTCATTTGGGGCCTCAGATCGAAGATCCAACCATACGAAGTTGATCAAGGTGACGATTGGAGTTCAATGACTCTAAGATTGCCACGATCGGACTTCCGTAGCATCAGATATAATCTGAAGAAATTCAGAGATCAAGGGCCAAGATTATGTCAATCTGCACTTTAGATGACTAATCCAATCGCGCAGGTGGGTTTGGATTAACGATCGTAACCCAACAACCAGAAAATTAGTTCAATTTAACATCCGTGGCACCATCTAAAAGATATAGAAGATGGACGGCCAAGTTGGCGCCATGTGGCACCATCTCAGTCGCTCAATAGGCCCAAGGACCTGCCACTGCACTTCATCTCCTCAACTGCATAGATGATCTCAGCCGTTGGATCAAGATCCAATGGCTGAGAGAGCACACGCCCAATTCGATAGTGTGCCCTCTCCACATCTGAAGGCATAGGACCAGACGATCTCAACCGTTGGATCACCATCCAACGGTTGCAAGCAGCCGGCCTTAAAACATCCGCGCAACCAAAAGTGCACCGTAGCACAGCGGTTGAGCGCTTCTTGGGGAGCAAGAGGCGCAGGTTCAATCCCCGCTATGCCTCAAATCAAGGTGTAGGTACGGAGCGGCTGATTTCAGCCATTGGATGCAGCAGAAGCGGTTAGATGGCATGCAACGTGGCTGCACGGATGAGCGAGGATTGCGTGCGGGTGGGCGCTTGCATTGAAGAGGCGCGGGCACGATGCGATCTAAGCTGTCAGATGCAAGATGGACGACTGATAGTTGGTGTGTGCATACGTTAAGGTGCTGAAGCAACGAGCGAGTACGCGCATCTTAAGCAGTCTGATCTCACGATTGGACTGTTGAGAATGCACGTACGTACGCGTGCGTTGAGGTGCGAGGAGAGGAGGAGGCCAGATGCACACAACAGTTATGCTCACAATCTGGGCTTTAGTGATAGTTTTATCCGTCACTAAAGACCCTTGATTTAATGTTTTAAGGTGTAAAGACCTATTTGCCCCCTCCAATCTACACATATATATAGCCCTACGACCCCCACACTTTCTTCATCGCTTCCTCTCTTCTCTCACCACCTCCAAAGCTCTAAGAGCTTCTCCCAAACCTGGGATGCTCCATTAGAGTTAAAATTAGAATTTTTCTACCTTCTCCCTCCTTCGTGGATCATCCTACAGTTGTCCTCTCACTCCATTCGGGAAGTGGACACCCTGCCTCGCCCTTGATTCTTCTTGCTCTATTCTCTGTCTTCCATCTTCGTCCTCTGTCTTCTAGGCGTTGTCCCGTCCGGCTCATCCTCCAAGCAGCCGTTGAGGAGGATAACTTCTCTCTATCTTCTCTTTTACTGCTTTCTAGTATAGATTTCCCGCTTTCTAGTGTAGATTTCCTACTTTCTACTATAGTGAGTAGTTGTAATTGTAATGAACATTAGCCTGTGGTAATGAAATTCATGTTTATTCTATCTCTGTTTTCTCTTTATTTGTAATAGTCTCTATCTGTCTTCTATTATTTATTCTTTAAGTAGATAGCCAGTTTAGATTCAATTCGACTAGCTAATCTGCTTCGTGACAATTAAATAAACGTAGTTTTCAATCAAACGTCTGCCCCCTATGTTCGATCCGGAATTCTTAGAGTTTTAGTATAAATTTATCTATTGACAGATTTCTTCGCAAATCATATTACGATGATGGGTTTTTCAAAATCCAATCTCCTTTGCGACAATTTCCACTACAATAGGAACCATTATCATGAAGTACATTAGGGGGTCGAATTAAATCTACACTAGCTAGTCTACTTAAATAATAAACAATAGAAGAAAGAGATATAATAATACAAAGAAAGAGAACATATGGAGAGAATGAACAAATATTTTATAACCATAGGAGCATGTTCATTACATCTACTTGCTACTACTACAAAGTTGAAAATCTACTCTAGAAAGTGATAAAAAGATAGGGATGAGAAAATCCTCCTCGACGACTGCTTGGAGGATGAGTCGCGTTGACGGAGCACCTGAAAGAGGGTGGTGAGATGCTGGACGAGGGAGGATAGAGCTGGATGACGGAGGATGAAACAAGGCGATGTTGCAGCAAGATCCGCTTCCCGAATGGCAACAAGAGGATAACCACGAGCACTCCACGAACGAGGGTGACAAGATGGAAAAATTAGGGTACGGAGGTGGTGGAAGGTGTTGTGGAGGTGGAGGGTGATGTGCGAAGTGATGAGGATGATCTTCAAAATCCTCGAACTATGCAGAATCATCATCATCCTCAGGATGGATGGAGTGGTTATTAACACGAAATCGTCGATGTTTAAGAAATGTGTTGTAGTATAGTCGAGAAATCACGATAAACACTTAAATTTATAATCTCGAGAAAGCACGAGGTCGTTCACTGGGAGCAATAATGGCAATTCAATTTAAAAGATCACAATTATAAGCACAAATATGAGCAGTTGTAACCAAAATTCCATTAAAAAATGATAAATATATGAGTCAATATCAAAGTGCAAAAAAAATGGTGTAAAATGATGATTTAAATCACCAATTAACCCCTGAAATTAAGCTCACAATAATCTCAAATAATGAATAGTAAACTCAATTAGATATTCCACGTCACTTAAGTAACCAATATAGCCACATAAGCTTGAAACCAGCAGATATCAGACAACAGAGACAAAGCCCCAGAAGACTTAAGTGTTTAGGATGAGCAGCTTCAATAGAGGTAAAGGCCTCTTCTTCTTTCCTTCAAGCCTCGAGAGAGAGGCACAACACAGCACATGGCTCCTCAGATAAAGCCTTCTCTTCTTCTTCTTGAGCCTTAGGAGTGAGACTCATAACAGCGTCACAAAAGAGGGAAAGGCCTCCTCTAGAATTCTTCTATGTGTTAGAGAGTTAGAGAGCGAGGCAAAACCCTCCCTCTCTCTCTTTCCTCTTCTCTTCTCTCTCATCCCCTCTTAGTTGGGTCACCTATCAAGTCTCTAACCGGGTATGTGGACCTGGGCAGAAAACCAGGGCTATCAGGTGTGTGTGGTAGCTGAGGAGTCAAGAGGGCATGAGGAGGGACCCGACCCCTCGTGTACTGGGTAAGGGGTCCAATGTAGAAAAATAATTTATGCGGTGCTAAGGACTTGTCAGGTGTCGATGTGGGACTAAAGTCTCTGCAGTTCTCTACTTGAAGCTGTTGCTGATGAAGTCCTTGATTGCAATTGAAGGAGAAGGAGACTCCTCCAATTGACGACCTAGGCATGCTCCTAGAAGAAGACCGTGCGACCTGGAGGTGGAACCTGGAGCTACCGTGGCTAGAACACCACGATCGAAGTCGGAGAAGGCAACATGATGGCAGAGGTCCGGTGAATCACCTGAAAGCACCAACACGGCCTTGCGACCAAGTCCAACTAGTTCAAAAGCTTCACCATGGAACGGCGATGCGATGGTGGTTGTGGAGTGGAGTGTATGTGCGTAAAGAGGCCTGACGACCTCAAGATGTCAGTGCGGATGGGCGTGAGTCAGGTGGAGAGAATGAGAGTCCAATCCCCTCAAATACTTTAGGGTTTTGGTCGGTGAAGTGTGGCGGAGTTTCTGGACCGGTGGGAGGTGGTTTGGTGCAGTGTAGCTGGTTTTCGTGGTCACAGGAGGTATGTCGGAGACGGGGGAGGCAACGGTGGTGCGGGCGGATTTGTAGTCGAAAGCAAGGTCTGATGATGCTGGGGTGATTAGTAGAAGTAGGGGAGTCGTCGAGGGTAGCTAGCGGACGAGGAGGAGGTGAAGTAGGCATTCAGCCGTGATGAGCCGACGTCGGAGAAGATGAAGCTCTGGGAGGGAGAACGGCGACGAAGAGGGGGGTTGGAGAGCTCCTCGCCGATATTGCAAGGCACAGAATGAAGAGGGGAGTTGGAACCGAATGCCTATAGTATGTGGCGGCCAACGAAGTTAGCGGGGAAGGGCAATCGCTGGAGCGGAGCTTGGAGTGGGTTGGAGAGGGAGAAAGGAAGAGATTTGTGGCCCAAAAACTATCTAAGGAGGTAAGGCAGGTGAGGAGGGTCTTATATTTGCCATTAGACAAGCTTCCAAGCTTGGAAACAAGCTTGAAAGCTTGAAAATTAGGGATTAGGATTTTGTGATTTCCAAGAGTTCGCATTAGACTTTGGGCAAAACTTAGAGCCCAGGATGCGACTTAGATTGTAAAGGATCTTCTTAGGAGTTCCCCTTCCAATTTTGGAAGGGTTTAGGCGTGAAATCAGGAAGATCTTCCTGATTGAAGGTCAATTGCAAGTGCATTCACATGGCCATGGCAGTAGAGACCTAAATGCAAAGAAGATGACAAAGTTAGGGGGTGGTTCGCAAGGATTTCAAAAGCTGAGGGCTATTTGAGAGAAGAAGAGTCAAACTGGACCAAAATGCAAACTAGGTCGAAATGATCTTTCATTGAGCCCAAATTTTGGTACAAACCTAATTTAGACTCAATAAATCTGGTGGTGAAGTCAGATTTTAGTTACCAAGTTTGACTGCATAATTTATGCAGAAACCCAAATTAGGGTAACTTCTTGTCTGAGACTCTATTTTAAGTCAAAATGGATTCAAATGGTAAAATCAAGGATACCAAACCTTATAGAATATTTTTCTATGATTTTTAGAAGGTTTAGGTGAATTTTATCCTGACTAAAACCTCACTTACTTAAGTAGGTCTGAAATTAGGATCTTGGATGTCCATTAATTCTTGAAATGAGTGAAAACCCGTTTCTCTCTGCATGGACCCATTTATTAGACATTAATGGCCATTTGACCTTTAATTAACCCCTGGAATTCCCCATGGTTATTCTATACTTATGAAATGCAGTTAAAATTGTAGAAATAACCCTATGTTCTCTTTTTCTTAAAATAGAATAGTATGCACATAGGACCCTCTGATGGTTATGTAAGAACTTTTATCAACTTTATCAGACCAAATTAGGCTAGTTAGGGCTTATGATGGTGTTCCCATCAGTGGTAGATAGGTTTTTGAGGCTCAGGAGGTAAAGGATTGGAAATGGAAAGCATGGTAGAAGTAATGACTTGGGCTTCAACACCCAAGGGAGGTATAAGTGGTGGCTTTTGGGATCTCCTACCATCCATGAGTTAGGTTTTTGACAAAGATTTTTCAAAGCAATCACAAAACTCACAACTTTAATCTCTCAATCCAATCAAACAAAAACCAGAAATCCCAACCTCAATCAATATCAATTACAAGACCAATAAATCAATACAAGTGAGAGAAATCATGGATTTTTCCTAGAGTCTTCTACGGAAAAATAGTTTGCACAAAAAATGTATCAGTACAAGTGTATGCATCTTATAAGAAACCTAGCGAGTGCAGACCTCTAAATCCACCCAAAATCTGGATAAGACCGACATACGAATCTGGACCCCTGTGGGTGCACAAGATGAGATAGAAATCCATGTGTGTACCTTATGTGATCGTGTAGTGTGTACACAATAAACAATCAACAGATAGTGGTGAAAATAGTCACACAAGGTTTCAAGCAAGGTATTGAGTCTCCTTTTGGACTTAGATTTGAGTTCTTAAGAGTGTTTTACAGGCAAATGCCTTTCTTTTTAGTCTTTTACAAAACAAGTGATGGTCTTGATTAGCTTAGTCAAATGCAAGGATGGCAGGAGCTAAGAAGGATAGAATATGTACCTAGCTCCAATACTCAACAGTTATGCAATTTGACAAGTAAAGAAAATCTAGTAGGAAGAATGCAATTCCTAAGTATGGAATGCCTAAATCATACTACTGCTAGATAAGACGAGATCTTTTTGGTTTTTTGATTTTCTTCATTTTTTAGATTTTCTTATGCAACAAACAAAATCAAATCGAAAAATAAGCAAATTGGAAAAGCAAATCGATGAGAGATAGAGTAGAGAAATAAAAAGTCCACAGTCCTAATTATTGCAACTGGTGTGCGAGAACAGGCTCTCACAACTTATGCCTAACAAGTAATCCAAAGTATATACCTAGGCTTAAAACCTAGTATCTATACTACTCTAGAAAGCATGAAAAACAACTTCAGGGCAAGGTCAACTACACCAGGAAGTCTTTTCGAAGCCGCAGCATATCCTCTGGGAAATAGATCTCCTCCAGGAAGAAGGCACTTGTAACGAATGTGTGCCCCAGACGTATTCTAAGACGTCTGGGAGGTGGCTCAGACGTCGGACAAGACGTCTGGGATCACAACCAGACGTCTGATAAGACGTCTGGGATAGTTTCAAGACGTCTGGAAATCCGTTATTTTCGACACACGCGAGTCGCCTGCGCGCCTGAGCGCGCAGACCGCATATTCCCTCTTTTCTCTGCGGCTGCAGGCGGCCTGCCGCCTTCTCTCTCTCCTCTCCACGCGGTGTTAAAAGGGGCGCGCCTCCCCTCCCGACTCCACCGTCTCCTCCTTCTCCTTCCTGTGCGCGAGAGCGAGCGGACGCGAGGGTGGCAGCGGCGGCCGCAGTGAGCGCGGAGGTGCGGCGTGCGAGGGCGGAGCTCTGCCGTGAGGGCGAGCTCGCCGGAGCGGCTTGGCCGGCCGACGGAGGGCGCAGGGGGCACGGAGCAACGCGGAGGGGGACCTGCTGCGGGCTGAGCAGCAGACGCGCGAGGTGCGACGCGGGCGGCGTCGCGAGCGGAGGCCGAGCAGGGTTCTGATTATGGAAAAATTTCCAGAATCAGACGTCTGGGTTGATAGCCAGACGGCAAGGTCGACGTCTGTAAGATCATACGGACGTCTGAAAGGTGAGTGTCCGCTTTCTTCTTCCTTCTTGTCGACTGACCGTACTGAGGGAGGGGGGTTGGCTGTGCGCAAGTTCGCTGATTCGCCATCCTTTGCGAATCAGACGTCTGGAAGTTGTACCAGACGGCGGGAGTGACCTCCAGACGTCCGGAGGGACCATCGGACGTCTGGGATCTAGGCAGACGTCCCCGCAGACTTCTGGACGTCTGGGAAACCACGCTGAACAGGTAATTCTCTGATCCACTTTTTAAGACGTCTGGAAGGAGTTCCAGACGTCTGATTTTGCACAGTATCGTCTTTTTCGACCCGTTTAGGGTCCGTTCGGGCTCCGTTTTCCGCGATTCGAGTTGCGTTCTCTTCAGAATTAATTCCTCTACTCATCTACGGTAGCTACACACTATTTTGGGACACTCCTTGTGTTTGATCCTTGTGACAGGATCTCGTTGAGTTTCAGTCTTGAGAGTCGCGGAGGCACGCGGGATTCCCGATCACGCCCCCATTACTCCCGTTGTACCTGGTAGAGTGGCTTAAGTTATTTTTAAAATCTGTTAAAGTATGGAACCATAACTAGAATCTAGGACATTGCATGAATCCTAGGAATGAGAAATGTATGGAATGATAGCTCCTAGGTGATGCATGAATCCTAGGGCTGGAAAACTAGTTGTATGTTAGATCCTAGGATGTGGCATGAATCTTAGGATGGAAAAACTAGTGGAATGTATAATACTGCAGTCTTGGAAAAATGGAAAGGAATATAAAGCTGCCTGTAATTTGAATTAACAGCTGCCTGTTACGAATAAAGAAACATGTTGAGATCATGGATTTTGAGAACGTGAATCTGGAAAGTGAAACATATGATGTTCTGAGATAAAGAGCTGGAACCCTACGGGGAATTAGGAGTGGAACTCCTGGAAAGAAAAAGGAATGGAACTGAGATGTAGTTTGTACTGTCTCTTGGGTACGCAGTACCAAGGGAAGTACCTGTACCTGTTTAGTGCAGAGTGGGGCCAGCCGCCCCAGGGACCCGGGGTTAGGATTGGCCGCTCTGTACCGACTTGTTGGCCCTCGTGTACGTAGTACCGAGGAGAGCTAGTAGTGTTAGGAGAGTACTAGCTACCCCACGGGCCCCGGGGTTCTGCTAGCCTCCTTCACCGACTTGTTAGGCCCACTAGGGCAAACCAGGGTAGTCAGGCGAGGGTGCGCGGACTGTGGAGGGGTTGGACCCCTGTTACTGAGAGGGCTCTGCCCTGGTTCCGTGCTGTGCTTTGGGCGCACCCGTTAACGGAAACGACTGACCGCGTGCCAGTGCGGGCTAGCTACCTGTGCGTTTATCGCGCGTGCCGTAGTCACCGTTACGTCTGTCAGTGACCTTGGGGTGGTTGACTGAGGGTAGGATCACCATGGGGGACTCTCCCGGCCAGGAGAGCACCACGTGCTACTTCTACTTTTGGAAAAGACTACAATCAAGATCGTTCCCACGAGGACATTCGAGATCAAGTAAAGGATCTGAGAAATAAATGAAATAGTGAGAAAAATTGAAAGATGTGAATAAAGGAAGTAATAGAACATAACAGCTACTGTACACTCTACTGTTGCCTTTAGTTAGTTTGCACTCTACTCAGCGTTTTGCTGACGTGTTACACTCGTTACCTTTTTCAGGACCAGGTGTTGAGTAGCCAGGGTCGGCGGCTGCAGAGGACGCTGGGCCGAGTAGGGTCCAGTAGAGTTACCACAGCCTTTTGTACCTCTTTTGTTTCTGTTCTAGTGAGTAGTTTTTGTTTCCGCTGTACCTTCTTTACCTGCAGTTCTTGTTATATGATAAATGTTGTTTTACTGTTGTGGTGGTACCTACTGTAGTAGTTTCTTTCCTTACTGCTGTACTTTCTTACTGTTAGTTATATTCATGCTGAATGTGGTTTATTTTACTGTCTTTTGGTTACTTCCTCGTTGGACGACTAGGTCTTGGGATTAGTCGAGTCGGTCCGATTCTCGTGTCTCGTAGGGACTCGGGAACCGGGTCGTTACAAGATGGTATCAGAGCAAGGTCGTCCCGAGAAGTGAATCAACTGACTGGAAAATAACCAATTCACATGTTTATAGCTAGAGTAGCCACCACAACATATCTCTTGACATGAGCTCTTAGAAGTTTTGTTAGGTACCGTCTGTTTTGACGTTTCCGTTTCGTTTCGCGTCTCCTTGCAGGAGATGCCTCGTCGCGCGACTGGCGAGAGTGGCCGCGGGCGCGGCCGAGGGCGAGGTCGGCGAGGTGGACGTGCTGTCGTTGACGTCTCGGTGGACCAGCCACCACTCCCTGGCGTCCAAGCCCAGGACCTCGCCAGACTGATACGGGATATTGTACGAGAGGAGCTCCACCCACCGCCCCGAGCTCCTCCTCCTGGGGTTGCAGAGGGGGAGTCCTCTGTGGGACCACGCGACAGACGCGGTGCTGGACACGAGGGAGGGGATGGGCCCCTGCCGCCCCCACCTTCCTCCGACACTTCTGTACACGAGGCACCTTCGCCTGGAGGTGCACCAGCACCTCCCCAACAGCGCCACTTCGAGCTTTTCGGACAGTTCCGGAAGCTGAAGCCCCCCTTCTTCAAGGGGGATGAGGACCCGACCGAGGCAGAGGACTGGCTTGAGCAGCTGGAGAAGATCTTCGACACCCTTCGCCCCCCGGTGGAGTGCCGCGTGGCCTTTGCCACGTACCAGCGGAGAGTGCGGCACACCGGTGGTGGAGGGCGGTCCGGGGACAGGAGAGGGACGAGCCGACGTGGGACCAGTTCGTCACCCTCTTCTGCGAGCAGTACTTTCCCCAGACGTGGCAGGACCAGAGGAGGCGGGAGTTCCACACTCTCCGCCAAGGGACGATGACCGTGAGCGCGTACCGCACGCGTTTCTTGGAGCTGTCCCGCTTTGCAGCGACAGCGGTAGCCACTGAGGAGGAGCGCCTTTGGAGGTTCACCGAGGGGCACAGGCCTGCGATCCGGGGGTATGTCAAACCCCTGAAGCTGCCGACGTTTTCAAGGGTGGTAGAGGCAACTATGACTTACGAGGAGACCAACCCGTCCGCGCGAGAGACCGACGGTGGGCGGAAGAGGCCCTTTCAGCCAGACTTCTCACAGGGCCGGCGAGAACGGAGACACGTGACGTCCGCAGGAGAGCCGTCACGTTGTGCAGGGCCATCAGCGGCCTTTGGGGGCCCTCGACAGGGGCCAGTCGCCAGCACCGGACCCCCGCCTAGTCGACAGCAGGGACTCACTGAGGGCGGGAGTCGGGTTCCCCTCTGCTACCAGTGTGGCCAGCCGGGCCACGTCAGGAGGGACTGCCCATCTAGGGCAGGAGGTCAGCAGATACTTCCCGTGCAGAGCACTGGAGGGCGTGCAGGAGGCCGCGATTCCCAGGCACGAGGAGGAGGACAGCAGTCGCGAGGAGGGTACCGGCCAGCACCTACCCGTCCGACGCAGAGTGTGGCTGCTTCGTCCGCACCCAGAGCTGAGGGGCGTATCAACGCCCTAACACACAGGGACGCCAGAGCATCGGGATCCGTGGTAGCAGGTATGGTTTCAGTTTCTGGCAGACTCGTTTACACGCTTTTCGATTCCGACGCTACGCACTCGTTTGTCGCAGCCAGTTTCGCAGTTAGTTTGGACCAGGATTATACACTGTTAGAGAATCCGTTCGTAATCAGAGGTCCGAGTGGTCAGCTGTTTGTAGCTGAGGAGGTGTACACGGGTTGCAGGGTCAGCATCGGGGGACATAGCCTGCCAGCTGACCTGATTATGATACAGATGGAGGACTTTGGAGTGATTCTGGGGATGGATTGGCTGTCCTCTTACCACGCCTTGGTAGACTGTTTTGAGAGGAAGATTGTCTTCTCCATTCCGGAGTTGCCTTCTTTCGAGTTTCACGGGCAGCCAGTGGACGGAGGTTTCAGGTGCATTTCGGCACTTCGGGCAGCGAGACTTTTGAGCCAGGGGTGTGAGGGCTTCCTAGCTTGTGTGGTGGCAGAGCACAGCCCCGTGGCAGACTTCCAGAGCATCCCGGTGGTCAGAGAGTACCCCGACGTGTTTCCAGACGAGTTACTAGGACTACCACCCGAGCGTGAGATCGAGTTTGAGATCTCACTAGTACCAGGGACCAGCCCCATCTCCACTGCGCCATACAGAATGGCACCGCTTGAGCTGCGAGAGCTCAAGTCCCAGTTGCAGGACCTTTTGGAGAAAGGTTTCGTGAGGCCCAGTGCGTCTCCCTGGGGAGCCCCGGTACTGTTTGTGAAGAAGAAGGATGGGACCCTACGCCTTTGTGTGGACTACCGACAGCTGAATAGGGTCACCATCAAGAACAGATATCCGCTGCCGAGGATCGACGATTTGTTTGACCAGCTCTGGGGTGCCACGGTGTTTTCCAAGATCGACTTGAGGTTTGGATACCACCAGTTGAGGATCAGGGAGACCGACGTCTCCAAGACAGCTTTCCGCACCCGGTACGGACACTATGAGTTTTTGGTCATGCCGTTTGGGCTGACCAATGCCCCCGCTGCTTTCATGGACCTGATGAACCGGGTGTTTAGACCGTACTTGGACCAGTTTGTGGTGGTTTTCATAGATGATGTACTCATCTATTCTAGAGATCGGACGTAGCACGGACAGCACTTGCGGATGGTTCTGGACACTCTGAGACGACGCAGGCTGTACGCCAAATACAGCAAGTGCGAGTTCTGGTTGAGGGAGGTGACCTTTTTGGGTCATGTGATCTCTGGAGACGGCCTGGCGGTGGACCCCGCCAAGGTCGAGGCAGTGCTCAGGTGGGAGAGACCGCGTTCAGTCACTGAGATTCGCAGTTTCCTGGGACTGGTAGGTTACTACAGACGGTTCATCAGAGGGTTTTCGCAGATTGCACGTCCTATGACACAGTTGACCCGGAAGGACGTGCCTTTCACTTGGACAGACGCCTGTGAGGCGTGTTTTCTGGAGCTGAAGGAGAGGTTGACCTCGGCTCCCGTGCTCACCATCCCTGACAGTAGTGGCGGGTTCGTTGTGTACACGGACGCTTCCTTGCAGGGGTTAGGAGGTGTGCTCATGCAGAGGGGTCACGTGGTCGCTTACGCTTCGCGGCAACTGAAGCCCCATGAGCATACCTACCCTACCCACGATCTAGAGTTGGCAGCTGTTGTCTTCGCGCTGAAGACATGGAGGCACTACTTGTACTGTGAGACCTTCGAGATTTTTACAGATCACAAGAGCCTCAGATATCTTTTTGACCAGAAGGAGCTCAACATGAGACAGAGACGTTGGTTGGAGCTCCTGAAGGACTATGACTGCAGCATCTCCTACCACTCGGGAAAGGCCAATGTGGTGGCTGACGCCTTGAGCCGTAAGGTGCCCGCACGCTTGGCCAGTCTACAGTTACAGAGTTGGAGCCTTTTGGAGGAGGTGGGCAGTTGGCGACCTCTAGAGTTACGAGGGTACTGTGGGGCAGTGACGGTGACATGGCAGACCAGGCCAGAGTTGATAGACCGCATCATCACGGGACAGATGGCCGATCCGTACTTGCAGTCTTTGCACGACAGAGTACTATCAGGGGACCCAGGGGACTTCTCTTTCACAGACCAGGTGTTACGCTTGAGGGGACGGTTGTGCATCCCCAGAGACGAGGAGCTGTTGAGAGAGCTCCTGACTGAGGCACACGGTTCCAGATTCACCATACATCCCGGAAACACGAAAATGTACCATGACTTGAGACGCGAGTTCTGGTGGAGAGGGATGAAGCGGGATGTGGGTGAGTTCGTGCAGCAGTGCTTAGTGTGCCAGCAGGTGAAAGCCGAGCATCAGAGGCCTGCAGGGCCACTTCAGCCGCTTCCAGTGCCAGAGTGGAAGTGGGAGAGCATCACCATGGACTTGGTGGTGGGCTTACCTGTTACCCAGCGAGGATACGACGCAGTCTGGGTAATAGTGGATAGATTGACGAAGACGGCACGATTCTTGACGAGCCGAGTCACTTTGGGACCAGCACAGTTGGCAGAGAGGTATATCCGTGATGTGGTGCGACTACACGGAGTTCCGCGGGAGATCGTATCCGACCGGGATACCCGCTTTACGTCCCAGTTTTGGGCTGACTTTCAACAGGCTTTGGGGACGAGGTTGAGGTTTAGCACGGCTTACCACCCCCAGACGGACGGACAGTCGGAACGCACGATACAGACACTTGAGGACCTTTTGCGTGCCTGTGTACTAGACTGGAGGGGCTCTTGGGAGGAGCACCTGCCCCTGGCAGAGTTTGCATACAACAATAGTTATCACTCGAGCATCGGCATGGCTCCCTACGAGGCTCTGTATGGACGGAAATGCACGGCACCCTTGAGTTGGGTTGAGGTGGGGACCAAGTGGGAGGTTGGCCCCAGGTTGATCCGGCAGAGTCAGGAGGTAGTTGAGCAGATCCACAGACGACTGCGCACTGTCAGGAGCAGACAAAAGAGCTACGCAGATCGCAGACGCAGAGAGGTGCAGTTCGATGTTGGGGACCACGTCTTCCTTCGTGTTTCGCCCATGAAGGGCTTACAGCGGTTTGGGGTGAGAGGGAAGCTCGCGCCGAGGTTCGTGGGGCCCTTTGAGGTCCTGGAGTAGGTTGGACCCGTTGCTTACAGACTTGCCCTTCCCCCGCAGCTTTCCGGTGTGCACGACGTGTTCCACGTGTCCAACCTCAGGAAGTACATAGCCGATCCCAGCCACGTACTGAGTCACGAGAGCGTCGAGGTGAGCGACGACCTGACCTACCCCGAGCAGCCAGTGCAGATCCTAGACCGAGCCGTCCGCAGGTTGAGACGAAAGCAAGTACCCCTGGTAAAGGTTTTGTGGAGGAGCCAGCGGTACGAGGAGGCTACCTGGGAGCCTGAGGCGGCAATGCGGGAGCGGTACCCAGAGCTTTTCGCGGGTACGTCTTTTCGGACCGGCTTCGGTCCTCTTTGAGTTTGTTATGGTTATTTGGACACCTTTTTCCCGCACCCTAGTTGGCGCAAGTTTCGGGGACGAAACTTCCTTTGAGTTTGTTATATTGTAACGAATGTGTGCCCCAGACGTATTCTAAGACATCTGGGAGGTGGCTCAGACGTCGGACAAGACGTCTGGGATCACAACCAGACGTCTGATAAGACGTCTGGGATAGTTTCAAGACGTCTGGAAATCCGTTATTTTCGACACACGCGAGTCGCCTGCGCGCCTGAGCGCGCAGACCGCATATTCCCTCTTTTCTCTGCGGCTGCAGGCGGCCTGCCGCCTTCTCTCTCTCCTCTCCGCGCGGCGTTAAAAGGGGCACGCCTCCCCTCCCGACTCCACCGTCTCCTCCTTCTCCTTCCTGTGCACGAGAGCGAGCGGATGCGAGGGTGGCAGCGGCGGCCGCAGTGAGCGCGGAGGTGCGGCGTGCGAGGGAGGAGCTCTGCCGTGAGGGCGAGCTCGCCGGAGCGGCTTGGCCGGCCGACGGAGGGCGGAAGGGGCGCGGAGCGACGCGGAGAGGGACCTGCTGCGGGCTGAGCAGCAGACGCGCGAGGTGCGACGCGGGTGGCGTCGCGAGCGGAGGCCGAGCAGGGTTCTGATTATGGAAAAATTTCCAGAATCAGACGTCTGGGTTGATAGCCAGACGGCAAGGTCGACGTCTGTAAGATCATACAGACGTCTGAAAGGTGAGTGTCCGCTTTCTTCTTCCTTCTTGTCGACTGACCGTACTGAGGGAGGGGGGTTGGCTGTGCGCAGGTTCGCTGATTCGCCATCCTTTGCGAATCAGACGTCTGGAAGTTGTACCAGACGGCGGGAGTGACCTCCAGACGTCCGGAGGGACCATCGGACGTCTGGGATCTAGGCAGACGTCCCCGCAGACTTCTGGACGTCTGGGAAACCACGCTGAACAGGTAATTCTCTGATCCACTTTTTAAGACGTCTGGAAGGAGTTCCAGACGTCTGATTTTGCATAGTATCGTCTTTTTCGACCCGTTTAGGGTCCGTTCGGGCTCCGTTTTCCGTGATTCGAGTTGCGTTCTCTTCAGAATTAATTCCTCTACTCATCTACGGTAGCTATACACTATTTTGAGACACTCCTTGTGTTTGATCCTTGTGACAGGATCTCGTTCAGTTGCAGTCTTGAGAGTCGCGGAGGCACGCGGGATTCCCGATCACGCCCCCATTACTCCCGTTGTACCTGGTAGAGTGGCTTAAGTTATTTTTAAAATCTGTTAAAGTATGGAACCATAACTAGAATCTAGGACATTGCATGAATCCTAGGAATGAGAAATGTATGGAATGATAGCTCCTAGGTGATGCATGAATCCTAGGGCTGGAAAACTAGTTGTATGTTAGATCCTAGGATGTGGCATGAATCTTAGGATGGAAAAACTAGTGGAATGTATAATACTGCAGTCTTGGAAAAATGGAAAGGAATATAAAGCTGCCTGTAATTTGAATTAACAGCTGCCTGTTATGAATAAAGAAACATGTTGAGATCATGGATTTTGAGAACGTGAATCTGGAAAGTGAAACATATGATGTTCTGAGATAAAGAGCTGGAACCCTACGGGGAATTAGGAGTGGAACTCCTGGAAAGAAAAAGGAATGGAACTGAGATGTAGTTTGTACTGTCTCTTGGGTACGCAGTACCAAGGGAAGTACCTGTACCTGTTTAGTGCAGAGTGGGGCCAGCCGCCACAGGGACCCGGGGTTAGGATTGGCCGCTCTGTACCGACTTGTTGGCCCTCATGTACGTAGTACCGAGGAGAGCTAGTAGTGTTAGGAGAGTACTAGCTACCCCACGGGCCCCGGGGTTCTGCTAGCCTCCTTCACCGACTTGTTAGGCCCACTAGGGCAAACCAGGGTAGTCAGGCGAGGGTGCGCGGACTGTGGAGGGGTTGGACCCCTGTTACTGAGAGGGCTCTACCCTAGTTCCGTGCTGTGCTTTGGGCGCACCCGTTAACGGAAACGACTGACCGCGTGCCAGTGCGGGCTAGCTACCTGTGCATTTATCGCGCGTGCCGTAGTGACCGTTACGTCTGTCAGTGACCTTGGGGTGGTTGACTGAGGGTAGGATCACCATGGGGGACTCTCCCTGCCAGGAGAGCACCACGTGCTACTTCTACTTTTGGAAATGACTGCAATCAAGATCGTTCCCACGAGGACATTCGAGATCAAGTAAAGGATCTGAGAAATAAATGAAATAGTGAGAAAAATTGAAAGATGTGAATAAAGGAAGTAATAGAAGATAACAGCTACTGTACACTCTACTGTTGCCTTTAGTTAGTTTGCCACTCTACTCAGCGTTTTGCTGACATGTTACACTCGTTACCTTTTTCAGGACCAGGTGTTGAGCAGCCAGGGTCGGCGGCTGCAGAGGACGCTGGGCCGAGTAGGGTCCAGTAGAGTTACCACAGCCTTTTGTACCTCTTTTGTTTCTGTTCTAGTGAGTAGTTTTTGTTTCCGCTGTACCTTCTTTACCTGCAGTTCTTGTTATATGATAAATGCTGTTTTACTGTTGTGGTGGTACTTACTGTAGTAGTTTCTTTCCTTACTGCTGTACTTTCTTACTGTTAGTTATATTCATGCTGAATGTGGTTTATTTTACTGTCTTTTGGTTACTTCCTCGTTGGACGACTAGGTCTTGGGATTAGTCGAGTCGGTCCGGTTCTCGTGTCTCGTAGGGACTCGGGAACCGGGTCGTTATAGCACTCCTCCTACTCCTCCTCAAGTGCTGCAAAAACAGCAAATGATTAATAAGACAAATATATACAAACAAATCAAAGAATATAATGAATAAAGGAATATATATACAAGAAAGAATTTGAATAAAGGAATCAATATATACAAAGAAAATAAAAATATATACAAAAGAAAGAATAAAAGACAAGTTTTGGTGTACAGAGAGTTGCCTCCCCGGCAAAGTCGCCAAAAAAATGATGTGCTATCTGGAGAGCTTGTTAATTATGGTTAATTAAGGCATTATAGTAAAGTGTCGCAATCCAGATAGATGTCATTTTATTTATATACAATTTTTACTTGTTTTAATCTAAGTCATTCACTAGGAGGCAATTATTGATATGCATCACTCTTTACTATCCAAAAATCATCTTTAATTTCAAAAATATTAAATTTATTTACAAATGAATGAATAATGAATGAAAGAATCAAAGAATGAATTAATCTAAGTCAATTATGTACAATAATGAATGAATTGATGTTAATGACAATGCTTCAAAGATATAAACAGGTAGAAAGGCATTAAAATCTAATCTAAACTAATCTAAGTTAGTTATATATAATACTATCTAAGTAATGTCTTAATATAGGCACAAAAAGAATATATATACACTATATTGTATGCTATACTAACATATATAACTATATACACTAACATCTCTAAATGTCACTAAAAGCCTTAAAAACACTTATATATACAAAGCAAAAATAGTATATATATATATATATGTAAACATAATACGTATATTATATACACATATATACTAACTATATAGTTATTATTTCTATATACTAACATATACTTATAAGATACATACATAACACTTAAACATACGTAGCTAACTTAACTCACATGACACAGACACTACACTTAACTAATATAACACACCCATACACACAATACTAACACACACGACACATACTAATACTTAGCCATTTATAACACTTAACTCTTAACTTAATCGCAATTAGTCAAAAACTTGTTAATTGGTAGGCCCAACCCTTCACGAAATCAACAGCCTACTAAGGGCTGGATCGACCACTACTAATCCTGGATCCATAGTTTTTATTAGGTGATGTTTAGTGCATTCTTTTCAGCCAATACAAGCCCACATATACTGCTCACGACCCAGCCAAACTGGGCTCCCAGCCCATACATGCTCACACACATGCTCAATTATGCACCCAGCACTGACGATCGGTGGAGTTATGAGCACAATTCAACTTATAGTGCTACAGGCGCTTTGTAGCCCACAATGTGGGACTAAGTGAGGCTCCTAAATGTGGCGCTCAAAGCATGGATTAAGGCCAACTTCATGGCCTAATTAAGATTCTTAATTAATCATTATTTTCAAATTAAATTATATATACATGAAGCCTATACATAGGGCTTTCTATTGGTATAGTTTATTTACAATAATTAAATATATAAATATATTTAAAATTTCCTTAATGTTAATGAAAAATACACATTGATTTTATGGTTAATTCCTTAATTAAAGTATAAATTAATAAATTAATTATTCAATTGACTTATAAATTAGTTAATATACATTATTAACTTATTATTTTTAATTTATTTTAATTTATTTATTTCAAATTATGTACATTTAAATACATGATTTTTACATAGATACATAAATTTACATTACAAATACTATTCTACAGTATAAATAAGTTATAAATATAGGTTCAAAAAAACATAAGTTATAAATATACTGAAATTATTTTAAATTACACTATACAACATAATTTACTTCAATATTTTATTAAATTGCTAATTTAAATTATTTTAATTTACTAATATACCTAATTAACTTATGAATATAATTATGTACAATATATAAGTAACTAAATAAATATACGGCTACATTACTATACATTATAATTACCTTATGTTGTATATGCAGTTATAATTATAATTACAAGTATAGACATGGTTATTTACAAATATGCATGGATTATATACATATAATATAAATAAATAAATAATTAATTAAATTATTATAATACATAATGTATAACGCAATATAAATATCTACCTAGGTTAATAGAATAGATATAGAAGTTATTTATACACTTTATATACATATAAGTTATTATATATAATTAATTTAAGCCTACATACAAGTATAAATACTATATACAAAGGTACTTTTATGGGATTTTTAGTATTTTTTAGATTTTCATTTTCTTTTTGTATTTTATAGAGATAAGGGAAGAAAAGAGAAAGGAGAGAAGAGAAGAAGCGGACTCTTTTTGTATTTTTGTGTGTTTATTCTTTTTTCAAAACCAGAGAAGAGTAGGACTTCTATTGGTATGTTCTACTAACTATAAGACTCAAAACCTTATCTAACTTGACACACACCTAAAACTAAACCTAATATAACTCAAGACACATTTTCTTTTTTTACAATTATTTTTGTATTTTTTTATATTTACAATTTAGACAAATCTAGGCTTAAAGAATGTCAAGACATGAAACCAAAAGCCTAAAATCTCATTCAAGCTGCTGGAAATGTAAAGTATGAACTCAAAAGCTTCCAAATATCATTAGAAATCAAAATCAACTTAGAAACATGTTTTAATCACTTAATTTCCCAAAATTGATCAATTCAGATAGAATTCAGCAATCTGAGTTGCTGATAGAGATCTTAAGGAGGCCTTATAATGGATTACAACTCATTACTAAGCCAAACAAAAGTTAATCAAATAATTGAAAGCTTCTGAAGTCATTTTCTAACACTACAAGCTTCTAGCCAACTCATTCCACTTATAATTATGATTGCGCAGCAATCATAGGTCTTAATTGACCTAAATTAAGCTAAGACTTAGCATAAGTTAGGGTTATTCATGCATGCATACGCATTATCTACATCTTTACTGCTTTCCTTTAGCTATGCATAAAATAATGTTATAATATGCTGATTAAGTGTATTATGTCGATTGCAGGCAATAAGCAGATCTGGAGCTGGATCTGGAGCAGGATCTGAAGCTGGATATGAAATAATGGGAGTTGTGGCAGAGCTGGAGCAGAAGGCTTAGTTTAGATGTAGGAATAATAATGTAAGTGGGTTAAAGGTTTTCTATTCTATTAAGTAGAAATAAAGCAGTAAAATTTGAAGAGCTTAGGTCCATCCTAGCCCTAGGATAGCCTAGAGACTTCCCCAAGCCTTAGCCACCCTTAGATTAGGTCACAACACCCTAGGAAGCCCTAAAACCCTAGTTCCAACCCTTCTCTGGACGTCCAGGACCCTTAGCCAACTCCCGCACACTTCAAACCCACTTCTGCAGTGTTATTGGACATCCAGACACTTTGTCAGACGTCCAATTTCTGCAGAATACCCAAAATAGAAATCGAAATCCTTCCTGACTCTGATTGGACATCCAGACAACAAGTCTGGACTTCTGATTTTTGAGTATAAGATGTCTGATTCTATAATTAGACGTCTGATACTACTCTCCAATTCCTGTTTTGAGATTTAAGCCTTGATCTTGGATCTCTAGGTCCCTAAACCCAATTCCAACCGCATAAGAACCTAAATTAAGGTGCCCTAACCCTAGTACATCACCTCTAGACCTCCCTAAGGACCTAATTAGGTCCTCACTAAACCTAATTGACTTGGATCTTAGTCAATTCCATCAGCCTATTCAATTGGACTCATTGAGTACAATTGAGCCCTGATCTCAGCACATACTGTCCAATTGGACTCAGTGAGAGTCCAATTGACCTAGACCTGACTTAATTGAGTTGTTTTAATCTTAATTAAGTTTCCACACACCCAATTAAACTTGTATTAAGTTTAATTGCACTTTACCTTGGTGAATTAGGGTTTATAACCCTAATTTGAGACCTACCTTGGCCTAAACCCACTAGAACCCAACCTAATCAACCTAGCCACCAAAGTTTCGACCCACACACACCCACACACACCATCCACACGAAAATATCTAGCCTAGAGTTATCTAGAACTGTCTACCATGTGTGGTTGCCTTGGTTGCCAGAAATAGCAACCAAGAGCCATTCAATTTTTAGATCCACATTTGGTGGATCTAAAAACCACCATCCACCCTCTCTCTCTCACTCTCCCACGAGCTCCCACCATAGGCCTCTCTAGAGAATTCCATAATTCTCTAGAGAACTTCCATTGGGTCTATAAAAAGACCCCATGGGTGGCCATTGTCACCCATTCACTCCCTTGCCAATTGCTCTCCAATGGTGCCATTCACGTCACCTCCACTTAGCCACTCACTCCACCTCCACGAGCTCACTACCACCACCATGGAGGACAACATGCCGGGATGCTGGATCAACCCTACCTCTCTCCAAAGGCCGGCCTAAGTTCCATTGGCCGCCCCTCATTCTCTTCTCAACCACTCCAAGGCCATCGGGGACCACCCCTGAATGCCCTCTACTCTTTTAGCTGTAGATCATGCTTTTCATAATTTTTACTACTTTCATTTACTGCTTAGTAGAGTAGTTTCTCTTCTCCCCCAATGATGCATGCGAGATCCCCCCGTCGATTCTTGTATGCAATCGTTTTCTGGTAGCTAGGTTTAATTTCAAGCATTCCTGTATAAGCTTTCCTCTAGATTTATTGTACAAACAACTCTCCCCCAATGAATGAATGAAAATGCATTTATATATATATCTCTCTCTTTATGTGTTTGAAATCACCATGAGCTGAATGGTTATTTTATTTGCATGATTTAAGTGCCTGTTCTTTAACCGCCTATATATTACGCACCAGAATATTAAGTAGAGCGGCTTTAGGATCAATTTTAAAAATAGAAACACGCCTCCAAGGGACGAACGACCAGGACACAAAGTCTCGTTATTTTCAAAACAATATTTTTGACGAACGTTTTTGCGCGACTATACTACGACTTTCGACGACTTTCAAATGCGTAAAAACGTCTCTCCGTCAAATGGCGCCGTTGCCGAGGAGGCAACGTCATTTTTCTTGATTTCTATATTTTACTTATCATTGACAAATCTGCCTCTACTTCATTTTTTTTGATGTGCAGGATAACACGAAAGAAAAATGGGATCTGCGCACACACTGAGTGCGGCGAAGAAAAATCAGGTGCACATCATCTATCTTAGATTAGGTTTCTCTTTCTGAACCAAAGGAGTAGATTTACTTATTGCAATTTTCGTTGAAAAATTGTTTGTGAAAAAAAAAAATTCTCATTTTCATGAAAAAGAAAAAAAATCAAAAAGAGAAAATTTCGAAAAAAAATCTTGATTAGGTTTTCTTTCTAATCTAGGTTGTTTTAAAAAAAAAAAAGAAAAGAGATTTTCGTTGAATCTTTTGAAAAATTATTTTTGAAAAAAAAAGGTGCAAAAGATTAAAAAGAAAAAAAAAGAAGCATTTTTTGTGGAAGGCTTGAATTTCAAATTCAAACCTCTTTAAAAGCTTTTCCACCACCTTCAGATTTTCAGCCAGATTTCAAATCTCACTTAAAAATTCAATTGCCAAAAAATCCGTTAGCGAAAAATTCTGACATTCAGGAAAAACCTTTATTTTCAAACCATCTTTCAAATACCACTGTTACATTGAAAAAACTCCAAGTATAAAATTTTTAAAAATTCGCTAAGTGCACGGGGGTCAGATAGACCCAGATTCAAACATTTTCAAAGTTCCAAAAGCGATTCTGAGCAATCCATGAATCTATTTTGACTAAAAATGGTGCAGTTTGAAAGCTGATCTAATTGGCTTTATTTTTCATATTTTTCCCGAATTTTTGAAGATCATTTGTTATTGTTTCAAAGCAAAAAATCGTTCAGGGGTCAAAGTTCCAAATCTGACCCCCTGATATTTAAAATTTCCTAAAAATTTGGTTAAAATAGTAAAAATTCCAAAAAAATATTCTATGAAAAACTAATTGAAAAAGGAATCTACTCGCAAAATTTAAAATTAATTGGATTCCAATTACTATCAGAGAATCAACATTATTTTTGTGGTATGCTGAAATAGAGAAAAAAACCCTAAAAGTGCATGCAACTTAGGTTGAACCTTTAGGGTTACAAATAGAGACCACACTTTTGGCTAACCTAGACTTAATCAAGTCTAGTTGGCCGGTGAGCTTGGTCACCTTGTGGGCCACTCGCCACAAACCCTACTGAAGAAAATGGGTTAAAAACTAATTTTAAAATACGAAATCAATCCGAGTTCGTTGTCGTACTATTGGATGAGTTTAATCTCTCTTGCCAAACCTGGTGACTAAGTCTGCGGGGTAGTGTCAAATGACCACAGCTCGGGGGTCAACGGAACCGGAGGCGTAAGCCAAAGGAAGAACCTTCCCCTTAGTCCCCTCGTAACCAGACTGGCTAGGTTAGCTTGAGAGGCGGGATTCACGTTCAGTCGGTTGTACGACGAACTTATCTTCAGGAATTCAAATCCCTAACGAAAAATCTGGTCACCTGAGTTATAAGGACCATTTGATTGATAGGGCCTTAGCCTTGTTCTGCGTGGCTACACCAACCCAGGGGTTGGGCGGTGTATGCACGGAAGGAGGTCACTTTGACCTCACTTGGTCAGACCTTGGGAGCCACTCCCAAGGAGGCGAGTCACCTCGCCTGGACCATCTTCTCGCCCCATTTCTTCTATCTGCTGAGCTGCAATGGCTAACATTGGATTTGGACCTAATCAGGATCCAGAAGAGCTGGACCCACGAGCTTCTCTGAGAGCTCGGGTCACTGAATCAGCTCAACCTTGGGATTAGAACCCAAGGTGGCGAAGATAACTTTTCTCTTCGCTTGATCCTTCGCCTCGGGTTACCGAAATGGTTAACCCATATCCTAACCCTGGATATTATGACCTATACCAGTCGGTCCCTCAAAGGATCACATCTTATAACCCAGGATATGGATTTCATACTCCTGCTTCTCACCCATGGAGCAAGGGTAGACCTGATTCACCCCCTGGAACCCCTGAAGAGCTACCGGTGCATATGCGGCCACATTATAGAATACAGAGAGCTATAGCGAGCGCTAAGGAAAAGGCCGCATCCTATCTACACGAAATCCAGGCTATCATTGAGCCGAACCAAAGACAAAGCTAGATTCCGCATCAATAAGCCGTAATGGAGCTCCTTCAGGAAACAGCAGAGATAACAAGGCGAATTGGACAAAATCGGTAAACTCAAGAACTGTTGCTTTTGAGATATCAAGTGAAAAATAGCATTGAAGACCTCGAAGAATCTAAAACAACTATGCTAGAAGAACACACAGAAGATTCTCGAGAGCAGATGCCCGAAGATCACTTAGGGGAAAAAGAATCTAGCATGGATATGAGACAGGAGCAGGAAGTATGCCGAATGGGTTCATCTAAAATTGAGGAGGAAAGGACTGATATCTCTAGGACTGAGCTGCAACCAGATTATCCTGAATCCTGGGAGACACCTCTTGGGTTAGATAACCCAATTGAGATAAGGGAAGTAGATCCAATTGAGGATAGGGATCTTGAGGCAAACATTACTGATCAGCCTAAGCCTATTCCCATTGTAGGTGAACCTGTGCTAGAGCCAACGCCTTCTGATCTGCACTCTTCTTATTTCACCTACATCCCTAATTCGGATGCTAGAGACTCTGAGATGACACTTGCTATCCTTGATCCTGACATCCGAAGACCAGAAGTAGCTAAGGATAACTTGAATGAAGAAATAAATATGCTACCTGAGGCAGGAATTACTGAGGAGCCCAATGCATATGAGGGTGAAGCTTCGAGCAAAATGAGCTGGGGATGCACCTATCATCCTAGTCAATTTAATAGATGGCTCGACCCCGAGCCTGAAGAGTCAGCCTCCAATGAATCAGAGATGAATACTGTTGAGGACGAAGTAATTTCTGATGAGGATTTCAGTGACCTCCCCATAGATCTTTTACTTTCACAGATACCCCCATATGACCCAGAGCCTGGAGAGGGAATGATCTTTGATGTCAATTATCATTATGAGGATCCCTATGACTCAGATCTGGCTCTGAGATACATTTTGATCTACTCCCTCAGCAACTTCCTGCTGAATTGTGGGACATGATAAATCAGCTAAATCAACATCATGATCCCCCCTCTGTTTATCCTCTATTTTCCACCACCACTCCACACTTTCTTATAGCTAGACTTTTTGGAGTAGGGGTGCACAATCAGCTGGTCCACATCTCTGGACCACTGAATCTAGGAGCATACGAGCACATCTTTCTCTTAATTTTGACCGGCTCTTATGCTAGAAATGACACATCTGATTGAGTTTTCGCCCAGCTGGATGCGTTAAACTCAGCACATATAAATACCATTTCACCATCATCTATACATAACCATTTTTATACATAGCATATTTTTGTTTTAGCATATTTCCCTTTTGTATATTGCATGTTAACAGGTTGGCTGGTGCTGAATATAATTTCAGGAGCAATTCCCGGTGACTTCTACCCACTCATCCTCTGTTGAATTTATTTTCTTTTATATTCATGCATGAGGACATGCAAGAACTTAGGCATGGGGGGGTTAGATACAGCAAAAACTGAAAAAAAAAATTTTCTGCCAACACTTAGGAAAACCTCGGAGTTGCATGCAAAAGGTACTTTAGGACCTTAAATAAAAGAACAACCAATTCCACCTCCAATGCTCGCATTGGATCTAGAAATCGTTCGTAATAACCAATTCCGACTCACCCGCTCACCTTTTGTTCTAAATTTAGGGTCAAGCTGATTGTAACCCGATACGGGAAATTCACGAAGTACAAATTATATGAGGTTACATGTTTATAGCATATATAGATATTGCATTCATGAATAAGATTATTTTATTAAGAGAATGCACTAGGGATTTTATCCTTTAGTTGATTCCTGTAATCTGAAATCTAGTACAACTTTTCACACACACGTAGAATTTGCAATGGGTTCATGGTGAAGGCTGATAAACGTCTTCAGCTTGTCGAGAAGAAGCAGTGCTTCTTTTCCTGAACCCTTGGACAGTGTTTTGGGATTCAGGCTAATTTTCTTCCAAAAATCCACCAAATAGTGTGAGATGAGAGTAGAGTGTATTGGTGCTCTAAGATTAGTGCAAGGAATCTGGAATCCTAGATAATTTGGTAATGATACTCTCAGTTTAGACATAGTTGTCGCTCTCGGTTCCCACGTATACATTTTTGTGCGAAATTTTGAGAGCTACCAAATAAGGCAAATACGCGGAAAGCGAGTTTTCATAAAACTAAGGCTAAGGTGGATGGTTATGACCACTCTTTACGGAATCCTCTGCTGAAGGAGGGTATTGATGTCAAGGTCAGAAATACACCGTCCTATCCATCTCTCCCGGTGCCGTGAGTAGGCACTTCCACCAAATAAGCCACCCAATGTCTCTTGAGTACCACCAATCCCTAATAATGCCTCCTTAATAAAGTTCATGGATGTATGCCAGTTGTGCTATGCTGAAAAAAAAAATGATGAAAAGGAAGAAAAATTGAAAAAAAAAGAAAAAGAAGAAAAAAAAATTTTTGGAGGAAGAAGAAAAAGAGTTTGTGAATATTTAGTATTTATTTCATTTGCATTGAGGCAATACCACCAAACAAAATTGAGCTCCACCAAATATGGCCTTAACCTATTTTTCTTGTGTTTCTGACTGCCTGAATAATGGCTGAGGAATTCCGACTTAGTGTTAGGGTTATGAGAACTCAATTAAAGTGTTAATGCCTAGTGAGACCACCAAATACAGAACATATGTGTGAATCTGGTGAGGTTGTGAGCTCTAAGAAAAAGAAAGAAAAAGAGCAAGAGAGAATGAATACAAAGGAATCAAAAGGAGCATAGTTTTCCTCCTCTTTCTCTGAGTTGAGTTACTTAGTAATTCGGGAATCTGGATTTTGTAGTACTAGTCTCTATGTAGCACCAAGTGAGAATGAGCCACCAAATATACAATCCTTTCCCTAAAAGATTCTCTACCTAAGCCTAAAGCCAGGGTGGAATTCATAAAATATCTTGAATACCCTGAGGGTAGAAATCCGCCTATTCCGTTAGAATTTTTATTAGGGGTCAAGTACAGGCTTTAGAGGTGCATTAGTTTTCACTCGAATCCATTGCAAAAGCTACATAGGTGCACCTTCACGATTGTCTGGATTTCTAGAGCATAGGATGAAAACAAAAGGGAGAAAAATCTCTATGCAAACACTTGATAAAATAACCAGTCCCTTAGGGACCCTTGCTGTAAATAATTTAGTCTTGCATTTGCTAGGCACTAGCAAGAGTTAGGCATGGGGGTATGATTGTGCAGCAATCATAGGTCTTAATTGACCAAAATTAAGCTAAGACTTAGCATAAGTTAGGGTTATTCATGCATGCATACGCATTATCTGCATCTTTACTGCTTTCCTTTAGCTATGCATAAAATAATGTTATAATGTGCTGATTAAGTGTATTATGTCGATTGCAACAAATAAGCACATCTAGAGCTGGATCTGGAGCAGGATCAGAAGCTGGATCTGAAATAACGGGAGTTGTGGCAGAGCTGGAGCAGAAGGCCTAGTTTAGATGTAGGAATAATAATGTAAGTGGGTTAAAAGTTTTCTATTCTATTAAGTAGAAATAAAGCAGTAAAATGTGAAGAGCTTAGGTCCATCCTAGCCCTAGGATAGCCTAGAGACTTCCCCAAGCCTTAGCCACCCTTAGATTAGGTCACAACACCCTAGGAAGCCCTAAAACCCTAGTTCCAACCCTTCTCTGGATGTCCAGATAAGTTTTAAGACGTCCAGGACCCTTAGCCAACTCCCGCACACTTCAAACCCACTTCTGCAGTGTTATTGGACGTCCAGACACTTTGTCAGATGTTCAATTTCTGCAGAATACCAAAAACAGAACCCGAAATCCTTCCTGACTCTGAATTAGGGTTTATAACCCTAATTTGAGACCTACCTTGACCTAAACCCACTAGAACCCAACCTAATCAACCTAGCCACCAAAGTTTCGACCCACACACACCCACACACACCATCCACACGAAAATATCTAGCCTAGAGTTATCTACAACTCTCTACCATGTGTGGTTGCCTTGGTTGCCAAAAATAGCAACCAAGAGCCATTCAATTTTTAGATCCACATTTGGTGGATCTATAAACCACCATCCACCCTCTCTCTCTCACTCTCCCACTAGCTCCCACCATAGGCCTCTCTAGAGAATTCCATAATTCTCTAGAGAGCTTCCATTGGGTCTATAAAAAGACCCCATGGGTGGCCATTGGCACCCATTCACTCCCTTGCCAATTGCTCTCCAATGGTGCCATTCACGCCACCTCCACTTAGCCACTCACTCCACCTCCACGAGCTCACTACCACCACCATGAAGGGCACCATGCCAGGATGCTGGATCAACCCTACCTCTCTCCAAGGGCTGGCCTAAGTTCCATTGGCCGCCCCTCATTCTCTTCTCAACCACTCCAAGGCCATCGGGGACCACCCCTGAATGCCCTCTACTCTTTTAGCTCTAGATCATGCTTTTCATAATTTTTACTGCTTTCATTTACTGCTTAGTAGAGTAGTTTCTCTTCTCCCCCAATGATGCATGTGAAATCCCCCTGTCGATTCTTGTTTGCAATCGTTTTCTGGTAGCTAGGTTTAATTTCAAGCATTCCTGTATAAGCTTTCCTTTACATTTCTTGTACAAACAACTCTCCCCCAATGAATGAATGAAAATGCATTTATATATATATATCTCTCTTTATGTGTTTGAAATCACCATGAGCTGAATGATTATTTTATTTGCATGATTTAAGTGCCTGTTCTTTAACTGCCTATATATTGCGCACCAGAATATTAAGTAGAGCGGCTTTAAGATCAATTTCAAAAATAGAAACACCTCCCAGAGACGAACGACCGGGACTCAAAGTCTCATTATTTTCAAAACAATATTTTTGATGAACATTTTTACGCGACTATACTACGACTTTCGACGACTTTCAAATGCGCAAAAACGGCTCTCCGTCAAATTACATCGACATTTACTTCAAATTTGTAATTAAAAATCCATCCAGAACATGAGGCGTCTGTTATTGACAAAGATTTTAAACCAAACTTACAAGTGCTATAATTCAAATTTCCTCCAAATGCAAATACATGAATGCTTCTAACAGTTATATGTACATTATACATTCTCAACAACCCATAAACAAGATCAGAACTCGTTAAGATTTGCCAGATCCAAGCCTCATCAAGTCTGAAGGTAAAGTTTCTATTGTCGCCACTATCGAGATTAGAATCAGTTCAATACACAGTATATTCATTGCATTCCAATTTGTGCTCAGGTATCTAAAATGTATGACCATACAGAATCTAAACTAAGGTATCCATTATGAACATAAAATCATTCATGACTCATTTAAATCCAACAATTAAAACTAATTTCAGAATCCATTTAGAAGTGCAGCTTTAGCTGCCAATCTGACTAACACATCTCAAATCCACTTCAAAATTATCTAACAACCATTCTAGCATATTACATAACTATTTGTATCCATTCCAAGATTAACCCGAAACAACAAGTCGCAACTTAAAACCTCAGGTCTTCCAAACCAACCTGGGATCTAAAATTTTGAACTCAAGAATCCTAGGTCAATTCAAATTCATTAAAACTCCTTTCAAGTCATCATAAATGATCAAAATGAGCTCTGAAACTCTACAAATATCAGAGCGAAACTCATTTAAACTGAAAAAACCCTAATCAATCTTCTTCCTTCGCCATTGACAGCTAGGAGAGAAGAATCAAATTAGGTATTAAATCCACTCAGGAATTGCTTTCAGATCTTTATCAAAACACATTCGACCTCATTTAAACCCCAAGTAGTGGATTACAATAAGATTCATTAGAAAACCATTGTCTCCTACCTGGGTGATTAATGTGGCTTCGCTAATTTGATATGATCAACTTGGATTCCTGCACACCATTTCTTAGTGCTCAGGGATCCTAGGCAATGGCTTAAAAACCATCAAGTTATTGCAAAGGCCTCAACTTAGTGCATTTGATTCTCATTGGCCTAAGTTACTTGGGCGATGAAGAAAACAATAACACAAGTTAAAATTGGGCATGAAAGCGTCCACTATGCAAGGGACCTTTCCAAAATAATCTTTTACACAACATCAATTCTCTTCATGACTGAACCAGGTGGGCTTGATGCCATCAGTGTAAGGATTTCTTACACTGGGGAATTTAATTTAGAGCATGCAGGGAGAGGGATGGAGGCACTTGGGAAAGAAGAGGAAACAGTGAGCGACTGGACGAGGGTGGAAGGCCGGTGTCGACATGACCGTGGAGGACCATCACGACCTGCAGGGAGGAGCGCGTGTGGTCAGGCCGGCAGTAGGAGATTCTTCAATGAGATGAGGGATGGTATTCTCTGTTATCATTGCAAAGAAAGAGGCCACATGGCTGTGAACTACCACAATGACCTAGTGTGTCTCCAATGTGGGGGTCTAGGGCATCGTAGGTCCTCATGTAGAAGATAACCACATGCTATGAATGTTGGGGAGGAAAGGTTTCCTCATGCACATGGTGAGGGTGACCCAGACCCTAGGAGGCATGACATGAGGGATGTGCCACATGGGGATGAAGGAGGGCCTCGTCAGCGTGGGTCTCATGTGCGTCAGGCGAACATGGGGAGACGTCCACCCCCTCCATTGGTGGGACCCTCTTTGGATGCTGAAGTTCCAATCTCCAATGAGGTTCTTGCTGCAGAAGCTTCCCTTCAAAATGCGCTCGTGGGAGAGATCATGGCTAGTGGTCCTTCCTTGGAAGATCTCCAAGGCCTCATAGGATCTTTGTCTCTATTGTCATCTATGTGGAAGATATGTGTTTTGAACCCTTCGAGGTTCATGGTTTTTGGGTTGGAAAAAGAAGATGTGGATTCCCTGAAGTTTAAATCATCATTGCTGGGTCTAATTTTCGTGATTTGGCATATTGTTTCGCTGTTTGATGGCGCATTAAGTGAACTCCCACTGCAAAAAGTTTTTGAATGTGATGGTGTTGTCAAGATTCACGGAATGCCTTTGCATTTGCATTCCCTTATGGTGGTGGCAAGTATTGTTGCAGGTTTTGCCTCCTTGAAGGAGGGCATGCAGGTGGGCCTAGTGGAAGGCGATGGTAGGTCGGTGAAGGTGGAAGTTAATTTGAAGCATGGGGGGCCATTCCATGAAAGGGTGGTTCTTAGGTGTGGTGGGTCTTCCTGGTTGTTGTTCCTACATGTGAAGAGGATTGTTCCTCCAAGAGAATGCTGCAACAATGGGTAGAGGAATCAGACAAAAGTTGTCGAGGATAGCTTTATGCAGTGGAGGCCTGTAGCAGGTGATCAGGGTGCCAAAGCCTATGCTTAGAAGAAGTGGAAAATGATAAAGGTGCTAGAGGCAGGGGTTTCAGGGATGCAGACAAATGAGGGGATGAAGGCCATGGTGGTCCATGAGGAGAGAGTTGAGTCCATGCCTAAGGAGGAAATATAGGATACATTTGTCTTCTCCACTCCAAAAGAGGCCAAATATAACGTGGATCATCTTCTCCCATCAGAGGTGGGATAGAAAACAGAGGTAGATGCCATCTCAGGAGTTGTGGGCCGATGCATGTGGATGTTAATCAATTAACGAAGGTACTTCTAGTGGCACACCATGAAGAGAGACTAGTGGGTGCGTCAGCTTCTTCATGCTGAAGGTCCTAACTTGGAATGTGAGGGGGTTGAGGGACCAGGGTAGAAGGAGCACCTTGTTGAGGTATTTACGGGAGTGGGGGGTGGAGTGTTCCTATTTACAAGAGATGCATAGAGATGGAGAAGAGGTGGCGAAGTGGCAACCTTTGGTGGGTACAGATGACTTTCGTCTTAAATGTATCCCATCAGAGGGTCGGGCAAGGGGGCTATGTGGGTGGCGGAACTCTCAGACCTTACAACTAGAGAATGTGAAGGTAGGGCATTTTTCTGTTACGTGCAAGTTTACTCATCTATCGGATGATCTTTGCATCTTTGTCACGTCAGTTTATGGGTCGTTTGATCAAAGGGAGAGTCCAATGCTATGGGATGAAATATGGGGAGTGACAGACTAGATGCAAGGGGTGACTTGGCTCTTAGAGGGTGATTTCAACGCTACCCTATCATCAGAGGATCATCCAGATGGTAGGACCAACTCTCTACCTTTGATTTTCAAAGCATGGTGGCGAATTTGGAGTTGGTGGACATTCCTTCTTCTGGAGCTGTTTACATGTGCAGAGAGGGTGGTGGACAGATGTCCAAGATTGATAGATTCTTGTGTAATGTGGACCTGGTGGGTTCCTTCCATATCACCTTGGTGTTGGCTCTAGTTCGGTCATTCTCTAATCCTACTCCAATGGTGTGGGAGAGTGGAGAGGGCGTGAAGGCAAGCTCCTATTTTAAATTCTAGAAGTCTTGGCTTAATGAGGAAGGCTTCAGGGATATGGTTGCTTCTTGGTGGATGGCTCAGGTGGGAAAGGGTTTGTCTATCAGAAGGCTTGCACCCAAGTTGAAAGGTTTGTGTGGACTTGTGATGGAGTACAGGAAAACGTTAGGGGCATTGAGGGCACAGAAGAGGTGGGAGGCACTAGAAGGGGTGAGAATATTAAAGGCGAAGAAAGATTTGGAGGGCTCAAGTGTGGAGGAAGTGGAACAATGTAAAGTGTGACAAAATATTGTGGCAAAGGAGGATCTCCATTGAGAGGTTGACTGGCGGCAGAAGTCTAGACAATTACGGTTAAAGGAAGGTGATTCTAACACCAAGTTTTTTCATATGGTTGCAAGTACGTGTAGAAGGTTTAACTTGAACACCTCCCTTAGATATGGTGGCCATGTGGCTACATCCCCTCTGGATTTATGCAATACGGCAAACAATTACTTCAGGGACTCTACACATGTGGGATAGAGGGGCACGTGGAGACTTTCCCATTCAGATATGCCACGGCTTGGAGAGGAGGAGGGGCAGCTTCTATGTAGACAGATTGGAGAGGAGGAGGTGCAAACGGCCTTGAAGGGGTTGAAGGCAGAGGGATCCCCTAGACCTGATCACTTCCCCATTTTTTTCTACTCTAGTGTTTTGGTCGACTGTCAAAGATGATGTGCTAGCTATGATAGATTAATTCTAGAGGAGAAGCTTTGGCATGGAAAGGATAAACAGGTCCTTTTTGTTTCTTTTGCCTAAGAAACCAAGGGCTGAGTCACTGATGGATTTCAGACCCATAGCCTAGTCTAATTCTATTTATCTGATCATTGGTAAAGTTTTAACAAATAGGATGAGGGAGGCGGTGAAAGATATAATTAGCCCTATGCAATTTGCTTTTCTCAAAGGGCATTTGTTATAGGAGTCCTTTATTTTTCTCATGAGATGGTGTCTGGTTGGGTGAGGCAGAAGAAGGGTTCTCTTTTATGGAAGGCTGATTTTTTGAAGGCATATGATTTCGTATTGTGGTAGTACCTTTGGGAGATCCTCAGATGATGTGGTTTTCTAGAAGAATGGGTCCAATGGATCAACAGATCAGTTACCACCTCCTTTTCCCACTTAATAAATGGGCATCCTATAGGCCATTGGATCCAACCATAGAATGGTGTTAGGCAAGGGTGCCCTGTTGTTGGAACCTTGTTCCACATCTTATTTTGGTGTTAACAAAATTATTATGAATTAATGTTTGCAATTGAGTGCTTTTCAGATTTAGGTGAAGATCAAGGCAAACAAGAAGTGATGGAGGCTTGATGAAAAAAAGATGATGACAATGAGGAGGCAAGATGGCAAGGATGGATCGAGAAGAAGATCATCTTCAATCCTTTTTTTTTTCTAGTTTAGATTTTATTTTCATAGATTGTATGCCTCTTAACAAGAGAACTAAACTTAGATCGTAAAATCAATTAGAGATAAATTAGGATTTATATGGCATTCGTTTTCAAAGTACATAATGAATTAAAATACTTAAAATAGGTATTTGTAGGCAAGTACCGGTATTGTTCATCAGTACTGGTATTTGCAACGCACAGGTTTGAGAATTCATCTCAAACTGTGAACAACAAGTACTGGTACTAAACATGAGTACTGGTACAAGTTAGCCACAGGTTGAAGGCTTAATTCTGGCTTGAACCTTACAAGTACCGATACCTATGATGAGTACCGGTATTGGTAGGTCACCGTGCCCATGTAATCTCAAGCCTGGGAGTCACAAGTACTGGTACCTATGATGAGTACCAGTACTGGGGCTCAAGTACTAGTGGCAGTGAGCTGCTAGTACCGGCATAGGTACTTTAGTACCGATACCAGGTAGCCGTTGGCTCAAAACTGAATGGCTAAAAAATTAATTCCAACAATATGAACATTGGGAATTAATTTCCAACGTCTAGTAGACGAGTATCGTAGGTCCTAAACTCTATATAATGACCCTAGGATTCTTTGTCTGCTCACAAGAAAGATTAGAAATACAAGAGAAATTCCTAGAGCTATATTTCCTAAATTTTCACCATATTCACAAGAGAAGAAATCGTGTTTGCTACTTTTTGTCGTGCTACGCTTTTGCAAACACTTCAACGACGTGATTTCTTCACACATTGTCAAAGCGATTCAGGCTCATTCTAGGCTCTCAAATTGGTAATATTATTTTAATTATTGTTGAGAGGCTTAGGTTCTTGTTGTAAGAGTTTTCTTTCTTACACTAGTTTTCACTTGTATTTTGAGCATTTGCTCATTTGGATTGTAACAAACCCGTTCTTGTAATTCGGTTGAGGTAACCCATTAATTACCTTGGTTACTAAATTGATTCTCTCGGGGTTGAGAGAATCAGGTTAAAAACCTTAAGTTGGGAGGCTTAGGTAGTGGAGTACCCAAGGGAGGGGAACCACTATATATCTTGTGCCAATTTCTGTGGTTTGATTATTTGTGCAAATTATCTTTCTTGTTATTACTAATTTGTTTAAGTTTTTTGTGCGCATAGCCATATTCCATCGATCCTACAAGTGGTATCAGAGCAGGTTACGAGAAGACGTAAAAAATCAACTCGTAATGGCATCTACAACAAGGCGCATGGAAGGACAATCATCCTCCCATCCTCCCTCTTTCGATGGGACAGACTACGGGTATTGGAAGAGGAGGATGCAAGTCTTCCTCAAAGCCATGGATGAAGATTTGTGGACTCTCATTCAAGAGAGATACATGGATCCGCAGCCGCAAGAAGGAGTGGCATGGACGGCGGATCAAAAAAGAAGATCGTGTACAATGCGAGGGTGATGAATGCACTGTATTAGGCATTATCAAGGGAAGAATTCAACCGCATCTCAGCGTGCGAGTCAGCATATGAGATTTGGAATACTCTCAAGGTCACCTACGAGGGTACAAACAAGGTAAAAGAAACCCGTATTTCTATTCTAACTAAGAATTATGAGTGTTTCAAGATAGAGAAAGGTGAAACGATCAAGGAGATGTACACAAGATTTGGAGAGATCATGAATCCTATGAAGAACCTAGGAGTCAAGCTGAAAGAAGAGCAGCTTGTAAGAAAGATTTTAAGATCACTTACAAGTGATTGGTCTCCGAAGACCACAGCCATCCAAGAGGCGAAAGACCTTTCTACTCTCTCCTTGGATGATCTAATTGGAAGCCTCATGGCATATGAAGTCCAATTAGAGAATATGAAGAAGAACGAGGAGAAGGCGACAAGCAAGCAGAAGGGCATTGCTTTTAGAGCAATCAAGGAGGACTCAGATTCAAGCACCTCAGAATTTGAAGATGAAGAGATGAAGATACTCACAAGAAAGTTCCAAAAATTTCTTCAAAAGCAAGGTAAGAAAGTGAATAAAATTTCATTTGATATTGTTTGCTATGAATGCAAGAGAAAGGGTCACCTACGAAAGGATTGCCCCGTAAACAAGAAGGACAATAGGAAAGAAATAAAGGAGCTCAAGAAGAAGAAGAAAAAGAAAGTGTTCAAAGCGACATGGGATGATAGCGACTCCAACATGGACACCAACTCCAGCGAACCAGAATCTGAAGACGAGGTCGCACATCTTTGCTTGGTGGCAACTTCAGAAGATATGGACAACGAGGTAAACCCTAATTTTTCATTTGAAGAATTATTAGAAGATATGAAGAACTATATCATAAAGCTAGGTCATTTAAAAAGGAAAATAAGGTTTTAAAGAATAATTATAAAACATTAGAGTTAGAAAAATCATGTTTAGAAATAGAATTAGAAATGTCAAAAGAAACTAATAATCAGTTGAATGTAAAGATATTAGAACTAGAAGATATTTATGAGCATTTTGAAGGGACTTTGAATAATTTAAAAATAATAACTAAGTTAAATACAGAATTTTGTGATGATCTAAAAGCAAGGTTTAAAATTAAAAAGAATACACAAAATCAATCACATGCACCTAGGCATGCATGGATGTATCAAAAGGCTAAAAATCCCAAAAATTATAGATCTAATACTAGAAAGGTCTATAAATCTCAGGATTTGAAAGGTGCTAACTTTAAAGGACCCAAAATAAAATGGGTACCTAAAAAAAATATTTATTTTGCAGGAATAGATCAAAGAGATCAGTGGGTGTTCAAGGCACATAATGGAACATTTCAACCTTTCTATAGGTTGAATGAAGACCAAGAACGATGGCCTAACGGAGCTTAGTACCCACATTCATCGTTTTACTATTGGTAAACTTTATGGTATGATATTTTTTCATTTTTTTTGTAATTGACAAAAAGGGGGAGAAAAATAAATGGCAAATAGTAATATTTTTAGGGGAAGCTTGTATTGAGGGGGAGGATTAAAATGAAAATTTTTCCTTCATATAACTTTGTAATTTTTTTTTAATTATCTATTTGCAAGATAGTTTTGTCAACACCAAAAAGGGGGAGATTGTTGGAACCTTGTTCGACATCTTGTTTTGGTGTTAACAAAATTATTATGAATTAATGTTTGCAATTGAGTGCTTTTCAGATTTAGGTGAAGATCAAGGCAAACAAGAAGTGGTGGAGGCTTGATGGAAAGGAGAAGATGATGACAATGAGGAGGCAAGGTGATAAGGATGGATCGAGAAGGAGAAGATCATCTTCAATCCTTTGTTTTTTCTAGTTTAGATTTTATTTTCACAGATTGTATGCCTCTTAACAAGAGAACTTAACTTAGATCGTAAAATCAATAAGAGATAAATTAGGATTTATATGGCATTCGTTTTCAAAGTACGTAATGAATTAAAATACTTAAAACAGGTATTTGTAAGCAAGTACCGATACTGTTCATCAGTACTGGTATTTGCATGGCCCAGGTTTGAGAATTAATCTCAAACTGTGAACAACAAGTATCAATACAAAACATGAGTACCGGTACAGGTTAGCCATAGGTTGAAGGCTTAATTCTGGCCTGAACCTTACAAGTACCGATACCCATGATGAGTACCGGTATTGGTAGGTTACCGTGCCCATGTAATCTCAAACCTGGGAGTCACAAGTACCAGTACCTATGATGAGTACCGGTACTGGGACTCAGGTACTAGTGGCAGTGAGCTACTAGTACCGATATAGGTACTTTAGTACCGGTACCAAGTAGCCGTTGGCTCAAAACTGAATGGCTAGAAAATTAATTCCAACAATATGAACGTTGGGAATTAATTCCCAATGTCTAGTAGATGAGTATCGTAGGTCCTAAACTCTATATAATGACCCTAGGATTCTTTGTCTGCACACAAGAAAGATTAGAAATACAAGAGAAATTCCTAGAGCTATATTTCCCAAATTTCCACCATATTCACAAGAGAAGAAATCGTGTTTTCTGCTTTTCATTGTGCTACGCTTTTGCAAACACTTCAACGATGTGATTTCTTCACACATTGTCAAAGCGATTCACGCTCATTCTAGGCTCTCAAATCGGTAATATTATTTTAATTATTGTTGAGAGGCTTAGGTTCTTGTTGTAAGAGTTTTCTTTCTTACATCGGTTTTCACTTGTATTTTGAGCATTTGCTCGTTTGGGTTGTAACAAACCTGTTCTTGTAATTGGGTTGAGGTAACCCATTAATTACCTCTGTTAGTAAATTGATTCTCTCAGGGTTGGGAGAATCGGCTTAAAAACCCTAAGCTGGGAGGCTTAGGTAGTGGAGTACCCAAGGGAGGGGAACCACTATATATCTTGTGCCAATTTCTGTGGTTTGATTATTTGTGTAAATTATCTTTCTTGTTATTACTAATTTGTTTGTTTAAGTTTTTTGTGTGCATAGCCATATTCCATCGATCCTACAAGTGGTATCAGAGCACTTATCTTTATTTTGGTAGTGGACACATTGGCTAGGTTGCATTCAAGGCATGCTCGGGAGGCTATATGCATGGCTACATGTTGTCTTCTTAGAAGGCTCTGACACTTTTTTTACATTTTGTAGATGATGCTATATTTTTTGTGGAGAGTGGTCCCTATGAGGCTGAGGTGCTAGCATAAGCATGTGGTAGACATTTTCGATGAGATTTTGGGCTTGCGTATTAATGCTGCCAAGTCATCTCTTGTGTGTTTTGGAGAGGTTTGTAGACAAGAGGAGGTAGTTGATCGAGATAATTTCTCTTGATTAAAATAGCAATAGAATGATTTATCATTGTAATTTACGTGGTGGAAATTTCTCAATCAAAGATTAAAATAGATATCAATTTAAACCACAAAAAAGTTGTCGTATCCACAGGGAGGTTTAAGCCTAATAAAACTCGCAAATTCCTTATCTTATTATTCCATCATTATAGAGCCTACAAGTATAGCTTAACATGCAATGTACGTGAGGCTAATAGATTGAATAGATATGCAATCAGATAATATAGTAAAAATGTAAGGGGCTGGCTGTAATTCTTGCAATAAATAAATATTCTGAGAGAAATAACCCACAATATTCTAAATGTAGAAAGTCAGTCAACAACTTAATCCCCTTGCATTATTGAGTTAGCCATGTGCATTGGAAGAGGGCCAGAATGCATAGGAGAAGAGAATGAATCAGTAGATAATTATAGAAAAAGTAAGGGACTGGTAATCAATATTCCTCACTAAATCAGAATTATTTTATTTAAAATAAAATCTCCCACAATGGCACATCAATGTAAATATTAATTCATTCCAAAATAGAGGAATTTCCTTCTCTCCTCTTCGCACGCATGGAGGAGTGGTCGCCGGTCGACTGGAGCTCAGTGGCGGTGCGTGGGAGAGAGATGATCGCGATGGTAGTGACAGGGCGGCCAAGGGTGGCCGTCGACGATCGGTTGGAGGAGGATCGACCGGATGGCACGGCGGTTGGTGTGGGAGAAGGAGCTATTGTGGTCTGTTTACGAGGGCATGGCTACCCTCGTGAGGTAGAGGCGGGCACTCTGGTTGTTTCATCGGAGAAGGAAATGGCCCGAGGTGGCGTGGCCAACGACGGAGGGGGGTTGCACTTTGGGTTGTTTTGTGGGGGAGGTTGCAAGTAGTGGCGAGGAAATAAGGGAGAAAAGGAAGAAGAAGAGAAGGGACCGATTGTGGAAGGGGACGCGTGCAAGGAGGCTGCGTGCAGGTGTGGCTGGCGAGTAGTGAGGGGGAGCGCACGGGCGTGGCTGGAGAGCGGTGAGGGGGAGCATGCGTGGTCTATTGCTAGTCGCTAGCAAGAGCACGGAGTGGTGCACGTAGAGCGTGCAGGCAACGCATGGAAAGGAGACAGAAGAGGATGTGCAGACTGGTTGCGAATGTGGTGGCTGTGCGAGGGGGCTTGGCTGCGGGACAATGCACTGTCACCGCACTACCGATCGATAAGGAGTTTGTGGTGGCGTCCCGGTGCACGCTGAGAGGGCCACAATGCACGCGATTTCCATGGTGCAGGCTTTGCTTCACGGTGGAGAGGAAGGGAGAGGATGGATTGGGTGTGCATAGTCAGCATGGAGTGCAGTTGCAGTGTTGGCGGTGGTGGTTTGCTCTGCGGGTGTGGTTGCGGAGGTGGTGATGCATGCTATCATTATGCACCACTGCGATGATGGAGGTTGATGGCAATGGAGAATTCCTACGCCACAGTGCTCGCTAGCTTCATGGTGTGCGCCTCCTTCACAGTGGAGAGGAAGGAGAAGGTAGTCCTTGCCAAGGGGGAAGATGATCACTTCCTCTCTGTTGTCCTGCTTTATAATCTCTGCATCTGCAACCACTCGCGAAGATTGAGAGTGGTTGCAATCGACGAATAAGTTCTGTCCGTTTAGCCATTAGATGTCCGATAAAAATATCAGACGTCTTAAAATGTTTAGTTAGCAAGGAGTCCACGCTGGAGGTTCCAGATGTCTAGACTAGATTCCAAACATCTTACAATGGGACTTTAGACGTCTGGCTGCTGCCTTCAAGTGTCTTGTACCTAGCTTGCATCCACCAAATGATTTTCATAACATATCATATGTTATTAAGCATAAAATTGGTGCATAAGATGATGCACAGACTATGTTGAATTCCCCTTAATTCCTAATCAAATATTAACTAAGAATGACTAATTAAAGAGTACTTAGGCAAAATAATGGTCCATAAAAGTGGACTTATCAAATGCTCCCGTGCCTAAGTTTTGCTAGTCCCGAGCAAAAATGAAAAATAATAGAAGTAATCAAAAGATTTCTTCTATCCTTATTCCAAAAATTTAGATATCCAGACAAATGTGAAGTGATAGTAACCTAGGAACAAATCCAAGTGAAAATAACCAACTTTCATTTGCAGTTCGTACTTATCTTTTGGTAAATATTTCTATTGGGATAGGCAACTACTTCACTTGGGGATAAAGCAAAAAATAATCTAAAATTTGACCCCGACTTTTTGGCTTAGGTAAGAGATACTGAGTTGAATGGATTCATATTTGGTGGCACACACTCATCTAGTGCTACATGTAATCTAGTACTACAGACTCTAGATCTCTAGACTATTAAGCAAATCAACTCGGAGAGAGGCTAAACAACTGTGCTCTCTTGATATTCCTTTGTGCTCACTCATTTCTTTCTTTCCTTTCTGAGATCACAAATCTCACCAAATTTAGTAAATGTACTCACTGTTTGGTGGCCTCACATGGCATTCACACTTCATCTAAAGTCCTAAGAACTCTACAACTAAGTTAGAGTCCTCAACCAGTATTCGGGAGATCAGAAATACTGAAAGGTAGATATGGGTCATATTTGGTGGATCGCGATGGGTGTTTTTGTTGCCTCGGAAACATCATTACGAAGATAAAACTATAAACTTGAACTCTTTTCTTTTTTCTTTTCTCTCTCTTCTTTTTTTTATTTTATTTTTTTTCTAAATATAAATGTTTCTTCTTTTTTTTTTCTTTGCTTTCTTTCTTCTTTTTCTTTTTTTTCTCTCTTCTTTTTCTTTCTTTATAAATCAACATAACACGACGCAGACTTTTATTTGTGAGGCATTATTAGAGATGATGATGGTCAAGAGGATATTGGGTGACTTATTTGGTGAAAGTGCCTATTCTCAGCATCAGGAAGGAATGGATAGGAGAAGCTTATTTATGACCTTTGACATTACTACCCTCCTTCAGCCGAGGACTCTATGAAAGACAGTCGTAACCATCCACCACAGTCATAGTTTTATTAAGACTCAAACTTTGTGTATCTGCCTTATTTGGTGACTCTCAGGAATTCACACAATGTACGCACACTGGGACAGAGAGTGAAAACTATGCCTAACTCTGAGGTATCCTTATCTAATTGTCCAAAATTCAAGAGTCCTTGCTCTAGACTTAGCGCACCAGTAATCTCTCTACTTTCCTCTCATAAATATGAGGTGGATCTAATAGAAGATATTATGTCGACTCCCTTTTAACTGTCCAAGGGTTCAGTAGACTAAAAATACTTATTGGTTCTCTTCAAAGATCCATTACCCAATCTATGTGCAAGTGAAGTAAATGTACTGGATTCTAAACTTAAGAAACAATTTAAGAAGAAAAATCTTTAATGATACCTCCATGACAAAGATGTTTTGCTAGGGACTAACCAATTCAGCTCAAGAAAAGAATTTTTTTTTACATGCTAACCTAAATGGATGAATACTTCCTAAAATGCAAAATGCACCCCCCCATGCTGAAATCCTACAATGTCCTCATTGTAAAATTAAAACAAGGGGAGAAAGGAAGGAAATCACCTGATGATGGTGTTAGTCTGGACATTGGGTTGCCTCCCAACAAGGGCTTCATTTTCTGTTGGCAACCAGACTTATAGGGAACCTATAAGTCTGGTTCCAAATAGAAAGATCTAGGCCCTAAAAATATGCGTAACAGCGTGGGCCTAGAAAAAGGTAGCCATGGATGTTGGCAAGCTGATGATGCAGCGTGATTCCAAATGCTCGCCAAAAGACATGAAAGCAGAGAACCTCATAGGCTACCTGGGGAAGTCTAAGAATAACAAAAGGAATATGAAAAGGGACCTCTCGAAACGGAATAAGTGGAGGATAACAAGGGTCCTCCAAAGCAGGAAGGGTTTTAAAAGATATAGACATTATTATTTCAAACCCTTGAATGGCGAGACTAAAAGTACAAGCATCAATCAACACTCGCCATTCTACCCGAGGATGTACTGGCCTGATATGCTCCCCAGAAAGAATGTATATGAGTAGAGATCTGAGCCAAGGATCGATTAGGGAGTGTAAGGGTTGTTTGTGGTGTTGGAAGGTAATGATTAAGTCCAATGAGGGCTTACTTTGTGTTAAGTCCAACAATTCAGATTCTATATCATTCTCCCTAATAGTTGTAGAAAAATTCATATCACCCTGCCTATCATTAATGATTGGAGTCATATTTTCATCTTCTAGTATATGTGAATCAATGGTGGACTCCAAATTAGATTCCTTTGATGGCAGGATCAAAGCAATAGAATCATTTTCATTAATTTCATCCCCGAATTCTTTTGGTTCACTCAAGTTTTTGTTGAGGTGTATATGTGATTCATTAGTAAAAAGAGGAGTTGGATCAGTATCCTCAATTATTTCTAAAGGAGGATCAGTCTTGATGTTTTGGAGTAAGCCTATATCGCTTAATTCTTTGTTCTTCTCGAGGCATAAATCCTCAATTAATGTGTATTGTCCCCGAGAGTCTCCCATAGGCCTCTAACTATTGTGTTTGTCCTCTTTCAATATCAACTCCTGGTTTTGTGGAGAATGACTCTCAAAATCAAAAGAAGGGAGGAATCCAGATTTCACTAGATTAGTTATATCCTCAAGGGGTAAGTCCTCAAATAACACATAATCCCCCTGTGATTCACTCCAGATTCTAAGGCTGGGTTCCTCCATCGGGTTATCATCCTCCTCTAAAATAGACTCTTTGTACCCTTGAGACCAAAATTGATCCAATTCATCCTCCATTCCCTTAAGGTCACCTTTATTGGGTGCATTTAAATCCTCAGAATGTTGGATGGTAGGTGTTGATTCCCTAAGTGGAGGGTCAGGATTAGGCTCACTAAGGGTAGAATAGGGTTCCACCAGATAATTAATAGGGGAAGTGATAGGAACAGTACGACCTTGACCCGGGTTATCAGGGATAAGGAAAATACTGTCATTAGGGTCAAGGTCCTCAAGAGGTACCATCTTCCCTTTCTTTTGACTCAAATATATCTCAGGTGGATAATTGCTAGGGGCATTCTCCACTAATGGTTGTCTCATTAGGAGAGTCTAAGTGATAGCTACGCAAAACGGGATCCATATTGTCATTTGTTTCCTCAAAATTATTTTCATGATCACGGTTGTACGGGTAGGGATAAGAATCACCAGTAAGAGAGCAGCTAAGCTGTCTAATTTCTTTGTTTAATTGTTGACTATTCCTTAACATCTCTACCATAGACTCCATCATTTATTTTTGTTGATTTTGCTTTTCTATCATAAAAGAGGAGAGGCTATGACTATCAAATTGGGGAGGATAGTCAATTTCAGGCTCTGGTTGCCTAGGGGTATCGGTCTAACCTCGATATGGAAAATCATGAAGGGTGAGAAGATTGGGTGTTTGCATAGTAGTAGGGATTCCAAGGTTGGAAAATCCCACTCCTAGGCTCTACTCAAAAGTGGGAGTTATCGGTCCAGTACTCACAAGATAGGAATATGATTGATCCCATGGATTGTCAATATACCCATCAAAGGATCGATATGCTCGGGTAATGGGATCCTGGTTAAAATGGTAGGAGTAAGGATAGTCCATTTCTTTCAATTAAATGGTTTAACTTTCTTAGGATTTAGAAGCAATCAGAATAAAAGCAAAAACTTCCTAGAGAGTTCTACCACTGTCTAAACAAATGTAAATACTGTGGGATCTATTTTTAGTAGATTTTTGGTCATACAATTAGGTGTTTAGCTGGTGGCCAAACAAGTTTTGCAAGAATTACGCTTCCTAGGCCGACCTTCGTTGGTGCCTGTTCGTCGCGCTTTTGTGCGGTTTGTTAAAAGATAATATCGCGTTGTAATATAACCGCTAAAGAATTCAAAACAAATAAAGATTTTTATTACTCGAAAATCGGAGTATCCGAGGTCGAACACAGGGAGCAATCTCAGTACTTTGTAAAACCCAAGAATACAACTGTTACATGCAAATATAATTGATTCAAAGAGTTTTTAGAAAAAGTAGAATTAGACGTCTGATTTATGTATAAGACGTCATAAATGTGATCTTTCTTTCTTTCTTCCTTCTTCTCCTTTCCGCTTCTGTATCTTTCCTTCTGCTTTGCCTTTCTGATCTCTTTGCAATCTTCCCTTGTCCTTCTTCTTCTTCTCTGCGAAGACTTCTAATCTTTCTGCTTTCCTTCTCCTGCAAAGGCTTCTTTCTTCTTCTTCTGTCTTCTTCTTTGGCTTGCTTTTCCTTCTTCTGCAGCGGCCAAGTCCTTCTCCTGCGACCAGCTTGCCTGCACAGGAGCAAAACCTAACCCTTCTCCCTCTACCCGTGCGTCTCTCTCTCTCAAGCAATTCACTCTGAGCTGCTCTCCCAGAGCCACAAGCATAATCGGGTCGGATCGTACCCGGGACCAGGCGCACCTGAAGGTGGTTTGATGCGCGAGGAGTGCGTAGGTCTAGGTCGGGTCGGATCCGCCAAGTCCGCGTGGTCAGGCCGCGGACGAGGCGGGTGGGGTCAGTGAGGGACCTCACCCCTGTGCTTACTGAGGCGATAAGAGTATATCACAAAAGCAATTTATAGTGTACCTGAGGTTTGTAATCCCACGATGTGGGACTAAAGGTTTCATCCTTCCCTCACGCGCGCCCGCAGACTCTCGTGTGCAATTGCCCATGCTGAAGGCCCTGCTGGTGCTCCTCGCTGAACTCAGTCACCTCGCGACACTTGCGAGAGCCTGCTGCACTTGCCGCCTGGGAAGCCTGACGCCAGCTGCTGCTCCAAGCTTCCTACTGCTTCGGCTGTTAATGGCGGCCGGGGCGTTCACCTGAGATTCCACAGAACGGCCTATTGGCCCAATCAGAATAGCTGGAAACCTTCGCCGTAGCACGGCGAAGGCGGTGGGTGATGCTGCAGGTTGTCGGTCGGCCTAGGCGTGCGCGCCTAGGTCAACCTGTGGCTGGAGATGGTGGGTTGTTCGGCGGGTGGTTATGGAGGTCTGGAGTGGCAGTTGTGGGGTGGAGCGAGTTCCTGGTGGTGAGGCGGAGCTCACGAGGTGGTCGGCGAGCCATGTGGAGTGGCGGAGTGGTGTGGGCGGCTCGCCGAAGTGCGGTCAGAGGCGAGGAAGATGGAGGCGGTTAGGTACTGTCGAGGGGTAATCAAGTAAAATAGTTGGGGGAAAAGAGAGAGGAGAGGATGGAGAACGTATCTGTGATTGTCTGGAAGGAAGGAAGGCGGTGGAGAGGACGGCTCGTAACTACCGTCGTCGGGGAAGAAAGACCCTGAGGGAGGAAGCGACGACGAAGACGAGGTCAGAAGCACGCGCGCGGGGTACGGCGCGACGCGGGAGGAAGCGGCGGAGAGGACTCTGCTACTGGTATGGCAGCAGAGCGACGAGAAGGAGGGGAGGAGGTCGCCGGAGCTTGTGGGTCGTTTGGCCGGAGATGGGAGAGGGAGGAATTTGGAAGGCATCTCCGTCAAAATCAAGCTTAGCCTCTTCGGCCGGAGTTGTGGGTTCTTATATAGGCGCTGGACTGGGTGTGCAGGGCGTGAAGGGCACATATTGCCTGAGGTTGGTCGCCGGAGATGGAAAGGAGTTAGGATACCCAAATCTCTCGTGCGTTCGCACGAGAGATTGGGTTCACACCAGCGATTGTAATTGACTTTATAAGGAAGGGAATTCCTCAGAGAATCCTCCTTCCATTTCTGGGAGGGAATCTCTGAGGGATTAGAGAGCAATCCCTCTCCGAACCTCGCCGAAGCTCGGTTCTGCCCTAGCAATGGCGGCAGGACCGGTTTGCAAAGGAGGCGAAGAACCTAGGGGGTTCTCTGCAACGGTATTCAAAAGATAGGGACCAATTTGTGATTTGGGTGTACTAAATTGCAAAGTAGGTCAAGATGACCTCTCCTTAGGTCCAAATTTTGGTAAAAACCTAATTTGGACCTAAGGAATCCAATGGTGAAGTTGGATTTTAGGTTTGACCTCGTTTGACTGGATATTTTGCGTAAAAACCCAAATTAGGTTAATTGAAGAGCTAGGACCCTAATCTAGGTCAAACTAGGTTCCAAAGGCCAAATTAAGTGTTCTAAACCCTAGAGTATGTTTTTCCATGATTTGTAGAGGGTTTACTTGCTTTTTGTTCTGACCGAAACCTTGTTAATTTAAGCGGGTCTGTTTTAGGGTTACAAAGTGTCATTTAGTTCTTAGATTGCACATAAACCCATTTCTGATTGACTCAACCCACTTTTTATCTTATTTAGACCATTTGACCTATGTTTTGCCTCTGAGAAATCCCATTTATGTACTGCAATGGTAAAATTGCAGTTTTAACCTTTATTTCATGTTTTCTTCTCAAAGCACTTGTTCCTTCAGTTAGGCCTTCTTCTAGGTTATGTAGGAGCTTTTATCTTCTTTATGGAGTCAAAATGAGCTAGTTATGGCTCATGATGAGGCTCTCATCATATCCCCATGCCTAGATTTTGCTAGTCCCTTAGCAAAATTTCAAAGTTTCAACTTCCATTCTAGACCCTGAGTGTCTGTCAACAATGCTAAGTGCTTCTCCTTTTCTTTTGTGATTAGGCGGGAATGCTGACAATAGGCCTAGAGGTACTCAAGTACCAACCAAAATCCGGACCTGTTCCGCTTTAGCCTCAGTCTTCTGCAAAGGTTTCTACGGCCCGCAGAAACTAACCTAAGGTTTGTTGGACTCCGCAGTTAAAGCACCCGTGCTTGAGACATTTTTAGCCTAAGTTCAGTTTGCAGTGCGTTTTTTGTAAGAGAGAGATAGAAGATTTATTTGTTTGGAGAGCTTTTCTCTCTCTTTTCTTTTTATTTCTAGCTTCGGATTAGCTTCTCAACACGGTCCGTATCGGATTCCTCGTCCCCATCATCAATCCTCAAAGGTCCCTGGCTTTCGAGATTTCGAGATAATCCCGCCCATGGCAACCCCCAGAACCCTGGCTTTCAAGATTTCGAGATAATCCCGCCCATGGCGTTCCGTGGCCGAATTCAGACCCTGGCGATCGACATTTCGTGATAATGCCGCCCATGGTATCTGAACCAGCAGAGTGCTTACATGCCCCCGGTAGGATATTTGAATATCCCAAGAGACAAGCACCGAGGAGACGATATGTTGTTACGCATCTTCGAGGGGAATTTCCCGCCTCTCCGCGCTGGGAACTCATCCAAATCAATTTGTGTTGATTGACCGCTCCTAATCTAGGTGACTTTTTCAGAACATTAAACGCTTTTCGCGTGATTTGGATGTTTATGCGCACTGAACCGACTGTGTGTGAATTTGGGTGCTTAGGTTACCGAATCCCGCAAACCGGAGGTCAATTAACGAGGCCGAATACTTCCTAAGCCTTAGACCTAATACTCAAGCTTCACATTTTCCTCAACCTCTTGAGGATTATCCAGATTTTAACGGATACGTGAATTTTTAAGCTAAAGGTACTAGCCCAAAAAGCCTAAGACCAGCGTTCCCGCTAATCTCTTGTTATGTTTCCTTAGCACTTTTTCTTTTGTTTCTTTTCTTGATCTGGTCTAAAACTTCAGTTAATTCCTTAATCTTTTACTAACGACTTTTTCTTTTTCATTTTCATTTTGTGCTCCTTTTTGTCATTTTTTCTTCTTTTCCTTCTCTCATTTGTATGACCCTGAATTGTTCCTCCCCTCTATCAAGTCTCTCTTTTTTTTTTCTTTTTTTTTTTTTTTATGTGAAACCCTTTCTTGATATCAATTTTCTGACATTTTGCACTTTCATACCCCCCCATGCCTAAGATTTGCAATGTCCCCATTGTAAATTAGGTGGGTTCGAATTTAGCTTAGTTCATGTATTAGGACAGGTGTGTGGTGAGTTAATGGGTCGAAGCGACTTGTTGCGAACGATTTCTAATCTCGGGTAGGTATACCTGAGGTGAAGTCGGCTGTTCTAGTGAATGAACCCTAAAGTGCAATATGAGTTCCGCATAGAGATGTCAGAAACGGTTTCGGGTTTTTCAAAGAATGACGGGTTGCCTCCCGTTAAGCGCTGAGTTTTACGCCATCGGCTGGGCGCAATGAGCTCAAGAGGAATGGAGGGTAAAAGATGACTCAGTCAAATCTATATCGGTCATGTCAATGAACGGCTTGAGTCTCTGCCCGTTCACGACAAAGGGTTCAGAATCGTGGCTGAGTGGGCTGATTTCAATAGCTCCATTTCCGAAGATTTGGCGGACTAGGTAGGGTCTGACCCACTTGGATCTTAGCTTTCTTGGGAATAATTTTAATCGGGCATCAAAGAGTAAAACTTTTTGACCAGGATGAAAGGCCTTTCTCGAAATGTGTTTGTCGTGAAAAGCTTTAACCCGTTCTTTGTAAATTCGCGAGTTCTCATACGCGTCGTGGCGTAATTCATCGATCTCGCTCATTTGGAGTCTTCTGTGGGTTCCAGCCTTAGAAAGGTCGAGATTACAGGTCCGTACTGCCCAATAGGCTTTATGCTCCAATTCGACGGGGAGGTGACATGCCTTCCCGTACACTAGTCTGAAGGGAGACATTCCTAATTGGGTCTTGTGGGCTGTCCTATAGGCCCACAATGCTTCTGGAAGCCGAGAAGACCAATCTTTTCTATCAGGTCGAACAGTAACCTGAAGGATCTTCTTGATCTCTCGGTTAGATAGCTCAGCTAGACCATTATTTTGGGGGTGGTAAGGAGTAGAGATTCGGTGTGACACCCCGTATTTGGTCATCAGTGACCTGAACTGAGTGTTCGTAAAATGGGTCCCTCCGTCGGAAATTATAGCACGCGGAATCCCGAACCTTGAGAAAATGTTTTGATGGAGGAATTTTATAACGACTTTATGATTGTTGGTTCGGGTCGGAATGGCTTCTATCCACTTGGACACATAGTCAACTGCGAGTAAGATGTATTCGAAGCCATCCGAGTTCGGAAAGGGTCCCATGAAATCAATCCCCAAATATCGAAAATTTCACATACCAAGATCGGCTGTAGAGGCATCATGTCTCTATGGCTCATGTTGCCCAGAGTCTAGCAACGGGAACATACCTTACAGTGATCGTATGCATCCTTGAAAATTGTGGGCCAGTAGAAGCCACACTGGAGGACTTTCGACGCGGTTTTATGTCCAGAAAAATGTCCACCGCATGCCTGGTCATGGCAGAATGAGAGTATGTCTTTGATTTCTACTTCCGTGACGCACCGTCGGATTATCTGATCAGCACCAATGCGGAAAAGATACGGGTCTTCCCATAGGTAATACTTGGCATCGGAACGCAATTTGTCCTTTTTGGCCTTCGACAAATCGGTCGGAATCTGATGTGATGCCAGGTAATTAACTATATCGGCGAACCATGGAAGACTTGTATCGATAGTCAGGAGGTGCTCATCAGGGAAATGTTCTATAATAGGTCCGGAAGGATCAATAATTTCAGAAGGAAGGCGGGACAAGTGATCAGCTACCACATTGTGCTTTCCCGCCTTGTCGCGAATCTCGAGGTCAAATTCTTGTAATAGCAAGATCCAACAGATTAGTCGAGGTTTCGCGTCCTTCTTGGCAAGGAGATGCCTTACAACTGTGTGATCCGAGTATATGATAATACGGGAACCCAGAAGGTATGATCTAAATTTTTCCAGGGCAAATACTACGGCCAGCAGCTCTTTCTCAGTAACCGTATAGTTACGCTGAGCCTCATCTAGTGTTTTGCTGGCGTAGTAAATGACCACAGGTATCCCGTCAATTTTCTGCCCCAAAACCGCTCCTACTGCAAAGTCAGATGCATCGCACATGATCTCAAAGGGTTGAGACCAATCAGGGGACTGTAGGATTGGGGCTTGGGTGACTCGGTCACGTAGGATTTCAAATGCTTGAGTGCATTCCTTGGAAATTTCGAAAGGCACATCCTTGGAGAGAAGATTGGTCAGGGGGTGCGCGATCTTGGAGAACTCAGGGATGAATCGTCGGTAGAAACCGACGTGCCCCAAAAAAGATCGGATGTCCTTAATCGAGCTAGGCATAGGGAGCTTGGAAATCAGGTTAACCTTAGCTCGATCCACTTGGATGCCTTTCTCTGAGATTAAATGTCCCAAGACAATTCCCTTAGGCACCATGAAATGGCTCTTTTCCCAGGAAAGAACCAAATTCACCTCAATGCACCGCCTGAGTATATGGACCAAGTGTTGGAGGCAATCGTCAAATGATTGTCCAAAAACTGAAAAGTCATCCATGAAGACTTCCAGATAATCACCTACCATATCTGAGAATATGGCAAGCATGCACCGCTGAAAAGTTGCAGGTGCATTGCAGAGATCGAATGGCATTCTTCGGAACTCATACGTCCCGAAGGGGTAGGTGAATGTGGTTTTTTCTTGGTCCTCTGGATGGATTGCCACCTGATTGTAACCGGAGTACCTGTCAAGAAAGCAGAAGAATTTATTTCCCGCTAGTTTCTCGAGGATCTGATCAATAAATGGTAGTGGGAAATGATCCTTCTTCGTGGAGGAATTTAGTCTTCTGTAATCAATGCAGACTCTCCACGAATTAGCTATTCGGGTAGGAATGACTTCCCCAGTTTCAGTCGTGATGATGGTAAGTCCTGCCTTCTTAGGCACCGCTTGTGTTGGACTCACCCAACGACTGTCGGAGATCGGGTAGATGATCCCTGCATCTAACCACTTAATGATTTCCTTTTTCACGACCTCCTGTAGGTTAGGGTTTAGGCGTCTTTGCATTTCTCTTGAAGGTCGTGAGCCTTCTTCCGTGTAGATTCGATGTGTGCAGTATGAAGGGCTTATACCAGTCAAATCATCTAGAGTCCATCCAATGGCTCTACGATGTTGTTGGAGAACAGAAATCAAACGGAGTTCCTGCTCAGGTGTGAGTCGAGAATTGATAATCACAGGAAACGTCTGATTTGAATCCAAAAAGACATATTTTAGATGTTCAGGAAGGGGCTTGATTCCATGACAGGATTGTCAGCAGCAGCGGGTGGTTCGGGGTTTGTATCGGGAGCAATGGTAGGAGTCATAGGTGTGTCTAGATCATGTCCGCACTCCTCTGTTAGCGGTTTTTGATTCTCTAGTGGTTGATCAGGAATAATCCGGTTGTCCTCTATATGCAGTTCATCAACCACGGTTTCGACATCACAAATTTCCTCTATCACCCCACAATTAATCCCTTGATGGGCCTTGAAAATGTCAATCTTCAGATTTTGATTCCCAAATTTTAATTCTATCTGGCCCTCTTCGCAGTTTATATTGGCCCTAGCAGTGGCCAAAAAGGGTCTCCCTAATATGATTGGTGTGTCCCTTGGGTTTTTAGGTGCATCCATGTCCAGTACTATGAAGTCCACTGGGAAATAAAAATCTCGTACCCTAACAATGACATCCTCGAGTATTCCTTTGGGTGACTTGATGGATCGATCGGCTAACTGCAATGTCACCTCAGTGGTTTTAAGTTCAGATTCTTCAAGGTGGTCAAGGAGGGATGTAGGTATTAAATTTATGGAGGCACCTAGGTCTAGTAGGGCTCTATCAAGTTGGGTTTCACCAATTTTACAAGAAATCAAGGGAGTTCCTGGGTCTTTAGCCTTAGGTGGGAGTTTGCTCAAGATGACAGAGCTGGTTTGCTCTGATAGTACGATTGGGTTCCCATCCTTGGTTCGCGGCTTACGTTTAGGTGTACATATGTCTTTCAAGAACCTTGCGTAAGCCGGTATGTGGCGGATTGCATCCATCAACGGGATGTTTATCTGGACCTGTTCAAAGAGCTTGACAAGATCCTCCTCAGGAGCTGATGGATACGTTGTGGCTTCGAGAGATAACTGGGTTTTATTGTTATGTCGTTGTAATATAGCCAGTTGTTGCCATCATTTCAAATATACAAAATTTTTTACTCGGAAAAGAGTTCCCGAGGTCGAACTCAGGGAGCAAGTTGTATTCTAGAGATATACATGTTTCTTTTACAAAAAGAAAGAGAGAGGGAAAGAATTTGTTGTCTTCTTTTCTCTTTGTTTTCTCCTCGTGATGTTCTTCTTTCTTTCTTTCTTCAGATCTCCTTCTTCTTCTTTGTTCTGCAAAGGTGATGTTCTTCTTTCTTTCTTTCTTCAGATCTCCTTCTTCTTCTTTGTTCTGCAGAGGTGATGCTCTTCTTTCTTTCTTTCTTCAGATCTCCTTCTTCTTCTTTTATTTTTCAGCCAGGGACGTCACCCCTCCTTCTTTCTTCTTTTCCCTTCAGGCCGTCGTCTGATTTCCAAATCAGACGACTTAAACTGCCTGTTGCTACAGTGTCTCCCTCAGCTTCCTTCTTCTTCCGCGGTTCTTCTTCTTCACCTGTGCCTGCACACTTCAGAGCTTACGTCAGAGAACAAAACCTACTCTACCCTCTCCCCCCGCGTCTCTCTCTCTCTGAAACCACTCTTGGGAAAGCTCTCCCAGAGCTACCGGGTAATCGGGTTCGGGTCACGCCCGGGTCCAGGCCCACCGGCGTGCGTGGTGGGCGAGGAGTGCAGGTCAGTCTAAGTTGGGTCGGGTCAGGTCCGCGGGGCGTGAGCGCGGACGAGACCGGGTAACCAGGCGGGTGTAAGGGGACCTCACCCCGTGTGCTGAGGCAGTAAGGCTAGTGCACAAAATCAATTTAAACAGTGGAAAGGGTGTGAGGCTTACCGATGTGGGACTAAACGCAGACCTTTCCTCGCGTGCGCCTGCTGGGAGACCGCGGCCTGGCTTCTGCAGCTGCGGCTTTGATTTGCGTAGGTTGCTGGCTGGCTGCCTTCGCAAGACTCCCCGTACTCCGCAGCAGCTGGAGACTTGGAGTCCTCAAGCCTGGAGCGCGGGAGAAGCTGCTTCAATGTGCGTTAATGGCGGTCGAACCTCAAAACCTGTCGGACACGAATATGGCCTCTCGGCCTGATCAAATCACTGGGGAACCTTCGCCGTGGCACGGCGAAGGTGAGGAGCTACGCGGCAGGCCGCAAGGTGGTGTCTGGCGGCAGCCCTAGGTTGGACTGCAACCGGAGGAATGGGTTTGTTCGGGGGAGTGTTACGGAGGTGTGGAGTGGCAGTGAAGGGGTGGGGGGTGCTCAGTGTGATGAGGCGGAGGTTCGGTGAGGGTCGGCGAGGTGTGTGAGGCTGTGGAGCGATGGGAGCATCTCGCCGGAGGGTGGCCGGAGACGAAGGGGGTGACGATGGTCAGGGTCGGTCGAGAGCTTAATTGAATAAATTGAAAGCGGGGGAAGAAAGAGGAGAAGAAGGGGAGTAGTTCTAGCTTACTTGCAGGGACGAAGGGGGAGGAACAGGGTGACAGTCGTATCGACTGTCGTCGGAGAAGACGATGCTCAGGGAAAGGGGCGGCGGCGAGCAGAGAGCCGGAGAGGCGCCAGCTGGGTGCGGCGTGGCGCGGGAAGAGCAGGGGAGGAAGTCTCTGCTGCTGGTATTGCGGCAGAGCGAAGAGGTGGAGGGGGAGGAACCGCCGGAGCTGGTGAGCGTCTGCCGGAGAGAGAAGAGAGGAAAGTTGGGGATTTTCTCCGTCAGATCCAAGCTGCCCCGGTCGGTGGAGCAACGGGGGGTATTTATAGGGATCAAAACAGGGAGGAAGGCGGAGGGAGACGACGTGTCTCCCTCGCCGGAGGATGGCCGGAAACAAAAACCCATACCGTCCCATACCGTCCGTGCGTTCGCACGGCCGGTATGGTGGGTTACAACGACCAAGGGGGTGTCCCTGCAACGGCTGACGACGCAGGGCACCCCGGGTTTACTTGCCAGGTCCCCCCCTCACCCTGCGCGGCGCCATGCTCCGCGCAAGGTCGCCGGAGCATGGTGGTGGCAGGTTTTGCAGGGGGGACCTGATCGCAAAGAACGAAGGAGAGTTAGGGGCCAAAATGCGAGGGTTCAAAAGTTGAGGGCCAAAAAGTAAATATATGAGGACCAAAGTGTAAAGTTGGTCAAGGAGGTTTCTTCTTAGGCTCAAGTTTTTATACATGACTGATTAGGACCTAAGGAATCTGATGGTGAATTTCATTTCTATATTAAACCTTGTTTGATCGGTCAATTTATGCGAAAACCCAAATTAAGTTATTAATTGGGCATGGTTCTCAATGTAGGTCAAAATGGGTTCTGAAGGCCAAATTGAAGGTTCTAAACCCTAGAGATTATTTTTCTATGAATTTTAGAGGGTTTATTCTATTTTTACTTTGCCTTGAACCTCGTGAATTGAAGTGGGTTGTTTTAGGGTTACAGATTATCATTTAGTTTCTTGGAATTGCTGTAGCCCTTGCTGGATCATTTCATCCCACTTTTATTCTTATTAAGCAGCTTTGACCTATGTTTGGGCCCTGAATTACCCTGTATGCAGATTATACTAGTAAAATTGCATTTTTACCCCTTATGACTTGTTTTCTTCTCAAACTCAGAATTCTCTGAGTTAAGCCTTTCCTTGAGATATGTAGGAGCTTTTATCCTTTGTATTAGGTCAAAATGAGCTAGTTATGGCTCATGATGAGGTTATCATCATACCCCCATGCCTAGCTTTTGCTAGTCCCTTAGCAAAAACGTAAGGTTTCAACCCTTGTTCTAGACCATGAAGTTTTTAATAGTTTTAGATAAGTGCCTTTTTTATTTGAGCATAGATTAGGTTAGAATGCTGACCATAGGCCTAAAAGGTACTCTAGTACCAATCAAGATCCAAATCTGTCTAGCCTTAGCCTCAGTCTTTTAGCAAAGGTTTTTAAGGCCCACAAGAACTAACCTAAGGTTTATTGGACTTCGTGGTTAAAGCACCCGTGCTTGAAATGATTTTAGCCCGGGCTCAGTTCGCAGTGCGTTTTGTAAGAGAGAGATAGAAAGTTTTTCTGTTTGGAGAGTTTTCTCTCTCTTTTTCTTTTTAGTTCTAGCCTAGGATTGGCTTTTCAACACGGTCTGTATCAGATTCCTTGCTCCCATCATCAATCCTCAAGGGTTCCTGGCGATCGATGCTTCGAGATAGCACCGCCCATGGCAACCCCCGGAACCCTGGCTATTGAGATTTCGAGATAATCCCATCCATGGTGTTCCGTGGCCGAATCCAGACCCTGGCAATTGACACTTCGAGATAATGCCATCCATGGAATCTGAACCAGCAGAGTGCTTACATGCCCCCAGTAGGATATGTAAATATCCTAGGAGACAAGCACCGAGGAGATGATATTTTGCTACGCATCTTTGAGGGGATTTCCCGCCTCTCCGCGCTGGGAACTCATCCAAATCAACTTGTGTTGATCGGCCGCTCCTATTCTAGGTGTTCTTTTCAGAATTTTGCGACGCTTCTGCGTGATTCTGATTTTTACGCTTACTGAACCAGGCTGTGTGTGAGATTAGGGTGCTTAGGTTACTAAGTCCCGTAAACCAAAAATTAGTTAACGAGGCCGAATACTCCCTAAGCCTTAGACCTAATACTTCAGCTTTTCATTTTCCTCAACCTCTTGAGGAGTGTCCAGATCTTAATGGGTACTAAGAGTCTATTCAAGAATGCCTAAGGTTTGCATTCTTTACTAATCTCTTTGTGCACTTTTCTTGAATGAGGTCTAGAACTTAGGTTAATTCCTTAGTTCCTTACTATTGACTATCACTTTTTCTCATAATTTTGTGCTCCTTTTTCATTTTGTTTCTTTTCTCCTTCACAAAATTTCCTTCTCCTCTTTTCCTCTTATTCTTTTTCGAAAAATTTTTTTAATTTTTATGGTATTTTTGGCATATGTGAATTTTTTTGTTTGAAACCTTTTCTTACAAGTTTTGCACTTTCATACCCCCCCATGCCTAAGATTTGCAATGTCCTCATTGTAACCTAGGGGGTCTTAGTTCATTCCTTAAGACAGAAATTTGGATGAGTGGATGGGTCAGGTTGAATTTTTGCGGACGATTTCAAATCCCAGATGCAGGCATCTGAGTTGGGGTCGGCTGTCTACAAGTGTGAACTTCGAGTGCTAAAAGGTGTCAGAACAAGTTTCAGGTTTTCAAAGAGAATGACGGGCTGCCTCCCGTTAAGCGCTGAGTTTTACGCCATCGGCTGGGCGCAATAAGCTCAAGGGGAAAGGAGGATATAAGATGCCTCAGCCAAATCAGTAGAAGTTACATCGATGAACGGCTTGAGTCTCTGACCATTCACGATGAAAGGTTCTGAATCGTGGCTGAGTGGACTGATTTCGATTGCTCCATTTCCAAAAACCTGTCGGACCAAATATGGTCCGACCCACTTAGATCTCAGTTTTCCTGGGAAGAGTTTGAGTCGGGTATCAAAGAGTAGGACCTTTTGACCAGGATGAAAGATCTTTCTCGAGATGTGTTTGTCGTGGAAGGCTTTAACCCGCTCCTTGTAGATTTGCGAGTTCTCGTACGCGTCTATGCGTAACTCATCGATCTCGCTGATTTGGAGTTTTCTGTGGGTCCCAGCCTTGGAAAGATCTAGATTACAGTTCCGTACTGCCCAATAGGCTTTATGCTCCAGTTCTACGGGGAGGTGGCATGCCTTTCCGTACACCAGTCTAAAGGGAGACATGCCCAATTGGGTCTTGTGGGCGGTCCTATAGGCCCACAATGCTTCCGGAAGTCGGGACGACCAGTCCTTCCTGTCAGGTCGAACAGTGACTTGCAGGATTTTCTTGATCTCCCGATTAGACAGCTCAGCTAGACCATTAGTTTGGGGGTGGTAAGGAGTAGAGATTCGGTGAGACACCCCGTATTTGGTCATCAGTGACCTAAACTGAGCATTTGTGAAATGGGTCCCTCCATCAAAGATTATTGCACGAGGAATCCCGAACCTTGAGAAAATGTGTTGATGAATGAATTTGAGAACGATTTTGTGATCACAGGTTCGGGTCGGTATGGCTTCGATCCATTTGGACACGTAGTCCACAGCCAACAGAATGTATTCGAAACCATCCGAAACAGGAAAGGGGCCCATAAAATCAATCCCCCAAACATCAAAGATTTCGCATACTAGAATCGGTTGCATAGGCATCATGTCGCGATGGCTCATGTTGCCCAAAGTCTGGCAACGACTGCATGCCTTGCAGTGATTGTATGCGTCTTTGAACAGTGTGGGCCAGTAAAAGCCACACTGGAGGATTTTTGATGCGGTTTTATGCCCGGCAAAATGGCCACCGCATGCCTGGTCATGGCAGAAAGAGAGGATATTGTTGAATTCCCCCTCCGGGACACATCTCCGGATGATCTGATCGGCACCTATGCGGAAGAGGTACGGGTCTTCCCAAATGTAATACTTGGCATCGGAGCGTAATTTGTCTTTCTTGGCCTTCGGCCAATCGGACGGGGTCTGATGAGATGCCAAGTAATTTACTATATTAGCAAACCATGGAAGGCTAGTACCAATAGTCAGCAGGTGCTCATCGGGAAAATGCTCAGTGATGGGTCCGGAAGGGTCAATTATTTCAGAAGGAAGACGGGACAAGTGATCAGCTACCACGTTTTGCTTTCCCGTTTTGTTGCGAATTTCAAGGTCAAATTCTTGCAACAGCAAGATCCATCGGATTAATCGAGGTTTCGCGTCCTTCTTCGCAAGGAGATGCCTCACAACTGTGTGATCCGAGTATATGATGACATGGGAACCCAGAAGGTACGATCTGAACTTTTCTAGGGCAAATACTACAGCTAGCAGCTCTTTCTCAGTAACCGTATAGTTACGCTGAGCCTCATCGAGTGTTTTGCTGGCGTAGTAAATGACCACAGGTTTCTTGTCATTTTTCTGTCCCAAAACAGCTCCTACAGCGAAGTCGGATGCATCACACATGATCTCAAAGGGTTGAGACCAATCAGGGTACTGTAGGATCGGGGCTTGGGTGACTCGGTCACGCAGGATTTCAAATGCTTGAGTGCATTCCTTGGAGATTTCGAAGGGAACATCCTTGGAGAGAAGAGTGGTCAGGGGGCGTGCGATTTTTGAAAAATCAGGGATAAATCGTCGATAAAAACCGACATGCCCTAAAAAGGATCGGATGTCCCTGATTGAGCTAGGCATAGGAAGGTGAGAGATCAGATTAACCTTAGCTCGATCCACTTGGATACCTTTCTCCGAAATTGAGTGTCCCAGGACAATTCCCTCAGGCACCATGAAATGGCTCTTTTCCCAGGAAAGAACCAAATTCACATCGATGCACCGCCTGAGTATCTGGACCAAGTGTTGGAGGCAATCGTCGAATGATGCTCCGAAAACTGAAAAGTCATCCATGAAGACTTCCAGATAATCACCTACCATATCTGAGAATATGGCAAGCATGCATCGCTGAAAAGTAGCGGGTGCATTGCAAAGACCGAAAGGCATCCTTCGGAAAGCGTATGTTCCGAAGGGGCAGGTGAACGTGGTCTTTTCTTGGTCCTCAGGATGGATTGCCACCTGGTTATAACCGGAGTACCCGTCAAGAAAGCAGAAGAACCTATTTCCCGCTAGTTTTTCGAGAATTTGATCAATGAAGGGTAGTGGGAAATGATCCTTCTTCGTGGAGGAATTGAGTCGACGGTAATCTATACAGACTCTCCACGAGTTGGCTAATCGGGTAGGAATGATTTCTCCGGTCTCAGTCGTTATAGTGGTGAGTCCTGCCTTCTTGGGCACGACCTGAATTGGGCTCACCCAACGACTATCGGAGATCGGGTAGATGATCCCGGCATCTAACCACTTGATGATCTCCTTTTTCACGACCTCCTGCAGATTGGGGTTTAAGCGTCTCTGCATTTCACGAGAAGGTCGTGTGCCCTCTTCTGAATAGATATGATGAGTACAATAAGAGGGACTTATTCCAGTCAAATCATCGAGAGTCCATCCGATGGCTCTGCGATGTTGCTGGAGGACAACAATCAGACGGGATTCCTGTTCAGGACTGAGGTTGGAATTGATAATCACAGGAAGGGTCTGATTAGAACCCAAAAAGACGTATTTTAAGTGAGCAGGAAGGGGTTTCAGTTCGAGGATGGGGTTTTTAGCAGCAGCGGGTGGTTCAGTATAGATGTGAGGTTCAAGGGTGGGAGTTACTGGGTTGTTCACATCTGGATTTGACTCCTCTGTTTGCGGGTCAAGATCCTTCTGTGGCTGATGAGGCATACTCGAGTCATTCTGGAGGTGTGATTCATCAACCAAAGTCTTGATGTCACAAATTTGCTCGATGACGCCGCAATTAATTCCTTGTTGGGCCTTAAATATATCAATTTTCAGTGTTTGATCTCCAAACTTAAGCTCTATTTGGCCCTCCTCACAGCTGATGTTGGCTCTAGCAGTAGCCAAGAAAGGTCTCCCTAGAATGATTGGTGTATCCCTAGGGTTCTCAGGTGCATCCATATCTAAGACTATAAAGTCCACTGGAAAATAGAAATCCCGCACTCTCACGATAACATCCTCGAGAATCCCTTTTGGTGACTTTATAGATCGATCTGCTAATTGTAATGTCACCTCGGTTGGTTTTAGCTCAGATTCTTCTAGATGGTCGAGTAAGGATGTGGGTATCAGGTTTATGGATGCACCCAAGTCTAACAAAGCTCTATCAAATTGGGTACCACCTATCTTACAGGAAATCAGGGGAGTTCCAGGATCTTTTGCCTTGGGTGGGAGTCTACTGAGGATTACAGAGCTGGCTTGTTCTGACAGAACAATTGGGCTCCCTCCCTTGGTTCGCGGCTTACGCTGGGGTGTACATATATTCTTTAAAAATCGTGCGTAAGCTGGTACGTGGCGGATTGCATCCATCAAGGGGATGTTTATGTGGACCTGCTCAAAGAGCTTGACCAGGTCCTCCTCAGGGGCCACGGGTTTTGTGGTCTTCTTTCCCTTGGTCAGGGCCTCGGGAAACGGGATCTTGGTTGGTTCTTCTAGGATAGGTCCAGGTTGTGGATCTGGAACAGCGGTATCTTGGATAACTGTCCTAGGGTCATGGTTATCAGGCTTGGAGTGGTTTGGATAATGCGGGTCTTCAGTTGTTTTACCACTACGTGTTGTTACAGAATTTAATCCGGCCTGATTCTAGTTTGGGTTTGGTAAGAGGGGTGGCTGCTGCTGAAATCCCGCATAAGAAGTTGAGGCTTCCACCTCGTCTGGAGATGGAGCAGTAGGGGCCTGATAAATCCATTGAGCGTGGCCTAAATTTGGATTCATAACGCGCTTCTGGGTTGGCACGTTATTTGGGTTAGGAAGAGGTTGGGAAGGGAGTGTGCCTGGCTGGCGAGAATTTGCCAACTGGGCCAGTTGAGTTTTAACTTCAGTAAGCTCGTCCTTTTGCTGTTTTTGAATAGCCGCATTCATTTTTTGAATGTCAGCCAGAGTCTGAAGGATTAGGGACATTTGATCCTGATTTGGCCCTGATGGATAAGTAGGGTTGGGCCGAGGCTGAGGCGGCTGGTAATGACGAGGGGGCTGTGGGCGGGACTGAAAAGGTGGTCTTTGAGTTTGGGAATTTCCTGCCCATTGAAAATTGGGATGGTTTCGCCATCCAGGGTTGTAAGTGTTGGAGAATGGGTCGTTCTGGATGGCGTTGAGGTCCTCGCAGGTCTGAGGAACCTCTTGAGAGTCAGGGAAAGGGGGAATGGAGTTCCCCCGGCTGGTGTAGAAAGGATCGGATGGGGATGGATATGGATCCATCCCAGGGGAAGGTCGGTGGAGGATGTTTTGCACAGTTTCCTGTGTGGGGGGAGGTTGTGCAAAGGAGTTACGTGCGGAGGTGGCTTGCTGCAAGTGCTGAGTCAGCTCATCCACCTTCTTTTCAATGATTGAGACCTTGTCCAATCGACTGGCCATTAATTCCAGGTCGACTGATGCGGACAGGCCCTGCGTCTCATGTGCTCCCTTAAGATTCGTCGCTGCGTGGGTATTCGTCCTGTCGAATAATCCCATGGAGTCATTGTTGATGGAGTTCTCGCACATGTTTTCGAGAATCTCCCATACGGTGTCTTCATGTTGACCCATGATGTTTCCTCCGCAAGTTGCATTGACGAAAAGGCGGATGTCCTCACGGAGTCCCTGGTAAAAAGATTGGACTTGTTCCCATTTAGGAACTCCGTGATGGGGGCACTTTCTCATGAGATCCTGAAAACGATCCCATGCCTCATGGAGAGGTTCTCCTGATTGTTGAGTGAAGTGTGTAATCTGATGGCGCAAGGCGTTGGTCCGACCAACGGGAAAAAACTTTTTCAAAAATTCGGATTGAAGTTCTTCCCAAGTGTTGATCGGCCGGGTCTGAGTTTGATACCAATGGGCGGCCTTGTCCATAAGAGAAAAGGAGAACATCTTCATGAGAAGAATATCCCGATTTTGCGCATCTGATCCAAAAGTGTGGGCCAGATGCTTTAGCTGTTTGATGTGCTGGAAGGGATCTTCAGAATTAAGCCCATGGAATTTAGGTATAGCATGAATCATGTTGGGCTTTAATTCGGAATCAGGTCCTCCAGTCGGGATTCTGACTCGAGGCTCAATGGCCACCGCAGCAGGATTGTAGTGGTCTCGCATCATAGGACGCTGTGGTGGGTGCACGAAGTTTTGGAAGAGGTCATTGAGTCGCTGGAGCTGGTGTTCCAGATTATTTTCTTCCTCAACTGGCTGAGCCATGATGGGGGAAGAAGAAGAACTTGGTTCTGAATCAGAAGAGAGAATAATGTGAGGGTGTTGCTGCACAAACACGGGCGTCGAGGCTTGGCCTTGACGAGAGTGAATTTCTAAAGGAGGTCTCAAGGGTGGTCTTAGGGACCTCCTTCCGTACATGCACTGTTGGAAGAGGTAAGTTTAGAAGGTGCTGGACCCAATCAAGGCACCCAAAAATGTGTTGGGTGACTATAGAGGTGCGGGGCAGATGGACCCCTTGATCAGAAAGATCGTCCACCTGAGAATTACCTGGGCAGCCAGAGAGGGAGAGTCCCGCGAAGACCCCTACACGGTAGAGCGTCCCCACGGGTTACAGGGTTTCCCCCACCCGACCTCTCTTGTCACTGCGGTTCCAGGTAGACCAGAATGGGGATCTTGACCTCTTAAGTCTACCAATTTTAAGATCAGGGTGCTTAAGGTTTCACTTGAACTTTAGTCTTTTTAAGTGCAAAGAGTGACCTAATTTAAGGTTGGTTGACCCAAAGGGGTCAACTTTACCTCTTGTTTTCTTTGAGAGCTTTCAGGTCTTGTCTTTTAGGGTTCAAGTGTTTAGAGAGAGCCAATTGTTTAGGATTTTTCTTGTTAATTATTTTCAATCAATGGCTTGGGCACACCTCTTTTGGATTTCCTCAATTCTTGATTAAGGGGTGTGTCTCTACTGAAATCCTAATGTTTGACCTTATGTTGGCTCTACTTGGTCCATTTAACTCTTTGTTGGGCAATTAGGGCTCAAGCAAGAATGTGTTAGCCCTTAAATACCCTTAATAGTGTGTAGGAGTGATGAGTTGAAAACATGCAACTCTTTATGGTTACTAAGTATGGAAGACAGGTTAGCCCTATATTGCTTGTTCTTTTCTTTTCTTCCTTTTTAGAGTTTAGGGTTTAATAGTGAGAGGAAAAATTTACCTGTCTTCGGAGTGGTTGTCGTGTGGTTGCTTGTCTTCTTGAGTTCCTGTAGCTGCACAAAAGAGAGGAGATTATCAGAAATTAAAAAAAGAAACAGGAATGTTTACCTCTAGAATAGCCGTTGCTCCCCGGCAGCGGCGCCAATTGATGGCGGATACGTTGTGGCTTCGAGAGATAACTGGGTTTTATTGTTATGTCGTTGTAATATAGCCAGTTGTTGCCATCATTTCAAATATACAAAATTTTTTACTCGGAAAAGAGTTCCCGAGGTCGAACTCAGGGAGCAAGTTGTATTCTAGAGATATACATGTTTCTTTTACAAAAAGAAAGAGAGAGGGAAAGAATTTGTTGTCTTCTTTTCTCTTTGTTTTCTCCTCGTGATGTTCTTCTTTCTTTCTTTCTTCAGATCTCCTTCTTCTTCTTTGTTCTGCAGAGGTGATGTTCTTCTTTCTTTCTTTCTTCAGATCTCCTTCTTCTTCTTTGTTCTGCAGAGGTGATGCTCTTCTTTCTTTCTTTCTTCAGATCTCCTTCTTCTTCTTTTCTTTTTCAGCCAGGGACGTCACCCCTCCTTCTTTCTTCTTTTCCCTTCAGGCCATCGTCTGATTTCCAAATCAGACGACTTAAACTGCCTGTTGCTACAGTGTCTCCCTCAGCTTCCTTCTTCTTCCGCGGTTCTTCTTCTTCACCTGTGCCTGCACACTTCAGAGCTTACGTCAGAGAACAAAACCTACTCTACCCTCTCCCCCCGCGTCTCTCTCTCTCTGAAACCACTCTTGGGAAAGCTCTCCCAGAGCTGCCGGGTAATCGGGTTCGGGTCACGCCCGGGTCCAGGCCCACCGGCGTGCGTGGTGGGCGAGGAGTGCAGGTCAGTCTAAGTCGGGTCGGGTCAGGTCCGCGGGGCGTGAGCGCGGACGAGACCGGGTAACCGGGCGGGTGTAAGGGGACCTCACCCCGTGTGCTGAGGCAGTAAGGCTAGTGCACAAAATCAATTTAAACAGTGGAAAGGGTGTGAGGCTTACCGATGTGGGACTAAACGCAGACCTTTCCTCGCGTGCGCCTGCTGGGAGACCGCGGCCTGGCTTCTGCAGCTGCGGCTTTAATTTGCGTAGGTTGCTGGCTGGCTGCCTTCACAAGACTCCCCGTACTCCGCAGCAGCTGGAGACTTGGAGTCCTCAAGCCTGGAGCGCGGGAGAAGCTGCTTCAATGTGCGTTAATGGCGGTCGAACCTCAAAACCTGTCGGACACGAATATGGCCTCCCGGCCTGATCAAATCACTGGGGAACCTTCGCCGTGGCACGGCGAAGGTGAGGAGCTGCGCGGCAGGCCGCAAGGTGGTGTCTGGCGGCAGCCCTAGGTTGGACTGCAACCGGAGGAATGGGTTTGTTCGGGGGAGTGTTACGGAGGTGTGGAGTGGCAGTGAAGGGGTGGGGGGTGCTCAGTGTGATGAGGCAGAGGTTCGGTGAGGGTCGGCGAGGTGTGTGAGGCTGTGGAGCGATGGGAGCATCTCGCCGGAGGGTGGCCGGAGACGAAGGGGGTGACGATGGTCAGGGTCGGTCGAGAGCTTAATTGAATAAATTGAAAGCGGGGGAAGAAAGAGGAGAAGAAGGGGAGTAGTTCTAGCTTACTTGCAGGGACGAAGGGGGAGGAACAGGGCGACAGTCGTATCGACTGTCGCCGGAGAAGACGATGCTCAGGGAAAGGGGCGGCGGCGAGCAGAGAGCCGGAGAGGCGCCAGCTGGGTGCGGCGTGGCGCGGGAAGAGCAGGGGAGGAAGTCTCTGCTGCTGGTATTGCGGCAGAGTGAAGAGGTGGAGGGGGAGGAACCGCCGGAGCTGGTGAGCGTCTGCCGGAGAGAGAAGAGAGGAAAGTTGGGGATTTTCTCCGTCAGATCCAAGCTGCCCCGGTCGGTGGAGCAACGGGGGGTATTTATAGGGATCAAAACAGGGAGGAAGGCGGAGGGAGACGACGTGTCTCCCTCGCAGGAGGATGGCCGGAAACAAAAACCCATACCGTCCGTGCGTTCGCACGGCCGGTATGGTGGGTTACAACGACCAAGGGGGTGTCCCTGCGACGGCTGACGACGCAGGGCACCCCCGGTTTACTTGCCAGGTCCCCCCCCTCACCCTGCGCGGCGCCATGCTCCGCGCAAGGTCGCCGGAGCATGGTGGTGGCAGGTTTTGCAGGGGGGACCTGATCGCAAAGAACGAAGGAGAGTTAGGGGCCAAAATGCGAGGGTTCAAAAGTTGAGGGCCAAAAAGTAAATATATGAGGACCAAAGTGTAAAGTTGGTCAAGGAGGTTTCTTCTTAGGCTCAAGTTTTTATACATGACTGATTAGGACCTAAGGAATCTTATGGTGAATTTCATTTCTATATTAAACCTTGTTTGACCGGTCAATTTATGCGAAAACCCAAATTAAGTTATTAATTGGGCATGGTTCTCAATGTAGGTCAAAATGGGTTCTGAAGGCCAAATTGAAGGTTCTAAACCCTAGAGATTATTTTTCTATGAATTTTAGAGGGTTTATTCTATTTTTACTTTGCCTTGAAACTCGTGAATTGAAGTGGGTTGTTTTAGGGTTACAGATTATCATTTAGTTTCTTGGAATTGCTGTAGCCCTTGCTAGATCATTTCATCCCACTTTTATTCTTATTAAACTGCTTTGACCTATGTTTGGGCCCTGAATTACCCTGTATGCAGATTATACTGGTAAAATTGCATTTTTACCCCTAATGACTTATTTTCTTCTCAAACTCAGAATTCTCTGAGTTAAGCCTTTCCTTGAGATATGTAGGAGCTTTTATCCTTTGTATTAGGTCAAAATGAGCTAGTTATGGCTCATGATGAGGTTCTCATCAGGAGCCACAAGTTTGGTTGTCCTTTTTCCTTTGGTCAAGGCCTCAGGAAATGGGATCCTAGTTGGTTCCTCTAAGATAGGTCCAGGTTCTTGATCTGGGACAGTAGTATCTTGGATGACTACCCTAGGGTCTTGGCGATTATCAGGCTTGGAGTGGTTCGGATAATGTGAGTCTTGTGTTGTTTTACCACTACGTGTTGTTACAGAGTTTAATCCGGCCTGATTTTGGTTTGGGTTAGGTAGGAGGGGTGGCTGCTACTGCAATCCTGCATAAGATGTTGAAGCCTCCATCCCGTCTGGTGATGGAGTAGCAGGGGCCTAATAAATCAAATGTGCGTGGCCTGGATTCGGATTCATAATGCGCCTCTGGGTCGGTACGTTATTTGGGTTGGGCAGAGGTTGTGAAGGAAGGGTGCCAGGTTGACGGGAATTTGCCATCTGAGCCAGTTGGTTGCGAACCTCTGTGATCTCGTCCTTGTGCTGTTTTGCATTGCCGCATTCATCTTTTGAATGTCATCCAGTGTTTGAAGGATAAGAGTCAGTTGATCCTGATTTTGCCCGGATTGGTAGGTGGGATTGGGCCGAGGCTGAGGCGGCTGATATGGACGAGGAGCTTGTGGGCGAGGTTGATATGGTGGTTTTTGAGAATCTCCTGCCCACTGAAAGTTAGGATGATTTCGCCATCCAGGGTTGTAGGTATTGGAGTATGGGTCATTCTGGATGGCGTTGAGGTCCTCGCAGTTCTGAGGAACCTCAGGAAAGTCAGAATACGAGGGTTCAGAGTTCCCCCAACTCGAATAGAAGGGATCGGAGGTCACTCTGGTCCGAGAGGTAGACGGGGGTGGATATGGGTCCATCCCCTTGGCAGGTTGGTGATAGATGTTTTGCACTGTTTCCCTTGCCAGAGGAGATCGTGCAAAAGAGTTTTGTGCAGAGGTGTCTTGCTGCAAATGTCGAGTTAGCTCGTCCACCTTCTTTTATATGATAGAGACCTTGTCCAACCGACTAGCCATCAGTTCCAGGTCGACAGAAGTGGACAGGTCTTGCGTCTCATGTGTCCCTCTTAGATTCATCGATGCGCGGGCATTCGTCCTGTCGAATAAGCCCAAGGAGTCATTGTTTATGGAGTTCTCGCACATGTTTTCGAGAATCTCCCACACCGTGTCCTCGTGTTGGCCCATGATGTTTCCTCCACATGTTGCATTGACGAATAGACGAATATCCTCACGGAGTCCCTGGTAAAAAGACTGGACTTGTTCCCACTTAGGAACTCCGTGATGGGGGCACTTTCGCATGAGATCTAGGAATCGATCCCAAGCTTCATGAAGAGGTTCTCCCGGTTGTTGAGTGAAATGAGTGATCTGGTGGCGCAAGGCATTTGTCCGGCCAACAGGGAAGAATTTTTTCAAAAATTTGGACTGTAATTCTTCCCATGTGTTGATCGGGCGGGTCTGAGTCTGGTACCAGTGTGCAGCCTTGTCTAAGAGGGAGAACGAAAACATTTTCATGAGTAGGATATCCCGATTTTGTACATCTGACCCGAAGGTTTGGGCCAAATGCTTGAGTTGTTTAATGTGTTGGAATGGATCCTCAGAGTTAAGCCCATGGAACTTCGATATGGCATGAATCATATTGGGCTTCAGATCGGAATTGGGTCCTCCAATTGGGATTCGTACTCGGGGTTAGATTGCCACCGCAGCAGGATTATAGTGATCTCGCATCATAGGTCGCTGCGGTGGGTTTACAAAGTTTTGAAAGAGATCGTTCAAGCGTTGAAGTTGGTGTTCAAGATTATTCTCCTCTTCAATGGGTTGTGCCATGATGGGAGAAGAAGGAGAATCAGGGTCTGAGTCAGATGAAAGATTTATGTGGTGGGGTTGCTGCACAAACAAGGGCGTCGAGGCTTGGCCTCGACGAGAATGAATTTCTAAGGGAGGTCTTAAAGGTGGTCTTAAGGACCTCCTACCGAACATGCACCGAAAGATGTGATGAGATTAGAAGGTGCTGGACCCAATCAAGACACCCAAGAATTGTAGGGTGACTATAGAGGTTCGGGGCAGATGGACCCCTGGATCAGAAGATCGTCCACCTGAGAAATACCTGGGCAGCCAGAGAGGGAGAGTCCCGCAAAGGCCCCTACACGGTAGAGCATCCCCACGGGTTACAGGGTTTCCCCCACCCAACCTCTCTTGTCACTGCGGTTCCAGGTAAACCAGAATGGGGATCTTGACCTCTTAAGTCTACTTTTTTTTTATTTTAAGATCAAGGTGCTTAATGTTCCACTTGAACTTTTAAGTATTTTGAGTGCAAAAGTGACCTAATATTAAGGTTGGTTGACCCGAGGGATCAACTTCACCTCTTGTTCCTTTGAGAGCTTTTAGGTCCTTCCTTTTATGGTTCAAATGGATTATTAGCCTGATTTGCTTAGGGTTCCTCTTGTATAAATCTTTTCAAACACGGTTTAGGCACACCTCTTTTTGGAAAGTTTGTTTCTTTGTTTTAGAGAAGATGTGTCTCTAAAAACCCTAGCTTTGCAATCCCTAACTTGGCTCTAGTGGGTCCAATTTAGTTTCCGTAGAAATTAGCACCTAGGGCTCAATCAAGAAAGTTTTAGCCCTAGTTGCCTTAGTTGGATGAACAGATAAAAATATGTTGAAATGAAAATCAGGCAACTTGATGAGTTACTAAATATGAGACAGGTAGCCCTAAGTTGATTTCCCTCTTTTTTCCTTTTTTAGATTGTGAGAGGGTTAAGAGAGAGGGCTTATGGAGATTACCTGTTCCTTGGAGAGTCTGTTGTGCAGTTGCTATTCTTTCCTTTTTGTTTTTCTTTCCCTGAATGAACACAGCAAAAGAGAGAAGTCAAGTCAGATATTAGATAGAAAAGTTGTACTCAAAAGTTTTAAAAGTGCCCGTTGCTCCCCGGCAACGGCGCCAAAATGTTCGTTGCGCTTTTGTGCGGTTTGTTAAAAGATAATATCGCGTTGTAATATAGCCGCTAAAGCGTTCAAAACAAATAAAGATTTTTATTACTCGAAAATCGGAGTATCCGAGGTCGAACACAGGGAGCAATCTCAGTACTTTGTAAAACCCAAGAATACAACTGTTACATGCAAATATAATTGATTCAAAGAGTTTTTAGAAAAAGTAGAATTAGACGTCTGATTTATGTATCAGACGTCTTAAATGTGATCTTTCTTTCTTTCTTCCGTCTTCTCCTTTCTGCTTCTGTATCTTTCCTTCTTCTGCTTTGCCTTTCTGATCTCTTTGCAATCTTCCCTTGTCCTTCTTCTTCTTCTCTGCGAAGACTTCTAATCTTTCTGCTTTCCTTCTCCTGCGAAGGCTTCTTTCTTCTTCTTCTGTCTTCTTCTTTGGCTTGCTTTTCCTTCTTCTGCAGCGGCCAAGTCCTTCTCCTGCAATCAGCCTGCCTGCACAGGAGCAAAACCTAACCCTTCTCCCTCTACCCGCGCGTCTCTCTCTCTCAAGCAATTCACTCTGAGCTGCTCTCCCAGAGCCACAAGCATAATCAGGTCGGATCGTACCTGGGACCAGGCGCACCTGAAGGTGGTTTGATGCGCGAGGAGTGCGTAGGTCTAGGTAGGGTCGGATCCGCCAAGTCCGCGTGGTCAGGCCGAGAAACGAGGCGGGTGGGGTCAGTGAGGGACCTCACCCCTGTGCTTACTGAGGCGATAAGAGTATATCACAAAAGCAATTTATAGTGTACCTGAGGTTTGTAATCCCACGATGTGGGACTAAAGGTTTCGTCCTTCCCTCACGCGCGCCCGCAGACTCTCGTGTGCAATTGCCCACGCTGAAGGCCCTGCTGGTGCTCCTCGATGAACTCAATCATCTCGCGACACTTGCGAGAGCCTACTGCACCTGCAGCCTGGGAAGCCTGACGCCTGCTGCTGCTCCAAGATTCCTGCTGCTTCGGCTGTTAATGGCGGCTGGGGCGTTCACCTGAGATTCCACAGAACGGCCTATTGGCCCAATCAGAATAGCTGGAAACCTTCGTCGTAGCACGGCGAAGGCGGTGGGTGATGCTGCAGGTTGTCGGTCGGCCTAGGCGTGCGCGCCTAGGTCAACCTGTGGCCGGAGATGGTGGGTTGTTCGGGGGGTGGTTATGGAGGTCTGGAGTGGCAGTTGTGGGGTGGAGCGAGTTCCTGGTGGTGAGGCGGAGCTCACGAGGTGGTTGGCGAGCCGTGTGGAGTGGCGGAGTGGTGTGGGCTGCTCGCCGGAGTGCGGTTGGAGGCGAGGAAGATGGAGGCGGTTAGGTACTGTCGAGGGGTAATCAAGTAAAATAGTTGGGGGAAAAGAGAGAGGAGAGGATGGAGAACGTATCTGTGATTGTCTGGAAGGAAGGAAGGCGGCGGAGAGGACGGCTCGTAACTGCCGTCGTCGGGGAAGAAAGACCTTGAGGGAGGAAGCGACGACGAAGACGAGGTCAGAAGCGCGCGCGCGGGGTACGGCGCGATGCGGGAGGAAGCGGCGGAGAGGACTCTGCTACTGGTATGGCAGCAGAGCGACGAGAAGGAGGGGAGGAGGTCGCCGGAGCTTGTGGGTCGTTTGGCCGGAGATGGGAGAGGGAGGAATTTGGAAGGGATCTCCGTCAAAATCAAGCTTAGCCTCTTCGGCCGGAGTTGTGGGTTCTTATATAGGCGCTGGACTGGGTGTGCAGGGCGTGAAGGGCACGTAATTGCCTAAGGTTGGTCGCCGGAGATGGAAAGGAGTTAGGATACCCAAATCTCTCGTGCGTTCGCACGAGAGATTGGGTTCACACCAGCGATTGTAATTGACTTTATAAGGAAGGGAATTCCTCAGAGAATCCTCCTTCCATTTCTGGGAGGGAATCTCTGAGGGATTAGAGAGCAATCCCTCTCCGAACCTCGCCGGAGCTCGGTTCTGCCCTAGCAATGGCGGCAGGACCGGTTTGCAAAGGAGGCGAAGAACCTAGGGGGTTCTCTGCAACGGTATTCAAAAGATAGGGACCAATTTGTGATTTGGGTGTACTAAATTGCAAAGTAGGTCAAGATGACCTCTCCTTAGGTCCAAATTTTGGTACAAACCTAATTTGGACCTAAGGAATCCAATGGTGAAGTTGGATTTTAGGTTTGACCTCGTTTGGTTGGATATTTTGCGTAAAAACCCAAATTAGGTTAATTGAAGAGCTAGGACCCTAATCTAGGTCAAACTAGGTTCCAAAGGCCAAATTAAGTGTTCTAAACCATAGAATATGTTTTTCCATGATTTGTAGAGGGTTTACTTGCTTTTTGTTCTGACCAAAACCTTGTTAATTTAAGCGGGTCTGTTTTAGGGTTACCAAGTGTCATTTAGTTCTTAGATTGCACATGAACCCATTTCTGATTGACTCAACCCACTTTTTATCTTATTTAGACCATTTGACCTATGTTTTGCCTCTGAGAAATCCCGTTTATGTACTGCAATGGTAAAATTGCAGTTTTAACCTTTATTTCATGTTTTCTTCTTAGAGCACTTGTTCCTTCAGTTAGGCCTTCTTCTAGGTTATGTAGGAGCTTTTATCTTCTTTATTGAGTCAAAATGAGCTAGTTATGGCTCATGATGAGGCTCTCATCAGTGCCTACAACCTACTCGCAAGGAATGGAAGTCTCGAATCGAGCCCACACATGAGGAACCGAAGTAACTTGGTGGATAGGCTTGTTGATTTCCGACAACTCCCTTATGGTGCAAAAGAGGAGAGGTAGAAATTTATCTAGTGACCTTATATGTGATGTGCACAGTGTCTCATGTGTGCAATTCACGTTTGCATTTTGAATTTGAAATCTCGCAAACAAGATCCTTTTCACACAATTTCAAGTCACAGATTTTATGGTCCAATCTCTTAACAGTCCAAATTTTTAAAGTGACCACTGGATTAACCCGATTCAAACACTTTGGTGGTTTTGAATTTAAGTCCAATGCAAATGCATGACAGGTATTTGATGCTAAAAGGAAGACGTACCTTACTATAGCTTTCTTCAATGCAGGGATGTATACGATGCGGTAAAGATAAACTAGATGCTGCTCATTCAATCCAAGATGGTTGCCCAATTGATATGAAGCTTCTAGCAGGAAGTTTGATTTCTTTTTTTTTAATTTTTAATAATATTAAGCAAACAAACCTAATCTAACTAACTAACTAACCTATATGCATTTCAAACAATTTGAATAATTCTATAATCTAAATAAAATGGGAACACGCTCCCAAAAATATGCTCCCACATACAAGAGCGATAAGCAATAAAAGCACTAGGAACACGTTCCAAAAAATACCCAACACGGTTCCACAAGACAAAAATTAAATGTCTAAGGTCTATCTAAACTAATCTAAATCTAAGATCTAACGAAAAAAAAAGGATCCTCCGTAAGCCTATGTGCGTGGAATCAAGGCCCATAAGCACACGCGATTATCCTTGAAGTCACGATAATGCCTACCAAGATGAGCATCCATTGTGTGCCCTTCTTCCTCCAGAACGTACCTCACACGAAAGAATGATAGATCAATGAATAGCAATAAGCAAGGATCAATGCAAATAGAAAAATATTTGAGAGTTTACTAAGCCTGTTGCCTCCCCGGCAACGGCGCCATTTGGTCGAGAGAATTTCTCTTGATTAAAATAGCAATAGAATGATTTATCGTTATAAATTATGTAGTGGAAATCTCAAAATAGATACCAATTTAAACCACAACAAAGATGTCATATCCACAGGGAGGTTTAAGCCTAATAAAACTCACAAGTTCCTTATCTTATTATTCCATCATTATAGAGCCTACAAGTATAGTTTAACATGCAATGTACATGAGGCTAATAGATTGAATAGATATGCAATCAAATAATATAGTAAAAATGTAAGGGGCTGGCTGTAATTCTTGCAATAAATAAATATTCTGAGAGAAATAACCCACAATATTCTAAATGTAGAAAGTTAGTCAACAACTTAATCCCCTTGATTTATTGAGTTGGCCATGTGCGTTGGAAGAGGGCCAAAATGCATAGGAGAAGAGAATGAATCACCAGATAAATATAGAGAAATTGAGGGACTGGTCAACAATATTACTCAATAAATCAGAATTATTTTATTTAAAATAAAATCTCCTGCAATGGCACATCAATGTAAATATTAATTCATTCCAAAACAGAGGAATTTCCTTCTCTCCTCTTTGCACGCATGGTCGCCGGCCAACTGGAGCTTAGTGGCGGTGCGTGGGAGAGAGACGGTTGTGATGGCGGTGATAGGGCGGCCGAAGGTGGCCGCTGATGGCCGGTTGGAGGAGGATTAGCCGGACGGCATGGCGATTGGCATGGGAGAAGGAGCTATCGTGGCTAGTTTACAAGGGCATGGTTACCCTCATAAGGTCGAGGTGGGCACTCTAGTTGTTTTGGCGAAAAAGGAGATGGCCTGAGGTGGCGTGGTCGGCGACAAAGGGGGGCTGCACTTTGGGTTCTTTCATGGGGGAGGTTGCAGGTGGTGGCGGGGAGATAAGGGAGAAAAGGAAGAAGAAGAGAAGGGACCGGTTATGGAAGGGGGCACACGTAAGGAGGCTGCGTGCTAGCGTGGTTGGTGAGCTGTGAGGGGGAGCATGCGAGCGTGGCTGGTGAGCAGTGAGGGGGAGCACGCGTGGTCTACTGTTAACCGCTGACAGGAGCGCTGAGCGGCATGCGCAGAGTGTGCAGGCAGCGCATGGAAAGGAGATAGAAGGAGATGTGCAAACTGGTTGCGGAGGTGGTGGCTGTGCGAGGGGGGTTGGCTATTGGGCAATGCACTGTCACCGCACCACTGATCGACAATGAATTTGTGGTGGCAATCCGGTGCACGCTGAGAGGGCCATAGTGCACGTGGCTTCCACGGTGTAGGCTCTGCTTCACAGTGGAGGGGAAGGGAGAGGATGGATTGGGTGTGCGTAGTCGACGTGGAGTGCAGGTGCGGTGTTGGCGGTGGTGGTTTGCTCTGTGGGTGTGGTTGCTGTGGTTGCGGAGGTGGTAATGCACACTATCACCATGCACCACTACGGTGATGGAGGTTGATGGCAGTGGAGAATGCCTAAGCCATAATGCTCGCTGGTTCCATGGTGTGCACCTCGTTCATGGTGGAGAGGAAGGAGAATGTAGTCCCACCAATGGGGGAAAGATGATCGCTTCCTCTCTGTTGGCCCACTTTAAAATCTCTACATCTGCAACCACTTACAAAGATTGTGAGTGGTTGGAACCGACGGATAACTTCTATCCGTTTAGCCATTAGACGTTCGATGAAAATATCAGACGTCTTAAAATGTTTGGTTAGCAAGGAGTCCATGCTAGAGGTTCCAGACGCCTAGACTAGATTCCAAACATCTTAAAATGGGACTTTGGACATCTGACTGCTGCCTTCAAGTGTCTTATACCTAGCCTGTTGATCGTGAGGTTTTTTCTCTTTGCAAATGATATCAGAAAAATATTGCGTCGTAGTAAATAATGTGGTGGAAAACCCTCGATCAAAGTTACTAAAAATATAATGAAATTATACCACAATTTCGATTGTATCCACAGAAAGGAAGACCAATAGATTCATGACTTATGGAGCCATCATGTTCACAGAAACATTTATGAAATCAATTCAATGAATATGCAGCTCAGAATGTAACTTTCAATTTCATGAGAAGTTGAGGACTATTTACGTAAATTTCACATCATAAATCAAGCTCTCAAAATATGTAAATGATGCATGTGTAGTGGCAGAGTATGTAATTTCTAGTTGCATGCAAATTTGAATCCAAGTTCAATGTGAATTAATGTGCATAACAGGAGCAAATTAAATATGAAAAGGAATAAGTATAATGTCGCAATTTCACCCTAATAATTTAATCCAACAAAATATTTGAATAGTGTTCCACAATGGCATTTTTGGTAAATAATAATAGAACCCAAAAACAGAGGAAATCTTCCTCTTGACCTCGTGTGAAGAGGAAGCGACGACAGAAGCTGAGGAGCTCGGGGAAGGTCGACCGCGACGAGGGCTTTCCAATGGTGGTGGTGGCTCTCCAAAGGGTGACCGGAGTTGACGCCGGCCACGAGGAAGGCCGGTGGTGACATTGACGGCTCACCGGCGGTCGTGGCTACTGTTGGAGTGTCTGAGGGCGTGGCCGAGATCATGGTGTCGAGGAGAGCTCAACAGGGGTGACAGCGCGGAAAATGGTGGCGTGGAGAGGTGGTTGCATGTGGGGTGTAACCGACAGTGTTGGGTTCCTCCGTGGTTGTCTGGAGGTTGAAGATGAAGGAGAGGAAGGGGAATGCCTGATGGAGGTGTGGCGCATGCGCAAGGGGTTTGCTGCATTTAGAGCTGGTGCGCACGTGCAAGGGCATGAGGGGCTGCTGGACTATGGCGCGATGAGGCTTGAGGTTGCACGAGGAGATCGTAGTCTGGTGTGGTGCCGCTACCGTGGCTAAGCAGGAAGGACTCTCAAGGTCTATTGTGCGCATGCGTGAATGGTTGCAGGCGAGGGCATGGCTGTGCATGTGCGAGGCCACGCGGTGAGGCTCGCGTGCGGGTCTACTGCTGCTACAGTTGCACCGAGGAGGGTGTATTGGCACATGGAGAAGGTGGCCAGTGTTGGAGGTTGTTGGGTTTATCTTCTCTGTTGGTGGAGAGAAGAGAAATACTCCCTAAGCCTTAGACTTAATGCATCGGCCTCGCAACTCCCTCAACCTCTTGAGGAATAGTCTAGATCTTAACAAATACGTGAGTGTTTAAGCTTTATGACAGACCCAGGAGGCCTAAAGTCGGTATCCCTCACTTGTCTCCTTTTCTTTAGCACTTTAGGACTTTATTTATTCATTCATTCTGGCCTATAACTTAGGTAACTTTTCCATAATCAACTGCTGGGACCAGCACAATTCTGCACATTTTCTTCCAGTGTCTCTCCTCAATATATTTGAAATTCAGCTCACAAAGATTTCATCTCCTTTTTCTCTCTTCATCTCTCTTACTAAAAATGCACTGGCAAAACTGAACCTAACCTTTCTACACATATGCACGGGTGTTTTAACCACTGGGGTCAACAAGCCTCTGGGCAGTTTTTGCAGGCCTTAGAAACCTTCGCGGCAAACTCAAGACTAAGATTGGTCATGTCCGTATCTTGGCTGGTACTTGAGTACCTTTAGGCCTATAGTTGGTATTTCAATCTAATTTCTAGAGTATGGTACGAAAAGGCATCCTGATGGTAAAATCTATCCTGGAGACCTGGTCTAGTTCATATGATTTTGCTCGGGACTAGCAAAACTTAGGCATGGGGGTATTTGATAGGTCCACTTGAGTGGACTAATTTAGTGCTTAAGTATTGAATTATTTGGAGCATAATTTAATCTAAGCCATGCTGATAATAACAAAATGTGAAAGCCTTGAATGTATCATTTCATGCATTAATTACTTGAATATTTATGTGAAAGAACTAATTATTCACTTTAAAAGGCAAGGGTATCACATCAAAGCTTCCCTTGAGATATGTGGGATTTTGTTCTAGCAAAATATTGCAAGGGAATAAATTTTTAGAGGCATCCTTACATGTCTCTCAATGATTCAAGCACATTCCCTTATTTGCTTTTTAATCTCTCTCATGAATCTATCTCTCTCCCTCAATTTTCTCCTCTCTATTTGGTAACATAAAATACTCTCTTTGACTCTTTCCTTATCTGACTGTCTCTCTAATTCTCTTTCTCATTGTCTTTATATAACAGGCAAAAAAAATTGGCGAGAGAGGAATCCAATCTCTCCTCCATAGGGAAGAAGTCCTCCTTCCAATTATTTCTAAGTATTGGAATACTTAGAAATATTTCATATAAAAATATTCACCTGATTTTTTATGAGTATTCCAATACTCAAAAATAATTGGAAGGAGGGCTTCTTCCCCATGGAGGGGAGATTAGATTCCTCTCTCGCCAGTTTTTTTTGCCTGTTATATAAAGACAATGAGAAAGAGAATTAGAGAGGCAGTCAGATAAGGAAAGAGTCAAAGAGAGTATTTTATGTTACCAAATAGAGAGGAGAAAATTGAGGGAGAGAGATAGATTCATGAGATAGATTAAAAAGCAAAGAAGGGAATGTGCTTGAATCATTGAGAGACATATAAGGATGCCTCTAAAAATTTATTCCCTTGCTATATTTTGCTAGAACAAAATCTCACATATCTCAAGGCAAGCTTTGATGTGATACCCTTGCCTTTTAAAGTGAATAATTACTTCTTTCACATAAATATTCAAGTAATTAATGCATGAAATGATACATTCAAGGCTTTCACATTTTGTCATTATCAGCATGCCTTAGATTAAATTATGCTCCAAATAATTCAATACTTAAGCACTAAATTAGTCCACTCAAGTGGACCTATCACCTGCATCCACCAAATGATTATTAAGCATGTGTTATTAAGCATAAAATTAGTGCATAAGATGATACACAGACTATGCTGAATTCCCGCTTAATTCCTAATCAAATATTAACTAAGAATGACTAATTAAAGAATACTTAGGCAAAATAATGGTCCATAAAAGTGGACTTATCAGTAGCCCAACTGTTGCAGATGCCCATTGTTACTTTGCTTATCAGGTATCTTGGGCTTCCGTTGCAAGCCAAGAAGATGTAGAAGGATTGGGCCCAGTTGTTTAAGAAGGTTTCAATGAAGTTAGAAAGCTGGTGGCCTTAGAAACCTTCACGGCAGACCCAAGGCTAAGGTTGGTCAGGTCTGGATCTTAGCTGGTACTTAAGTACCTCTAGGCCTATTGTTGGTATTCTGATCTGATTTCTAGAGAAGAGGCACAAACATGCATCTGAACATCAAAAATATGGTCTAGAAATCTAGTTCTTTCCATAAGAATTTGCTAGGGACTAGCAAAAGTTAGGCATGAGGGTATGATGTTAACATCATCATTCATCATAACTAACTTGAATTAGTCAGAATTAAGAGATAAATACTCCTGAATGATCGCATGAAGATCATAATTTCGCACTAATTTGATTTGGAGAGAAAATAAGAAAATATGGTTATTTCTGTTGTTTTAATAGCACATCACAAATGTAGATTAACCCTGGGACTACTTAGGGGTTAATTAAAGGTCAAATGAACATAAAAGACCAAGAAGTGGGTTCACATTGACAAAATCAAGGTTTCACACATTTCAAGGATGAAGAGAGTACTGAAAACCCTAATTATCAACCCTACTCAAATTGCAATGGCTTTGGTCAGTATCAAATAAATCTAAACCTCCTAAAATTTTTATAAAAATATTCTAAGAGGTTTGGTACCTTTGGTTTGACCATTTGAACCCATTTTGACCTATAATAGAGTTTCAGACGAGAATTTACCCTAATTTGGGCTTCTATGCAATTTACCCATCCAAAAGTGGTCAAAACTCAAATCCAAGTTCACCATTATATTCCTTGGATCCAAATTAGGTTAATACCAAAATTTAGACCCATTCAGAGTCCATCTTGACCTAATTTGCATTTTAGCCCTTAAAAACTCTATTTCTTACATTTAGGCCCTAAGTTTCAAGTTTCTTGCATTTACCCCCTATATTTCTCGTCGTCTTCACATTTAGGTCCCTATTGCCATTTTCTTGTGAAAACCCATCAGGCCAAGCTTCAAGAGAATATCTCTCTCAAATCAGCACCAAATCCCTCTAAATTTAGAGAGATTGGTGTTCAGACCATGAGGAATCATTTGAGCAAGCCCAAGAATCCTATGATTGAGCCTAGAACCATAGCAAGACTATGAAAATCAAGGAACCAAAGTTGCCAAATTTGCGACCCATTTGCTCAAGTTTCTCCTCATTGAGGTTGCAATTGAGCTCTATAAAGCTCCTCGAAGTTCCTAGGATCATTTGGGCTAGGTTTCGAGCCAAAACACCCCTTCCTCCTCTCCTCCAGCCGTCTCCAAACCTAAGCTCCGGTGGCTTCCTCCTCTATCCTTCCACAACCTCTCGACCATCAAATTGAGAGCTTCATATTCTTCCTTAGCTTCATCCACGTCTGGTGGACTAAAGCCAGGGTGTCCTCCCCCTTTCCTTCTCACCGTCTACCTCGTCGAAGAACTTCATCTCCCTCAACACTGGCAAACCACGTCGGTGCGAGTTTCCCTCTCCTTCTCTAGTTAGGATTAGGACCCTTAGAGCCCCAACTCCATCGCCAATCACCACTCTCCCCCATTATCTTCTACATGGCCAGTGAAGCTCCGGTAAGCTCGTCCAACCACAATATGCCACAAAACAATTCCACAACACCACCAAAACCTCCACCACATCTCCACGACCAAAAGCCCTCACTTTATTGGGCATTTTGACCACTCACATGGCCCACCCTTCTGCTGACTTCTCCGACATCGTCCAACCACATTCGACCACCATCCAACAAACGAACACCACCACTGAACTCCACACACTCCGACAACAATTATGAATGTATTAATTGGGGCAATTAGCCCATATTTTGTATTTTAGGCTTTCGCTTGACATCTCTCCGCCGCCGTCACCTTCTTCGTCATCTTCCATCGTGCTCCAGCTGCCATTGTCACCAACACCACCCTTAACTGGAGTGGAACATCTTCGTGAAGCCCTCCAGGGTTCCAATTTGGGAGAACTCCAATGGCAATGAAAATTTCAACATTCCTTATCTGCTGCAACGCAAAGAAGAATGAGTGGGACATAGTCCCACATCATTAGAAGGCAATTCAAATTTTGGTTCATAAGGAACTTCCTCCACTACCTTGGTGCTTGATGTAAATATGTTTATATCACATAAACTGTCCATTTGTGCATGTTCTTAAGCATAGAATTGCATCACATAATATAAATATTGCATAACATGCATCATCTTGCATTTAGGTTAGTTTGTATAAAATGTAGGTTAATTGTCTCCTTTTATGGCCAAGGACAGGGCAACTTGTTAATCGGAGCCTCAGATCGAAGATCCAACCGTATGGATCTGGTTAGGGCGACGATTAGACTTCAACAAATCCAAGATCGCCCTGATCGGACATTCGTAGCACCAGATAGAGATCGAGGAACCCTAAAGATCAAGGGCCAAGATGATGTTAATCCGCATCTCAGATGACAAATCTGACCGCATGGATGGGTTCAAACTGATGATCGCAGCCTAACGGCATGAAAATCGATCCAATCTGACACCCGTGGCACGATCTACAACACTCAGAAGATAAATGACCTAGATGGCGCCACGTGGTGCCATCATAGCCACCCAGCATCGGCCGCAGCTCTTCTCTTCTTAAACCGCTCGATGCATCTACATCGTTGGATGCTCATCCAACAGTCGCACGCACCCGTGCGCAAAATCATCAACACACCTCAACCACACGCATAGCGCAGCGGTTAAGGCACTACGTAGGCGGGAGACGAAGGTTTGAATCGTGCGTGGCGTCCCCTCCTCGCATGCGGGCGCACCATCGCAACCGTACGATTGGCATCGAGCGGTGCGGACCAGCCGATAGCGCCCACGCGCAATCAAACGCATAGCGCGCACTCCCGATGGCACGTAGGTGCACGATGCTGGTGAGGAGTGGTTTAAGTCGTTCGATCTTGAGATCGAAAGGCTAAGCGTGCACGAACGTGCACATGCATTTGAAGCGCTGAAGGTGCGCAGGAGCGCACGGCGCATGCACGTCGGCCACATTTAGGCCTTTAGTGACAGACAAATCCATCACTAAAGGTCCTGAATTAATGTTTTTAATGTTGTAATGACCAAAATTCCCCCACTCCTTGCAACTATAAAAGGAGACCCCTACCCTACGAAATTTTCATCCATTCTTCTCTTCTCTCACCCCTTCCAAAGCTCTAAGAGCTTGTTCCACACCTGGGATGCTCCTCTAGAGTAGAAATCTTAATTTTTCCACCTTTGTCTACCTTCATGGAGCATCCTGCAGTTGTCCTCTCTCTGCATTCGGGAAGCGAATCCCACGACGACGATGATGTGTTGCTTCGTTCCAGTTCCTCCCACTTCTTCCTCCTTTTTCCTACTTCGTTCCCCATCTTCCAAGCGTCGTCCCATCCGGCTCGTCCTCCAAGAGATCGTCAAGGAGGATACTTCTCTCTCCATTCTCTTTACTGCTTTCTAGAGTAGATTTACTGCTTTCTAGTGTAATCATTTCCTGCTTTCTAGTCATAATGAGTAGTATAATGAATAATTTCTGATAATGAAATCCATATTTATTCTACATCCCTTTTGCTTTTATTTGAGATATTCTCTCTCTCTCCTATTCATTATTTGTTAAATAGATAAGTAGTTTTTGACCAGCTAATCTATTTCGTGACAAACAAATAAAACACGTATTTTTAATCAAACGTCTGCCTCCCTGTGTTTGACTCAGAACTTCTTTATGGATTTTTCAGTATAAATTTTATCTATTGAACGGATTTCTTTGCGACTCGAACTACAACGACGGGTTTTCAAATCCAACTCCGAACGTGTAGTTTTCCGCTTTCAACATTTTGGTGCCATTGCAGGGGAGGCGACGCTCTTTGATTCTTCGCGTTTTCTGACTTACGAATCATTTACCTCACTTATCTCCTTTCTTATTGTGATTGCAGGTACTCTTTTGAGATAAGCAAAAGTTGTAGATTGGAGCAAAGTGCTGTTGAAGGTTCTGTAAGTTTACCCCCACTTCCCACCCATTAGTTTTCATTCCACCTCATAATAACACAAACATAAATCAACCTAGGTGTTCTTATAAACCCTAAGGTTAGTTGTGATTGTTTGTTTGACACCAACACCCGCCTTACCCTCCGCATTTAAAAAGAAAAAAATTAAAAAAATCTCACAGAGGTACACAACCTCATCTAATTTTCAAACTCAACCGGTAAACCGATCTTTGGAATCGGTACACACACCCAAACACATAATCGAGTAGAAATCAGATTAGGTAATCACTTGTGTTCCTAATTAAGTGGTGCAATAGGCCGATTGTTTGAGTTGATTAAGCCGCACCACTTCAACTAAAATCAACTCATTAAGTAGCTACCACATTGTTGGTTCAACTCTTAGGGATTTACCAGGCACTCCACATTCTTTTGAGCTTCAAAAAAAACATCTTCACCTGTGCTATCAAAACCTGGTGTGCCAACAAAACTTGTTTGAAAATACCTAAAGTTGAATCCTAAAAGCTACTAAGTAAGATTTGAACCCTAAAATTCACCGCATCAAAAATAATCTTGCTTGAAAATCACTGGTTGTGCATGCACACACACATCAATCAATCATTAAGGGCACAACCTAGATAAAGGGTCCATCACATTCCAAAGCACATTCAAATCTAACCCTAAATTAAACAGAGTATACGTTGGCCTTAAGGATTCAACTCGGTCTTCGGAGCCCAGAACAAGATTATTTTCGATTAGTCTATTTCTACTGTTCAATCTGATATCTAGCTAGGGGAGTAGAATCAAATGATCACGGCTAGGGGCTACACTAGGAACCAGAGGTGCAAGTCGAAGGAAGAATCTTCTCCTTAGTCCCTCCCGCTAACTGGTTGGATTGAATGGACAGAAGTAGATCAAATCGTTTCTTTATCTCAAGATGGGTTTTGGGAGTCAGTAGGTCTTTAGGCTAGCCCACTTAAAGACAGGTTTAATTATTTGTATTGCAAGGCACCTTTCTTCCTCCCATTTGTCATGAATCTTTCCACATTTCATATGCATTCCCGCTCTTTCCCTCCTGTTATGACTTATCCTCAACATGACGATTATCCCAACTCATATTGTAATCAACCATCTCTTAGTTGGGATAACTTGGATTGGGGATACAATTCCGGACCTCCGTGTTCGGGATCAAACCTTGAACACCATAATTGTGATTTTTATCCTTCTTCGAGCCACATCGATTATAGATCGCCACCCTTTCATGGACAACCTAATACGATCAACAATCAAGAAGGATACACTGATTCTTATCCATACCCTGAATACACTACCTTTAGGTCATCACCACCTTTGGAACAATCCAAAATGATCTATTATCAGGAAGGGTATCACGAATCTCAATTCATTAACTCCTATACACTGATCCAAAACCCTCCCAACCCTGAACCAAGTCATTTGATTCAGGTTAACCAGGTTCAAGATAAGATTTTGGCTAACTTGAGGAATACTATACAATCTTTAAAAGTTCAGCCAATACCTTGCACTGAAGAATTGGAGCCCCTGATTGAAATGATTGATGATCTGAACAAGTATTGGTTGGATTGGCTCCAGGATGTTAAGGATAAGAACCCGGGTGAGTTTTTACTTAGGAAGTTAGCGAAATTGAGAATGAGATTTATGGTTGCTTTAGTTCAATCATGGGATGATTCCTAAGATGAACCCCCTTCAGGAGAGCCAATGTTAGAACCCGCTCAGGCACCTGTTGGGGGGACACGTGTTATGAGGCTGACCAGATTGATTTAGAGAAACCAATTAAGGATGATCTGATTTCTTCACCTGAGATTCCTGAGCCGGGGTACGAGGAAACGTATGTCTCCATGGACCAGAAAGTAATGGATGATTTTAGGACGTACATTAATACTGATTTAGATTTCTTTGTGTCAGAGGGTGAAGAATCAATTTGTGAAGTCTCACAACAGTTTACAAAACACGATTTCTGTGAGACAATTGGGCCTAAGGAATCCGATAGATCATATGATGGCCCAAGAACTACGAAAACTGATCTTATTGGGGCTCACATGACGGATTCAGAATCATATTTTCTGAAGGATTCAATTTAATGCCCCATTTGTCAGTTACACCCTATTGAGCTTACTGATGATTTTGTTTTTGAGATAATTAGGCCCAAGTCAATTCTGACTCAGTCACATCCTCTAGACTTGAAAATTTTAATCGAAATTTGACATTCTGAATGAGGAGGATAGAAGCTGGGAAATTTTGATTTGGGAAGAAAACTCCGGAGGAAGTAGAAGATCGAGTCTAAGGGTTCCAATTAAGCTGAAACCATCAAACTAGGACCCTTATGACATTTGTTCTGAGGATGACCAACCGAAGCACACATTCATTGATTATCCTTTTGAGCTTGATTTCTCTGTGACCCGACTTTTTGGTCTTGGGTTGCATCCTCATAAATCACAGGCCTGACCCTGCTTGCATACTGATTTTAGGTTTTGGGTAATTTTTATCCATAACCTTAGCTATTCTCGACCATGGGGTAGGGGTCTGCATCACAATCTGGTCCACATCTGTGGACATCTATTGGTAGGTCTTAGGTTACATCTTTTTATTCTGATTCTGACCTACACTTCTGAATTCATTATTTCTCTTCTTTGTATAGTGTGCCTAGCTGAAGGCATTAAATTTAGCACATATACAGTTTCTATTTATCTCGGAGAGGACCCGTTATTCACGTAATTCAGGTGCTTTCTACTCTACTCCACTCTGTTTCATGTCTTTTTAATACAATGACGACATTGCATTAGATAGGCATGGGGGAGTGGATATCCATCTCTGAATTACTTTGTTAGCTTCGTAAATTGATTTTATTTTATTTTTATTTATATATATAATTGGAATTAGGAAAGAGAACTTGGGCTTTAGAAAATTTTCAATCTTAAGAAATAAAACTGTATGATTTGAACATGAAGACCTTTCAGGCCTTCAGACTTAATCAGCCTGGGTATCCACTAAAATGTGGATTTGTTTCTCGAGTCTTCGCCGTCCTGAATTCTATTTCTAATTTGATTAAATAAGTTACGGTGATAAATACACGACTTACCAACCCGCCCTCTGATTTAAGGAAACTTTAAGTCTAAGCATCTACACACTATTCATCACTAACTCATTTTTTGATGGTCTTAGCGGAAATTGGGTAGCTAATGAACCTTCTAAGGTGATATGGCTAGCAAGTTATTGTGGGTAATAGCCCATAGGCAGATTGTCCAAAGCCCAGTCACTGGATCACTCTCTTCTTATTACCTTTAGGTAAATCTTAAACCAGGGAAGCCACCTACTTAAAAAGAAAAAAAAAAGAAAGTTCAAAAAGAAAAGAAAAAGAAAAAGAAAAGGAGAAAATAAATAAAAAGAAACAAAAAGAAATAAGCCACACTTCGCTGCATGAGTATGCCTGGCAAGTTTTCGGTGGTAACAACTCATCGACCGGTTACCCAGAACCCAGCTCAAGAAATGCACTAAAAATTCCAAAAACACTTAGGAAGAAGCGGAGAAGTAGAATAAGCCGGGAAGATATATACTGGATTCACCCTTGTGTTGACCCCATAAAAATAAAAGTAGGGAGAAAGCTATCGGTCATATAGGTACACCTTCAGGCAGATTTCTTTTTAAGGTCACCTAGGGGTGTAGAAACCCGAAGTCCGTTCTAATTACCGATCAACGAGACTATCACTTTCACAAAAAGATGCTTAGAACTTAGGGTTCTCATCAAATCTTGGGTGGGTTGAGTGGCCGTAGAAAGCCGCTCTGTAACCCTGAACTCAAAAATCCAAAAAAATTAGAAAAGAAGAAAAAGAGAAAAAAAAGATCCCTCTTTGAATAAGGCGAGAACTTGAGGCGGTCTGCATTTTGGTAGATACCTGGGTGCTATTGTGTCTCTGTAGTTTAGGTCCTAGTTGAAATCCCTAAGTGTTGAAAATTACTATTGCCCAAGAAATCTGACTTAATTCGCTTATAAATAGCATATAGTTTTGCTAGGGACTAGCAAAAGATAGGCATGGGGGTGTGATGTAAATATGTTTATATCACATAAACTATCTATTTGTGTGTGTTCCTAAGCATAGAATTGCATCACATACTATAAATATTGCATAACATGCATCATCTTGCATTTAGGTCAGTTTGTTTAAAATGTAGGTTAATTGTCTCCATTTATGGCTAGGGATAGGGAAACTTGTTAATCGGGGCCTCGAATTGAAGATCCAACCATACGGTTCTGATTAGAGCGACAATTAGAGTTCAACGGCTCCAAGAGTGCCCTGATCGGACATCCGTAGCACCAGATAGAGATCGAGGAACCCTAAAGATCAAGGGCCAAGATGATGTCAATCCGCACCTCAGATGACAAATCCGATCGCACGGATGGGTTTGGATCGACGATTGCAGCCTAACGGCGTGAAAATAGGTCCAATCTGACAACCGTGGCACCATCTACAACACTCAGAAGATGGACGGCCTAGATGGCTCCACGTGGTGCCATCATAACCACCCAGCACCGACTGCAGCTCTTCTCTTCTTAAACCACTCAATGCATCTACATCGTTGGATGCTCATCCAATGGTCACACACACCCGTGCGCAAAATCATCAATGCGCCTCAACCACACGTGTAGCACAGCGGTTAAGGTGCTGCGTAGGCAGGTGACGAAGGTTTGAATCGTGTGCAGCGTCCCCTCCTCACATGCGGGTATGCCATCGCAACCGTGCAATTGGCATTGAGTGGCACAGATCAGCTGATAGCGCCCACGCACGATCAGACGCATAGCACGCACACCCGATTGCACGTGGGCGTGCGACGCTGGCGAGGAGCGGTTTAAGCCGTCCGATCTTGAGATTAGACGGCTAAGCGTGCGTGAACGTGCAAATGCATTTGAAGCGTTGAAGGTGAGCGTACGCTCATAGTGTGCGCACGTCGGCCACTTTCAAGCCTTTAGTGATGGATAAATCCATCACTAATGGTCCTGAATTAGTGTTTTTAATGTTGTAATGACCAAAATGACCCCATTCCTTACAACTATAAAAGGAGACCCTTTCCTTATGAATTTTTCATCCCTTCTTCTCTTCTCTTACCCCTTCCAAAGCTCTAAGAGCTTTTCCCACACCTGGGATGCTCCTTTAGAGTAGAAATCTTAATTTTTCCACCTTCGTCCCCCTTCGTGGAGCATCCTGCATTTGTCCTTTCTCTGCATTCGGGAAGTGGATCAAGCGACGACGACGGCGTGCTACTTCATTCTCGTTCCTCTGGTTTTGTCCTTCCTGCTCCGTTCCCCATCTTCTAGGTGTCGTCCCGTCCGGCTCATCCTCCAAGAGATCGTCGAGGAGGATACTTCTCTCTCCATTCTCTTTATTGCTTTCTAGAGTAGATTTATTACTTTCTAGTGTAATCATTTCCCGCTTTCTAGTCGTAATGAGTAGTATAATGAACAATTTCTGATAATGAAATCCATGTCTATTCTACATCCCTTTTGCTTTTATTTGTAATATTCTCTCTCTCTCCTATTCATTATTTGTTAAATAGATAGCTAGTTTTCGACTAGCTAATCTGTTTCATGACAAACAAATAAAACTCGCATTTTTAATCAAATGTCTGCCTCCCTGTGTTCGACAAGGAACTTCTTTATGGATTTTTCAGTATAAATTTTATCTGTTGAACGGATTTCTTCGTGACTCGAACTACAATGACGTGTTTTCAAATCCAACTCCAAACGTGTAGTTTTCCACTTTCAACAATGGCCATGATCATAGGGGATTGGGTTCCCTACCCTACCCATACGCACACACGCATGCTCGCTCGCACTCACATATGAGTGCGTGCTCAGGCGTGAGCTTAGGCATGGTTTTGGTTTCGAGATTCATGCCTGGGGGGATTATTGGCTTGAAATTTTAGAAGGTGATTTGGCTTGCTACTTAAGTCATCTAATGTATGTGCTTGATGTCTAATGGTGGTTAATTTGAGGCATTGTGGAGATATTTAAGTACTTGTGCTGACGTGGCAAGTGGTTGAGAAACACTGTTGGAAAATTAAATTGATGTGAAACCTTGGCATATGTGCTTGATTGAGGGAATTGGTGATTCAAATTACCATTTTAGAGTTTTATCATTCTTTTTATCCCAGTTATATCTAAGACATAAATTGCCATTATTGAATATCATTTTGAGTATATTTTTGTATTTCATTGTATATCTTTATTATTGTGCTCATTGTTTAATATTACGATTAGTATTGTGAATTCCATATTTGCTCCCTACAAATGACCTCATAACTCACGATTGTTTTTCGAGCACTTATAAATTTAAATGTTGTTGTTGCGATTTTCGTCACTATACTAGAACACGATCCTTTTACGACAATCTTCGACGACCACCATTTTGGCACCGTTACTGGGGAGCAACGTGTGATTCACCATTAGTCATATCATTCTTGCTTAATTAAGTTGATTCCTAACTTGCCCTATCTGTTTTGCTATGTTTTGCGAGGTACATCACGAAGAGATCTCCCGCGCAATCAACCACTCCAGAGGTAGGTAAAATTTCTCTTGGGAAGAGAAAAAAAGGAAACAAAATCAATTAGGATCCACTTGCCGTATTTTCCTAGTAATATCATTTAAAGGCAAAAAAAAAATTCTTGATTTGCAAAATTGATATTTGATTGAAGTTGACACAATTTGATTAGAAATTCCCAATCCTAATTTCCGGTACCTATTAGGGATTTGCACTAAAATTTCTCAACAACTTAGATTACTCATTTTCTTGTTTGAGTCCAAGGTATTATATTTGAAATCAAATTAGACTTGAAATAGAGCCAATTAGGGTTTCCATAGTAGGGTTTTGAAGTGTTAGTACACATTTGCCTGCAATAAAGGAATTGATCTTCCCACATTTGTGTGCCACCCAAGCTCTTGTTGAGCTAATCTATCCAAGTGAACTCTAAAATTAAGGCTCTAAATTCACTTGAATCATAAAATTTTGGACCTAACAACCTGAGAATCAATTTAGGGTGATTTGGCTCTTGACCCAAATTTCATCCTCAACCGTAGGACAAGTCAGATGAAATTGGTCCGCTTTGCGAATCAACTAACCTAAAAATTAGGCCACAAATTGAAATAACTTCTAAATTAAATGAAATTCAAGGCACAATTAGGGATAAAATTGGTAGACTTAGGCCTCAATTCGTACATTCCGACCTACTTGGATTCTCGTGACAAGGAAGGTCAGGTGGGGGGAACCTTGTAACTCGTAGGGACGCTCTACCGTGTAGGGGTCTTTGTGGGACTCTCCCTTCCTGGCTGCCCACATAATTCTCAGGTTTATGTATTTTTGATCAAGTGGTCCATTTGCCTCAAACAGCCTTAGTCATCCAAAATTTTTTTTGGGTGCCTTGATTGGGTCAATACACATCCAGTCCCTCATATATTCTTTAGTACACATACACAGGAGAGGTCCCTAGGTCTGGCTTAGAGGCCTCTGCTAGAATTGATCTTGTGGGTGAAATCTGATCTGATCTGATCAAATCAATTTGGACCTGAATTTGATTCTACATCCTGATCCACCACTTGATTTGGAAATGCAACCTGACAACATAGGAAAATGTTCAAGAAACTTGAATCCCATATGAGCATCAAAGAGAATGATTAAAGCTACCCTTAGACGTAGGGAAAAATTTAATAGGACCTTAGATTCCTTTAGGGCATTTAGGTTATTGTACCAGAAACAACAACCCTCATTATGAGCCATGCCAGAATGATGTTTACACAAATGATACATGGTTCAACCCGGGATGCTCTTTTATCATAATACAGTGAATTGTGGAGACTACATAACACTGAGTATATACAATGTCTGACAAATCCACCACTTTGGGAAATACACCAGGGTCTCATTGAGAAACGTGGGTATATGCTAAATATGTTGCAACAAGCCATTGATTAGAAATACCCATATCACCACTCAAAAATTGATGAGACATCTTGGAGCAATTTTGAGGATAATGTAATTTCCCAGAGCCCAGGTATGAAAATGAAGGTTGTTATAGACCCCCAACCCAAATGGAACCAAATTCGGATTTTGTGCAGAATGGCATACCTGATCATTATATGGGTTGGACGAATCCAATTACAGGTGTTCTCGATTATTAACTAGCCATAGGTAGCTGTGAAGCTAGTCCATCAGTCTTAGATTTTCCAAACACCTGTGGAGAATTAGACTCAGAATCTCTTGAGGATGTAATTCCCACACCTTATCCTGTTAAGGTATTCCCCGAGAGTAATTCTGACATCCCAATAGAACCAAGTCTAGATTCTAGTGACCCACTTCCTACCCCTAACCTAGAATTTAGATCTGGGCCTATTTGGGATGATCATGAGGCCCAAGGCAATGAGAACCAGATTTTAGATCTGAATTATGATTTTGGGCCTATATCTGATGATTATAACTCTCCAGACTCCTTAGAGGAACAAATTGATTTTTCAGAAGTCACATCGATTTGCGATACAGAATTAGAGGAGTTGGAAGAGTTGCGGTTTGATTGGATCTACCCTAGGTATCTAGAACCCGAGCCTATGCCTAATAAGGATATCCCTGTGAGCTTAGAATTCCAAACTAGGTTAGACCAAAGTCAGGTTGATAACTCCATGCATCTTGATTTATTATATGGTGGAAATCCCGATCTTGAATCAAGTTCAAAAGCAGATTGTCGCAAATCCTCCGATGATTAGGTTCATAAGCCACAACACATCGTACCCCCATGATTAGGTTTTGTTAGTCCCTTAGGAAACAACTCATTAAAGTGCAAAGCAATGTAATACCAGCTAGGTAAGTGTGATGAGATTTCTATTTACTCATGTTAAATGTTAAGTGTTAAGAGATGATCATTTAGCTGAATTTTCTGTAGCAAGCTGAATGTGTTTATGCTTGGACATTGTGAGAACCAGCTGCTTAGGAAAACTACCAGAACTCAAGTCTTACATAACCTAGACCATCTCCCAACCAACAAGGACTCTTGATATTTAAACCTTAAGTACAATTTCTAGGACTCAGAGGATTTTACCAAGTTCAAAAGCTACGAGGTTATGGTTGTGCTCAGTATATAATCAAGACTAACCAAATGAGCACTAAGACTCAAATCCAGGGCTTCACATCTTTTGAAGTCCAGGTTGATCTTAGCTTCAGCTAATGTTTTCGAATCAACTCTCAAAATAACTAAAGACTTAAACCCAACTCTTATTGTGTTTGTGGCTCAAAAAATATTTGGTAGAAACAAAGGGTATTTATAATGCACCCTAAAAAACTCTTTTTGGTAGAAATATTTACAACTAAAATTGGAGATCATACTGACTTATTCAAAAGAATGTCTTTTTTCCTATTCTTTTTTACTTTTTCTCTTTTCTACTTTTTCTCATTTTTTTGATTTTTTTCTTGATTTTTCTTCTTTTTCTGAAAGCAAATGTCAGTATGTCTCCTTCAACTTTATTTGGTAGAGCACTTATGTGATGAGTGAGTACTTTCGTGAAAAGAACTTCTCCTAGACACAAGACTGAAGACTGAGACAAAGAGTCTACCTGATAGAAACACCTCTGTTTTAAAGCACCAAAATTATGTTTATTGCAAGACTAATATTTCAGAACTCTCATGGATCAAGTTTCGATAGATGTTGATCTGTGTCTTTTACTTTTATTGAGTCTAGGATATTATTGCAAGGAACCTCAAAATAAAACTCAAATAGATTTTCGCACTTTTCTCTAAAATCAGTTTTTAGGGTTACTGATAGACCAATAAGATTAATTGATCAACCAAATTGATTGATCGACCAACCAACTTAGTTAATTGATCAACCAAATTGATTGATCGACCAACCAACTTAGTTAATCGATCAAACCATCCCATTTTAAGAAGTTGGTTAATATCCTTTTGAATGACCAATTAAGCTAATTAATCGACCAATTAGTGATCGATCAAATAACTAGATTTATTGACCAAATTTCATTTTGATCGACCAATTTCATTTCCTTTTTAGGTTGAATTTTTAGTATAAATAGAGGTCATACGCAACCTTTTTTCATATAACTATCAATAGAAAATCCTGTCAAAAGAATAGAGCTTCTCATGCTTCTTCAAGTGCTTCTGCGCTTCGATTTTCACGCCCTTCAAAGCACATCGATTCGAACCTTCACAAAAATTTGGTTTGACTTTTATTGAGGTTCCATAGTTTTATATTGTTCCTTTACATTGTTGTTTTGATTAACAGATCCCAAGTTGTTGGGAAAGATCCATTGTTGTTGTTGTGCTTCTCATCAGGTTGTATAGAAAAGTGGTTTGTAAAGAGCTTGTGCCACCCTCATTCAAGTGGTACGATAGTGGATTGACCAGCCTTGACTAGTTTGAAAAATCGTAAGCTAAGAGGCTTAGGTAGTGATTTTCACCTGGTTTGGGTTTCCACTATAAATTCTGGTGTAATTGTGGTTGATTCTGTTGTAAATTTATTTTTTGATTTAAATTTCTTTAGATCAATACTATTCACCCCTCTCCTCTTGTATACTATTTCGATCCACAAGCAACCCTCACCTACATGCACAAATAAGGACTCCACCTTCCGTAATGAACACTAGGCTTGAGACTTAAGTTCATCTGGTCTTTCCCGAATTTGTGTAGTGTAAACCAAGATTACTTAGATCTTAAACAAAAGAAAACCAACAAATCATGTACTAGTGACTCAGGTACAAGAATATGTCCTAAGTTAGGAGAGATCTTGGTCTATCTTGTCAAAGCTTGAGTGTATTAAGCCTAAGCCTGAGCTAATCAAGCTTATGTGGCTCAGAAATTCTAACCAGCAAAGGTTGAATGTCATAAATACATATTCTATTTTTGGTTCAACTTTAAGATCATAATTAAACACTTATAAAACTCTTGTTCAAATTGTGCTGGAGTTCTCCCTCAACAGTAAATATAGGTCCCTTATTTAGTTTTGGAATTTTTGTTTTGCAATAAGTTTTTTCAAATTTTTCAAAGTTTTTCATTTTTTTGGAATTTTCAATAATACTATCTATATACACTAAAGTTGTGTTTATACCCCCCATGCTTAAATGATGTAATGTCCTCATTAAATGAATAGGTTGGATGCAAATGCATTTCCTGCTTTTCATTAACTTAGGCTAGGGTGACAAAAGGAAGTTGAATGAGGATATAAAATCTATATGCGAACAATTTCAAGTCTGATATAAATCAGAGTGGAAAGTCAGGCTAAGTAGTGAAATGCAGGTGTTGATAGTAGATAACTATGCGATTGGAGTTGGATTTGAAAAACCTGTCGTTGTAGTTCGATTTGCGAAGCAATCTGTCAACAGATAAAATTTTACCAAAATTTGTAAAGAAATTCTGGCTTGAACACAGGGAGGCTACGTCGATCTAAAATCCGTGACTATATTTTTTTTTGGAATTTTTTGTTTGAAAGAGAGATAATTACAATGGAATTGATATTAACACTAAGAAAGAGAGAGAGAGAGAACAATCACTTGATATGATAATACTACTTTTACAACTAGAAAGCGAGAAATGATTACAACTAGAAAGCGAGAAACTCTATTCTAGAAAGAGATAAAAAGAATGGAGAGAGATGTTATCCTCCTCGACAACTACTTGGAGGACGAGCCGGATGGAGCGATCCCTAGAAGTCGCTCCTTGCCCGTACGATTTGCATCGAACGGCTGAATTGAATGCGCTCTTGCGCCTGTGTCCTGATTTGAGGTGCAACGGGGATCGAACCCGTGCCTCTGCCTTGTGGAGAGATGCTCGCCCGCTGCACTGTGCGTGCCTTTGGATCGAGATCCAACGACCCAAATCGTCCGTGCCTTTTGCCTTATGAAGATGAGAGTAGGCACGTCTGAGTAAATCCTGGCTGTTGGATCAAGATCCAATGGCTAGGATCACGCGATGAAGAGTCCTTTGAAATGCAGCAGTGGGTCTTTAGGTTAATTGGGCGGTTGAGATGGCGCCACATGGTGCCATCTTAGTCGTTCATCTTCTGTGTTGTAGACAGTGCCATGGATGTTAGATTGGACTGATTTTTACGCCGTTAGGCTGCGATCGTCGATCCGAACCCATCTTTGTGGTCGGATTTGTTGTCTGAAGTGCGGATTGACACCATCTTGGCCCTTAATTTTTGAGCTTCCTAGGACTATATCTAGTGCTACGAATGTCCGATTGGGGCGATCTTGGAGTCATTGAACTCCAGTCGTCGCCCTAATTAAATCCGTACGATTGGATCTTCCATTCAAAGCCCTGATTAAAAGTCTCCTTGTCCTTGGCCATAAAAGGAGACAATTACTATACAATTTGTACAATTCGACCTAAATGCATGATTATGCATATTATGCAATATTTACAATGCAGCATGCTAATATGGAACTAAGAACATGCATTAATGGACACTTTTGGCTATTTAGATGTATGCACATCACACCCCCATGTCTATCTTTTGCTAGTCCCCAGCAAAAACTACATGCTATTTATAAAAGAATTAGGATTGGATTACTCGGGAAAAAGTGATTTTCAACATTAAGAAATTTTTACTTAGGACCTGAACTTCAAAGACACAACAGTGCCTGGGTATCTGTCAAAATGCAGATCGCCTCAAGCCCTCACCTTATTCAAAGAAGGATCTCTTTTTCTCTTTTTCTTCTTTTCTAATTTTTTTTTGGATTTTTGAGTTTAGGATTACAGAGCAGCTTTCTACAGCCACTCAACCCACCCAAGACTTGATGAGAACCCTAAGTTCTAAGCATCTTTTTATGAATGTAATAGACTCGTTGATTGGCAATCAGAACAGACTTCGGATTTCTAAAACCCTAGGTGACCTTAAAAAGAATTCTTCCTAAAGGTGTATCTATACAACTGGTAGCTTTCTCCCTACTTTTATTTTTATGGGGTCAACACAAGGGTAAATTCAGTGTATATCTCCCCAGCTTATTCTACTTCTCTGCTTCTTCCTAAGTGTTTTAGGAATTAAATGTGCCTTTCTTAAGCTGGGATCTAGACAACCTACCAATGGGTTGCTAGCTATGATAATTTGCCAACCATACTCTTGCAGTGAAGTGTCGCTTATTTCTTTTATTTTTTTCTTTTCTCCATTTCTTTTTCTTTTCTTTTTGGACTTTTTTTTCTTTTCTTTAAGTAGGTGGCTTCCCTGGTCTAAGATTTACCTAAAGGCAGTAGGAAAAGAATGGTCCAGTGGCTGGGCTCTGGACAACCTACCTATGGGCTGTTGCCCATGATAACCTGCTAGCCATACCACCTTAGAAAGTTCATTAGCTACCCAATTTTCGTTAAAACTGACGAACAATGAGTCAGTGTGAATAGTGTGTAGATGTGTAGACTTAAAGTTCCCTCAAATCAAAGGGCAGGTTGATAAGTCGTATACTTATCACCCCAACTTATTTAATCAAATTGAAATAGAATTCAGGTTGGCGAGGACTTGATAAACAAATCCACATTTTAGTGGATACCTGAGTTGATTAAGCACAAAGACTTGAAGGGTCTTAGTGTTCAAATCCTACTGTATTATTTCCTAAAATTGAAAAGCCCTAATGCCTAAGTATTCTCTCCTAATTCATTTCTTTTTTTTTTTAGAAAAACAAGTAGAATTTACAAGAATTTTACAAAGGTGACAAAATGATTCAGAAATGAATCCACCCCCCCATGCCTAGCTGATGAAATGTCCGCATTGAGAATAAAAGACATGAAAGGAAGGGTAGAATGTAAAAGATATCACCTGAATATGATGCTCGAGTCATCTCTGAGTCAGACTGTACAACTGTTGAGTTTAATGCCATCAGCTAGGCGAATTCCAGCCAAAGAAATCACAATGTGATTAGAGCAACCATGTCTGAGACGGGTTCTGGAACAATACGGTCAATAAAAGGCTTCAGACATTGACCTTTGACTTTAAATGAATTACCCTTCTTTGGGTCAGAGATTTGAATGGCCCTATTTGGAAATATCTGATCGATGATGAACGAGTCATTCCATTTTGACCTAAGTTTGTTGGGAAAGAGCTTAAGTTGAGAATCAAAGAGCTAGACCTTCTAGTTCAGCTCAAAGCTCTTATGGGATATCAATTGGTCATGAAGAGCTTTGGGTCGAGCCTTATAGATCTTGGCATTCTCGTATGCATCATTTCTAAGCTCCTCCAACTCAGATAGTTGGAGTTTCCTGGTCTTTCCGGCTAAACTCAAATCCAAATTACACTGCTTGATTGCCCAAAATGCCCTATGTTCAATTTCTACAGGTAAATGGCACGCCTTTCCATACACCAGATGAAATGGTGACATGCCGATAGGCATTTTGTATGCCGTACGATAAGCCCAAAGAGTGTCCTCAAGCTTTTGATTCCAATCTTTATGATCAGGCCTAACCATTTTTTGAAGAATATTCTTGATCTCTCGATTGGAGATCTCGACCTGTCCATTCGTTCGGGGGTGGTAAGGTTTGGAGATTCTGTGATTTACCTCATATTTTGCTTGTAAATTATGAAACTGGGCATTAGTGAAGTGAGTACCACCATCGTGATGATGACCCTCAGAATCCCGAACCGACTAAAGATGTTCTACTTGATGAAATTGATGACCACCTTGTGGTCAATGGTTTAGGTGGGAATGGCCTCGATTCACTTGGACACGTAACCAATAGCGACGAGAATGCACTGGTGTCCAAATGAAGGTAGGAAGGGTCCCATGAAATCGATGCCCCAAACGTCGAAGATTTCGACAGGAAGAATCAGGTTTAGAGGCATCATGTCTCTCTTGGTTATGCTCCCAAGTGCCTAGCAATGGGAACATGACCTCGAGAATTCTTGGGCATCCTTGAATAAAGACGGCCAATAGAATCCAGGTTGCAAAATCTTTGCAGTTGTCTTTTTCCCGGAGAAATGTCCACCACACGCAGATGCATGACAGAACTCGAGTATACTTTTGAATTCATTCTTCTGAACACATCGGAGAATAATCTAATCAGAGCCGATGCGGTACAGTTCAGGATCCTCCTAGAAGTAATATTTGGCCTCAGATTTGAGTCTATCTCATTGTTGCTTGGTCAAATCTTGGGGGATTTGACCAACGGCCAAATAATTTACAACGTCAGCAAACCATGGGGTTTGGACACCTGAAACTGCAAGGATATTCTCATCCAAAAAAGTATCAGTAATCGGAATATTCGGACAAGAAGAATCACTCAGAAGTCTCGAAAGATGATCTGCCACCACATTCTGTGCCTCGGATTTATCTTTGATTTCAAGATCGAATTCTTGAAGCACTAGAATCCATCGAATAAGTCGGGGTTTGGCATCCTTTTTGGCCAAGAGATGTCTCAAGGTCGAGTGGTCGGTATATACTATGACATGAGACCCTAAGAGATAAGCCCTGAATTTCTCCAAAGCAAATACTACAGCTACCAATTCCTTCGCAGTAACAGTGTAATTCCTCTGGGCCTCGTCCAGAGTTTTGCTAGCATAGTAGATGACGGAGGGCTTCCTGTCAATCTTTTGACCCAAAATAGCCCTGACTGCGTAATCAGAAGCGTCGGTCATGATCTCAAATGGGGCTATCCAAACTAATGGTTGCAACACCGAAGCACAAGTGACTGCTATTTTAATAAAATCGAATGCCTTACAACATGATTCGTTGAAATCAAATGGCATATCTTTGGTGAGAAGGTTTCTCAAAGGATGAGAAACCTTAGAGAAGTCCTTGATGAACCTCCTATAGAATCCCACATGGCCAAGAAATGATCGAATTTGTTTGATAGATGTAGGAGGAGGAAGTTTAGAGATAGCATCAACCTTAGCTTTGTCAACTTCGATTCCCCATTCAGAGATTATATGACCCAAGACAATGCCTTCTTGTGCCATGAAATGACTCTTTTCCAGCTAAGGACCAATCTTGTTTTGATGCATCTTCTAAGGATCATTTCAAGATTAGCCAGGCAAGAATCAAACGATTCTCCAAAAATAGAGAAATCGTCCATGAAGACTTCCATAAATTCTCCCACCATGTCAGAGAATATGGGCTAGCATACACGTTTGAAAAGTCATGGGTAAGTTGCATAAGCCGAATGGCATCCTACGAAAAGTAAAAGTTTCATAGGGACAGGTGAAAGTCATTTTTTCCTAATCCTCAAGATGGATAGGGACTTGATTGTATCCTGAATAATCGTCTAGGAAACTGAAGTACTTTTGCCTAGCTAGTCTTTCAAGGATTTGATCGATGAAGGGCAAAGGGAAATAATCCTTTTTCGTGGCTGTGTTCAGCTTCCTGTAATCGATATAAACCCTCCAAGAGGAAGCTGAACAAGTTGTGACAGATTCTCCTTTCTCATTAGTTACAACGGTAATCCCAACTTTCTTGGGAATAATTTGCATGGGACTTACCCAAGGACTATCAAAGATCGGATAAATGATTCCTGTGTCGAGCCACTTGATAATTTCCTTCTTGACCACTTCTCACATATTAGGGTTTAATCTCCTCTGCATTTGGCGAGAAGGGCGGGATCCATCTTCCACAAATATTCTATGATTACAGTAAGATGGCTTGATCCCCGTAAGGTCATGAATGGTCCAACCAATTGCCTCCTTGTATTCCTTTAAGACCTTGATCAGTTTAATCTCTTGCTCCGTAGTTAATCTAGCACTGATAATCGTAGGGAGTGTCTTTTGCGGTCCCAAAAATCGATATTTCAGACTCTCAGGCAATGGTTTCAGTTCAAGTTGGGGCGGGTTTAGGATGGAAGGTAAGGATGATGCTGATGAAGATTCATCAAGAGGAAGAGGTTGAAAGTGAACAAAATCAATAACCTCTTCAGAATGTGGTGGGTTTGCCACAGAGGGTTGCAGGTCAGATCCATCACAATAGGAGGAACTTTCAATTGTAGAAACTGCCATACATGTTTCAGTATTCAAGTTGTCATCCTCAAGTTCCTTTACAAATCCACAATCCTCGAATTTATTAATAGCCTTAAAAATATCCAATTTCAATCTCTGATCTCCAAAGACAATTTCCATACTACCGCTCTCACAGTTGATATTGGCCTTTGCAGTAGCCAGGAACGAACTCCCTAGAATGATGGGCGTGTTCCTTAAATTCTCAGGTACATCTGTGTCAAGGATAAGGAAATCTACAGGAAAATAGAAATCCTTAACCTTGACAATAACATCTTCAATAACACCTTGCGGATTTGTGACTGAACGGTCCGCTAACTGCAGCATTACTGAAGTCAGCCGAAGTTCAGCTAATCTGAACTTCTCATAAAGAGAAGTTGGAACTAGGTTAATAGATGCACCTAGATCCAGAAGTGCCCTATCAAAAGTGTAATCTACAATGACACAAGAAATCAAAGGAGCACCTACATCTCTCTTTTTCTAAGGAAGGTGATGCAGGATAACAAAACTAGCCTGCTCGGAGAGTACCACCTTCCTCGGAACAGATTCCCTCAACTTACGCTTCTGTGTGCATAAATCCTTTACAAATTTAGCATAAGCTGGTATGTGTTTGATAGTATTGAGGAGCGAGATATTGATCTCGACATTGTTGAATAGATTCAAGAGCTCCTCGTTACTATCAACAGGCTTCTTCTTCCTAGGCTTAATCAAGGCCTCAGTAAAAGGAACATGAGTTAGATCTTTGAAATCAAGTTCCTGAGCCTTGATTTCTTCTTCAGAGTTCTCCTTTCTCTCCTCAGGCTCTCCAGGATTTGGTAGATCAGAACAGTGTGGTTGTGGATTCTGAGTTTGTTTCCCACTCATCAAGGTAATTGAATTAGCAGATGCATACGGGTTTCGGTCTTGGGGGTGTTAGGAAAGATTGGAGGGGCTTCATTAGCCAGAAACCTTTGATTTCAAGAAGAAGCAGAAGAGGAAGGACCCTACTAAACCACCTGAGCATGTGCGTGCTGGTCTCTCTGATTCCCATACCCTTAGGCTTGATTGCCCAGATTCTGGATATTATACAAATTTGGGTATGGGTTGAGATGACAGAGATCCAGGTTGATGAGAATTAACAATGAACCCAATTTACAAGTTGTTTAGCGAAGTTTTCATTTACTGCATGAGTTGGAGCATAGATCCTTGCATTTCTACCATTTGTCTGTTCAAATCAGCCTACCCTACGGGTTGACTAGCATTCCAAGCTGGTTGATTGACCTGATTCGGAGGTAGCTAAGTGTAAACATGACCCTGACCCATTATTCTTTGTGGAGAATAGTTGCTAGGTCAGAATTGGATCTGCTGCGCTAGGTTTCTCTAGGAGAAGTTAGGGTGGTTCCTCCAACCAGGATTATAAGCATTGGAGTAAGGGTTGGACCTAATGTTCTCCTGTACAGCATAGACATCCTCATAGGGTAAGGATGGAGAGAAAGAAAGGGAGGGATCATAGAAACTGGGATCAAAGGCCCCAGTTTGGAACCCATGGGGTTCTGAATAATGCTGGCTCACAGGTTGAGTCGCATCCAGTTGATTCACGAACTCCCGTCCAAAAGGAGCTTGCGAAGAATGGAATCCCAAATTTTGGGATTGTGTGGATCAAGAATTGTTTGCAGAGTTTTTTTGCCATCCACGCCTCCATCCTTTTACTAACCAAGTCCACCTTATCTATTTTTTTGCAAATCAGTTCCATATTGAATGAATGAGAGTTGTGGACTTCATTAACATTTGATCTGGGTTGTTGGGACTGGTTAAAAGTATCCATGGAGGCATGATTGACTGAATTTTCACTCATCTCCTCAAACAAATCGTGCATGCTATCTACATCTTTGTTGATGAAATTCCCTTTGCAAGAAGCGTCCACATGATTTCTGAGTGCTCAGTCAACCCATGGCAGAAGATCTGCACGAGCTACCATTTCAGCACCCATGGTGTGGACACTTCCGCAATAGGTCATGGAATCGCTCCCAGGCAACATGAAACTGCTCCCCCGGCCACTGGGTGAAGGTAGTAATCGCCCGTCTCAGAGCATTAGCACGTCTAACAGGGAATAATTTCTTCACGAAAGTCAATTTCAAATCGTTCCATGTTGCGATCGGCCGTCCTATGGTCCTGTACCAATGAGCGGCTTTATCCCTAAGAGAGTGGGGAGAGAGCCTCATGATCATCTTCTCTTCATTCACGTTTCACGCCTTGGTGGTCTAGACCAAAGTGGTCAAGTCCTCCAAATGCTGAAATGGGTCTTCAGAGCCAAGCCCATGAAAGTGTTTGATCATGCTTAACACCTAGGGCTTGATTTGTACGTCTCCAGCCGGAATCTGGATGCTGGGACGTTCCCCGTAATTTGAAGGATCATAAAATCCTTCAAGAGTTGAGCGCCCTACATTCTCTAGAACTATTCTTGCATTCTTTGCATTTGTTCCAGCTGCCTTTGAAACATCTCCTATGGATTCTGAGGTAGAGGAAGTTGTTGATCGGCCATGGGATCAATTTGGCCAAAATCCAATCTATGCCTCCTAGAATACTCTAGTGGTCCTCTCAATCGAGGATTCAATGACCTCCTTCCAAGCATAAACTAGGAAAAGGTTGGAAGGATAGGGGATAAGAACCCTGCAGCACAACAAAACAAGCATGTCCTTAAGTGGGGTAGCCTAAGGATCTACAGACTCTCAGAATCCATCTTAAGATTATAGTCGATTTACTCTACTTGCGTCCAATCAATCCAACCAGTTAGAAGGAGGGACTGGGGAGAAGGTTCTTCCTTCATCTTGCGCCTTCGGTTTCTAGTGTACCCCCCAGCCATGGTCATTTGACGCTACTCCCCTAGCTACATTAGATTGATTGGTACAAGTAGGTTAATCATAAACAATCTCAGATTGGGCCCCAAAGAGCGAATCAGTCCTTAAGGCCAACATCTACTTGATTTTATTTAGGCTTGGGATTGTAGTACTTATGGAATGTGGTGGGCCCTTAAGATGGGTTGTGCCCTTAATGATCGATTGAAATTGTGTGAGTGCATGCACAACTAGGGTTTTGAAGCAATATTATTTTTGATGAGTGGATTTTAAGGTTCAAATCTTGCTTAAGTAGCTTTTAGGGTTTGGAATTAGGTTAATTCAATCAAGTTTCAGAGGCAAACCAGATTTTCAAGCACGAGTAAAGATCTTTTTCCTTTTGAAATCAAAAAGTAAAGTGGAGTGACTGGTATTGTCCTAAATTGAAAACACTACAGGAAGCTACTTGATGAGTTGATTTTAGGTTAAGTGGTGCAGCCCAAACAACTTAAACAATTGGCCAAAATTGCACCACTGAGTTAGGCACACAAGATGATTAACCTAGACTGATTTCTACTCTTTGATATGTTGATTTTCGTGTTCCGATTCCACATATCAGAATACCGATTTAGTAGATAAAAATCAATTAGGTTATGTGCTTTGAATGTGGGTGTATATAGTGTGTATGTTGATTTATCCTAGAAGAAGTATCCTTCTGTTAATTTATATATATATATATATATATGAGGGTGAGATGAATGTAGGTGGAAATCTAAGCAACCAAACTAACCTTAGGATTTATGCAAACACCTAGGTCAATTGGGGTTTGAATTAATTTTGTGAGATGAAATCTATGGAGGGGGAAGAATGGGGAGCACTTACAGTTGTCTTCAATTGCACTTTACTCCAATCTACCGCATGAAGATTCCCTGTTCAGGTACCTACTAAACAATAGACGAGAAATAAAGCAAGTTAGAAAATAATAAAGTGCGTGAAATGGGAAAAGAAAATCAAGAATCGTTGCCTCCCCAGCAACGGTGCCAAAATGTTGATAGCGGATAACTACGCGATCAGAGTTGGAATTGAAAAACTCGTAGTTGTAGTTCGATTTGCGAAGCAATCCATCAATAGATAAAATTTTACCGAAATTCATAAAGAAATTTCAAGTCGAACACAAAGAGGATACGTCGATCTAAAATCCGTGACTATATTTTCTTTTAGAATTTTTTGTTTGAAAGCAAGATAATTACAATGGAATTGATATTAACACTAAGAGAGAGAGAGAACAATCACTTGATATGATAATACTGCTTTTACAACTAGAAAGCGGGAAATGATTATAGTTAGGAAGCAGAAAATTCTATTCTAGAAAGCGATAAAAAGAAGGGAGAGAGATGTTATCCTCCTTGACGACTGCTTGGAGGACGAGCTGAATGGAGCGACGAATGGAAGATGAAGGATGGGGTGGGAAGGAGGACGGAGCAAGGAGAAGTGGGAACGAGGCAGTACATCGTTGTCATCGTGGGATCCACTTCCGAAACGGGGGCAAGAAAACCTTGGATTTGGCTCTAAAGGAGCATCCCGGGTGTGGGACAAGCTTCTCTAGAGCTTTGGAGAGGGAGAGAGGTGAAGAAAGGGATGAGAATTTTGTAGGGTAGGGGTCTCCTTTTATAGTTGCAAGGATTGGGGGAAATTTGGTCATTACATATTCAAAACATTAAATGAGGGGATCTTTAGTGACGGAAGTAAGCATCACTAAAGACCCCACGTCACCGCAGCTTCGTGTATGCCTGCTGCCTCCTCCTCTCTCACATGCCTAACGCATGCCCATGTTCTCTCAAGATCAGCTGTCCAAGCTCAAGATCGGAAGGCTTAAAATCGTTCCTTGCCCGCTTCATCTTCCTCAGCTGTAGCGCCCCCCGCCTCTTCTTAGCCGTCTGATCTCTTATCCAACGGCTTAGAATGCATCACTCCCCCCACATTTGATCAGGCGTTTGCATCTGCGTTGGATCACACGTGCATGAACTGTGCCCATCCATTGTGCCACGTCGCTCGTTCCTCGCCTACACGATCTACATCAAACGGTTGAATTGAATGCACTCCTGCGCCTGCATCTTGATTTGAGGCTCAGCAGGGATCGAACTGGCACCTCTGCCTTGTGGAGAGACGCTTGCTTGCTATGCTATGCATGTGTTTGAGGCGCGCGGATGGTTTTCTATGAGAGCGACCATGGCCGTTGGATTGAGATCCAATGGCCCAGATCATCCACGCCTTTTGCCTTATGAAGATGAGAGTGGGCGCATCTGAGTAAATCTTGGCCGTTGGATCAAGATTCAATGACTAGGATCGTGTGATCAAGAGTCTTTTAAAATGCAGCGGTGGGTCTTTGGGCTGATTGGGCGGCTAAGATGGCACCACGTGGCACCATCTTGGCCATCCATCTTCTATGTGTTGTAGATAGTGCCACAGATGTCGGATTGGACGAATTTTTACACCATTAGGCTTCGATCATCGATCCGAAACCATCCATGCGATCAGATTTGTTGTCTAAAGTGCGGATTGACACCATCTTGGCCCTTAATTTCTGAGCTTCCTAGGACTACATTTGGTGCTACAAATGTCCGATTTGGGCGATCTTGGAGTCGTTGAACTCCAGTCATTGCCCTGATCAGATTTGTACGATTGGATCTTCCATCCAAAGCCCTGATTAAAAGTCACCCTGTCCTTGGCCATAAAAGGAGACAATTACTATACAATTTGTACAATTTGACCTAAATGCATGATTATGCGTGTTATGCAATATTTACAATGCATGATGCTAATATGATACCAACAACATGCATTAATAGACCTTTTTGGCTATTTAGATGTATGGACATTAGTAGGACAAATGTGACTGCATGCAGACTAAAATTGCAAGGATAGACACCTAAGGAATAAAGGAAAACAAAGAAAGATAAAATAACTATATACAACAAAGGTGCTAAGTTTTATGACTTCAACTAGGCGTAAACCCAAAATTAGATGAGATTTCAAAATGTAAGAGTGAACAGGTGGAATTGATAAGTCTGAGGTCATGAGGCTCAACAAAGGGTTTCAATCTTTGTCCATTCACAGTGAAAGATTCAGATTTGTCAATCTCAATGATCTCAATAGCTCCATTATCAAATACTCTTTCAATGATAAAAGGTCTAGTCCATTTAGATCTAAGTTTCCCTGAGAAATGTTAAGTCTAGAGTCAAATAGAAGGACTTTCTGACCAGGGTGAAATGTTTTCCTATGAATGTGGTGATCGTGGAAGGCCTTGAGTTTATCCTTATAGATCTTTGAGCTTTCGTAAGATTCATTCCTTAACTCATCTAACTCAGAAATTTGTAATCTTCTATGATCATCGGCCTTCTCTAAGCTCAAGTTACACTTTCTGGTGGCCCAATAGATTTTGTGCTCAAGCTCTATAGGAAGATGACAAGGTTTCCTGTACACTAGTCTAAAAGGAGACATGCCTAATGGGGTTTTGTGAGCCATCCTATATGCCCACAAAGCATCAAAAAGGCGGGAAGATCGATCTTTCCTATCAGGTCCAATGGTAGTCTGCAAAATCTTCTTGATCTCCTGATTAGGCACTTCAGCTAGTCCATTAGTCTATGGGTGATAAGGTGTTGCAATCCTATGTGTCACCCCATACCTTTGAAGCAGGGATTGAAAATGTGTATTTCTAGAATGAGACCCTCCATTACTTATGAAAATGTGTATTTCATAAGGCATGCCTCCAACACATGTGCGAGATCTTAGGAACGATTTAGGCCCTCTTAGGCACCTTTTTGACTGAACCAAACCCATTTTCACCACCTATAAAAGCCCATGTACCCCTCCATTAGCCATCATCCCTTCCTACTCTCCTCTCCCAATCTCTAGAGCTCAAGAGCACTCTTGAGTGAGTCATAAACCTGCGATGCTCCACTAAAGTTCTAAAAATAATTTTTTACCACCATCTCATCCCCCATTTGTGGAGCTCCTGCTGGACATCCCCTCATCTCTATTCCAGGAAGTGAATCACACCACAACACCACCCTACCTCTCATCTTCCTCCGCTGACTCCGATCTCTTTCATACAGCTCCTCCCCTCCTTCGTCCAGGAATCATCTACGCAACTCGTCCTCCAAGCAGTCGTCGAGGAGGATAACTTCTCTCCCTTTCTCTCTTTACTACTTTCTAGTTGAGATTTCAATTTTCCGTAATTATTTCTGTAAAAACACTATTGAAGCCTTGATATATAGAATTAATTTGTGCTTTCTCTTTCTCTCTTTTCCGCTTCAATAATTTGCAAGTATATTTTTAGTTTAGATAATTTTCAACTACTATCCTACTTATATAAAATCATTAAAAAAATTACAAAAAGGCAAAAATACCAAAATCAAATAAATCAAGCGCAGATTTCAAAAATCAAATGTTGCCTCCCCATGTTCCACTCGAGACTCATCTAGTCTCAATTAAATTTATTTGATAGCCATATTTTCTCATATACTATGACACGGGTTTCCTCGAAACGCTAATCACTATTTCCCCTGTGAATTTTCTGACCTATTAGGTGCTTACTTGAAACTGTGGGAAGACAAGAAATCTTGAAGCTTCCACTCTAAATCACTCCCGCTACTACTTTGATTCGTACCTACACAATACACAAAATAAAACAAGATTCAATTAAGCTAGAGATGATTTAAAATAATAACTAAGTCGTGCCTACCTAACAACGGTGCCAAAAAGTGATGCTAAAAAACACGTGATTTGTAATTGCTGGTTTTAAGTGTAGTAGCTCGTAATTTTGCACACTTTTAAAATTTGTAAAATGAAGTATTTGAATGAGTATTCAGGTTGTACAAGGTAATCAAATATAAATCTCTCACATGCTCTTTTGAAACTTCAGAATTTTTTTATGGTTTTTTATGTTTTCTAATTTTCTGGGTTTGAAATACAAAATAGCAAGGATTAGGATTTTTGAAAATGTATGAATGAAATCCGAAAATAGAACCCAACCATCCTAAACTCACCCTAGCCAAGTGTGCCCTAGGGTAATCAGGAAGGTAGTGTAAATAATAAAGAAACTAGCAAAGCAAGAAATTATAAAAACTCCAATTGAAAGGCAATTTAATTTCTCTCTATCTCTCTCTCTCTCTATATATATATATATGAGCAAGAATTCACACAATAATGAACTTGAGAAGCTCACCTATGTGGAAGGGTTCCACACAAGTAACTTTCAAGTGTAGAGAAAGCTTAACTACTACAAAAAAATAGAAATAGAAAAGTAAGGAGAAGATAGTAGTAGTAGGCTCCAAATTGATGCTTGAGGTGATCTTTGTTCCAAACTCTGAAGCTCCCAAGCTTGAAGAAGAACTTCTCCTTGCTCTGGGTGATGATGATGTTCTCTTTCTCTAGCAATCAAGGGTGGATGTCCACCCTCCTTTTCTTGCTAGCCATCCTCCAATGAAGTGCTCCTTGGCATGGCTCCAAGGAAGAGAGAATGGGAGGTAGAGACTAGAGGGGGTGGTAGTGCTTCCCTCCTAGTCTCCACATCCCACTCTTCCAAGGCTTATAGTAGGTGTTTTGGAAGAAATAAAATATAGCCAAGGATGGAATTTAGGTGGTGGTTGTAGGAATATTTTATAGGCATGCAGGGGGGGTGGTTATGAAGAGTTGGCTTAAGATGGTGCCAACCATGGAAGGGTGCCACCTTAATTTGGCACCAATAATGGCTTCTAGAAGAGTGATGGTTGTGGGATTTTTAGCACCAAAATCAAGGGATAGGAGGGTGGTGGTTGTAGGATGAAGGGTGGATGTGGTTGGCATGGGATGGTGGTTGTAGGAGGATAGTTGGAACCACTTTAGTGGTGTTTAAGGATGGTGTTTTTGCACTAGCTTGAGAGGGTGTGAAGGTGGTGGTGGTTACTTGGTTTTGGCACCAAGTGAAGGGGTGCCAAGGATGAGGACTTTGGCACCATTTCTATGGTGGTTATAGGTGGTTATTGGCGCCACTTTTAGCTGGAGGTAGGGTGAAGTTAGGAGGTTAGGTAGTGGAGTAGGAGGGTAGCTATGTAGCTAACTCTTAGTTAGCTAGCTAAAATCTAGTAGCTGAGTTGAGCTAGCTTGAGCTTGGTTGAGCTAAGATGGAGCTACAACTAGATGAGAGGAGCTAAGGTGTAGCTACCATGGGCTCAACAACTAGCTTAGTTAGCTAGCTGAGAGCTAGTAGCTAAGATGAATTGAGTTGAGCTGAGATGAGCTGCATTGGAGATGAATGAGTTGGGAATGGAGTTGAGGGAGCTAATGTCTTCTTCTAATTAGGGTTTTTGCATCTCCACTTGGTCAATCAAGGTTTAGATGATGAATTTGGATCCCGCAAAGCCTGGTAAAAAACATATAAAGTCAGATAAAGCAACACAAATACCTAATTATTCATGCAATGATCCTAAGAATGCAAGAATGCCTAATGCATGCCTAATAAGGTAGTGCGGGTGTAGAGTTAGTACCTAGGAACTAGTTGTGAAATGTCCTTAAGAACTATGATAAACATGATTTTATCAATTGTCAATTGATTTCTGGCCTCTTAAGTTGCCTAATTCGTCATCCGACTCTCCAATTTGTATCAAGGTAGCCACTTCTTCCACCTTTTCTCCTAATAATTCCTCTACTCCACAAATATCTTCTTTGTATCATTGCAAGTAGTTAGAATAATTATCTTTCATAGTATGTTGCAACCTGTCTCCTCAACTTTCATTAGGGGTGATCCCTTTCACTATTTGTGTAGCCTTAGCTTCCTCAAGAACCTTTTCAATTCTTCCTAATTTTTCAATTGTGTTACAACCCCCATCAATATCTTTGGTTGCCTTAAAAATGTTTAATTTCATCCTTTTATCCCCAAAGGCAATTTCCCTGTTGCTAGACTCACAATTAATTTCCATGTTGCAAGACTCACAATTAACGTGAGCCTCAGTAGCCACTAGAAAGGGCTATTCTAACATAATGGGTGTATGATGCAAAGCTTTTCGGGACCTCCATGTCAAGAACCAAAAAGTCGACCGAAAAATGGAAATCTTTTACCTTGGCACATCCTCAACCACTCCTCTCGTGGTGTGGTCATGATCTATCAGCCAATTGTAATGTGACAAAAGGAGGTTTCAATTCTTCAAGATCAAATTTTTCATACAATACCATGGGGATAAGATTTATGGAGGTCCCAAGATCTAGGAGAGCTTTATCAAATGCTGCATCCCCAATTTCACATGAAATCAATGGAGACCCTGGGTCTTTTATTTTCATGGGTAATCTACTTAAGATGGTTGCACTTGCTACCCCTTTTGTTTTGGCCAAGCATTTGGGTGTACACAATTCCTTAAGAAACTTCACGTAGGTCAGGATATTCTCAATCGCGTCAAGTTCACATGAACTTATTTGAAAATTTCAAGGCACTCCATATTCTCATTGGTCTTTGTCTTCCAAGGTCTGGTTAAGTCTTCAAGAAAGGGTATTCTGCTCGAATCAAAAGCAATGGGGTCTTGACCCTTTTTTTCCATCATTCCTTAGGTCCAATTGATCCCCCTGATTAGTCTCAGGCTCTTCAACAGTGTGAAGAGTGTGCCAACCAAGTAGTGGAAGGCCTTTAGAATTAGTCCAAGAGTTTTAGAGTTAAGCCTTGTATTAGGTTTTTTTAGGGTTTGATCAATTACTTGTTCAAACAAGGTTTAGTGAGCACACAAGGTTGTTCAAGAACATGTTTGGAAAAATTTCCACTATATCCAAAAGAACCCTAGATTTGTAACCCTAATTGCATGCACTTCCAACAAATAGAGGCCCTTAGTAAATCAATTTTAATATTGATCAAGTGCTACAGCCCAAGCAAGGCAACCATGGGCTCTTAAACACCAATTGATTATGCACACAAAAAATTTTTTTTAGAAGGTTTATGAGCTTTAAAGTATTTTAAAAAGATTTATCGATGCAGATCAGTAAATTAGGCAATTCATTGCATTTGAATCATGGGAGCATCATGGTCGTCCATGATGATGGATCTTGGTCATGGGTTTTGATGGATTAATGTAGATGGTTTTACGTGTTAAGAGGAGGTTGAGTGAAATTTGGGTCTAAGGTCATAAGAATTCAAATGATGAAGGGTGGCTTCTCTCCTTAGTTGGAGTGTGGGGTAGAAGGCAAGGAGGTCACGACAACTATAAGGTTGAGATGTGGCCTTAGATGAATGGCTAGGATGAAGGTTAAGCTAGGTGTAGGACTAGGATTAGAACCTACTATTAGAGTGGATGGGCATGTGATTTGGGTTGGATGATCAGTTAGAATTTGGGCAGGCTAGAGTTGATTTTTAGGAAGGTTATTGGTTGGATGGTCTTGAATTTAGGTTATGGGATTGGCTATATCAAGTTGTCATCCTCCTTGCTTCTCTTCATAATTCAGCTTCTTGACAATTACTTCTCCAATAAGTGATTTGGCAACTCCACAGCTTATTCCTTCCAACTTAGCTTTTATCTCCAACTCTTGCATTATTCACAAATATCACAATTTGGTACAAATTATGCATAAAATATGTACATGTTCTAATTATGCTTGTAATCCTATAATATAGTATTTATAACCTAAATGATTGCTTTTACTTAGGAACTAACTCTAGTTTCAACATGCTAGGATCATTAATTAGGCTATTATCTCTAAAGCACGTCAACTTGATGGTAACACCATCATTCGTCATAACTAACTTGTTTTAGTCAGATTCAAATGATAAATCCTCTTAACTGATTGTCTGAGGATTGTAATTCCGTATTAAACTAATATGAGAAGATAAGAAAACAAGGTTAATTCTATTGTTTTAACATTCAATCATAAATGCAGATTAACCAAGGGGTTAATTGAAGGCCAAATGAACTTAAAAGTCCAAGAAGTGGGCTTAGAATAATTAAATCAAGATTTCACGCATTTTTAGGAGTAAAAAATTACTAACAACCTTAATTAAACCTCCTAAAAATCATTGAAAAATATTCTAAGAGGTTGGTACCTTCACTTTGACCATCCGAATCCATTTTGACCAACAATTGAGATTCAAGCGGATTTTACCCTAATTTGGTCTTCTATGCAATTTACCTAGTCGAATGTGCTCAAAGCCCAAATCTAAGTTCACCATTAGATTCCTTGGGTCCAAATTATGTTTACACCAAAATTTGGGTCCAATCAGAGTCCATCTTGAACTAGTTTGCATCTCCTCCCCTAAAATCTCTATTCTTCAAATTTAGACCCCTAACTTTCATGTTTCCTTACCAACCGGCCCCTAACTTCGTCATCTTCTTCATAAAAAGCCCCCTACTGCCTGCAACTCCTAAACAGAGTCAAGCCCAACTTTGACTGACTTTGACCCGAGGATTTCTCCATCAAATCTACACCAAATCCCTCCAATTTTGGAGGGATTGGTGTTTAGACGGTGGAGAATCAACTCAACCAGGTCTCAAGCCCTAATTTAAAGCAGAGAGATCCAATAGAGATTGCGATTTTCTATTTGAGAAGTTTCCAAATTTGTGAATGCTCTTAAGAATTCTTGGCATTTGAGGTTAAAAAATACCTCTATATAAGATTGTCCAACTTCCAACTTGTTTCCCTGCTAGATTTAGGCCAAATTCCACTCTTCTTCTCCAACTCCAGCCACCTCTGAGCTGAGCTCCAACAAGCTTCACCTCCTTCTCCCTCCAGCCTCTCAAACACCAAATTAGAAGCATCTCTACCCTCAAGATTGTCCGCTTCTCGCTAGACAAAGCAGAAGCCCTCTACCCCTTTCTTCCTCGCCATCTACACCATTGGAGGTCTTCATCTCCCTCACATTGAGCGAGGCCAGTGCGAGCCTCTCCCCCTTTTGACCCATGGACTAGGTTACTTCACTCCCCTCCTTCTCTAGATTACTGATAGGACCTTAGGACTTAGTTTAGACCCTTTCTCACTGTCTTCCCCCTCATCTTTTCCACCTTCGGCCATGCCTCCAGCATGGTTGTTGATGGTAACACCATCATGGGCCCTAACTAGCCATAATTAGTCAGATTCAATTCATCTAAGTGTCACAACTTCGCAATAATCTGATTTGAGAAGGTAAGAAAACAAGGTTAATTCTACAGTTTTAACAGCACATCACAAATGTAGATTAACCATGGTGTTACTTAGGGGTTAATTAAAGGTTAATTAAGTATAAGAGTCCAAAAAGTGAGTTCACACTGACTGAATCAGGGTTTCACGCATTTCGAGGGCAAAAACAATACTGAAAATCCTAATTATCGACCCCTCTTAAATTTAAGAGGTTTTGGTCAGGATAAAATTCATCTAAACCTCCTAAAAATCACTGAAAATATTATAATAGTTTTGGTACCTTAACTTTGACCATCTAAATCCATTTGACCTAGAATAGAGTTTTAGAAGGGAATTTACCCTAATTTGGGCTTCCATGCAATTTACCTAGACAAACGATGTCAAAACTCAAATCCAAGTTTACCATTAGATTCCTTGCATTCAAATTAGGTTAAGGCCAAAATTTTGGCCCAATCAGAGTCCATCTTGACCTAGTCTGCATTTTAAGTCCTAAAAACTCTATTTCTCACATTTGCACCCCTAAGTTTCAAGTTTCTTACAAATAGCTGATGAGCCCATATTTGTGGGATAATTAGTTACTTGAATGCCTAGGAATTAGATTAATATTGGCATATAAATAGCATACAATAAGATGTAAATAGATTAGTCTAATTATTCATCTATTTATATATTTCATGTATTGCATTCATACTTAGAATTCATTTAGAATAGCATGCAATAAAATAGTTAATCTTTTAGGTTGCATTACATGCATTATTTTATTTCACATTTCTTTTAAGGGCTAATAAATAAATAACCCTCATTTAATTAATTATGACATCTTCGTGCAGCAAGAGTCGCACCTCTCCGATGAGATATTATTTAGCAATAAAGGTGATAGTAAAGAAGAGCGGAGGAAGTGGATCCGAGCGTTCCTCCGTCTGTTTCTCTTCTCTTGAATCTTTAAAAGAGGAGAGGAAGCCACGAAGTTGAGGAGGCCACCATTCCTGACCCACCACTGTGTAGAGATCAAATTCTCCTCCATTCCACCACTACCGACCCCAACCGCAGGTACAAGTCCACACCATCACGGGCAGGCGGGGTGACAGACCGTCGTGCCATCAGTGGCTTGTGCAGCTTACTGTGAGCGTGTGCCCGAAGGTCATGCAGTTATTATTCCTCACCGCTATCACCGTCACTGCCACCATAGCCACGCACCAACAGCCAACCCCTGCACATTTAAGACGTCTTGGAATGTTCCCAGACGTCTGATCTCCCAATAGTATCTTCTTCTACTTCATCTCCTTCTATTGTTGCTCAAGGAACCCATCATCACCACAGCACTTCTCGCTACGCCGCGTCCTCTCCTCGCCTGCGCACACCCAACAACAACGCCCTCAGCCGCTGTACGCAACCATCCCTGCGACCACAGTGCAACCAGCCCTCCTCTCACTCGCCCGCGCAGCCTGCGGGCCCCCTCTTCTACGCGTAGCACCCACCTGTGTGCATCCCTTGAGCAGTGCTACGCCCCCTTGCTATAGACTGCACGCACCTGCAGCAACTCCTTTGCACGCTCCCGCACTCCTCCAGTAGTCCCGCGCCCCCTTCAGCAGCGCGCAACACCGCTTCTGCCACCTGCGGCCTGCAAGGTGCAGTAGCAACAGCAGCTACGGTCGAGCTCAGCAGTGCCAACGTGTGCCCGCATAGCCTACGCATGTCCTCGCCAACCCTCGTCCTCGCCTCCTTGCGTGCTCGCCTTCACAAGCACCAACCCGCATCAGCAACAGAGTTGCAGCCATCGCCGACCGCTGCCACTCCTCTCCTCGTCATTGCCACCTCCAGCCACCATTGGCCATGAGACCACCACTGCTGGATAGCCCTCGGCCCACTCGACCTCTGCCTGAAGCCTCACCGTCAGCCTTGGTCTCCTCCTTGCGCACGGACAAGGGGAAGAATTTCCCTTATTTTGCTACAGTGAAGTGGGTATTAAAATTTACATTTAAGTGCCATTGCCACAAAAAGGATTTTTCATTGATTATTATTTAATTGTGGTGAGTTTATGCAAAGGACCTCCCTCTTTCTCATAAATGCAATATCAGCTCATCTAATCATTGTTACATTGATTTAAAGGCGATTTTGATTCGATTTCTTAGGGAGATTAATCGTGAGCATCTGCTTTTAACCCGTGCAAGTTTTAATAGGACACTACCTACCTGTGGATACGACCCTCTCTCCTGTGAGTGGGTAATTTCAATTAATACCTTGATTTGTCGATTTTTCCAACACTTAAAAATACAATGACAAATCATCTTAATCATCTTATTCGAAAGTGAAAATCGACTTGTCAATAGCCCCTATCTCTGTCGTCTTCTTTCCATCCAGGTCCTTTTCATCATTGAAGTGGGAATGCACTTTCAGGCCAAGATTCGAGAGAGAAAATCTCTCTCAAATCAACTCCAAATCCCTCCAAAACTAGAGGGATTGTTGCTCAAGCAATGAGGAATCTAATTAACCCCATCTTAGAGATCAAAATTGATCTTAGAGCTTAGGTGAGATCAAGGAAATTAAGGGTGCTTTTCTTCCAAGTCCGAGACCCAATCAAGCTAGTTTCCTCATTTGGAGCTCAAATTTGGGCTCCGAACCCCCCATCATTCCATAATCAAGGGCAGCCAGGAAATAGCCGGTCAGACCCTACTTCCTCCTCCGGCCAATCACATCTTGAGCTCCAGTGACTGCCTCCGCCCTTCTCCTCTAGCCGTCCAACCATCAAATTGGACAACCCTCTATCTCCCTCTCTCTCTTCCACCTCTCGCAGGTCACAATAGAGGCCCTCAACACCTTTGTCATCATCATACTCCCTCCCCATTGCTTTCGTCTTCTCATCTGGCTAGTCAACACCAGACGCATCCCTCACTTCCCCTAAGTCCCCTCGAACTCTTCCTCTCCCTCTCTAGGTCACTTCTACACTTTTAGTTCCTAGTTTTAACCACTCTACACGTCCCCCCCACACTGTCTTCCCCACGGTCAACACAAGCTCCGACGAGCTTACATTAGCACTACATCGTGCTAAATCCACTGCCGTCACTTCCTACACGTCCACCTCATCTCCTAGAATGAAGCTCGTGCTGACGACACATCACACCAAATCCACCACCATCACTTCCTACACCTCCACCTCATCTCCTAGAACAGGGGGTGAGGGAGAGTGGGGATGTTCGGCGAGCCCAAATAGGAGTCAAAGCCCTCAAGAAATTGAGGGCTTTGACTCCTATTTGGGCTCGCCGAACATCCCCACTCTCCCTCACCCTCTTCGACACTGACCGATCGCCACACACACGCACACACCAAATCACCACCACCTTCACACTCGTGGTCCGGTGAAGCTTCTGAGCTATTTTGATTAGGTCGGGAGGTTGTTTTTCTTGAATTTCAAGTTTGCCAGATCACCGACTGCCTCCGCCACTCCACCACCATCGTACGCTATCGTTTTTCATCTTCCCACCATGCTACTCCGCCCAATATACGTGAACTCATCCCCTGTAGTGTCCCAAGTCTTCAATTGGACAAAGAACAAAGCAGCAACAATAACATTTGCATCTACACCTGCAGTTGCACACACGCGAAGGAGCCCTCAACTTAGTCCCACATCAGGGACTTTTAGAATTTTTTCATGTAGATAACGATTTTGTGCCACTGCTTAGATGTCTCAACACAAAGGGGGGAGGTCTCTCCTTACTCTTATGCACTCCTCACCTGCTATTCACACTGGCAGGTCTGGTCCCTTGCTCTCGACCTGATTACCTGGTAACTGTTACCCGTATACCCTAACCCGAATCTAAGGAAAGAGTAAGGAAAATATGAGGGGGGAGGGGGCTAGTTTTGTAGTGTAGCACCTCGGGGTGTGTGCCAACACTTAGGCAATTTCTAAGATCTGAGGGCTGCTGTGCTTGGTAGTTAAGGTATTTGACCTTGGCCTTCAACGTCTGACTTTGGTTGAGGATTACTATGGACTTATTGGTGCTTTGCCTGATGTGGATAAGTGATTGAGGCTACTGTTGAGATATTTGTCTCTAATTGTGGTTTGAGATATTAAGTATTGTTGGGATTTGTGCTTAATTGTAGGGCTAAATTGGTGGTTTCAACCACCATTTCTAGTACTTTATTTATATTTTTTTGTCCCTAACTCTTGAGACACATTATTGCTTTTTATTGAATATCATTTTAGTTATTTGATTCACTTGCATTATTATCTCTGATTATTGTGATTAGTGGATTGATTTGTTACATTTGCTCCCTATGAACGACCTCGGAACTCATGATTTTTTGGGCATTATAAATTCAAATGTTGTACCAATTTTTGTCGTTATACTACGACGTGATATTTTCCTAAATACGTCAATTTTCGACCCAATATTTTGCCACCGTTGCCGGGGAGCAACGAGCATTTCATTCACTAATCATAATTTTTTATTTGATTTTGAGTTGCCTTATTTGATTTGCTGTGTTGTTGCAGGTGAATCTGAAGATCAACCGCACGAGCAACCACACCAGGGGCAGGTAATCTCATTCCCTTCTTTAAGCCCCTCATCTCTTGGAAAAATTGAAAAGGAAATCAATTAGAAGCAACTTGCTCTATTTACATAGTAATCATCATTCAAGTTGCCTAATTTTATTTGATTTGATTAGAGATCCCCATCCTGATACTTGCACCTACTAGGGACTTAAGGTGGCTTGGGTTATTCACCTTCTTGATTAAGCCCCAGGTGCCATCTTTTGGAAAGGATTGAACTTGGAAATAGAGCCAATCTAGGGTTTCCACATTAGGGTTCCAAGAGTACACACTTGCCTGAATTAAGGAAAATATATTTCCCACATCATGTGTTACCCAAGCCTTTGGTTAAATTGATCTAATCAAGTGGACCCTAAAATCAAGGTTCTAACAATCACTTGAATCATTAAAATTTAGGACCTAATAACCTATTTGCCAACCACTTCAGGTTGATTTAGGTTCTTGACCCAACTCATCCTCAACTTTAGGGCAGGTTAGGTGAAGTTGGTCCACTTTTTGGGTCAACCAACATCAAATTAGGTCATAAATCAAATCAACTTTAAAGTTCAAGTGAAATTCAAGGCACAAACAGGATTAAAATTGGTAGACCTAGGAGTCAAGGTCGCACATTCCGGTCTACTTGGAATCTCAGTAACAAGGAAGGTTAGGTGGGGGAAACCTTGTAACCCGTGGGGACACTCTACCACGTAGGGGTCTTGTGGGACTCTCCTTTCCTAGCTGCCCAAGTAATTCTCGGGTGAGTGACTTTCTAATCTGCAGGTAACATCCGCCTCGAACCTCCTTAGTCATCCAAAATTTTTGGGTGCCTCAATTAGGTCAAATACACATTCTGTCCCTCATCTGATAATATAGTGCATGTACGGGAGGAGGTCCTTAAGACCAAACTTGAGGCCTCCATTAGCAGTTCACTCGTTGAGGTCAAGCCCCGACCCATTTGTTTGTGTACCTATTCGATCAGATCGAGATCTCTTTAGACACATCCACATCTAAGCCCAGCTCTCCACAATCTACATCCATGGAGAATCAAGAAGAAGAGCCCAATGTTCATAATCAATTGTAGCACCTCGTTGAACTTTTTCATGCTTTCATGAATCCCCTCAACATCCGCAGATGCGAGATCACTACGATCCCACTGCGATAGCATTCGAACCTAGCGTACAAATCCCGGCTGGAGGACTTGATACTGAATTAAAGCTGAATCTAATTAATGCAATCGCCAAATTCCATGGACTGAATTCTGGAGATCCCTTCGAACACATCAAATAGCTAAAACATCTAGCCCAAACCTTCGGACCACCAGTTCAGAATTGGGACATCCTACTCATGAAGATGTTCTCCTTCTCTCTTATGGATAAGGCTGCCCATTGGTATCAAACTCTGACTCAATCAATCAACACATGAGAGGAACTCCAATCTGAATTCTTGAAGAAATTCTTCCCAATTCGTCGCACCAATGCCTTAAGGACCAAATAACGCATTTCACGTAGAATACGGGAGACCCACTTCATGAGGCATTGGATTGCTTTTTGGATCTCATGCGAAAATGCCCCCATCATGGACTTCCTAAATGGGAACAAGTCCACTCTTTTTACCAAGGACTCTGTGAGGATATCACGTTATTTATTAATGCAATCTGTGGTGGCAACATCATGGGTCAGCATTAAGACACTATTTGGGAGATTCTTGAGAACATGTGTGAGAACTCCATAAATAATGAATCTATGGGTGTGTTCAACCATATGATCACCCCTGCATTGACAAACATGCGAGGGGCACATGAGACACGTGACCTATCCGCATCCGTCGATCTGGAGTTGGTGGCCAGTCGCTTGGATAAGGTCTTCATTATAGAAAAGAAGGTGGACAAATTGACTCAACATCTATAGAGAGCCACCTTTACATAGCAGAACATGTATGCATATCGAAACGTCGAAGTACTACGCTATCGGATTTGATTTTAAAAACTTGTCGTTGTAGTTTGAATAGTGAAGAACTCAGGTTCAATAAATAAAATTTATACCGAAATAGAAATCCTGGGTCGAACCCAGGGAGGCAATGTTGATCCAAATTCGCAATTATATTTTTTCATGTTTTTGTTAAAAAGCGGAGTAATTACAATGAAATGAAGCACTATAAACAATCAGAGAAAGAGAGAGAGAGAAAACATCCACTTGATACTTTAAAATTTTTATACAACTACGTAAGTGAGAAATTACACTAGAATTTAGGAAAACTATTACAACTAGAAAGTAGGAAAATTCTACTCTAAAAAGTAGGAAAAAGGAATGGGAGAGAGAAGTTATCCTCCTTAACGATCGCTTGGAGGATGCGCTGGACGAGACAACGCTTGGAAGACGATGAATAGAGTGGGAAGAAGGAGGTCAAGGCAGGAAGAACGGGAAAAAGGCAGCACATCATCGTCATCATGGGATCTGCTTCCGAAATGGGGGTGAAAAATTGACTTTATCTCTTGAGGAGCATCCCGAGTGTGGGACAAGCTTCTCTTGAGCTTTCGAGAGGGAGAGAAGAGAAGGAAGGATTGAGAAATTCATATAGAGGGGGTCTCCATTTATAGTTGTAAGGAGTGAAGGCATTTTGGTCATACATTTTGAAAAACATTAATTCAAGACCTTTAGTGACGGATAAATCCGTCACTAAAGGCCTGAATGTGGCCTTCTTGGGCAGCGCTCACGTGTTCGCTCGCCTTCCGCAGCTAAACGTGTGCCCTACGTCCCTGAAATCTTGGTCGTCCGATCGTGAGATCGGACGACTGAGAGCTCTCCTCACCGCGCTCATCCGTGTGCCTTGCCTATGAGATCCCGCGTCACGCGAGGGCGTCAGATGGCGCGTGGATGCTATCAGCCGTGTGCCGTTGTTGGATCTTGATTGCGCAGCTGATCGCACCCGCGTGCTTGCTCCAATTTGAGGCGTGCGGGGGCTCGATCCTGCGCCTCCTTGTCTGGATGAGGCGCTCGATCAATGTGCTACAGGTGCATTTGTGTCGAGCGCACAACTCAAGCGTGTGCACCTCGCAGCTGTTGGATCTTGATCCAAAGATGGAGAAGCGCTGGCCAGAAGAGCTTCAATGGGTCCGTGCGGTCGGCTAGGCTGCTGAGATGGCATCATCTTGGCCGTCCATCTTCTGAGTGATGTAGATGGTGCCACGAGTATCGGATTGGATCGATTTTCACGCTGTTATGTTGCGATCGTCGATCCGAACCCATCCGTGCAGTTGGATTTGGCATCTGAAGTATGGATTAACACCATATTGACCCTTGATCTTCTAGGGTTCTTCGATCTCTATCTGATGCTACGAATATCCAATTAGGGTGATCTTGGAGTCGTAGAACTCCAATCGTCACCCTGATCAGATCTGTATGCTTGGATCTTCGATCCGAGGCCTTGATAAAAAGTCTCCCTATCCCTGACCATAAAAGGGAGAATTAACCTACATTTTATTCAGACTAATCTAAATGCAAGATGATGCATGTTATGCAATATTATAGTATGTAATGCAATTCTATGCTTAAGAACATGCATAAATAGACATTTTATGTAATATAAACATGTTTACATCAATGCACGACTGCCCTCAGGTAGGGAGGCCATGCATAACATTCACCACCACTCATATCAAGGGATGAACACATACCCACCCCCGTCTGATCCCGATTTTAGAGGAAACTCCAAACCTTCCTACTCTAGTTAGGGGAACTCTAAACCCTCACACTCTGATTACTCTAGAGCTCCGTAGGCCTACAAGGATCTCCATGCCATCCAGAATGATCCATTCTCCAACACATATAACCCTAGATGGTGCAATCATTCAAATTTCGCATGGTCAGGAAATAATCAGAACCCGAAACCTTAATTCCAACCCCAACCACAAGCTCCAAGACCATATCCAGCCACTCAGCCTAGGCCCAACCCGAATTACCAATCCAGACCAACCAGGAAAGATCAGATGAACTTGATTTTGTAAGCCCTGGCTGACATCCAGAAGACTAACGTAGCTATGCAAAAAACAGCACAAAGAAGAGATCACAGAGGTTTGAAATCAACTTGCATGGATGGCTGGGACTCACCAGCTTGGTGCACTCCCTTCCCAACCTCTCACCACGTAGCACCCTCCGAAGCCGCTCGATCACCGTCGCACGGGCGAATTTCGCCTGCACCAGCACTTGCACTCTATTTAAGCCGAGGCAGGGCTCGAACCCACGCCTCCCTTTTCGCGTGAAGGCGTGCGACCATTCATTGCATCTGCGTTTGAGATGTGTGGGTGTTTTTTAGCACACGCAACCATGGCAACATCAGATGAGGAGAGAAAGGGCAGAGGCGGGTCCTTGGGTCGATTGGGCAGCTGGGATGGCACCACATGGCCCATCTTAGCCGTCCATCTACTATGTCTTGTAGATGGTTCCACGGATGTCAGATTGAATTGATTTTTGCATTGTTGGGCTGCGATCATCAATCTGAACCCATCCGTGTAGTCAGATTTATCATCTGATGTACAAATTTACACCATCTTGGTCCCTTGAACTCTGATCTTTCTTCAACTACATCTGATGCTACGAAAGTCCGATGGGGGCAATCTTGGAGTCGTTGAACTCCAATCATCACCCTGATTAGATCCGTATGGTTAGATCTTCAATCCGAGGCCTTGATTAAATGTCGCCCTATCACCTGATCATAGAAACGAGAAATTAACCTAAAATTTATACAACCTATCCTAAATGCATGATGATGCATGTTATGTAATATTTATAATGTATGATGCAACTATATGTCTAAGAACATACAAAAATAGATGGTTTATGTGATATAAATGTGTTTACATCACACCCCAATGCCTATCTTTTGCTAGTCCCTAGCAAAACTACATGCTATTTATAAGAGAATTAGGTCATATTTCTTGGGCAATAGTTATTTTTCAACACTTATGAATTTCAACTGCGACCTAAACTACAGAGACACAATAGCACCTGGGTATTTGCCAAAATGCAGATCACCTCAAGCCCTCGCCTTATTCAAAGAAGGATCTTTTTCTTCTTTTCTAATTTTTTGGATTTTTGAGTTTAGGGTTTCAAAGCAACTTTCTACGGCCACTCAACCCACCCAAGACTTAAAGAGAACCCAATGTTCTAAGCATCTTTATGTGTGAAATGTGATAGACTCACTAATCGATGATTAAAATGGACTTTAGGTTTCTACGCCTCTAGGTGACCTTGAAATAAATTCTACCTAAAGGTGTATCTATTCGACCAGTAGCTTTCTCCCTGCTTTTACTTTTATGGGGTCAACACAAGGGAGAACCCAGTGTATATCTCCCTAGCCTATTCTACTTCTCCGTTTCTTCCTAAGTATTTTGGAATTATACGTGCATTTCTTCAGTTAGGTTTTGCACAACCTACTAATGGGTTGTTTCCTACGATAACTTGCCAACCATACTCGTGCAGTGGAGTGTGGCTTATTTTTCTTTTTCTCTTCTTTTCTCCTTTTCTATTTTTTTTTATTTTTGGATATTTTTCTATTTTTTTCTTTTTTTCTAAGTAGATGAATTCCCTAATCGAAGATTTACCTAAAGGCAGTAGGAAAAGAATGGTCGTGTGACTGGACTCTGGAAAACCTACCAATGGGTTGTTACCCACGATAACTTGCCAGCCATACCACCCTAGAAGATTCATTAGTTACCCAATTTCTGTTAAAATCACTGAAAAGCAAGTCAGTGCAAATAGTATGTAGATGCTTAGACTTAAAATCCCCTCAAATCAGAGGGCAGGTTGATAAGTCGTGTACTTATCATCCCAATTTATTTAACTAAATAAATTTTGATTTAGAATGGCAAGGACTCGATAAGCAAGTCCACATTTTAGTGGACTCCCGGGCTAATTAAGCTCGAAGACCTGAAGGGTCTTATTGTCCAAATCATACAGTTTTATTCTTTAAGATTGAAAATTTTATAAAGCCAAGTTCTCTTTCCTAATTCCAAATTTTTTTTAATAAATAAAAAGAGAACAAAAAGAATCTACAGAGCTAACGAAATAATTCAGAGACGACTATCCACCCCCCCATGCCTATCTAATGTAATGTCCTCATTATATTAAAAAGACATGAAACTAAGTGGAGTAGAGTAGAAAGCACCTGAATTGCGTGAATACAGGTCAGCTATGAGATGAAAAGAAACTGTATACGTGTTGAATTTAGTGCCTTCAACTAGGCACACTATACAAAGAATAAGAAACAAAGAATTCACAAGTGCAGGTCAAAATCAGAGCAAGAAAATTTAGCTTTCGACCTGCCAAGAGATGTCCACAGATATGGACTAGATTGTGATGCAGACCCATACCCCATGGTCGAGTATATCTAAGGTTCTGGATAAAAATTATCCAAAACCTAAGATTGGTATGCAAGCAAGGTCGGGCCTACGATTTATGAAGATGCAACCCAAGACCAAAAAGTCATGTTACAGAGAAATCAAGCTCAAAAGGATAATCAATGAATGTGCACTTGGGTTGGACACCCTCTAGATCAAAGATGTCATAAGGGTCTTAGTAGAAGGTTGGTGGTTTCAGACAAATAGGCACCCTTAAACTCAATCTTTTACTTCCTCCGGAACTGGCTTCCCAAATCATCATTTCCCAATTCCTATCCCCCTCCTTCAGAATTTCGAATTCCGAGACTTCCTACATATTAATCACCCTGTCTGAAATTTCCAAGTCTAAAAAATGTGACTGAATCAGAATGGACTTGGGCTTAGTGATTTCAAAATCATCAATATTCTTAATGGGGTGTGATTGAGGGATGGGGCTTTGAATTGAATCCTTAATAACAGGATTTGAATTAGCCATGCGAGCCCCAACAGGATCAAGTTTCTTAATTTTAGGGCCATCAAATGATTTATCAAATTCCTCAGGCCCAGTTGTCTCACTAAAATCGTGTTCTGTAAACTCGTGTGAGACTCGCAAAATGATTCTTCGCCTTCAGAATCAAAAATTTCTAAATCTACATTAATGTATGTCTCCAAGTCATTAATCAATTTTTGTTCCATGGAAACATATGTTTCCTCGTCCCTAGCTCAAGGATCTCAGGTGAAGAAATTAGTTCATCATTTTGATTGCTCTAGAACAGCTAAGTCAACCCTGGTCTCGTAAAATGTATCCCCCCTATAGGTGCCTGAGCGGATTCTGACATTGGCTCTCTTGTTAGGGGTTCATCTTGGGAATCATCCCAAGATTGGACTGAAGCAATCACAAATCTCATCCTCAATTTTAATAACTTCCCAAGTAAAAACTCACCTTGGCCTTTATTCTTAACATCCTGGAGCCAATCCAACAAGTATTTTTTAAGATCGTCAATCATTTTAATCAGGGGCTCCAATTCTTCAGTGCAAGGTGTTGGCTGAGCTTCTAAAGATTGTATGGTATTCCTTAAGTTAGCCAACACCTTATCTTGGACTTGGTTAACCTAAACCAAATGGTTTGGTTCAGGGTTTGGCAGGTTTGGGTTTAGTGCAAGGGAGTCAATGAATTGAGGTTCTTGATACCCTCCCTGATAATAGGTCATTTCAGGTTGCCCATAAGGAGGTGATGACCTACAAGCAGTGTAATCTGAGGAAAGGTAAGGATCAACATATCCTTCTTGATTGTAGATCATATTAGGTTGTCCAAATGAGGGAGGTGATCTATAATCGATGTAGCTCGGAGAAGGATAAGAATCAAGACTTTGGTGTCCAAGGTTAGACCCTGAACATGAAGGTTCGGAACTATATCCCCAATCAGGATTATCTCAACTAGAAGATGGATGAGAATAAGTCTGGTTGGAATAATAATCATTTTAGGAATAAGTAGTAGTAGGAGGGTAGGAGTGGAAATGTGAATAGGATGTGGAAAGATCCATGATAGGCGAGAGGAAGAAAGGCACCCTACAATGCAAACAAATAAACATGTCCTTAAGTGGGCTAGCTTAAAGACCTACAGACTTCCACAACCCGTCTTGAGATAAAGAAACGATTTGATCTACTTCTTTCCAGGCAATCCAACCATTTTGAGGGAGAGGCTGGGGAGAAGGTTCCTCCTTTGACTTGTGCCTTTGGTTCCTAGTGTACCCCCCAGCCGCGATCATTTGATTCTGCTCCCCTAACTAGACATTAGATTGAACGGTAGAAACAGACTAATAAGAAATAATCTTGATCTAGGCTCCGAAGAGCGAGTCCAATCCTTAAGGTCAACGTCTACTCTGTTTTAATTAGGGTTAGGTTTGACTGTGCTTTGGAATTTGATGGGCCCTTTATCTGGGTTGTTCCCTTAATGATTGATTGATATGTGTGTGCGTATACAACCAATGGCTTTCAATCAAGATTATTTTTTTTTATGTGGTGAATTTTAGGGTTTAAATCTTGCTTAGTAGCTTTTATGATTCAACTTTAGGTGCATTCAATCAAGTTTAGTTGGCACTCCAAGCTTTGAAAGCACAGGTGAAGACGTTTTCCATTAAAGCTTAAAAGAATGTGGAGTGCCTGGTAAATCCCTAAAAGTTGAACCTATGTGGCAACTACTTGATGAGTTATTTTTAGTTGAAGTGGTGTGACCCAAATAATTCAAACAATTGGCCTGATTGATGTAAACACAATTACACTACTTAAAATGTCTATTTTTGCATGTTCTTAAGCATAGGATTGCATTTCATGATATAAATATTGCATAACATGCATCATCCTTGCATTTAGAGTAGTTTGAATAAAATGGAGGTTAATTTTCTCCTTTTATGTGCTTGGACAGGGAAAACATTTAATCGGGGCCTCAGATCAAAGATCCAACCGTATGGATGCTATCAGGACAACGATTGGAGTTCAACGACTCCAAGATCGCCCTAATCAGGCATCCGTAGCATTAGATAGTGACCCGGGAACCCTAGAAGATCAAGGGCCAAGATGGTGTAAATCCGCACTTCAGATGACAAATCCGACCGCACGGATGAATTCGGATCGACGATCGCAGCCCAACGACAAAAAAATCGAGTCAATCCGACATTCGTGGCACCATCTACAACTTCAAGAAGATGGACGGCCAAGATGGCACCACGTGGCACCATCTCGGCCGCCCAAACGGCCGCACGCAATCTCAGCAGTCTCCGCATCCGCCTTTTCCCACCATTGGATTAAGATCCAACGGCTGCGACGCGCCCGCCCTGAAGTCAGGCGCTCGACATAAACGTGACCCCAGCGCGTTGGTCGAGTGCTCTAACGTGAAGCGGGGAAGCGCGTTCGAGCCTCACCATGCAGAAATTGGAGCGGTGGCACGCCTCCGATAGACCGCACGATCGCGATCCAACGGCCGCGTGCGCTCAATCGGGACGACGCGTGATTGGACGCCCACGCGTAACGTGCGATCGCATGCGGGCGGGCGCGCAGCGCAACGAGCGAAGTTGCGTCTTAAGCCGTCCGATCTCGCGATCGGAAGGCTGAGACTTCGCGGACGTGCGTAGGCGTCACGCTCACAGGCAGCTGAGCGGGCGCGTGTGGGCGCGGAGGCTACACCCACGTTGGGGGCTTTAGCGACGGTTTTATCCATCACTAAAGACCCCTTATTTATTGTTTTGAAGTTGTAATGTCCATTTTGCCCCCACTCCTTGCAACTATAAAAGGAGACCCCCTCCATACGAAATTTTCATCCCTTCTTTGTCCTCTCTAGCCCTCCAAAGCTCGAAAGAAGCTTGTCCCACACCCGGGATGCTTCTTGCGAGATAAAGTCCAATTTTCGTTCCCCTTCGGAAGTGGATCCCGCGACGACGACGGCGTGTTGCTCAGTTCCCTTTCTTCTGCTTCGTCCTCCTTCGTCCTGCTTCATTCTCCTTCGTCCAGGCGTCGTTCCGTTCGCCTCGTCCTCCAAGCAATCGTCGAGGAGGATAATTTCTCTCTCCCATTCTTATTTACAGCTTTTCTAGTGTAGAATTTTCTGCTTTATAATGTAATTGATTTTCTGCATTCTAGTGTAACTTTTATAAACTATTTAAATATTGAATGCATGTTCTCTTTCTCTCTCTCTCTCTCTCTTTCTCTCTCTCTCTCTCTCTCTCCCATAGTTTGATAGCCCCATTGTAACTATAACGCCTTGCTTAAAGAAAATCCTAAAAAAATATAATTGCGAAAATAGATCAACGTAGCCTCCCTGTGTTCGACCCGGGAATTATTTTCGATATAAATTTTATTTTTTGAACACGAATTCTTCGCTTCTGAGCTACAACGACAGGTTTTCCAAAACCAATCTCGTTAGCGTAGGTTCGTAAACGTTCAACATTTTGGCGCCGTTGCCGGGGAGGCAACGATTTTTGTTTTCTCTTCGCGTTTTGTAACTTACAAATCATTTACCTCACTTTTCTCCTTTCTTATTGTAATTGCAGGTATTCTTTCGAGACAGGCAAAAGCGGTAGATTGGAGTAAAGTGCAGTAGAAGGTTTTGCGAGTTACCCCCCACCTCCCACCCATTAGATTTCATTTCATTACATAATAACTCAAACATCAATCAACCTAGGTGTTTTTATAAACTCTAAGGTTAGATTGTTTGTTGTTTGACACCCATACTCACCCCAACCCCCACATTAAAAAAAAAAAAAATCTCATAGAGGTACACAACCTCATCTGATTTTCAAACTCAACCGGTAAACCAATCTTAGGAGCCGGTACACACATCCAAACACATAATTGAGTAGAAATCAGATTAGGCAATCATTTGTGTGCCTAATTAAGTGGTGCAATAGGCCAATTGTTTGAGTTGATTGGGCCACACCACTTCAAATAAAATCAACTCATCAAGTAGCTGCCAATTAGGTTCAACTCTTAGGGATTTACCAGGCACTCCACATTCTTTTTAAATTTTAAAGGAAAACATCTTCACCTGTGCTTGCAAAACCTGGTGTGCTAATGAAACTTGATTGAAAACACCTAAAGTTGAATCCTAAAAGCTACTAAGCAAGATTTGAACCTTAAAATTCACCACATCAAAAATAATCTTGCTTGAAAACCACTGGTTGTGCACTCACACACGAATCAATCAATCATTAAGGGCACAACCCATTTAAAGGGCCCATCACATTCCAAAGCACATTCAAACCTAGCCCTAAATAAAACAGAGTAGATGTTGGATTTAACGATTGGACTCGCTCTTCAGAACCTAGAACGAGATTATTTTTGATTAGTCTGTTTCTACTGTTCAATCTGATGTCTAGCTAGGGGAGCAGAGTCAAACGATCGCGGCTGGGGGGTACACTAGGAACCGGAGGCGCAAGCCGAAGGAAGAACCTTCTCCCCAATCCCTCCTTCTAACTGGTTGGATTGAACAGACGGAAGTAGATCAAATCGTTCCTTTATCTCAAGATGGGTTTTGAGAGTCTGTAGGTCTTTAGGCTAACCTATTTAAGGACAGGTTTGATTATTTGTATTGCAGGGCACCTTTCTTCCTCCCGTGTATCATGAATCCTTCCACATATTTCACGCATTCCCGCTCTTTCCCTCCTGTTGTAAATTATCCTCAACATGACGATTATCCCAACTCTTATTGTAATCGGCCATCAGTTAGTTGGGATAATTCGGATTGGGGATACAATTCCGGACCCCCGTGTTTAGGGTCTAACCCTGAATACTTTGATTCTGATTTCTATCCTTCTCAGAGCTACATCGATTATAGATCGTCTTCCTTTCATGAACAGCATAATATGATCTACAATCAAGAAGGATACACCGATCCTTACCCATCCTCTGATTTCACTACCTTTAGGTCATCACCATCTTTTCAACAATCTGAAATGACCTATTGTCAGGAAGGGTATAACGAATCTCAATTCGTTAATTCCTCTGCATTGACGTCAAACCCGCCCTACCCTGAACCAACTCATTTGGTTCAGGTTAATCAGGTTCAAGATAAGGTTCTGGCTAACTTGAGGAATATCATTCAATCTTTAGAAGTTCAGCTAGTACCTTACATTGAGAGATTGGAGCCTCTGATTGAAATGATTGATGATTTAAACAAATCTTTGTTGGATTGGCTCCAAGATGTTAAGGATAAGAACCCGAGTGAGTTTCTACTTGGGAAATTAGCAAAATTGAGGATGAGATTCGTGGTTTATTTGATTCAATCTTGGAATAATTCCCAGGGTGAACTCTCTTCAGGAAAGCCAATGACAGAACCTGCTTAGGCACCTGTTGGGGGGGACACGTGTTACGAGGCTGACCAGATTGAATTAAAATAACTAATTAAGGATGATCTGATTTCTTCACCTGAGATCCCTAAGCCGGGTTACGAGGAAACGTATGTCTCCTTGGAACACAAAGTGACAACTGGTTATGGGACATACATTGATACGGATCCTGATGGTGAAGATTTAAGTTGTGAAGTCTCACGCGAGTTTTTTGAACACGATTTCTGTGAGACGATTGGGCCTGAGGAATCTGATAGATCAATTGATAGCCCAATAACTGAGAACACTGATCTTATTAGGGCACACATTACAGATCCAGAATCGCATTTTCTAGAGGAATCAATTCAAAGCCCTGATTATCAGTTACACCCTGTTGAGCTTATTGATGATTCTAATTCTGAGATAATTAGACCCAAGTCAATTTTGATTCTGCGACATCATTTAGACTTGGAGATTTCAGACGGGGTGATGAATATACAAGAGGTCCTGGAATTTGATATGCTAAATGAGGAGGATAGGAGCTGGGAAGTTAATTCTGGAGAAAATGGAAGATTGAGTCGAAGGGTTCCTTTTAAGTTGAAACCATCAAATCAGAACCCTTACGACATTTGTTTCGAGGATGTTCAACCCAAGCACACATTCAACGATTATCCTTTTGAGCTTCAATTCTCTATAACCCAACTTTTTGGTCTTGGGTTGCATCCTCAGAAATCGCAGGCCCGATCCCGCTTACATTCTGATTTTAGGTTTTGGGTAATTTTTATCCAGAACCTAAGATATTCTCGATTATGGGGTGTGGGTCTGCACCACAATCTGGTCCACATCTGTGGACCTCTGCTGACAGGTCAGAGGATTCTTCTGTTCATTCTAATTCTGACCTGAACATGTGAATTCTTCATTTCTTTTCTTTGTATAGTGTGCCTAGCTGAAGGCACTAAACTCAGCACTTATACAGTTCTTTTTAATTTTTCATCTCGGAGCGGACCTGACATTCACGCAATTCAGGTGCTTTCTTCACTTTTCCACTCTGTTTTATGTCTTTTTAATACAATGAGGACATTGCATTAGATAGGCATGGGGGGGTGGATATTTATCTCTGAATTCATTCGTCAGCTCCGTAGATTTGTTTTATTTTGATTAAAAAAAAAATCAAAATTAGGAAAGAGAATTTGGGTTTAAGAAAATTTTCAATCTTAGGAAAAACTACATTAAGATTTGAACACAAAGACTCTTCAGGTCGTTGAACTTAATCAGCCCGTGTATCCACTAAAATGTGGATCTGTTTTTCGAGTTCTCACCAACTTGAATTTTATTTTAATTGGAGTAAATAAGTTTGGGTGATAATTACACGACTTATCAACCCGCCCTCTGATTTGAGGGAATTTCGGGTCTTAAGCATCTACACACTTTCTTTACACTGACTCGTTGTTCGGTAATTTTTACAGAAATTGGATAGCTAATGAACCTTCTAGGGTGATATGGCTGGCAAGTTATTGTGGGTAATAGCCCATAGGTAGGTTGTCCAGAGCCCAGTCGCTGGACCTTTCTCTTTTTCCTGCCCTTAGGTAAATCTGAGACCAGGGAAGCCACCTATTTAAAAAATAAATAAAAAATAAAAAATAAAAGGAGAAAAGAATAAAAAGAAATAAGCCACACTTCTGCGCACGAGTATGGCTGGCAAGTTGTCGGTGGTAACAGCTCATCGACCAGTTGTCCAGAACCCAGCTCAGAAAACGCACTAAAAATTCCCAAAACACTTAGGAAGAAGCGGAGAAGTAGAATAAGCCGGGGAGATATACACTGGATTCACCCTTGTGTTGACCCCCGTAAAAAAAATATAAAAGTAGGGAGAAAGCTACCGGTTGTGAAGATACACCTTTAGGCAGAATTCTTTTTGAGGTCACCTAGAGGCGTAGAAATCTGAAGTCTGTCTTAATTGCCGATCAACGAGTCTATCACAAATCACAATAAGATGCTTAAAGCTTAGGGTTCTCATCAAATCTTGGGTGAGTTGAATGGCCGTAGAAAGCCACTCTTAAACCCTAAAATTTGAAAATCCAAAAAAAAATTAGAAAAGAGTAAAAAGAGAAAAAGGAAATTTTCTTTGAATAAGGCGAGGGCTTGAGGCAGTCTACATTTTGGCTGATACCCAGGCGCTGTTGTGTCTTTGAAAGTTCAGTTCCTAAGTAAACAATTTCTTAATGATTGAAAGTGACTCAGGTCTAAATAATCCAACCTAATTCTTTTATAAATAGCATATAGTTTTTGCTAGGGACTAGCAAAAGATAGGCATAGGGGTATGATGTAAACATAATTACACTACTTAAAATGTCTATTTTTCCGTGTTCTTAAGCATAGGACTGCATTTCATGATATAAATATTGCATAACATGCATCATCCTTGCATTTAGAGTAGTTTGAATAAAATGGAGGTTAATTGTCTCCTTTTATGTGTTTGGATAGGGCAAACATTTAATCGGGGCCTCGGATCAAAGATCCAACCGTATGGATGCGATCAGGGCGACAACTAGAGTTCAACGACTCCAAGATCGCCCTAATCAGGCATCCGTAGCATTAGATAGTGACTTGGGAACCCTAGAATATCAAGGGCCAGGATGGTGTAAATCCGCACTTTAGATGACAAATCCGACCACACGGATGAATTCGGATCGACGATCGCAGCCCAATGACACAAAAATCGAGTCAATTCGACATTCGTGGCACCATCTACGACTTCCAGAAGATGGACGGCCAAGATGGCGCCACGTGGTGCCATCTCGGCCGCCCAAACGGCCTCACGCAATCTCAGCATTCTCCGCATCTGCCTTTCCCTACCGTTGGATTAAGATCCAACGGCTGCGACGCGCCCGCGCTGAAGTCAGGCGCTTGACATAAACGCGACCCCAGCGCGTTGGTCGAGCGCTCTAACGTGAAGCGGGGACGTGCGTTCGAGCCTCGCCATGCTGAAATTGGAGCGGTGGCACGCCTCCGATCGACCGCACGATCGCGATCCAACGGCCGCACGCGCTCAATCAGGACAACGCGCGATTGGACGCCCGCACGTAACGCGCGATCGCACGCGGGCGGGCGCGCAACGTAGCGGGCGAAGTTGCGTCTTAAGCCGTCCGATCTCATGATTGGACGGCTGAGACTTCGCGGACGTGCGTAGGCGTCACGCGCACGGGCAGCCGAGCGGGCGCGCATGGGCGCGGAGGCTACGCCCACGTTGGGGGCTTTAGTGACAGTTTTATCCTTCACTAAAGACCCCTTATTTATTGTTTTGAAGTTGTAATGTCCATTTTGCCCCTACTCCTTGCAACTATAAAAGAAGACCCCCTCCATGCGAAATTCTCATCCCTTCTTTCTCCTCTCTACCCCTCCAAAGCTCAAAAGAAGCTTGTCCCACACCCGAGATGCTTCTTGCGAGATAAAGTCCAATTTTCGTTCCCCTTCGGAAGTGGATCCCGCGACGACGATGGCATGCTGCTCCGTTCCCGTTCTTCTGCTTCGTCCTCCTTCGTCCTGCTTCGTTCTCCTTCGTCCAGACGTCGTTCCGTCCGGCTCGTCCTCCAAGCAATCGTCGAGGAAGATAATTTCTCTCTCCCATTCTTATTTACAGCTTTTCTAGTGTAGAATTTTCTGCTTTATAGTGTAATTGATTTTCCGCATTCTAGTGTAACTTTTATAAACTATTTAAATATTGAATGCATGTTCTCTTTCTCTCTCTCTCTCTCATAGTTTGATAGCCCCATTGTAATTATAATGCCTTGCTTAAAGAAAATCCTAAAAAAATATAATTACGAAAATAGATCAACGTAGCCTCCCTGTGTTCGACCCGGAATTATTTTCGGTATAAATTTTATTTGTTGAACACGAATTCTTCGCTTCCGAACTACAACGATAGGTTTTCCAAAACCAATCTCGTTAGCGTAGGTTCGTAAACGTTCAACACTGATGCACCACATAATTAGGCATACAAGTAATTACCTAATCTGATTTCTACTCAATTATATGTTTGTGAGTGTACCAGTCGCAAAGATCTTGTTATTGGTTGAGTATGAAGAATCGGAAGAGGTTGTGTACCTTTGTGAGATTTTTTTAAATTTTTCTTTATATACGAAGGGTGAGGCAGGTGGAGGTGACAAACAAACAATCAAAACTACCCTTAGAGTTTATGCAAGCTCGTAGGTTAATTAGGGTTTGTGTTATTAAGTGATGGGATGAAATCTAATCGGTGGGGAGGTGGGGGCAAACTTACAGACCCTTCAACAGCCCTTTACTCCAATCTACCGCTTTTTCCCATCTCGAGAGAGTACCTGCAATCACAATAAGATAGGAGAGAAGTGAGGTAAAAGATTAGTAAGGCAGGAAAACATGAAAAATCAAAGAGCGTCGCCTCCCCGACAACGGCGCCAAAATGTTGTAGTGGAAAATCGTTGCAAATAGATTTTAGTTTGGAAAACTCGTCGTTGTAGTGTGATTTGTGAGAAAACTGTCAACAGATAAATTTCACCGAAACTCAAAAGGAATTTCGGGTTGAACATAGGGAGGCAGGCGTTTGATTAAAAATCACTTTTATTTTATTGTCACGAAAAAGATTAACTGGTCGAATTGAATCTAAACTAGCTATCTACATAAATAATAATGAATAAATGAGAGAGAGAATAGTACAAATAAAGATAAAATAGAGATAAAATAAACATGGATTTCATAATCACAGAATGATGTCTATTACAACTAACCACTATAGCAGAAAGCGGGAAATCTTACAACTAAAAAGTGGTAAATCTACTCTAGAAAGCAATAAAAAGAAGGTGGAGAGAAGTTATCCTCCTTGACGGTTGGTTGGAGGACAAGCCACGTTGATGGAGCACCTGAACGAAGGTGGTGAGATGCAAGATGAAGGAGAACGATGACGGACGATGGAGAACGGGGCAGGGCGACGTCGTAGTGGGATCCGCTTCCCGAATGGTGGTGAGAGGACCACCATGGAATGCTCCACGAATGGGATGAGGTGGAAAAATTATATTTTTAACTCTAGAGCTTTGGAGGCGGTAAGAGAAGAGAGGAAGGGATGAAGAAAGTGTGGGGGTCATAAGGCTATTTATAGTTGAAGAATGAAGGGGCAAATGGGTCATTTCATTCTTAATCATTAAATGCACAGGTCTTTACTGATGAATTTATTCATCACTAAAGCCTAAACGTGAGTAAAGGTCCACACACCCCCCGCCTCTTCCTCTTCACTGCTCAGAATGCATGCCCACGATCAAATGATCTCAGCAGTCCGATCGCGGGATTGGACTGCCGAGAGATGCCCGCACCTGCTTCCTCTTCAATGCCTCAATGCATGCGCATACGATCACGCATGCATCTTGGCATGTGATTGCGTGTGCATCTCTCGCGCATCAGATAGCACCACGTAGCGCCCTCCGAAGTCACTCGATCACCATCGCACAGGCAAATTTCGCCCGCGCCTGCGCTTGCACTCAATTTGAGGCGAGGTAAGGCTCGAACCCGCACCTCTCTCTTCGTGTGAAGGCGTGCAACCACTGCGCTGCATCCACATTTAAGGCATGTGGGTGTTTTTTAGAACACACAACCTTGGTCGTCGAATGGCGATCTAATGACCCAGATTTAATGGCCGGTTGAGGAGAGAAAGGGCAGTGGCAGGTCCTTGGGTCGGTTGGACGACTGGGATGGCTCCATGTGGTGCCATCTTAGGGGTCCATCTTCTATGTCTTGTAGATGGTGGCACAGATGTCAGATTGAACCAATTTTTCTGTCGTTGAGCTGCGATCTTCGATCTAAACCCATCCGTGCAGTCGAATTTGTCATCTAATGGAGGGATTTACACCATCTTGGCCTCTTAACTTCTAATCTTTCTCGGACTGCATCTGATGCTATGGAAGTCTGATCGGGGTGATCTTAGAGTTGTTGTACTCCAATCATCACCCTAATCAGATTTGTACAGTTGGATTTTCAATTAGAGGCCCCAATTAAATGTTGCCCTATCACCTAACCATAAAAAGGAGAAATTAACCTAAAATTTATACAACCTATCCTAAATGCATGATGTTGCACGTTATGGAATATTTATAGTGTATGGTGCAACTATATGTCTAAGAACATGCAAAAACAGATGGTTTATGTGATATAAATGTGTTTACATCATTCCACTAATTGGACGTCAAGCAAAGTCATCAGACGTCTACTAAGACATCTGGACTAAGGATCGATCGTCTGAAATCAACAGACAGAAGGTTCTAAGACCAGCCCTAAATGATTGGACGTCTGATTCAACATTCAGATGTCTTAAAGTTCACTATCAGACGTCTGATAAGGCTTTCTGAAGCCTATTTAGGTTTTCTAAGTTCTCTACGGAAAACCTAAGTATCCTAGGGTTGTGTAAGTGTTCTTAGGACTACTATAAGGGTACTTTGAGGCTCTTTAACATAAATCTAAGAAAGAAAGTACAAAGCAACAAAAGAAACAAAATACAAAGAACAAGATGAATTATAATATATCCTAATCTTCATCTCCTTCCTTCAAGCTTTCGCTCCTCGCGAAGCTCCTTCTCCTCCATCAAGTTCCTCTAATCTGCCACAGATGCGAGCTTGAACTTCGTCTTTGCACTTGTATCCATTTGCAATTATCCTAAAAGGTATCTTGTTATCATCAAAATAAATTATTGTGGTGCCCTTGCACCAACAATCTCTCCCTTTTTAATGATGACAACTATAAATAATAATCCATAAAATCCTCCCCCTTTTTGACATTATCAAAAAGGTATCGTGATTTTTAATTATCCTAAACTTCCCCTTAAACACATGCTCTTATAGTTCCATCTTTTCCATAAAACAAGATAGATATGTTATTACCTCCCCCTTTCTAAAGGCAATATAGCTATGTTATTTTTAAAACCTCCCCGCTTAATGATTGACAAATAGCTTATCTATTTTAACTCCCCTTATCTAAGTGCCCTTGTGCCAACATAATAAGCATTAAAGTCTAATAAGAGGGTCCACACAGATAGAAACAGGATTTCACACACTACGAGAATTAATTCATAACCTAAAACCCTAATTTCAGACTCGCTTAAATAATAGAGGTTTTGGTCAAGATAAAATTCATTTAAACCTTATAAAATTCTTATAAAAATATTCCTTGAGGTTTGGTAACATTGGTTTGACCTTTGGAACCTTTTTTGACCTTAGGAACCTTTTTTGACCTTAAATAGAGTCACATATAGGATTCTACCCTAATTTGGGTTTTTGCATAAATTCCCAGTCAAACTTGGTCAAAATTGAAATCAAACTTCACCACTAGAATCCTTGGGTCAAAATTAGGTTTGTACCAAAATTTGGGCCCAATCATAGTTCATCTTGACGTAGTTTGCATTCTAGTCCCTTAAAACTCTATTCTTCACATATAAGACCCTAGCTTTTTAATTTCTTTACAAATAGCCCCCTAGGTTTGTCATCTTTTTAAATCAGCCCTTTCCGCCATTGGAGGTCAATCGACCTCCAAGTTGGCTTTGACCACACCAAATTTAGTAGGATTGATGTTCACACTATGGAGAATCCATTGGGACAAATCTTGGCTCTTGATTTACCCTAGGAAGCTCCTGTGAACGCACGAGATTCATGGGTTCTTCGTGACTCCAAATGAAGCCAATTAGGCTTGTTTCCTATTTAGAACTTGCTCGAAAGCTCTATAAAAGCTTCCTCATTGCAAAACCTAACTCCTGAACAAGGTTTAGGCCCAAAAATCTTCAACTCCTTCCCCGGCCGTCTTCGACCAAGCTCCGATGACACCTCCTCAATCTCTTCCTACGACCAGCCAGTAGCCAAAGTGGCTGGTTCTCCTTCATCCTCGACTTTGTCCGCTCCTCGACAACCAACTCAGGAGCTGCCTCCCTGATGGGAACACCATCGTGAGCCCTAACTAGCTTATTTTGACCTAAAAAAGAGAACAAAAGCTCCTACATAACCAAGTGAAGGGCCTAATTCAAGGAATAACTATTTTGAGAGAAAAGCAAGAAACAAAGTGTAAAACTGTAATTTTACCATTGCAGTACAACAATAGGATTTCTCTGGGGTTAAACATAGCTCAAATGATCAAAACAAGATAAAAAGTGGGTTGGTTCAATCAGAAAAGGGTTAATGTGCAATCTGGGAATTAAATGACTTCTTGTAACCCTAAAACAGACCCACTTAATTCAACAAGGTTCTAGTCAGGATAAAATTTACCTAAACCCTCTAAAATTCATGGAAAAATATCCCCTAGGGTTTAGAACCTTTAATTTGACCTTTGGAACCTATTTTGACCTAAATAGGGGTCCCAGTCAATTATTTGCCCTGAATTGGGCTTTTGTGTAAGATGCCTAGTCAAACATGGTCAAACCTAAAATCCAACTTCACATTGGATTCCTTAGGTCCAAATTAAATTTGTACCAAAATTTGGACCTAAGGGGAGTTCACCTTGACCTACTTTGCAAAACAATCCAACCCAATTACTTTTAGACCCCTAGCTTTTGAAAACCTTGCAAAGACCCCCATAGCTTCCTCGCCACTCTTTGCAATTAGGTCCCTCCACCATTACAACGGAGGAATCCTACCTCAGCAAGGATTCAAGAAGGATATCTCCTTGATTCCTCAGATTTGAAAGGGAGATTCTCTGAGGAATTCTCGATTGTGTGAACCAAATCTCAAGCTCTGATTGCTACCCAATCTCTCATGCGAATGCATGAGATTTGGGTATCTCTCACATTCCTACTTCGGCGAGGATACCCGTGCTTGGAAGCTTTCCTTCCAAGCACAAGGCCCTCCGCCAAAGACTATAAAAGACACCCCAACCCCGGCCATCCATTCCTAGCTTGGTTTGGCCAGAGATAACCCCTCAATTTCTTCTCTTCTCCTCCAGCCTGATAACCAGCAAGCTCCGGCAACTCCTCCTCCCTCTTCTCGTCTGCCACAATACCAGTGGTAGAGTTGCCTCTGCCTCCGTCATCCGCGTCGCACCATACTTGCGCACACGCCTGCATCGTCCTCATCGTCGTCGTCACCCCTCCACTGGACCTTTGTCTCCGACGGCGGTAGGTACGAACCGACCGCCCTACTCTCTTCTTTCATCTCTAAATTAGGTTAGATATGTTCCCCTCTCTCTACTCTTCACTTTTCCCCTTATCTATTTCTACTTTCATGCCCCGACAACCACAGACCACCCTCACCTTCTCCACCTTCGACAGACCACCGGCAAGGCGCATCCACCACTCCACACACCTCACCAACTACCGCAGAAGCTCCGCCTCTGTCCACTAATCATTTCCTCCTTCCCCATCGACTACCCCACGCACCATACACTGCCCCCGAACAACCCCACATTCATGACCACAGAACAACCTAAGCACGCATGCCCAGATAGTCTCGCACCACACCAACACCCGAGCCACCTTCGTCGTATCACGATGAAGCTTTTTGAGTATTTTAACAGGGCTGTGAGGCCGTATGCGTGTTGATAGGGTCTGACCCTATCCGCCACTGGAGAGGGAGCAAAGCTTGCTTTCAAGCTCACTCCAGGCAGCCTTGCTCTAGGAGATCAGGTCCCAGGTGCGCGGGCTCTCTTCGCCATCCCTTCACGCCAGCAATTGGAGTCCTAGGGCACCTCAGCTATAGCAATTAGAAGACACTCCCTGCGGGCGCACGCAATGAAGTGGGTGGGACTTTTAGTCCCACCTCAGGCATTTTGGAGCAGTATAACATGAATTTGTGTCAGGGGCTTATCACCTGCTGACACGTGGTGAGGTCCGCTCGCCCACTCACACCTCGTCCGTGCTCACTTCTCCACAGACTTGGCTACCTGACCCATTTACCCAGCACTCCTCGCACATCATCCATGCTGGTGCGCCTGGACCTGGGTGTGTTAACCAGACCAGTTTACTCGATTAGCTCTGGGAGAGCGAGCTAAAGAGAGAAAGGAGAGAGAGCATTTGCGGGGGAGGGTAGGGGTAGGTTTTGCTCTTGTGTGTAGGGAAAGGAAGGAGGAAGAGGAAGCTGAAGGAAAAAGCTAAGGTGGAGGAAGCTGAAGAAGCCAAGAAAGGAGTCGTAGAGGAAGCTGAGGGCTAAAGGCAGAAGAAGCTGCAGAGAAGAAGAAGAAGGAAGGAGAAGGCACGACTAAGGAAAAGACAAAGGCAAAGCTAAAGAAGAAAGAAAGAAGAGCCAAGGAAGAAGAGAAGGCACTGTTGAAGAAGAAAAAGGAAGCTAAAGGAGAAATCAGAGAAAGAAGAAGAAGGAACGAAGCCAACGAAAGAAAGAAGGACTGAAGAAGAAGAGTTGAAGGCCAAAGCCAAAGAAGGAAAGAAGAAGAGAAAAACAGAGATGAAGAGAAGCTGAGGGCTAGAGATAGAAGGAAACTGAAGATCAGAAGCCAAAGAAGAGACAGAGAAAGAAAGAAGCCAAGAAGAATAGAGAAGAAAAGAAGAGAAAGAGAAGAAGCAAGAGGAGAAAAGTCAAACATTTTTAAGACCTCTAATTTTATAGTCCAATTCTTCCCAATTTCTCTTTTATGATACATTATTCATAAATTCATGCTTTACATTCTGAACTAGATTTTGAGTAATTTTAAGTTGCATCTATTGAGATTAGTGTATGAATTCCATTTAATCTCTGTGTTCGACCTCAGACTTAACATTCGAGTAATAAAAATTTATATGTTTTCAAAGCGATTTCAATAATAGTACGACGTAATTATTTTAAACCCAACTTCATGCTCCTCTAAACATTTTAGCGCCGTCGCCGAGGACGATTTTGATTAACACTCCCCCTCTCCTCGTCGTCGTCCTAACCCACCGGAGACTTCATCATCCTCGACACCGGCCAATCATAGTTGACGCCAACTTCCTCCCTTTCATCCCTTCAACTAGGCCAATCTCTTTCCTTCCTTCTTTAGGTTAGAACTACTCCTTCCTCACTTCAAATCAACTGACTATCCACTATCTCACCCTTCGTCTTCCTTCGCTTTGGCCAAGCTCCGGCAAGGCCAACCACCCTCCACAAGCCACCACACGCCACACCGCCGGTCCTAAAAGCTCTGCCATCCCTCACCCACCAAAAACCCTCAATTTCTCATCAAACTCCCTACCAAACTCACCCCCCATCGTTCACCTCCCCTAAGTTCGCTCAACCACGATACGCACCCAAACTCCACGAGGACTCCGCCATCACCTTCGCCATCCTCAGGCAAACCTCTTGAATGCTTCGGATGCAGCCGTGAGGCCTTATTTCTTGTTCCAAGTATTCACCGAATCTTCATCGTTGTCGCTGCCATCATCTCTGTCCCTACTTGCAGTGCTCCAACAAGCTCAAGGCCTAATTCCCCTTCCAGGTGACACAAACTACGTCCGCGTATCTAGCTACAGCTCCAATTGAAGACACGAAGCCCACTAGCAGCTGCAATTAAGCAATGCTTCCTCAATTGATGCATGCAAAGAAGTTGGCACTTTAGTTCCACATCATGAAGTGAAGGGTGCCTACAAGCGTATAAGACGATTTTGTGATCTTATCTGGCAACCCAAGACACCAGGGGTCGGGTCCTCGCTTACCCGCTTACTCACACCTTGCCTACGACACATGCCCGCAGGCTAGTCCCTATTCACAACCTGATAACCCGATTAAACGCCTGATTACACCTGAGTTCGAGAGAGAAGAAAGGAGAGATCTGTGAGAGCAATGGGTTTTGCTCTGCATGCCTCGTGCCCCTGTACTGAAGAGAGAGAGGCTCTCCATACTTATCCTCTGAAGAAGAAGCCTTAGTCTCTAAAGGAAGGCTTGCAAAGAAGAACAAGAGAGAAGGCTCTTTGAAGAGCCTTGCCCCTATGTGTGCCTTCTGTAAGGCACTATTTTGTTGATCTGTTAAGTCATCTGATATACCTTGGGTGATGTCTGATGGAGGCTGATGCTAACACTATTGAGTTATTTGAGTACTTAAGTTAGCATTGATTTCTAATTGAGGAATAATGTTGAATAATTTGAGTAATTGGATGCATGCTTAATTAAAGAGAATAAGTGGTGATTCAAATTACCATTGTTTTTATTCTCTTTCCTTTTTTATTCCATGATCTTTTGAGCTTCATTGAATAGAAATTTGACCATATTTATTCATTGCATATTTATTATTATTATGCTCATTTATTCCAATTGAAGATTAATGTGTGAGTTTCATATTTGCTCCCTATGAACAACCTCGAACTCCCTTTATATTCTGAGTTTATAAATTTAAATGTTTTGTTGTGTGATTTAGGAGTATACTATAACTAATGCATCTTAAAACTCCTTTCTTCGCATTCAGCAATTTAGGAGCCTCGATAAATATGATCCTTACTAGATCGTTTCGAGAAAACTAAGCTCAAATCGACTGAGGTGACCCTTTAGCTAGCTGACAGATCAATTAAGTCACCAAGAGGAGTTCTCGAGGATGTTCTAGTTAGGATACAATATTTCTACTTCCTTGTGGACTTCATTGTATTGGACATTGATATGCATGAAAATCTAAGGGACACACCGATCATCTTAGGGAGACCATTCTTAGCCACAACTAGGGCAAACATCAATTACGAAGAGGGCTAAATTGAGTTGAAATTCAAGAATAAAACATTGAGGATTGATATCTTTAAGGCCTAGAAAGGAATAAATTGTGGGGTAATTGAAGAAGTTTACGACATTAATTCCTTAGTAGAGGATCGATTACAGAGCAAAATCTAATTCTTCCAGATCCTCAACCACTAGAATATATTGACCCACAGATAGAGAAGCCCAAAGCTGATCCAGATATATCCTTAGCTTCCACCTTATCTACTGAGGCCCATCCCGAACCTCCACCCATTGCTAATAACCCGGTACTTGAATCAATGCCCCTCTTGGATCATCTGAAGTATGTCTTTTTGGGTTCAAATCAAACATTTCCTGTCATTATCAAATCCTGATTGTCTCTTAATCAGGAAACAAAGATGATTTCTTTCCTCCTGCAGCATCGAAGAGCCATTGGATGGAGGCTAGATGACCTGACTAGGATAAGTCCCTCATATTGGGCACATCGTATCAATACCGAAGAGGGCTCACGACCATCTCGAGAAATACAGAGACGACTAAATTTGAATCTTCAAGAGGTCATGAAAATAGAGATCATCAAGTGGCTCAATGTAAGAATCATTGATGTAAACACATTTACACTACTTAAGATGTCTATTTATGCATGTTCTTAAGCATAGGATTGCATTTCATGATATAAATATTGTATAACATGCATTATCTTGCATTTAGAGTAGTTTGAATCAAATGGAGGTTAATTATCTCCTTTTATGTGCTTGGACAGGGCAAACATTTTATCGGGGCTTCGGATCGAAGATCCAACCGTATGGATGTGATCAGGGCAACGATTGGAGTTCAACGACTCCAAGATCACCCTAATCAGGCATCTGTAGCATCAGATAGTGACCGGGGAACCCTAGAAAATTAAGGGTCAGGATGGTGTAAATTCGCTCTTCAAATGACAAATCTGACCGCATAGATGAATTCAGATTGACGATTGCAGCCCAACGACGCAATAATCGAGTCAATCCGACGTCCGTGGCACCATCTACAACTTCAAGAAGATGGACGGCCAAGATGGCACCACGTGGAGCCATCTCAGCTGCCCAAACGGCCGCATACATTCTCTAAAGACCCCATACCCGCTCCCTCTCCGCCATTGGATCTCGATCCAACGCCTGTGGGCGGCCGCGCCTAAAAGCGCCCGCTCGACCATCCGCGCCTCGTAGTGTAGCGGTCGAGCGCGCTTGCGCGAGCTGCAGCCGCGGGTTCGAACCACAGCGAAGGGGAGAAAGGCATGGGCGTGCGGGTGATGGTGGGCGTTGGATCATCATCAGACGGTCGTCTGCACTCAATTGAGATCACACACTATTGCACGCGTGGTGTCACGTGGCATCGCACGCGCCAGGCAGGCGCACAGCAGCAGGCGATCACGCATCTTAAGCCATCCGATCTCGCGATCGGACGGCTGAGAATTAAAGAACGTGCGTGGGCATTGAGAAAGGGCACAGCTGAGGAGGCACACGTGGGCGCAAGTGCTACGCCCACGTTGGGGCTTTAGTGACGGATTTATCTGTCACTAAAGACCCCTCATTTATTATTTTAAAGATGTAATGACCATTTTGCCCCCACTCCTTGCAACTATAAAAGGAGACCCCCTCCATACGAAATTCTCATCCCTTCCTTCTCTTCTCTACCTCTCTAAAGCTCAAGAGAAGCTTGTCCCACACCTGGGATGCTTCTCGCGAGATAAAGTCCAAATTTTCGTCCCCCTTCGGAAGTGGATTCCGCGACGACGATGGCGTGGTGCTCCGTTCCCGTTCTTCTGCTTCGTCCTCATTCGTCCAGGCGTCGTCCCGTCCGGTTCATCCTCCAAGTGACCGTCGAGGAGGATTTCTCTCTCCTTATTCTTTTTACTGCTTTCTACTATAGATTTACTGCTTTCTAGAATAGTTCTGCTCGTCCTCCAAGCGATCGTCGAGGAGGACATTTCTCCCTCCATTCTTTTAATGCTTTCTAGAGTAAATTTATCACTTTCTAGTGCAATTGTTTTATGCTTTCCAGTTGTAATGAACAATCTCCTTAATGATAAATTCTTTGTTTATTCTACATCTCATTTTGATTTCTATGTGTAATATTCTCTCTCTCTTACCCTCTCTCTCTTCTATTTATTGTAAATAATTAGATAGTTTTAAATTAAATTACTTCGTGAAAAATACAAAAGAAATGCGTAGTTTTTAAATCAAACGTCCGCCTCCCTGTGTTTGACCCGGAATTTTCATTTCGGTATAAATTTTATTTGTTGAACACGAGTTCTTCGCATTCAAGCTACAACGACAGGTTTTCCAAAACCAAACATGTTAGCATAGCAATTCGATACGTTCAACAATCATCTACTTGATCTCTGATAGCCAATGGGTGAGCCCCATCCAAGTTGTGCCTAAAAAGGAAGGGCTCACCATGGTTACGGCTAAATCTGGAGAAACCATCCCGACTCGAATTGTGAACTCAAGGAGAGTCTTTATAGACTATTGGAAACTGAATGCCTCCATGAAGAAAGATCATTTCCCACTCCCGTTCATTGATCAGATTCTCGAGAAACTGGCGGGAAATCGATTTTTCTATTTCCTAGATGGGTACTCCAGATATAATTAGGTGTCAATCCATCCCGAAGATCAAGAAAAGACCACCTTTACCTACCCCTACGATATGTACGCATTCTGTAGGATGCCAGTTAGGCTTTGCAACACACCTGCCACCTTTCAGCGGTGCATGCTAAACATATTCTCTGATATGGTAGGTAAATAACTTGAAGTCTTCATGGATGACTTCTCAGTTTTTGGTGAATCTTTCAATGATTGCCTCCTACACTTGGTCCAGATCCTTCGAAGATGCATTGAGGTGAACCTGGTTCTCTCCTGGGAAAAGAGCCACTTCATGGTTCCTGAGGGCATCGTGCTGGGACACCTTGTTTCTGAGAGAAGTATCCAAGTTGAATGAGCTAAGGTGAATCTGATTTCCAAATTACCTATGCCTTCCTTGGTCAAAGACATCAGATCATTTTTGGAGCACGTCGAATTCTAGAGATGATTCATATCTGATTTTTCTAAGATCGCACGCCCCTTTACAAATCTCCTCTCAAACGATATGCCTTTCGAGATAACAAGTGAGTGCATTCATGCATTCGATATCCTACATGACCGAGTTACCCAAGCACCAATCATACAATCCCTTGACTAGTCTCAACCCTTCGAGATCATGTGAGAAGCATCTGACTACGCAGTAGGAGTGGTGCTGGGATAGAAAATCGACATAAAATCGGTGGTTATATATTACGCCAGCAAGACACTGGATGAGGCTCAGCGCAATTATACAATTACGGAAAAAGAGCTGCTGGTTGTAGTATTTGGTCTGGAGAAATTCAGATCATACCTCTTGGGATCCCATGCAATCATCTACTCGGACCACACTACAGTGAGGCACTTGCTTACGAAGAAGGATGTGAAACCTAGATTAATCCGCTGGATCTTGCTATTGTAAGAATTCGATCTTGAAATTTGAGGCAAGGTAGGAAAGCAAAATGTTGTAGCTGACCATTTGTCTTGCCTTCCTTCTTTGATCATTGACCTATCCGGACCTATCAATGAGCATTTTCCAGATGAGCATCTCTTAGCCATTAATGTACTTCCCTGGTTTGCTAATATCGCAAATTACTTGGTCATGGGGAAAGTTTCGCCTGATTAGGCGACCTCTCAACGGCACAAGCTGATTTCATATGCCAAGTACTATATTTGGGAAGATCCATATCTATTTCACATCGATAATGACCAAGTGATCCAAAGATGCATTCCCAATGATGAGGCCAACGATGTCATCTCATTCTGCCACGACCAAGCCTGCAGTAGCCATTACTCTGGGTGTAAAACCAAAGTAAAGATCCTCCAGTGTGAGTTCTTTTGGCCCACAATGTTCAAAGATGCACAATCCTATCATAAGGCATGTGCCCGTTGTTAGAATCTCGGCAACATGAGCCTGCGCGATATGATGCCCTTGAATCTGATTATCATGTGAGAGATCTTTGACATCTAGGGAATTGATTTTATGGGACCCTTTCCAGGATTCAACGGCTTCGAGTACATCTTACTTGTTGACTACATCTCCAAATGGATCGAAGCCATCCCCACCAAAATGAACGATCATAAAGTTGTTCTTCAATTCATTCAGGAGAGCATCTTTTCTAGATTTGGGGTTCCTAAAGCCATCATCAGCGATGGCGGGTCTCATTTTGTGAATGTACACTTCCAGTCCCTGATGAAAAAGTATGGGGTATTGCATCGTATCTCGACTCGTTATCACCCCCAAACCAATGGATTGGCTGAGCTAGGCAATCGGGAGATTAAGAAAATCCTTTAGGTCATTATTCAGCCTAACAGGAAGGATTGATCGACCCAACTAGGAATGTCTCCATTCAGGCTTGTGCATGGGAAGGCATGTCACCTCCCTATAGAGATGGAGCACAAAGCCTACTGGGCAGTACAAAAGTACAATCTAGATCTTCTGAAGGTTGGAATCCACTGTCGGTTGCAAATGAGCGAGATTGAGGAGTTACTCAATGATGCATACAAGAACTTGCGTATCTACAAAGAGTGGGTCAAACTCTTCCATGACAAGCACATATCGTAAAAATCATTTTGTCTTGGTTAGAAAGTGCTCCTCATTGATGGCAAGCTCAAACTCTTCCCAGGAAAGCTAAGATCAAAATGGATCGGACCCTTTCTCATCTGATGAATCTTCAAAAATGGCACTATCAAAATTAGTGAACTCAATCATGACTCAGAACCATTTGTTGTAAATGATCAAAGACTTAAACCATTCCTCAAACTTACCGATTCGAATCTGGCTGCTGTATCTCTTGATCTCCATTCTCCCTAAACCACATTGCACCCAGTTGATGGCGTTAAACTTAGCACTTAACGAGAGGTAACCCATCATTTTGAAAAACCTGAGACCCTTCTAACCTATCTCTAAGATAAAATCATATTGCACTTTAGGGTTCATCCATTAAAACAGCTGACTCCACCTTTAATACTTGTATTAGAGCTTGAAATCATCCGCAACAGTCATCCCAACCCATTCGCCACCCACCAAACCTGTTCTAATGCATGATCTAAGCTGAACTCGAACCCACCTAATTTATAATGAGGACATTACAAATCTTAGTCATGAGGATATTAAAGTGCAAAATGCTATGAAATTCGATTCATAGAGGGCTTTCATTCAAAAAGAAATGGAGAAAAGGAGAGGACAATTTTAAGATTTGAATTGAAAAATTGCGGAGGGAGAGGAGAAAAGAAAAGAGAAAAAGGAGCAAACAAAAGAAACAAAATGTAATAGTCCCTGCAATTGAGTATGGAACTTACCTAAGTTCTAGGTTGGATCGGATGATGAATTATGACCTGGAAGGAAAAAACTTAGGAGATTAGTGAAGAGTATCGACCTTAGGCATCTTGGGCCTATTCTAGGGCTTAAACACTCATGTATTTGTTAAGATCCAGATTAATCCTTAAGAGGTTGAGGAAAGTGTGAAGCTAATATATTGAGTCTAAGGCTTAGGGATTATTTGGCCCTGTTACCTGCCCTTTGGTTTGCAAGACTTGGTAACCTAAGTACCCAAATATCACACATCGGTTTAGTTTAGTGTGCTTAATGAAGAAAAATACCAAAAGTGTTCTATTCTAAAAGATTTTTCTAGAAGATCTAGCTTAGGAGCAGCTCCAAGGCACAAGTTGATTAGATGAGTTTCTAGCGCAGAGTGGTGGAATGAAAAAATACTCCCCTCGAAGATGTGTAATAACATATCGTCTCCTCGATACTTGTCCCTTAGGATATCTAAATATCCTACCGGGGGCATGTAAGTACCTTGTGCTGGTTCAAGTGCCATGGGTGGGATTATCTCAAATTGTCGATTGCTAGTGCCTGAATTTAACTATAGAACGCCATGGGCGGCACTATCCCGAAGTGTCAAAATCCAGGGTTCTAGGGGTTGCCATGGACGATGCTACCACGAAACATCGAAAGCCAGGGACCTTTCGAGGATTGATGGTGTGGAGAAGGAATCCGATACAGACTGTTTCTAGGGCCAATCCAATGTTGGATTTAGGGAAATATAAAAAGAAAAGAGAGAAAACTCTCAAAATAAATATCCCTCTCTATCTCTCTTACCAAAAATGCACTAGTAAACTGAACATGGGAACAATTCTAGAGTTCCTAAATGGAAACAAGTCTAGTGTTTTTACCAGGGACTCCATGAGGATAGCAAGCTCTTTGTCAATGCAACTTGTGGTGGAAACATCATGGGTCATCCTAAAGATACAGTTTGGGAGATTATCGAGAACATGTGCGTGAACTCCATAAACAATGAATCTATAGGTGTGTTCGACCGGATGACCACCGGTGCATTGACAAACAAGCGAGGGCGACACAAGACTCAAGGCCTATCAGCATCCGTCGATCTAGAATTGGTGGCCAATCACTTGGGTAAGGTCTCTATCATTAAGAAAAAGGTGGATGAATTGGCTCAACATCTTCACAGAGCCACCGCCACACAGCAGAACACGTATGTGCAACCACCCTCAAGTAGGGAGGCTATGCATAACATTTACCACCACTCCCACTAGGGGATGAACTTGTATGCACCCTCGTCTAATCTTGGTTTTGGGGGAAACTTCGAACCTTCCTACTATAGTTAGGGAAACTCTGAACCCTCATACTCTGATTTCTCCAGAGTTCCTCAAACCTACGAGGATCTCTACGCCATACAGAATGATTCTTTCTCCAATACCTACAATCCTAGATGGCGCAATCATCCCAACTTTGTGTGGTCAAGAAATAATCAAAACACATGACCTCAATTTCAACCCCAACCACAGGCTCTGCACTCATATCAGCCTAATCAACCTAGGCCAATCCGAATTACCAATCTGGGCCTAGCAAGGAAGATCAAATGAGCATGATTCTGCAAGCCCTGGCTGACATCCAGAAGACCAATACGGCTATGTAGAAACGGCACAAAGACAAGATCACAAAGATTCGAAATCACCTCTCACAGATGGTGTAGACTCACCAGCCTAGTGCACTTCCTTCCCAACCTCTGCCAAATCCAAACAATGTGTTGACACAAAAACACATGGTGGATCAAATCCAGGTTAATCTTTCTACACTCAGCCAGGCCCATCAACTCATACCTATCTGTTTGGAGCATCCACATCAGATGATCCGAATCATGCCTTAATGAGTAACCCTACTATGCAACAATGGGGTCCAATTCTCTCTCCTCCGCCTCCGCATCATGACTATGCTATGATCAATGCTGTGGGCATGAGAAAAGACCACAAGACCAGACCCCAAGGCCCATCTTCCAAATCTCACCTAACCCCTGATCAACACAACAAGGTCGAGGACAAAACCAAGAGGTGGAAATAGAAACCTGTCCCCTATGATAGCCAATCCATTCCCCTCTCCCAAATCTTATCCCACCTCCACACTAGAGGACTATCGGAATTTAACAAAACAGGACCATTGAGGAATGCACAAGTCACTATCCCATTACTTGATATCCTTACTCTCAACTCCACCTCACCTGACTCATCTAGAAAAGATGTGGAGGAACCCTTACAAGGGAAGGTAGTACTGTCTGAAAATGTGAGTGCTACAATCTAAAATAGTCTACCTCCTAAGAAATCTGATCCAGGCACCCCGCTGATCCCCTGCAAGATTAAGGAGCTTCAATCAACCTAATCCCAACTGCCCTATTTGAGAAACTATGGATAAGACAGCTAAAACCCGCTGATGTTACTCAGCAATTAGCTGACTAAACCGTAATCACCTCGATTGGGCTAGTAAAGGATGTGGTAATTAGAGTCAAGGATTTTAGCTACCTAGCTGATTTTCTAGTTCTTGACATGGATGTGCCACAACAAATACAAGATATGCCCTTGATTTTGGGGAGACCTTTCTTGGCTACTGTAGGAGCATAATTAATTGTGAATCAGGGCACATGATAATTTCCTATGGGGATAAGCAAACTAAAATCAATATTTTTTGAGCATCTTCTAAAGGAGAAGAAAAGTGCTCGGTAGAACAACTAGGTTTGATTCAAGATCTCATGACCGTTTCGATAGTAGAAAACCTAGAACTAGAACTGGAAGTTTTCCGCATAACGGAGGATCTTGATTTAGCCGAGAATGATTCCAGTGAATTGAGAGTATTAGAGGAATTTACCTTTGATCTTATGGACATATACATGGATTTGGGGGAACAGGATAACAGTCAACGGGATTCGAATTTCTAGTCCATGGATCAGAAGACATTTTATTATGAGGATTGTTTTGAGTATCTATAGGATTCAGGCATGATAGATACCGAGAGTGACTGCAACCCAGACTATGAATCCTTTACATAATTGGAGTTAGATGATCAAAACGGCACTCTCCAAACATTCACTTTTGATTGGGATGAGAACTATAAGGAAGATTCATTAGAAGGCCTAATCTTCAAGTCATTCCTTGAGGAATTGATTTTGCAATTTCTTAAAAAGAATCAAGATGACTCGTTGGATAATGATCTTTTAGGTCACACTGCATAAGAGGAACCACACATCTGGGCCATGCTGACTAGATTCACCTTTGCTGAGTCCTAGACTCACAACGATCTTACTATAGAACCCCGTAATCATTGCATCTTCCTCATGATTTCTCCACAAAAAATCAATAAGAGCCACCCAGAAATGAATCAACTTGATCCATATCATAGACCTTCTAGATTGACTCTCCATCATGATTTGATACTTATTTGTGGCCATTTGATTCTCATCCACCATGATCACATATTTTCTCCTACCACTCATCATAGTATGGCGGTTAACATATCCTTTTGAGCTCCTTGCGCCCAGCCCATGGTGTTAAACTTATCGCTTAACGGGAGGCAACCATCATTTGAAAAACTCAAGACCCTTCTGACCTATCTTTTCATTGAAATCATATTGCACTTTAGGGTTCATCCATTAGAAGAGTCGACTTCACCTGTGATACTTGTATCAGAGCTTGAAATCATCCATAACAGTCATCCCAACTTGTTTGCCACCCACCTGTTCTAATGTACGATCTGAACTAAACTCAAACCCACCTAAGTTACAATGGGGACATTACAAATCTTAGGCACGGGGGGGTATTAAAGTGCAAAATGCTTTAAAAATCAATTCATGGAGGGGTTTCATGCAAAAAAAAAAGAGGAAGAAGAAAAGGAGAGGCCAATTTTGAACTAAATTGAATATATCAAGGAAAAAAAACACAAAAGAAAAGAAAAGAAAGGATCAATGAAAAAGAAAAGGAGATAGTCCATTGTAATTAAGTATGGAACTTACCTAACTTCTAGGCTGGATTAGATGATGAATTAAGACTTGGAATGCTAAAACTTAGGAGATTAGTGACGAGTATCAACCTTAAGCCTGTTGCGCCTATTTTAGGGCTTAAACACTCATGTATTTCTTAAGATCCAGATTATTCCTCAAGAGGTTGAGGAAAGTGCGACATTGATGCATTAAGTCTAAGGCTTAGGGAGTATTCGGTGCCATTGCCTGCCCTTTGGTTTGTGGGACTTGGTAACCTAAGCACCCAAAATCCACACACCAGTCTGGTTCAATGCGCTTAACAAAGAAATAATGCCAAAAGTGTTCTGTTATGAAAAGTCATCTTGAAGATCTAGCCTAGGAGTGGCTCGAAAACACAAGTTGATTGGATAAGTTCTCGACACGGAGAGGCAGAATAAAAAATGCTCCCCTCGAAGATGCATAGTAACATATCATCTCCTCGGTGCTTGTCTCCTAAGATATCTAAATATCCTACCTGGGGCATGTAAGCACCTTGTGCTGATTCAGATGCCATGGGCAAGATTATCCCGAAATGTTGATTATCAGGGTCTGAATTTATCTATAGAACGCCATGGGATGCACTATCCTGAAGTGTCCAAAGCTAGGAGTTCTGAGGGTTGCCATGCGTAGTGCTATCATGAAGCATCGAAAGCCAGGGACCCTTCAAGGATTGATGGTGGGGACAAGGAATCCGACACAGATCGTGTTTAGGGCCAATCTGAGGCTAGATTTAAGGAAATATAAAAAGAAAAGAGAGAAAACTATCAAAATGAAGAATCCTTCTCCATATCTCTCTTATCAAAATGCACTATCAAATTGAACTTAGACTCGCTACAAACACACACGGGTGCATTAATCACTAGGGTCAACAAACCTTTAAGTAGTTTTCGTGGGCCTTAGAAACTTTATAGCAAACCCAGGCTGAAGCTGGTTAGGTCTGGATCTTGGCTGGTACTTGAGTACCTCTAGGCCTATTGTTGGTATTTTGATCTGATTTCTAAAGAAGCGGCTTAGTAGGGCATCCTGACAATTACATCCGGCTTAGAGATTTGGTTGATCCATAAGATTTTAATAGGGACGAGAAAAAGCTAGGCAGGGGGGTATGATGGAAACACCATAATGAGCCCTAATTAGCCACATTAAGTCATGTTTGACTAATAAAAGCTCCTACCTAATCATCTGAGGGTCGTAACTCCACATTGTTCTGATTTGAGGAAAGAACTAGAAATCAAGGTTAATTCCCTAATTTCATTAGCGCATCACAAACACAGATTAACCATGGGGTCACTAAGGGGCTAAATGTGGGTCAAATGAGCTCAAAAGTCGAAAAAGTGGGCCAACATTGACAGAAACATGGTTTCACGCATTTTGAGAACCAAAACAGCATATAAAACCCTAATTCTCATCTCTCTTAAATTAAAGAGGTTCTGGTCTGGATAAAATTCATCTAAACCTCTTAAAATTTATAGAACAATATTCTAAGAGGTTTGGTAGCCTTGGTTTTATCATCTAAACCTATTTGACATAGAACAGAGCTTCAGATGGGGATTTTGCCCTAATTTGGGCTTCTATGCAAGTTTCCCAATCAAACATCCTCAAAACTGAAATCCATGTTCACCATTAGATTCCTTGGGTCCAACATAGGTTAAGGCCAAAATTTGGGCCCAATCAGAGTTCATTTTGACCTAGTTTGCATTTAGTCCCTAAAATCTCTATTTCTCTCAATAAAACCCTTGACTTTCAAGTTTATTACAAATAGGTCCCTAAATTTTCATCATTTTCTTCATTTCGGTCCCTGCCACCATTGGAGGTGGGAACGCACCTCAGGTCAAGATTCTTGGAGAGGTTTCTCTCTCAAATCAAGACCAAATCCCTCCAAATTTGGATGGATTGATCTTGAGAGATTTCCCAATCGTTTGGACTAGATCTTGGACCCTGACTCACATCCTAGAGCTCAGGCAAGCTTGATGATTTTGAAGATATTTTTCTCCAAGAACTGTGGCTAAATCAAGCTATTTTCCTAGTTTAGAGCTCATTCTAGAGCTCAATAAAGAACCTCCTACCCTCGACTGTCCTCCTTAGCTCAGAAAAGGCCAAAAACACCCTCTTCTCTCCTCCGGTTGACGTTTCTTTGAGATTTGGTGAGCCTCTCTTCCCCCTCCATCGAGTCAGCCAACAATCAAATTGACTGGCTCCACATCTCCCTCTCCTCATCGCGTAACTTTCCATTCAAAGAAAGAACGCATCCGACCTTCTCTGCCTCATCACTCCCTTGCCATCGTCTTCACCTTCTCCAGCGTCGACCCATCATAGTTGCCTCAATTTCTTCCATCTCTCACTCTAAGCCTCTTTTCTCTCTTCCTCTCTGATGAGAGCCTCATCATGAGCCATAACTAGCTCATTTTGACCTAATAAAGAAAATAAAAGCTCCTGCATAACTTAGAAGAGGGCTTAATTGAAGGAATAAGTGTTCTAAGAAGAAAATAAGAAATAAAGGCTAAAACTGCAATTTTACCATTGCAGTACATAAACGAGATTTCTCAGAGATAAAACATAGGTCAAATGGTCCGAATAAGATAAAAAGTGGGTTGGTTCAATCAGAAATGGGTTTATGTGCAAACTAGGAATTAAATGACATCTTATAACCCTAAAACAGACCCGCTTAATTCAACAAGGTTTCGGTCAGGATAAAAATCAAGTAAACCCTCTAAAATTCATGGAAAAATATCCCTTAGGGTTTAGAACATTCAATTTGGCCTTTGGAACCTATTTTGACCTAGATTGGGTCCTAGCTCATCAATTAACCTAATTTGGGTTTTTGCACAAAATGTCTAGTCAAACGTGGTCAAACCTAAAATCTAACTTCACCATTGGACTCCTTAGGTCCAAATTAGGTTTGTACCAAAATTTAGACCAAAGGGGAGGTCATCTTGACCTACTTTGCAAATTAGTACACCCAATTACATTTTGGTCCCTATCTTTTGAAAGCCATTGCATAAACCCCCCTAACTTCCTCTCCACTCTTACAAGCAGGTTCCTCTGCCATTATTGGGGAGAGATCCTACTACGGCGAGGAATAGAGAGGGAATACTCTGTGATTCCTCAAGATCTCCTCCCAGATTTGGAAGGGAGATTCTCTGAGGAATTCCCTTCCATCTGAACTCAATCCTGATCCCTGATTTGCACCCAATCTCTCGTGAGAACGCATGAGAGATTTGGGTACCTAACAGACTTGCATCTCCGGTGAGGAGTCCCGTGCTTTGAGGCTTTTCTTCCAAGCATATGAGTCCCTGCCAGTGCCTATAAATTAACCCCCAACTCCAGCCACACCTCCTCAGCTCGACTTGGCCGGAATTCCACCTCAATTTCCTCTTCTTCTCCTCCAGCCAAGGGGTCCAGCAAGCTCCGGTGAGCCCCCCTCCTCTTCCTCATCGCTCTGCCACAAAACCAGTGGCAGAGCTGTCCTCCTCATCCTCCTCCGCGTTGCGCAACACCCGCACGAGTAGCCCTAGCCCCATCATCGCTGCCGTCTTCCTCCACTGGACGCTTTCTTCTCCGACGACAGTAGGTACTGCCAGCCGCCTTCTCGCCCCTTCATCCACTTAGTTAGGTTAGAACTGTTCATCTCTATCCCCTCTTTCATTTCCCTCATCTTATTTCACCAAACGCTCCTCGACCGCCGCTGTCCACCACCATCTTCTTCATCTCCGACCACCCTTCGGCGAGATGCTCCCGTCACTCCGCAGCCCCACACGTCTCGCCAACCACCACATAACCTCCGCCACACTACACTGAATATCCTCCTCTCATCCACAGACCCTCTACACCGCCACAACTGTCCCCCGACCAAACCCATCCGACCGGCAACAGAGTGACCTAGGCACGCACGCCTAGGCCGCTTCGCGGCCTGCCACCTACCACCTCACCTTTGTCGTGACATGGCGAAGGTGCTCCTGTGGTCTGATTGAGCCACAAGGCCCTTTTTGTGTCAGGTAGGGTTCGCGCTCCAGCCGCCATTAATGGTGACTCGAGGAGGTTGCAAGCTCGTCCCAGGCTGCAGTGCTCTAGGATTCCATGTCCAGCAGACTCAAGGAGGCCTTGCGAAATCATCTGTTCCAGAGATTGGCACTGCGAATCCTGCAGTGCTACAATTGGAGGACGGTCTCCTGCAGGCGCGCGAGAAGGAGCGGGGTAACAATAGTCCCACCTCGGTAAGCAGTAACGTCGTTGAGTGGTTTAAATTGATTTTATTCTATCGGCTGGTTGCCTCCAATAACAGATGGGGTGAGGTCCCTCACCTATACACAATGCCTTGTCCGTGAGCTCGTCACACAGATCTGGTGACCCGACTCGATACACTCCTGAGCACTCCTTGCGCACCACACCCACGCCAATGCGCCTGGACCCGGGTGCATGACCCCGACCCGATTACCCGCCTCTGGGAGAGCATGCTAAAGAGTGATACACAGAGAGAGAGATGCGGGTGTGGGTAGAGGGATAGGTTTTGCTCTCCTTGGTTTGTGAAAGGAAGGAACTGAAGAAGGAAGCAGGGACTTAGCCGCTGCAAGCAAAGGAAAAGAAGAAGAAGGATGGAAGCTTCCCAGAGGAAAAAGAGAAAGGCAAGGCAGAGGGAAGAGGTGAAGCCAAAGAGAAGTGGAATTGAAGAAGAAAGATGAAATAAAGAAAGGTAAAGACAAGCAGACGAAGAAGGGAAAGTAGAGCCAAGGAAGAAGAAGACCCACAGAGAAAAATAAGAAGAAAGAAGCAAGGCAAGAGAACTGCAAAGAAGAAACAAGGAAGAAGCACAAAGAAGAAAGGAAGAAAATCAGAAGAAGAACAGGATAGGAGAAAACATCTTTTTAAGACGTCCAAATTCCTTCTTTTTTGCCACAATTAAATTTTAAACTCATGCATATATATTTTGAATTAAGTTTTGAGTAATTAAGTGTTCAATTACATTCGTGAGATTAGTAATAAATTCCAATTGCTCCCTGTGTTCGACATCAGATACTTAGGTTTTTGAGTAATAAATTTTTATTTGTTGACAACGCTTGATCACCTATACTACAACGTAACTAACTGTTAAAACACGATCAAGACGCATCAACATTTTGGCGCCGTTGCCAGGGAGCAACGCGTAATTTTTCACTAGTCTCTACATTCTTTTTATCATATTGAACACTAACTTGCCCTACTTTGCTTTGTTGTGATCTTGCAGGTATTTCACGAGAAGATCCCTTCTGCAAGTCAACTACTCTAGGGCAGGTAATTTCTTTTCTTCCTTAAACTATCCCCTAAGCTTTGAAAGACAAAAGGAACAAATTAATTTAGGAATCAATTGCCTTCTTTTTATAGTAATCACCATCTTAAAGGCAAACGTTTCCTGATTTTGAGAAAATTTTTCAAATCTTCTTGAAGTTGAAGCGATTTTTTTTAGATCCTATCCCACAAAATTCATGTGCCTAATAAAAATCATGCTTAATCTCTGCGGACAACACACTTCTTGTTTTTAAGTCCAAAGAGAACCTTTTCAAGAAGAAAAAGAGGATTGGAAATAGAACCAAATTAGGGTTTCTACAGTAGGGTCTTGGAGTGCTAGTCACACATGCCTATATAAAAAAAAATGAACCTTCATGCATCAGTGTGCTACCCAAGCCCTTGATTGAAGAGATCTAAACAGACAAACCCTAAGAAAAATTGAGCTCTAAAATCACTTGAATCTTAAAATCTGGGACCTAATAACCTGGGAGTCAAATCAGGGTGATCTCTAGGTCCCAAGCCTAGAATCATTCTGCCATCTATAGGACAGGTCAGGTGAAGTTGACCCCTTGGGTCAACCAACCTCCAAATTAGGTCACAACATCAAAACATCTAAAGTTCAAGTAAGAACTCGAAAGCACCTTTGAAATAAAACTGGTAGACTTAAGAGGTTAAGGTCACCATTCTGGTCTACCAGGAATCTCAATGACAAGAGAGGTCAGGTGGGGGAAACCCTGTAACCCGTGGGGATGCTCTACCGTGTAGGGGTCCTTGTGGGACTCTCCATCTCTAGCTGCCCAAGTAATTCTCAGGTGCACGATCTTCTAATCGAGGGGTATCATCCGCTTCGAACCTCCATAGTCATCTAAACATCTTTGGGTGTCTTGATTGGGTCAAAGACATCTCCAGTCCCTCATCTTTTCTCTTTAGAACACACGTACATTTTCAGTGGGACTCGTTATTCAGATCTAATCGCTTCATAACTTGATTCTACATGTTGATTCAAACTCCAATTCTACATCTTGATTCCACCACCTGATTCAAATATGCAGCCACACCACTTAGGACTACCATTCAAGAAATCTGAATATCGGAGATCCATGAGAGATAGGATGATTGAGGATGCCCTAAAATTCCATGAAAAAGAAGACAAAACCTCAACACCAGTAGAAAACATTTAGGTTGATGTCCCAACAACCACATCCCCTATCATAACTTGTGCCCAAGTACTATTGGCAGAAGCCACAAAGGGATCAACCCGTGACTTGCACATCACTGGGTACATTGAGATAGAAAAACTGCACAATCTTGAATACCTTCAATGTATGAAAAATCCTCAACTTTGGAAGCAACACCAAGATGAGCTTGAAAAATGGGAAGAGATAAAGAGATTAGTAAAACAAATTATTCACCAGAAGTACCCGTATATACCACAAACAGAGGATGAACCATCTTGGGACAACATCAAGGATCAATCTGATATCGGGTTTGAGGCACAAAATGGTTGTGGATTCCCAACCCAGATGGAGTACAATGTGCCTGATATTGAAGAAGGTTGGGAAGCTCCAAATGCAGGAAAACACCATGTTGAGCCCACTCTAGACCATGAATCACCAGGCTTAAAATCTCAAAACTCCTGAAATCCCAAAACTCCTATGATAATGAGTGTAGAACTGAACCTCTCGAGGGTGTAAATTCCGCCCCTTATTCTGGTAAGGTGACCCTCGAAAGTTATTTAGACTTAGATTCTAGTGATTTAACCCACATCCTAAGCCCAGAATCTAGATCTGAAACCTATTTTGAAGATTTCAAGGCCCCATATGAGGAAGATCAATCTTTCAATGAAGAATATGATTTTGGGCCTCTATTTGATGAATATCCCTCGCCAACATCCTTCGAGGAACTAATCAATTTTTCGGAAGTCATGTCAATCTACTATACAGAAACTGAGTTGGACGAGTGGGGTTTCAATTGGGTCTATCCTACTAGCTTAGAACCTGAGCTTATACCAAATAGGGACATCTTGTTAAGCTCAGAATTAACATCTAGGCTAGACCCCAGTCAGGCTACTGAATCTACAGCATATGATTTATTCTTTGGTGGAACTCATGATCTTGAATCTCATTCAGATTTTGATTTTCGCAAACTCTCCGACAATTTCAAATCTGACCATAACATCGGAGAAAATCAGCTTCCTGATTATAACAAGCCAATTCTCTTTGAAGCCACCTGCTCCACATATACAGAACCAATCAAAACCCGTTCTCTTTCCGAACCAACAACCGGACTCAATTTCTATTCTGATTCACCTCTCACTGAGCCGTTTGCAGATGATTCAACTCCATATCTATACCAGGTATCGGGTATTGATCAGACCGAAAAATAGGAGCCATCATTCTCTACTCACCCCTGTAGGGTTTCCACACCATGCACTGATTATTTTCCAGAACCCTACTCTAACCAGGCTGATTTGACTCAGCCTAAACCTTAGTTTTCACTTCCATATCCATCCAAGCCACATTACATATGGTGCGTTTCGCATCTATTGATCTACATCTATCAACCCACCAGACTAATTGGGTTTGGGCTGCATCATTAGCCCACTGATCTAAACAAGCACCTGGTTGAACCAACTAGGCTCTTAATCAAGGTGCTTGTTTTACAAAATTTCGCTAATTTGACCACTCCCTCTCCACCCCATGTTCCGCTCGGCAGAAGGCATTAAATTTAGCACTTAACGGGAGGCAACCCGTCATTCCAAAAACAGAGACCCGTCTAATTATCTGTTTGTACTCCATGCCCATTGCACCTGGAGTTTAGCCTTAAACAATTGATCCCAACTCTGGTACATGTACCAGAGCTTGAAATCATCCTCATCAGTCATTTTCGACCCATTCACCCACCGATGTATCCTGTTCTAAGTCCCTGACCTCAACATTATTTCACACCCTCCGTTTACAATGAGGACATTATAAAACTTAGGCATGGGGGGGTGAAAAAGTGCATACATACAAAACCAAGAAAAAAGTCAGAAGGATTCTCACACAAAAAAAATTCACATATGTCAAAAACACAAAAAAAAAAATTGAAAAATTATGAAAAAGAACAAAAAAAATGGAGGGAGGAAATTTTGTGAGCCACATAATCATAAGGAGGAGAAAAAGAGCAAAAATGACAAAAAGGAGCACAAAATGAAAAAGAAAAAGAGGTAGTCATTAGTAAAAGATTAAGGGATTAACTGAAGTTATAGACCAGATCAAGAAAAGAGAAAGAAAAGTGCTAAGGAGACATAACAAGAGATTAGCGGGAATGCTGGTCTTAGGCCTCTTGGGCTAGATTCTTTAGCTTAAAAATTCACGTATCCGCTAAGATTTGGATAATCCTCAAGAGGTTGGGGAAAATGCGAAGCTTAAGAATTAGGTCTAAGGCTTTGGAAGTATTCAGCCTCGTTAACTGACCTCCGATTTGCGGGATTCGGTAACCTAAGCACCCCAATTCACACACATTCTGGTTCAGTGCGCATAAATATCAAAATCACGCAAAAAGCATTTCAATGTTCTGAAAAAGTCACCTAGATTAGGAGCAGCCGATCAACACAAGTTGATTTGGACAAGTTCCTGACATGGAGAGGCAGGAAATTCCCCTCGAAGATGCGTAACAACATATCGTCTCCTCGGTGCTTGTCTCTTAGGATATTTAAATATCCTACCGGGGGCATGTAAGCACTCTGCTGGTTCAGATATCATGGGCGGCATTATCATGAAATGTCGATCGCCAGGGTCTAAATTCGGCCACGGAACGCCATGGGCGGGATTATCTCGAAATCTCGAAAGTCAGGGTTCTGGGGGTTGCCATGGGCGGTGTTATCTCGAAGCATCGATTGCTAGGGATCCTTGAGGATTGATGATGGGGATGCGGAATCCAATACAGACCGTGCTGAGAAGCCAATCCAAAGCTAGAAATAAAAAGAAAAGAGAGAGAAAACTCTCCAAACAAATAAATCTTCTATCTCTCTCCTAAAAAAAATGCACTGCAAACTGAACCTAGGCTAAAAATGTCTCAGGCACAAGTGCTTTAACCGCGGAATCCAACAAACCCTAGGTTAGTTTCTGCGAGCCTTAAAAACCTTTGCGAAAGACTGAGGCTAAAGCGGGTCAGGTCTTGATTTTGGTTGATACTTGAGTACCTCTAGGCCTATTGTCGGCATTCTGACCTAATCACAAAAGAAAAAGAAAAGCACTTTTCATAACTGAAGACAGACACTCAGGGTCTAAAACAGAAGTCAAAACCTTGAAATTTTGCTAAGGGACTAACAAAAGCTAGGCATGGGGGTATGATGAGAGCCTCATCATGAGCCATAACTAGCTCATTTTAACCTATTAAAGAGAATAAAAGCTCCTGCAAAACTTAGAAGAGGGCTTAATTGAAGGAATAAGTGCTCTGAGAGGAAAATATGAAATAAAGGTTAAAACTTCAATTTTACCATTGCAGTACATAAACAGGATTTCTCAGAGATAAAACATAGGTCAAATGGTCTGAATAAGATAAAAGGTGGGTTGGTTCAATCAGAAATGGGTTTATGTGCAAACCAGGAATTAAATGACATCTTATAACCCTAAAATAGACCTACTTAATTCAATAAGATTTCGATCAGGATAAAAATCAAGTAAACCCTCTAAAATTCATAGAAAAATATCCCCTGAGGTTTGGAACATTCAATTTGGCCTTTGGAACCTATTTTGACCTAGATTGGGGTCCTAGCTCATCAATTAACCTAATTTAGGATTTTGCGCAAAATGTCCTGTCAAACATGGTCAAACCTAAAATCCAACTTCACCATTGGATTCCTTAGGTCTAAATTAGGTTTGTACCAAAATTTGGACCTAAGGGGAGGTCATCTTGACCTACTTTGCAAATAAGTACACCTAATTACATTTTGGTCCCTATCTTTTGAAAGCCATTGCATAAACCCCCCTAACTTCCTCGCCACTCTTACAAGTAGGTCCCTCCACCATTATTGGGGAGAGATCCTACTCCAGCGAGGAACAGAGAGGGAATGCTCTCTGATTCCTCAAAGATCTCCTCCCAGATTTGGAAGGGAGATTCTCTGAGGAATTCCCTTCCATCTGAACTCAATCTTGAAACCTAATTTGCACCTAATCTCTCATGAGAATGCACGAGAGATTTTGGTAACTAACAGACTTCCATCTCCGGCGAGGAGTGGTTGGGACTAGGATAGGTTGTGTTAATATGGCAAAATTAGCATTGAAGTGAGTATAGTGGTTAACCTAAATCGAGCCTAACCATCTTTTTACAAATCTTTTTTTTTTAACCTGGCCTACTTGATTTTATCTTGGTCACTTTTAGGCCTAGGGTCGAACTCAGGGAGGCAAGATTAGAGGTGAATAAGTTTCTACGTCTTTCCTACAACGAATCTCATCCGTTCGTTTATTATGCTTTTGGTATTTTTCTATTTAAGATTTTTTTCTGATAATTTTGTCCTTGAGGTACGCCCTCAAAATCAGGTCCTTGACTTAGAGCCAAATTGTTCTTGGCTTTGAGCCAAATTAGGGTTCCAAAACTAGTCATGCTATTCGCATGATCGAGTACCTGCAAGACAAAGATTATCTTTTCTCTTTTACTATTTTTTTTTATCTTTTCAATAGCAGGAAACAAAAGAGAAAATATAAATAAGGTAAATATAGATATATATATATATTATATGTAGGGGTGGGGGTGGAGGTGGAAATGGTGTGTAGCACGGTGTCGAGTTGATCGACGTCTCGAAAGACGCAACCAACAGGACGAAGTGCCATGTAGAGTGTAGGATGGATGGGTGGAATGTGTGTGCGGAGATGCTTTCTGTATGCGGGTATTGGGGAATATCAGCAACTGGTGCAGATATTCCCGCAATATAACGCGTGGTAGGTGATATGAATGTAAGTATATATTTATATGTAAATATATAGATAGGGTTATAATTATATAGGTGTATATGTAGTTATATGTAACTATATATGTATGTGTATATATAGATATGTAAATATATAGATAGATGTATGTATATATATATATAACTAGATATATATGTATATATGTCTAACTATATAGATTTGGATATATATATATACATAGTAATATATGTGTATAGATATATAGATATGTATATATATATATTTATATGTATTTATTTATATAGATATATGTAGATAGATATATATAAGTATATATATATGTATATTTAGTTATATAGGTAATAATATGTATATATGTATATATATATGTATATATATATAAGTATATATATAGGTGCGTACAAGTGAGTGTGTGTGTGTACACGTGAGTGTGTACAAGTGTGTTGTGTGTATGTGTGAGAGAGTGGCTGCTGGAGAGTGAGCGGGAGAGAGAGCTGGAGAGTTAAGTCGTCCGGAGCACGCAGCCAACGTTTGATGGGGCGGATGGGCACAGGCGTAGGCGTGCAAGGATGCGCGCATGCGCTGGAGGACACGGGCGCAAGGCTGCAGCGTAGCGCACTGCGTAGCGCAGCGCACCGCGCTGCACACTGGAGTGAAGATGAGAGCAAGCGGGCGTGGGCGCAGACGGGCGCGGGCGTTGGAGCAGACGCTGCACGAGAGCAGGCGTGCGAACGGGCTGGAGACGGTTGTGGCGCGGAAAGAGAGCGTGCAGTGACCGGATAAGTGAGAAACTTTCCGATCACCGCACTGTAGCTACAGTGTTCCATAGAAACGCGTGAATAGTAGCTACAATGCTTGCGCGGCGTGGACAACCGATTGCAGCCAGTTCTGTGTGCGCGGGCGCTCTCGCGTGGGCCTGCGCGGGTGGAAGGAGCTGCGCCGGCTGCTGCAGGGGCGCGCGGTGGCTTGCACGTGGGATGGAGGCTGCTGCTGCTGCTGAGCTTCAAAGCTCGGGGCTACGGCAATGGCATGAGGGCTTTGAGTGGTGGAAGCAGAGAAAGAACCCACCACGCCCACCTGCTCTTGGATGAGCTGGGCAGTGGTGGAGCTCGCAGTGGTGGTCGTGGACCACTGTGAGCCTACTCCTACTCGCAGCGTATCTCTTCAGTTGAAGAGATGCTGCTCATTGAGGGGAGAAAGGGAGGAGATGGCCTGGAGGAAGGGGCTGCTGTGTGTATTTGGACCAGGCTCCCTTTCGCAAGGAAGCGAGGAGGGCTTTTTAAAGGAGATTGAGGCATGCACAGCCATGCCCTGGGCGTGCATGCCTAGCCATGCAGCGGTAGGGCATGCATTGGCAGAGAATGGTGCGAAGAAGAGCAAGCCATGCCCTGCAGCCGCGAGGAGTAGAAGAAATTCAAAGCCAATAAAAAATGAAGATGGTGAATTTGTGTGGCAACACTTGAGGAATAAGTTAATTACAAGGCCAATTATTCACTTTCCTCCCCTCTAAATTAAATGCATGCATGTGTTAATTTTTACAAATGCAACTATGGCTGCCTAATATGCAATGGCAATGCTAGGAAATAACACAAGATGGCATTTTTATTGGTGTATTTTTGCTATGCAATCATACCCCCATGCCTATCTTTTGCTAGTCCCTATCAAAACATTTTGTGTTGTATTTAGAAATGATCTTAAGCTGAGGATTTTCTTCTGAGGCGACATAGGTGTGTTTATTTGTTGGATATTGAGAGAATCAATTGTAGAGAAGACTACCAATACTTTAAGTCTTATGTGACATAGACCATCTCTCGACTAACCAGGACTCTTGATATTTAAACCTTAAGTACGATTTCCAGGACTCAGGAGGTTTTTGCCGTACTCGAGAGCTCAAGAGATTATGGCTTGTGCTTAGTGATGGATCAAGACTGACCAGATGAACATTAAGATTCAAGCCCAGGGTTTCACGAATTTTTAAGTGCAAGTTGGTCTCAGTTTCAGCTCATGTCTTCGGATTGACCCTTAAAAAGATGATGGAAAACTCAACTCCCATTTTATTACATTTGTGACTCAAAGAAAATAGTGTATTTTCCCTGAAGAATTTTTGTAGGGAGAAGACTTTACAGACATTTGCGAGATATACTGACTTATTTGCACCTTTTTTTCTTTTTTTGAAACACGTGTTAGTATATCTCTTACAACTTTATTTGGAGGAGCACACTTTTCTTTTGGTGGCAGAGTTCCTTTTTGGTGGAAAGAGTCTCTCCTAAACACAAGACTAAAGTCTGGGATAAAAAGTCTACCTGCACGCACAGGTAAGGACTCCACCTTCCCTAATGAACACTAGGGTTGGATCTTATGTTCACCTGATCTTTCTTGATATGTGTAGTGTGAACCAAGATTACTTAGGCTCTTGAGTAGAAGCAAACCAATGGTTCCTGTATTGGTGTCTCAGGTACAAGAATACGTCCTTAGTTAGGAGCGATTCTGATCTATCTTGTCAATGCTCAAGTGAATTAAGCCGAGCCTGAGCGAATCAAGCTTCTGTGGCCTGGAAAGTCTTCAAAACCGTGGTTGAATATCCATAAACACTTATTGTATTTTTTTGTTTCAGCCTTCAGATCATTACTAAATACCCTTTTTTTTTTTAGATAGATGGAGACTGCATGATACCATAAAATACCCAGATCCTATGGATGCCTATCCACCCCCCCCATGCCAAACGATGCTATGTCCTCATATGCATGCAGGGTAGGGTAGAGGAAGGACCAAAAGATTAGGGAACAAGAGCTGAGGTGCAGGGTATACAGCAGGGTGGTAGGATGGGTGGATGGTGGATGGTGAAGTGAAAAGGTGCGAAGTGAAGTGTATGTGGCAGTGTGGAGTGTTGTTGGGGTGCCTCCCAACGAGCGCTGAATTTAACGTCCCCAGCTGGACTCAAAATGAGGCACGACATTAGTTACCCTCCAACGGGGCAACAGTTTCTCCAATGGGGGCAGGTTCATGAGTAATATAAGGTTTCAAATGCTACCCATTGACCGTAAATTTATGCCCAGATTTGGGATCTTCAATTTCAACGGCCCCGTTGGGAAATGGTCTCGAGACCAGGAAAGGACCAGTCCATTTGGACTTCAATTTCCCAGGAAAGAATTTAAGCCGGCCATTGTAGAGCCAAACTTGCTAAGATGGCTCAACTTCCTTCCGCCGAATACGGCTGTCGTGAAAAGCCTTAGTACGTTGCTTGAAAGTTAAGGCAGAATCATAGGCTTCACAACACAGCTCTTCCAACTCTTGGAGTTGGAGTTTCCTTTCTCGACCACACCGGTCTAGGTCGAGGTTACATTGGCAAACCGCCCAATAAGCACGGTGCTCCAACTCCACGGGCAAATGACAAGGCTTCCCGTAAATGATTCTATAAGGAGACATACCAAGGGGAGCCTTGAAGGCGGTCCGATATGCCCAAAGTGCGTCAATCAGCTTGTCGGACCAATCCTTACGGTCAGGCCGAATCATTTTTTGGAGAATCTGCTTGATTTGTCAATTCGACATTTTTGCCTAGCCGTTCGTCTGAGGATGATACGGAGATGCGATACGATGGTGGACTCCGTATTTCCTCAGAAGTGCCCGAAAAGAAGCATGGGTAAAGTGGCTTCCTCCATCCAAGATAATGGCTCGAGGGATCCCAAAGCATGCAAAAATGTGGTCTTTGACAAATCGAGTGGATATAACATGGTCAGCATGGCGCATGGGAATAGCCTCGATCCATTTCGAAACATAATCAACAGCCACGAGGATATATTCGAAGTTGTTGGAAGGAGGAAAGGGACCCATGAAATCAATTCCCCAAATGTAAAAAATTTCAGCAGCTAGGATGGGTTGCAAGGGCATCATGTCACGATGTGACATTGACCCTAACGACTGGCACCTGGTGCAATGTTTGGCATAATTGTGTGCATCCTGGTGAAGGGAGGGCCAGAAGAAATTGCACTGCAACACCTTGGCTGCAGTTTTCCTCCCAGAGAAATGGCCTCTGCAGGCCTAATCGTGGCAGAAGGATAGCACACTGGGGAATTCACTGTCAGGAATACAGCGACAGATGATTTGATCAGCACCTACTCGAAAAAGAAGTGGATTATCCCAGAAATAATACTTTGCTTCTACCATGAGACACTCGCACTATTTTTTAGGCCAATCATGTGGAAGGGAACCAGAAGCAATGTAATTGGCAATGTTGGCATACCAAGGTCCACTTGCAACATTAACTGCCAATAGGTCCTCATCGAGAAAAATCTCATTAATCGGCAGAGTAAGTCCAACATGGTCAGGGTCCATTCTAGAAAGATGATCAACCACAACATTCTGGGCTCCGGCCTTATCGCGGATCTCAATGTCAAATTCTTGGCGTAGAAGGATCCAACGAATCAGTCTAGGCTTAGCACCCTTCTTGTGCATGAGATGGCGAATGGCCGCGTGATCAGTGAAAACAATAACATGTGAGCCCAGAAGGTAAGAGCGGAATTTCTCCAACCCAAAGACGACCACTGGTAGTTCCTTCTCAGTGGTAGTATAATTACGTTGGGCCTCGTCCAACGTCTTACTGGCGTAGTCCACCACGAAGGGGTGTCTATCGCATCTTTGTCCCAGGATGGCTTCGACTGCAAGGTCGGAAGCGTCACACATGAGTTCAAAATCGAGGGACCAGTCAGGTGGCTGGAGAATGGGGGCCTTGGTGACAGCATCACGCAGTTACGTGAATGCTCGTATGCAGTCGGGGCCCATATCGAAGGGCACGTTAGTCGGTAGGAGATGAGTTCAAGGTCGAGAAATCTTGGAGAAGTCTTTGAAGAATCTCCTATAGAAACCGACGTGACCCAGGAAGGAGCGGATTTGTTTGACCAAGCCGGGCACAGGTAAATCAGCAATGACATCAAGCTTATCTCTGTCAACCTGGATACCCCTGTCAGAGATGATATGCCCGAGAATAATTCCCTCGTGTACCATAAAATGACTTTTTTCCTAGGAAAGCATGAGGTTCACATCAATACATCTCCTAACGATACAGGTCAGGTTGGCAAGACAGTCATCAAAAGAGGGTCCAAAGATCGAAAAGTCATCCATGAAGACCTCGACAGGAGCACCCACCATATCATGGAATATCGCCAGCATACATCTCTGGAAAGTTGCTGGTGCGTTACAAAGTCCGAACGGCATCCTTCTAAATGCAAAGGTACCAAAGGGGCAGGTAAAGGTGATTTTCTCTTCGTCCCGGGGGTCAATTGCCACCTGCCTATATCCTGAGAATCCATCCAGGAAACAAAAAAATTTATTTCCCGCTAACTACTCCAGGATTTGGTCAATGAAAGGTAGCGGAAAGTGATCTTTCTTAGTTGCAGCATTGAGTTTCCTATAATCCACACACACTCTCCAAGATGTAGGAGTGTGTGTGGGGATGGATTCGCCCCTATCATTGACACGGATGGTGAGTCCTGCCTTTTTGGGCACGACGTGAATCGTACTCACCCAGGGGCTATCGCTGATCGGGTAGATTATACCTGCATCCAGCCACTTAATAATTTCCTTTTTAACGACCTCCCGCATGTTAGGGTTGAGACGCCGCTGCATCTTGCAGGAAGGTCGAGCCTCCTCCTCCGTATATATACGGTGAGTGCAGTAGGAGGGGCTAATGCCAGTTAAGTCTAATAAAGACCATCCAATGGCTGCCTTGTGTTCCATAAGGACCTTTGTTAGTTTGCACTCTTGCTCCCTGGTCAGTTTTGAACTAATGATTACAGGGATCCTTTCATTTGGTCCCAAGAAAGCATACTTAAGTGTACTAGGCAGCTCTTTCAGCTTGGGAGTGGATGGTGAAAGATCTAGCATTTCTTTGGACGAGAGTGTCCCAAGCAGATCAGAAAATAAGTCAGGAGGAAGAAGTTGGCCCTCAGATTGGCCAAAAAGAGGGGCCTCTTGGATAGATGGATCTGAAAAGGAATAGCCCCAGTGAGTAGTATGTGGGCTCAAGGTCCCAGTGTGGAGTTGCAAATCTGCCTGATTTGGTAGGAAAGAAAGGGCAATCTGATCTTCAAGAGTGTGGATCGATGGTGAGTACCCCGGATATGACTCAGACCACGAGGTATGGGAAGCGGAGAAAACCTCATCAGAAGTCTGGTCAGGAGAAGGTACAGGAATAGGGAGGGATGGGGGAACATCACAATATGTGTCGATCAGGCAATCGTCAGTGTTTAAAGGCAATCCGTAGCAGTCAGAATAGGTCCCAATTAGTCCGATACACACACTGATGGCCGTGTCCACATCAGACGTGTCATCCTTGATGCAATTGCAATCAAAGTTCTTGGCTGCCTTGAAGATGTTAAGCTTGAGCTTCTCAGATCCAACGGCAATCTCAATACAGCCCAACTCGCAGTCAATATGGGCATGGGCTGTGGCCAAGAAAGGTCTACCAAAGATGATCGGACAATCAAAAAGTGAGCTAAGAACTTCCATATCTAAAGCAAGAAAGTCAACAGGAAAATAGAGACTGTTGACCCTAACCACCACGTCTTCCACCACTGATGTAAACACATTTACACTACTTAAGATGTCTATTTATGCATGTTCTTAAGCATAGGATTGCATTTCATGATATAAATATTGCATTACATGCATCATCTTGCATTTAGAATAGTTTGAATAAAATGGAGGTTAATTGTCTCCTTTTATGTGCTTGGACAGGGCAAATATTTTATCGGGGCCTCGGATCAAAGATCCAACCATATGGAAGTGATCAGGGTGACGATTGGAGTTCAACGACTCCAAGATCGCCCTAATCAGGCATCCGTAGCATCAAATAGTGACCCGGGAACCCTAGAAGATCAAGGACCAGGATGGTGTAAATCCGCACTTCAGATGACAAATCCAACTGCACGGATGAATTCGGATTGACGATCACAGCCCAACGACACAAAAATCGAGTCAATCCGACATCCGTGGCACCATCTACAACTTCCAGAAGATGGACAGCCAAGATGGCGCCACGTGGCGCCATCTCGGCCGCACGAAATCTCAGCAGTCTCCGCATCGGCCTTTCCCCGCCGTTGGATTAAGATCCAACGGCTGCGACGCGCCCGCGCTGAAGTCAGGCGCTCGACATAAACGCGACCCCAGCGCGTTGGTCGAGCGCTCTAACGCGAAGCGGGGATGCGCGTTCGAGCCTCGCTACGTTGAAATTGGAGCGGTGGCGCACCTCCGATCGACTGCACAATCGCGATCCAACGGCCGCGCGCGCTCAATCAGGGCGACGCACGATTAGACGCCCGCGCGTAACGCGATCGGACGCAGCGCAGCGGGCGAAGATGCGTCTTAAGCCGTCCGATCTCGCGATCGGACGGCTGAGACTTCGCGGACGTGTGTAGGCGTTACGCGTGCGGGCAGCCGAGCAGGCACGCGTGGGCGCGGAGGCTACGCCCACGTTGGGGGCTTTAGCGACGGTTTTATCCGTCACTAAAGACCCCTTACTTATTGTTTTGAAGTTGTAATGTCCATTTTGCCCCCACTCCTTGCAACTATAAAAGGAGACGCCCTCCATGCGAAATTTTGATCCCTTCTTTCTCTCCTCTGCCCTTCCGAAGCTCAAGAGAAGCTTGTCCCACACCCGGGATGCTTCTCGCGAGATAAAGTCCAATTTTCGTTCCCCTTCGGAAGTGGATCCCGCGACGACGACGGCGTGCTGCTTCGTTCTCGTTCTTCTGCTTCATCCTCCTTCGTCCTGCTTTGTTCTCCTTCGTCCAGGCGTCGTCCTATCCGGCTCGTCCTCCAAGCAACCGTCGAGGAGGATTTCTCTCTCCCTATTCTTTTTACCGCTTTCTAGTATAGATTTACTGCTTTCTAGATTAATCTACTCGTCCTCCAAGCAATCGTCGAGGAGGACATTTCTCCCTCCATTCTTCTAATGCTTTCTAGAGTAAATTTATCGCTTTCTAGAGTAAGTGTTTTATGCTTTCTGGTTGTAATGAACAATCTCTTCAATGAAAAATTCCTTGTTTATTCTACATCTCATTTTGATTTCTCTGTGTAATATTCTCTTTCTATCTTACTCTCTCTCTCTTCTATTTATTGTAAATAATTAGATAGTTCTAAATTGAATTATTCTGTAACAAATAAAAAGAAATGCGTAGTTTTTAAATCAAACGTCCACCTCCCTATGTTCGACCGGGAATTTTAATTTCGGTATAAATTTTATTTGTTGAACACGAATTCTTCGTTTTCGAACTACAACGACAGGTTTTTCAAAATCAAACACGTTAGCGTAGGTTCGTACGCGTTCAACATTTTGGCGCCGTTGCCGGCGAGGCAACGATCTTTGATTTCTCTTCGCATTTTGTAACTTACAAATCATTTACCTCACTTTTCTCCTTTCTTATTGTAATTGCAGGTATTCTTTCGAGGCAGGCAAAAGCGGTAGATTGGAGTAAAGTGTTGTAGAAGGTTTTGTGAGTTACTCCCCACCTCCCACCCATTAGATTTCATTTCATCACATAATAACTCAAACATAAATCAACCTAGGTGTTTTTATAAACTCTAAGGTTAGATTGTTTGTTGTTTGACACCCATACTCACCCCAACCCCCACATTAAAAAAAAAAAATCTCACAGAGGTACACAACCTCATCGGATCTTCAAACTCAACCGGTAAACCAATCTTAGGAGCCAGTACACACATCCAAACACATAATTGAGTAGAAATCAGATTAGGCAATCATTTATGTGCCTAATTAAGTGGTGCAACAGGCCAATTGTTTGAGTTGATTGGGCCGCACCACTTCAAATAAAATCAACTCATCAAGTAGCTGCCAATTAGGTTCAACTCTTAGGGATTTACCAGGCACTCCACATTCTTTTTAAATTTTAAAGGAAAACATCTTCACCTGTGCTTGCAAAACCTGGTGTGCTAATGAAACTTGATTGAAAACACCTAAAGTTAAATCCTAAAAGCTACTAAGCAAGATTTGAACCTTAAAATTCACCACATCAAAAACAATCTTGCTTGAAAACCACTGGTTGTGCACTCACACACGAATCAATCAATCATTAAGGGCACAACCCATTTAAAGGGCCCATCACATTCCAAAGCACATTCAAACCTAGCCCTAAATAAAACAGAGTAGACGTTGGCCTTAAGGATTGGACTCGCTCTTCAGAACTCAGAACGAGATTATTTTCGATTAATCTGTTTCTACTGTTCAATCTGATGTCTAGCTAGGGGAGCAGAGTCAAATGATCGCGGCTGTGGGGTACACTAGGAACCGGAGGCGCAAGCCGAAGGAAGAACCTTCTCCCCAGTTCCTCCTTCTAACTGGTTGGATTGAACAGACGGAAGTAGATTAAATCGTTCCTTTATCTCAAGACGGGTTTTGAGAGTCTGTAGGTCTGTAGGCTAACCCATTTAAGGACAGGTTTGATTGTTTGTATTGCAGGGCACCTTTCTTCCTCCCGTGTATCATGAATCCTTCCACATATTTCACGCATTCCCGCTCTTTCCCTCCTGTTGTAAATTATCCTCAACATGATGATTATCCCAACTCGTATTGTAATCAACCATCAATTAGTTGGGATTATTCGGATTGGGGATACAATTCCGGACCCCTGTGTTTTGGGTCTAACCCTGAACACTTTGATTCTAATTTCTATCCTTCTTAGAGCTACATCGATTATAGATCGTCTTCCTTTCATGAACAGCATAATACGATCTGCAATCAAGAAGGATACACCGATCCTTACCCATCCTCTGATTTCACTGCCTTTAGGTCATCACCATCTTTTCAACAATCTGAAATGACCTATTATCAGGAAGGGTATAACGAATCTCAATTCGTTAATTCCCCTGCACTGAGCCCAAACCTGCCCAACCCTGAACCAACTTATTTGGTTCAGGTTAACCAGGTTCAAGATAAGGTTCTGGCTAACTTGAGGAATATCATTCAATCTTTAGAAGTTCAACCAATACCTTGCATTCAGAGATTGGAGCCCCTGATTGAAATGATTGATGATTTAAACAAGTCTTTGTTGGATTGGCTCCAGGATATTAAGGATAAGAACCCGGGTGTGTTTCTGCTTGGGAAATTAGCAAAATTGAGGATGAGATTCGTGGTTGCTTTGATTCAATCTTGGAATAATTCCCAGGATGAACCCTCTTCAGGAAAGCTAATGACAGAACCTGCTCAGGCACCTGTTGGGGGGGACACGTGTTACGAGGCTGACCAGACTGAATTAAAGCAACCAATTAAGGATGATCTGATTTCTTCACCTGAGATCCCAGAGCCGGGTTACGAGGAAACGTATGTCTCCTTGGAACAGAAAGTGTCAATTGATTTTGGGACATACATTGATACGGATCCTAATGGTGAAGATTTAAGTTGCGAAGTCTCACGCGAGTTTTCTGAACACGATTTCTGTGAGACGATTGGGCCTAAGGAATCTGATAGATCATTTGATAGCCCAATAATTGAGGAAACTGATCTTATTAGGGCACACATTACGGATCCAGAATCACATTTTCTGGAGGAATCAATTCAATGCCCTGATTATCAGTTACACCCTGTTGAGCTTATTGATGATTCTAATTCTGAGATGATTAGACCCAAGTCAATTTTGATTCTGCCACATCATTTAGACTTGGAGATTTCAGACCGGGTGATGAATATACAAGAGGTCCTGGAATTTGATATGCTAAATGAGGAGGATAGGAGCTGGGAAGTTTTGATTTGGGAAGTTAATTCTGGAGGAAATGGAAGATTGAGTTGAAGGGTTCCTTTTAAGTTGAAACCATCAAATCAGAACCCTTACGACATTTGTTTCGAGGATGTTCAACCCAAGCACACATTCAACGATTATCCTTTTGAGCTTTAATTCTCAGTAACCCGACTTTTTGGTCTTGGGTTGCATCCTCAGAAATCGCAGGCCCGATCTCGCTTACATTTTGATTTTAGGTTTTGGGTAATTTTTATCCAGAACCTAAGATATTCTCGATTATGGGATGTGGGTCTGCACCACAATCTGGTCCACATCTGTGGACCTATGCTGACAGGTCAGAGGAATCTTCTGTTCACTCTAATTCTGACCTGCACATGTGAATTCTTCATTTCTTTTCTTTGTATAGTGTGCCTAGCTGAAGGCACTAAACTCAGCACTTATACAGTTCTTTTTCGTTTTCATCTTGGAGCGGACCTGATATTCACGCAATTCAGGTGCTTTCTACGCTTTTCCACTCTGTTTTATGTCTTTTTAATACAATGAGGACATTGCATTAGATAGGCATGGGGGGGTGGATATTCATCTCTGAATTCATTCGTCAGCTCCGTAGATTTGTTTATTTTCTTTTATAAAAAAAAAAATTTGGAATTAGGAAAGAGAATTTGGGTTTAAGAAAATTTTCAATCTTAGGAAATACTACATTATGATTTGAACACAAAGACCCCTCAGGTCTTTGGACTTAATTAGCCTGTGTATCCACTAAAATGTGGATTTGTTTTTGAGTCCTCGCCATCTTAATTCTATTATAATTGGAATAAATAAGTTTGGGTGATAAGTACACGACTTATCAACCTGCCCTCTGATTTGAGGGAATTTTGAGTTTTAAGCACCTACACACTTTCTTTGCACTGACTCGTTGTTCGGCAATTTTAACGAAAATTAGGTAGCTAATGAACCTTCTAGGGTGATGTGGCTGGCAAGTTATCGTGGGTAACAGCCCATAGGTAGGTTGCTGCCTTTAGGTAAATCTTAGATTAGGGAAGCCACCTACTTAAAAAAAAAAAAGGATAAGGAGAAAAGAACAAAAAGAAATAAGCCACACTTGACCGCATGAGTATGGCTGGCAAGTTGTCGGTGGTAACAGCTCATCGACTGGTTGTCCAGAACCCAGCTCAGAAAATGCACTAAAAATTTCCCAAAACACTTAGGAAGAAGCGGAGAAGTAGAATAAACCGGGGAGATATACACTGGATTCACCCTTGTGTTGACCCTGTAAAAAAATAATAAAAGTAGGGAGAAAGCTACCAGTTGTAAAGATACACTTTTAGGTAGAATTCTGGTTAGGTCACCTAGAGGCGTAGAAATCCGAAGTTCGTTCTAATTGCTGGTCAACGAGTCTATCACAATCACAATAAGATGCTTAAAGCTTAGGGTTCTCATCAAATTTTGGGTGAGTTGAATGGCCGTAGAAAGCCACTCTTAAACCCAAAAATTTGAAAATCAAAAAAATTAGAAAAGAGAAAAAGAGAAAAAGAAATTTTTCTTTTAATAAGGCGAGGGCTTGAAGCGGTCTGGATTTTGGCTGATACCCGGCCACTGTTGTGTCTTTGAAGGTTCAGTTCCTAAGTAGACAATTTCTTAATGATTGAAAATTAACTCAAGTCCAAATAATCTAACCTAATTCTTTTATAAATAGCATATAGTTTTTGCTAGGGACTAGTAAAAGATAGGCATGGGGGTATGATGTAAACACATTTACACTACTTAAGATGTCTATTTATGCATGTTCTTAAGCATAGGATTGCATTTCATGATATAAATATTGCATTACATGCATCATCTTGCATTTAGAATAATTTGAATAAAATGGAGGTTAATTGTCTCCTTTTATGTGGTTGGACAAGGCAAATATTTTATCGGGGCCTCGGATCAAAGATCCAACCGTATGGATGTGATCAGGGAGACGATTGGAGTTCAACGACTCCAAGATCTCCCTAATCAGGCATCCGTAGCATCAGATAGTGACCCGGGAACCCTAGAAGATCAAGGGCCAGGATGGTGTAAATCTGCACTTCAGATGACAAATCCGACAGCACGGATGAATTCGGATTGACGATCATAGCCCAACGACACAAAAATCGAGTCAATCCGACATCCGTGGCACCATCTACAACTTCCAGAAGATGGACGGCCAAGATGGCGCCACGTGGCACCATCTCGGCCGCCCAAACGGCCGCATGCAATCTCAGCAGTCTCTGCATCCACCTTTCCCCGCCGTTGGATTAAGATCCAACGGCTGCGACGCGCCCACGCTGAAGTCAGGCGCTCGACATAAACGCGACCCCAGCGCGTTGGTCGAGCTCTCTAACGTGAAGCGGGGACGCGCGTTTGAGCCTCGCCACGCTGAAATTGGAGTGGTGGCGCGCCTCCGATCGACCGCACGATCGCGATCCAACGGCCGCGCGGCTCAATCAGGATGACGCGCGATTGGACGCCCGCGCGTAATGCGCGATCGCACGCGGGCGGGTGCGCAGCGCAGCGGGCGAAGATGCGTCTTAAGCCGTCCGATCTTGCGATCGAACGGCTGAGACTTCGCGGACGTGCGTAGGCGTTACGCGCACGGGCAGCCGAGTGGGCGCGCGTGGGCGCGGAGGCTACGCCCACGTTGGGGGATTTAGCGACGGTTTTATCCATCACTAAAGACCCCTCATTTATTGTTTTGAAGTTGTAATGTCCATTTTACCCCCACTCCTTGCAACTATAAAAGGAGACCCCCTCCATACAAAATTTTGATCCCTTCTTTCTCTTCTCTACCCCTCCAAAGCTCAAGAGAAGCTTGTCCCACACCCGGGATGCTTCTCGCGAGATAAAGTCCAATTTTCGTTCCCCTTCGAAAGTGTATCCCGCGACGACGACGGCGTGCTGCTTCGTTCCCGTTCTTCTGCTTCGTCCTCCTTCGTCCTGCTTCGTTCTCCTTCATCCAGGCGTCGTCCCATCCGGCTCGTCCTCCAAGCAACCGTCGAGGAGGATTTCTCTCTCCCTATTCTTTTTACTGCTTTCTAGTATAGATTTACTGCTTTCTATATTAATCTACTCGTCCTCCAAGCAATCGTCTAGGAGGACATTTCTCCCTCCATTCTTTTAATGCTTTCTAGAGTAAATTTATCGCTTTCGAGAGTAAGTGTTTTATGCTTTCTAGTTGTAATGAACAATCTCTTCAATGAAAAATTCCTTGTTTATTCTACATCTCATTTTGATTTCTCTGTGTAATATTCTCTTTCTATCTTACTCTCTCTCTCTTCTATTTATTGTAAATAATTAGATAGTTCTAAATTGAATTATTCTGTAACAAATAAAAAGAAACGTGTAGTTTTTAAATCAAACGTCCGCCTCCCTGTGTTCGACCCGGAATTTTAATTTCGGTATAAATTTTATTTGTTGAACACGAATTCTTCATTTTTGAACTACAACGACAGGTTTTCCAAAATCGAACACATTAGCGTAGGTTCGTACACGTTCAACAACCACATCCTTTGGAATTTTGACAGAATGATCTGCCAACTATAACGTGACAGGGGTGGGTTTCAGATTTCCCAAGGAAAATTTTTCGAGCATGATGGTTGGTATAAGATTGATGGAAGATCCTAGATCAAGCAGGACACGATTAAAATTGCAGCCTTGGATGCTACAGGAAATAAGCGGTGTGCCTGGATCTTTCTACTTCAGTGGTAGATTTGACAGTATAGCACAACTCACATGTGGCGAGAAAACCACTGGATTCTTCATTTTCTTTGACTATCGCCTGGGGGTAGTGTAGTCTTTGAAAAATCGGGTGACAGTAGGTATGTGGTCGATAGCCTCTAACAGGGGTACCTTGATTTCAGCATCCCTGAATAAATTACGCAGGTTATCAAAGGCTTGCGTATCCTTTTTCTCGCCTTTGGCTCCCTCAGCAGAGCCTCAGGGAATGGGACTGATTCTGGCACCAATTTGGGTATATCGTCCTCTCGCGAATGCGGTTCGCATCCCGAATGAGAGGGCGATGAAGAAGACGGGCAAGGATCAGGTCGAGGTGGATCGACGGTTTGTTTACCGCTCCTCGTAGTAATCACATTGGAAGATGCTGGTCCAATGCGATCATAAGGCAGAGGAGGGTTCACAATAGGGACATAAGGGTGAGGTGCTGCAGTGGGATTAGCCTGAAATCCCAGTGGAATGCTCGGAGCCTGCAAAATATGATGAACCTGCCCCTGAGAAGGTCGTACCTGTGGTTGAGGACCACGGGGTATGAAATTTCATGGGTTGGGGATAGGTTGGGCTGGAAGAGTGCCCTGAGATCGAGTCGCCATGCGTAGTTGACTGATCTCAGCATTCTGCTGCGCCAATTGGTGCTGAAGAGAGGTCATGTTCTCTTCAAGGCGCTTTGACATTTCCGTCATCATTCGCATCAATTTCTCAAGAGGACTTGATGCGTGTTCTGTTTGCGGTACGTAAGGATCCGATGGCGGATTCGCCATAGGATTAGACTAGGCCCTTGGGATGACGAGTGCAGATGGTCAAATTGGTCCACCCGCGAGGTTTTGGCGCTGCGGGTTGCTAGACCATGCGAAGTTCGGATGATTTCTCCACCCTGGGTTATAAGTGGTAGAGAACGGGTTGTTCCCCAGGGCATAAGCGTCTTCTAAGCTGGAAGACGAGTCGGCATGTAAATACGCATCTGAGCACATGGAGGCTTGGTCCTCCATGTCAAAATACTGGCTTGCAGAAGCCAGATCCACATGACTTACCGAATCGCTCGGTGCGACACTCGTTAAGGAAGATCTCACGGGGTTTCTGGAGATAAGCCTGGTGTTGGAAGAATTGGGATTGTGACGAAGTGGTGAGGTGGGGGTGTTTGCCATAGAACGGGTGGGATTGGCCAGAAGCTCATCTAGCTTCTTGTGCATGATGGAGACTTCATCCAATTTCTGTGCGATAAGGCTAAGATCAGTGGATGAATGGGAGGGTCTCGTGTCAACTTCATGAACGTTACAGGGCAGGCTGGTATGATTAAAGGCGACAATGGAAGCATTGTTCATTGAGTTTTTGCTCATATTTTCAAATAATTTGAATGCTCCATTCTCATTTTTATTCATGAAATTCCCTCCGCAATAAGCGTCTGCAATCTGCTTCAAAGTCTCATTTAGCCCATAATAGAAAATCTGGGCTATATGCCACTTAGGCTGACCGTGGTGCAGACACTTCCTGAGGAGGTCATTATATCTCTCCCATGCCTCATGAAACTGTTCGCTGTTTTGTTGCGTAAAGGAAGTGATAGCACGGTGAAGCACATTGGTTCACCCGATTGGGAAGAACTTCTTGAAAAACGTTGTTCGCATCTCTTCCCAAGAATGAATGGTTCTCCCAAGGGTGCGTAACCATTGCGACGCTTTATCCTGCAACGAAAATGGGAACATTTTCATGAGGACAATAGATAACCCGATGTTTCTTCGTTTAACTGTTTTACCCAATTGGGTTAGGTCTTCCAAATGGAGAAAAGGATCTTCACTTGCAAGACCATGGAAGTGAAAATTTATCAGGCCAATTATATTAGGTTTCAGTTCAAAATCGTCCCTGCCGATGGGGACCCAAATTTGTCCTATGGTCTCTGTAGCAGCGGGATTCTGATAGGAGCTAAGAGACCTAGGCTCCTCCCATTCGGGAGGGTTCTGCATTTCCTCTAATGTTTCCATAATGGCTTCAATTTCTTCATTATACATTTCCATTTGGGCTTGGAGGTGGGTTATGGGATCCAAGGCTCCACCACCTGGTGGGTTTTGAGGGTGGTTTCCTCCCTTGGGATTTGGGGGTGGGCGTGCAGCCATGTTTGTGGAGGAGGATGATGATTCGGCTTCTTTCCTAAAATTATTAGACAATTCAAACAGTTCAGGGTTTTGTGACCTCCTCCCAAACATGCACTACCGCAGGAAGAATTGGGGGGATAAAAAGGGAAAAATAGATGAGAGAAATGACGCCGCAAAGGTACACTTGATGAGAAATCAAGACAATCAAATTCCTAACCTCTACAGTGTGCCCTTAGACCTAAAGATCTAAGTTACCTACTATCACGACCTATGGAACCAAATGAGAGCACCGCGGAACCACCGGGCCAGATTGAAAGGACGTTTGCCCTAGTCTTAGACACCCAATAGCACGCGGGAACCCTCACCAGCACGTAGGCGCTACACGCAAGTAGTTAGACCTCCAATCCTTAATAAGGATCAAGTTGCTACTAGTTTTAGTTAGAGGCTTAGGATCAAGTGCTTCTGGAATGTGAAGGGCGTTATTTACAAGTAATGCCCAAGTGGTTTGTTTTTAGAGAGTGTGTAAACCAAGCATGTAACGGGGAAATCTCCCCGAATTGAAGTTTTAATTGGTGAATGGTTTTTAGAGTTTCAGCCTTAAGTAGTATGGATTTTAGGATTTCTCTGAGTTATCAATTCAACCAATCTCCGGGTTTTGAGAGAATACAAGTTCTTCTAAGCCCAACAAACCCTTCTTCAATGTCAGTTGGTTAATGCATGCTAAAATGCAATGGGCTTCCCTAGATGGAGATTTCTATGTGTAGATGCACGAGTTAATTTTAGATTAGTGTGAAAGGGAGTCAAAGCACTTCAATTCAAGTGCTCCCAATTACCAAAATGATCTTCCACACACACAGCTCAACCACAAGATAAAGAAAATCAAATTGTTGGGGTTGAAGTATTCGGGATCAAATCTTAGGCACGTGAAAGGTCATGGTAGGGTTGGAATCAACTCAATTCCAAGTCTCCCCACCAAAAGTGTGATCCCGAATTGTGAATGAATGAGGCAAGGAGGGGTGGCAGTCAATCTTTTTATTCTTGCCTCACTGAATACTTTACATGGCGAAAGATTCAAGAATCAAGATTCTTCGATCTTCGCTATGCAAAGTTTGGTGGGAATTCTCGGGGCGGTAGGAGTGATGGCAAACAATCAAGCAAGTGATTTTTAGTCCACTTGCCCCATGAAATCCCAAGAAGTTTTTTTTTTTATTAAGGTGACTAAGTTGCTAAGAGAGAGAAACTTACCTATTCAGCAACGTGGGCGAAGCTCCACTGCGGTGTCGGCGACTTCTCGCTCTTGTTCCCACCATGGATCTACCCAAGTCTCTGACTTCCTCTGCTTGCTTCCTCCTTGCAACTGGTTCACCTGCACACCAGCAAACAAAAACACCGTGAAGAGAAGGGTGTGAGAAGAGAAAACCAAAGGAATGGAGTAGGCACTTTACCTCAATGCTTACCTCCCCGGCAACGGTGCCAGAAAAAGTGTGGTCGAGACTCGGATAGGTTGTGTTAATATGGCGAAATTAGCATTGAAGTAAGTATAGTGGTTAACCTAAATCGAGCACAACCATCTTTTTACAAATTTTTTTTTTTTAACCTGGCCTACTTGATTTTATCTTGATCACTTTTAGCCTAAGGTCGAACTCAGTGAGGCAGGATTAGAGGTGAATAAGTTTCTATGCCTTTCCTACAACGAATCTCTTCCGTTTGTTTATTATGTCTTTTGTGTTTTTCTATTTAAGATTTTTTTCTGATAATTTTGTCCTTGAGGTACACCCTCAAAATCAGGTCCTTGGCTTAGAGCCAAATTGTTCTTGGCTTTGAGCCAAATTAGGGTTCCAAAACTGGTCTTGCTATTCGCAAGATCGAGTACCTGCAAGACAAGGATTATCTTTTCTCTTTTACTATGTTTTTTATCTTTTCAATAGCAGGAAACAAAAGAAAAAATAGAAACAAGGTAAATATCGATATATATATTATATATAGGGGTGGGGGTGGAGGTGGAAATGGTGTGCAGTACGATGTCGAGTTGATTGACGTCCAGAAAGACGCAACCAACAGGACGAAGTGCTGCATGGAGTGTAGAATGGATGGGTGGAATGTGTGTGCGGAGATGCTTTCTGTATGCAGGTATCGGGGAATATCAGCAACTGGTGCGGATATTCGCACGATATAACGTGTGGTAGGTGATATGAATGTAAGTATATATTTATATGTAAATATATAGATAGGGTTATAATTATATAGGTGTATATGTAGTTATATATATCTATATATGTATATATATATAGATATGTAAATATATAGATAGATGTATGTATATATATATATATAACTAGATATATATGTATATAGATATATAGATATGTATATATATATTTATATGTATTTATGTATATAGATATATGTAGATAGATATATATAAGTATATATATATATGTATATATATGTATACAAATATATAGATATAAATATATACATGTATATATATATATAAGTATATATATAGGCGTGTACAAGTGAGTGTTTGTGTGTACACATGAGCGTGTACAAGTGTGGTGTGTGTTTGTGTGAGAGAGTGGCTGCTGGAGAGTGAGCGGGAGAGAGAGCTAGAGAGTTAAGTCGTCCGGTGCATGCAGCCGACGTTTGATGGCGTGGATGCGCGCAGGCGTGCGTAGGCGCAAGCACGCAAGGATGCGCACACGCTTTGGAGGACACGGGCACGAGGCTGCAACGCAGCGTACCGCACTACGCAATGGAGTGAATGCGGGCGCGAGCGGGCGTGGGCTCAAACGGATGTGGGCACTAGAGCAGACACTGCAAGTGCAGGTGTATGCAGGAGCAGGCGTGTGGACAGGCTAGAGACGGTTGCGGCGACCGGATAAGTGAGAAACTTTCCGATCACTGCACTGTAGGTACAGTGTTCCGCAGAAATGCGTGAACAGTAGCTACAGTGCTTGCGCTGCGCGAACAACCGGTTGCAGCCAGTTCTACGTGCGCGAGCGCTCTCGCGCTGGCCTGCGCGGGTGGGCTGGAGGCTGCTGCACCGTGCTGCTGCTGCTGAGCTTCAAAGCTCGAGGCTGTGGCAATGGCGTGAGGGCTTTGAGTGGTGGAAGTAGAGAAAGAACCCACCACGCCCACCTGCTCTTGGATGAGCTGGGTGGTGGTGGAGCTCGCAGTGGTGGTCGTGGACCACTGTGACCCTACTCATGCTCGCAGCGTATCTCTTCAGTGGAAGATATGCTGCGCATGGAGGGGAGAAAGGGAGGAGATGGCCAGGAGGAAGGGGCTGCTGTGTGTATCTGGACCAGGCTCCCTTTCTCAAGGAAGCGAGGAGGGCTTTTTAAAGGAGATTGAGGCATGCACAGCCATGCCCTGGGCGTGCATGCCTAGCCATGTAGCGGCAGGGCATGCATTGGCAGAGAATGGAGTCAAGAAGAGAAAGCCATGCCCTGCAGCCGCGCGGAGAAGAAGAAATTCAAAGCCAATAAAAAATGAAGATGGTGATTTTGCGAGGCAGCACTTGAGGAATACGTTAATTACAAGGCCAATTATTCACTTTCCTCCCCTCTCAATTAAATCCATGCATGTGTTAATTTTACAAATGCAACTATGGCTACCTAATATGTAATGGCAATGCTAGGAAATAACACAAGATGGCATTTTTATTGGTGTATTTTTGCTGTGCAATCAAGGGTCCCATGCTTGGAAGCCTATCTTCCAAGCATAGGAGTCCCTGCCAGTGCCTATAAATTAACCCCCAACTCTGGTCGCACCTCCTCAGCTCGACTTGGCTGGAATTCCACCTCAATTTCCTCTTCTTCTCCTCTGGTCAAGGGGTCCAGCGAGCTCCGGTGAGGCCCCCTCCTCTTCCTCGTCGCTCTGCCACAAAACCAGTGGTAGAGCTGTCCTCCTCATCCTCCTCCGCGTCACGCAACACCTGCGCGAGCAGCCCTGGCCCCGTCGTCACCACCGTCTTCCTCCACTGGACGCTTTCATCTCCGGAGACAGCAGGTACTGCCAGCCGCATTCTCACCATCTTCATCCACTTAGTTAGGTTAAAACTGTTCATCTCTATCCCCTCTTTCATTTCCCTCATCTTATTTCACCAAATGCTCCTCAACCGCCGCTATCCACCACCATCTTCTTCATCTCCGGCCACCCTTCGGCGAGACGCTCTCATCACTCCGTAGCCCCACACGTCTCACCAACCACCGCATAACCTCCGCCACACTTCACTGAATATCCTCCGCTCATCCACAGACCCTCTACACCGCCACAGCTGTCCCTCGACCAAACCCATCCGGTCGGCCACAGAGCGACCTAGGCATGCATGCCTAGGCCACTCCGCGGCCTGCCACCTACCGCCTCACCTTCACTGTGACATGGCGAAGGTGCTCCTGTGGTCTGATTGAGCCGCAAGGCCCTTTTTGTGTCCGGCAGGGTTTGTGCTCCAGCCGCCATTAATGGTGACTCGAGGAGGTTGCAAGCTCGTCCCAGGCTACAGTGCTCCAGGATTCCATGTCCAGCAGACTCGGGGAGGCCTCGCGAAGTCATCTGTTCCAGAGAGAGGCGCTGTGAAGCCTGCAGTGCTGCAATTGGAGGACGGTCTCCTGCGAGTGCACGAGAAAGAGCGGGGTAACAATAGTCTCACCTCGGTAAGCAGTAACGTCATTGAGTGGTTTAAATTGATTTTATGCTATCGGCCAGTTGCCTCCGATAACACATGGGGTGAGGTCCCTCACCTATACACAACTCCTCGTCCGTGAGCTCATCACACGGATCTGGTGACCCGACCTAATACACTCCTGAGCACTCTTCGCGCACCACACCCACACTGGTGCACCTGGACCCAGGCACACGACCCCGACCCGATTACCTGGCTCTAGGAGAGCGTGCTGAAGAGTGATACACAAAGACAGAGAGACGTGGGTGTGGGTAGAGGGATAGGTTTTGCTCTCCTTGGTTTGTGAAGGGAAGGAACTGAAGAAGGAAGCAGGGACTTAGCTGCTGCAAGCGAAGGAAAAGAAGAAGGAAGGAAGCTTCGCAGAGGAAAAAGAGAAAGGCAAGGCAGAGGGAAGAGGCGAAGCCAAAGAGAAGAGGAACTGAAGAAGAAAGAAGAAATAAAGAAAGGTAAAGACAAGCAGAAGAAGAAGAGAAAGCAGAGCCAAGGAAGAAGAAGAAGACCTGCAGAGAAAAATAAGAAGAAAGAAGTAAGGCAAGAGAACTATAAAGAAGAAATAAGGAAGAAGAAGCACAAAGAAGAAAGGAAGAAAATCAGAAGAAGAAGAACAAGTTAGGAGGAAACATCTTTTTAAGACGTCCAAATTCCTTCCTTTTTGCCATAATTAACTTTTAAACTCATGCATATATATTTTGAATTAAGTTTTGAGTAATTAAGTGTTCAATTACATTCGTGAGATTAGTAATAAATTCCAATTGCTCCCTATGTTTGACCTCGGATACTTAGGTTTTCGAGTAATAAATTTTTATTTGTTGACAACGCTTGATCACCTATACTACGACGTAACTAATTGTTAAAACATGATCAAGACACGTCAACACTCTCCCTCTCTACTTCAATTCCACTTACTTAGATCTCACTTTCAACAGCTGCTCATCTCTCGACCCCATCGTCTTCCTCATGGCTGGCACGAGCTTCGATGAGCTCGCATCGATTCCACACACACACATCCTCCCTTCTATTACCACCACAACCTTCCACGACTTCCAACAACCAAAAGCCCCAAGTTTATTGGGGTCTTTTGGCCACTGAAGCTCCTCCCTGAACACACCCACACTCCACTTAAAACTCCACCTTTGCCAGACCTCCAACACCACTCAAATCACCCCACCCATGCCATCACGTCCCTCTTCTCATGGTAAGGCCTTTGAGCTATTTTGATTGGGTCGTGAGGCCATATTCTTGCTTTTCAGGTCTTCGTCGAGCGTCAGCTACCGCCTCCATATTCATCAACTCCTTTTTCGTGCTCCGATCAACCCAGACTTTGCCTCCACCTTGAGCACTTGCAGAACACTCCTTGAAGAGCTCCAAGTCTTCAATCGAGAGCAAGCAGTGATGTAGTAGCCTTTTGAAGTCTTCACCTACAGCTATGCATAAAGGAAGGTGCTGCTCTTTACTCCCACATCGTGTGAGAAAGAGCTAGTGATAGCGGATAAATTAAATCGCTACCAGTAGTGGTCTACCTTGACACAGCGGGGGTGAGGTCCCTGTCTCACACGTCGCACACGCCTTGCCCACCATGCACGCCGGTGGGCCTGGTCACTATTCACACCCAATTACCTGACATTGTGCTTGGCTGAATACCCAGATAAGCAAAGAAGAAAATCTGAGGAGGGGAGAGGTTTTTGGCACTACTGTTGCCTCATGATTTATGCCCCCTCACTCAACACTTAGGCATTGCGAGGACTGTGTGCCTTGCTCTTGTGAGACCCTTGTGTCTCTCTACTGCTGTTGTTGCCTTGGCTTTTGCTGAGGCTTGAGGTTAAGGCATCTGAGCTTTTGCCCTATCGTCTGAGGCATTGAGTTGGTTTTGATCTACTAGTTACTGTGGATACATTTACTTGGATACCTGATTGCATCTACTGTTCATATATTTGAGTTAATTGTAGAGCTTAACATTAGGGTTAAATTGGTGGTTCAAACCACCATTTTAACCCCATCTTTTTGCATTTTACTCTTGAGATATTATTCTGATATAAATTGAGCATTGTTTTGATTCTAATTGCATCTTATTCTTGATATTGTGATTAATTGATTGAAATTGCCAAATTGCTCCCTGCGAATGACCTCAGACTCACGTTGATTTCAAGTTTGATAAATTGAACTGTTGAATTGCTTTTATTGACTGTGCTACAACGCGTGCTTTCTTAAAACTCGGTGAAATCGATGCAACAACCCCCCATCCTTCCATGATCAAGGGAAGCCAAGACATAGCCAGTGAAACCCTTCTTCCTCCTTCTCTAGCCAACCACATCATCAACTATGGTGACTACCTCCGCCCTCCTTCTTTGGCCATCCAACCATCAAATTGGATAGCCCTCTGTCTCCCTCTCTCTCTTATACCTCTCACAGGTCACAGTAAAGGCCCTCAACACCTTCATCGTCGTTGTACTCCCTCGTCATCGCCTTCGTCTTCTTTGCGTCAGGCTGGTCAACGCCGAATGCATCCCTATCCCTTGCTCCCCCTAAGTTCCCTCAAACTCTTCCTCACCCTCTCTAAGTCACTTCTACACTCTTAGTTCCTAGTTTTAACCACTCTACATGCCTCCCCCATACAGTCTTGACAACGGCCAGCATGAGCTCCAGCGAGCTCGTGCCGGTGCCACATCGTACCAAATCCACCGCCGTCACTTCCTACACCTCTGCCTCATCTCCTAGAATAAAAGCCCTCAAGAAATTGAGGGCCTTGACTCTTATTTTGGCTAATCGAACACCCCCACTCTTCGTCACCCTCTCTGACACCGGCTGGTCGCCACGCACACGCACACTCCAAATCACCACCACCTTCACACTCTTCGTGTTTAGGTGAAGCTTCTGAGCTATTTTGATTGGGCTGAGAGAACATTTTTCTTGAATTTCAGGTTTGCCGAATCACCGACTACCTCCGCCACTCCACCATTGTATGTTGTTGTCTACCATCTTCGGACCATGCTACTCCACCCAATAGAGGGGAACTCATCCACTGCAATGTCCTAGGTCTTCAATTGGAAGAAGAACAAAGCAGCAGCAGCATTTGCATCTACACCTGTAGCTACACACGTGTGAAGGAGCCCTCAACTTGGTCCCACATCAAGGACTTTTAGAATTTTTTCGGACATATAATGATTTTGCACCACTGCTTGGCTGCCTCGACACAAAGGGGTGAGATCCCTCCTCATGCTTGCACACTCACCCACTATTCATGCTGGTGGGTCTAGTCCCCTACTCTCGACTCAATTACTCGGTTACTATTACTTGTATACTCTGACTCGAATCTGAGGAAAGAGAAAGGAAAATCTAAGCGGGGAGGGGGGGTGGTTTTGCACTATAGCACCTCGAGGTGTGTGCCAACACTTAGTCAATTTTTAAGATTTGAGGGCTAATGTGCTTGGTGGTTAAGGCGTCTGACCTTGGCCTCCGATGTATGACCTTGGTTGAGGATTACTGTGGACTTATTGGTGCTTGGTCTGACATGGATAAGTGATTGAGGCTACTGTTGAGATATTTGGCTCTAATTGTGGTTTGAGATATTGAGTATTGTTGGGATTTGTTCTTAATTGTAAGGCTAAATTGATGGTTTCAACCACCATTTTTAGTCCTTTATTTGTATTTTTTTTGTCCCTACCTCTTGAGAGACATTATTGCTTTTTATTGAATATCATTTTAGTTATTTGATTCAGTTGCATTATTATCTTTGATTTTTATGGTTAGTGGATTGATTTGTTACATTTGCTCTCTGCGAACGACCTCAGAACTCACAATTTTTTGAGCATTATAAATTCAAATGTTGTATCAATTTTCATCACCATATTATGACGTGATATTTTCCTACATACGATGATTTTTGACCCTAATAGTCGCACGCACAGCACACTCAACTAAACAATACCCCACCACCACCAAAACCTTCCTTTCAATCCGTAGATCAAAACCCTAAGGAAATTTGGAGCTTCAATCTATGAATCTGTACCTCAAACGATGCACACTTCCGTCGACCACCTCAACGTCGTCCGACCACATCCATCCACCATTCATCAAATCACAACACCATATGCTTCGCCACATCACTGCGAAGCTTCCTAGCTATTTGACCTTGGCCCTAGGGTCATATTTCTTGTTTAGGTGCTTCACGCTGTCAATACCATCGTTGCCACTGTCTGCCACTTTCCAATGTCCACCAACCTCGATACAACCTTCAAGAGCTGCGAAACATTTTTACGAAGCCTTCTAGGCTTTGAATTAGAAGGGAAAGCTACAGTAGCAGCCTTAATTGCTCAAGATCCATCACTTGCTGCACGCATGAGAAAACTTCAAGAGATAGTGCCACATCATGCCCTTTTAAATTTGAAATGAGTATTTAATGATTTTGGCTCATATGTTGTTCTCCTTCGAGACATGAGTCAGGTCCCACCCTCACAAGCCACGTACACCTTCACCCATGCCCACATGCACGCAAGCTTAGGCCGATCTGGGTCGGTTTGAATTGTTCTGATTTGGGTTTGAACAGTGAATTGGGTCTAGTCTGAGAGAAACTTTGTGAGAGAGCAGAGGGGTTTTTGGTTTTGAGATCTGTGCCTAAGCACTTAGGCAAAATTTAAAGCGCTCTGGCTTTAAACGGTTAAGCCGTCTATGGCTTTGTTGAGACATTTGATCAGAAGCTTTGTAGGGCTCAGAGTTTGACTTGAAAATATGGCTAAGTGTTAAGAAAAGAAGAAGAGACATTGATACTAAGTTTGGAAGAGGAGAGCCTAAGTGTTAACTAATTAATTGGTGGTTTCAATCACCACTTATTGAGCTCTTCATCATATTTTTGATTATCAATCTTTAGATACAATTTGGATCCTTATTGGATACATTTTTAGTCGATTATTCATTGCATATATTCTTCCTATGGTTGTTGATTAATGTGCTCATTGAAATCTTTTGATTAGTGGTTGAATTCCAATTTTGCTCCCTATGAACAACCTCGGAACTCACATTTTTCAAGCACTACAAATTTAAGTGTTATGCTTTTATCGCCTATACTACAATGCATCCCTTTTCTAAAACACAATAAAAGCGCTTTAACACTACTCAATTCTAATGCTTGGGATTGAGTGCTTTTGAATGTGATGGGCATTAGGGGGAATTTACCCTATAATCAATTGATAATATGTAAGTGCAGTGGAAAACAACACAAACAAGGCCTTGATTTTAGGGATGAACACGTTTTAAGGTTTAACCTTGTTTAAAGAATTTTATGGGTTTTTTCTTGAGACTTTTAAGATCAAACAAGTATCAAGTTCAAGCAACCATGTTTTCAAGCACTTTTGAGTGGGTGAAGATCTCCTCCTTTGGTATTTAAGTCTAAAAATATTTATGCAATGGATGTACTTGATTTCAAGAAGAATTTTTTCAATAAAAATCACACCAACTAAAGGCAATTAATGCAATTTGCCTTAGGATATACTTCTACTCAAATATTGATTTTAGGGCAATGAATTTTATTTTTAATTAGATGTGGTGTGATTACCATTGGATGGCTTGGCGAGGGAGAGGCTTTGGCGATTGGTGATGAGAGACTCATCATGGCCCTTAAATACCCTAAATTAACTAGTTTCCCTAATTAATTAGCTAGGAATATGTCTATTTAGGGTTTAATTATAATATAAGGGACAATATATTAAAGGACCACAAAATAAGTTAATAATACCAAATTAAATGTCAATTAATGTTATTGATAATTTAAATAATAATTTGGACTCAAATTATAAATATTTAGCTACCTAATTAACATTTAATTTAACATTATAAATATTTAACACTAAGTATGTAATAACATAAGTAACTTAATTAATTAAATAAATAAAATTAAATGGGTCAAAAATGTAAATTCAAGGCATTTATATAATATTTATCTAATTTATAATTATATATAAAAATTTGGAAAAGAATTAAATTAAATTTAACTTAAAATGCCTCAGATTACATTTTTGGTCCTTACGATTCATTTCAATCGAGTCCTTTTCTTTCAATAAGGTCCTTAGTTTTTATTGCATTTTCATCCCTGTGAGCATAGCGTCTTCTTCCTCTCTTCTTCTTCTTCCTTGCACTGGATGGTGACGATAGTCGATCACCACACCGCTTGATCACCGCCCATCCACCATCACAACTCTTTCGTCAAGCTTCTAAAGCTTCAGCTCACCTTCCTCTCCTCATCCAACAGTGTGGATGCACCATTAATCCTAATTAGGTTAGGCATTTAAGGTCACTGACGTCGGAGATGACACCGGTGGTTACCTTGCACCTAGACCTCCATCTGTCCAGGTACAGCCCCCTCTACCACCACCGCAACCTATTTAAAACCCTCCACCCCTCCGATTTCAGGGGTCGGTTCCCTTTCTTCTTCTCCCACTGAGTCGACGATAGGCTATTCGTCGAACCTACTCCTCCGACCTCTCACCTCTCTATCATAGCATCTCCGTCAGAGGCATTTGCCTTCCTCACCCCCTCTTCCTCTCATGTGGCCGTGACAAGGCTTGAGAGCGCACCGCCACACACTCTCTCTCTGCTTCCTTTCTACGAAGATCTTCCCTGAACCCTCTGATTTCGTCCTCCATTATGCGGCTATCGGTGGAGATCCCTCGCCCTCACTTCGTCTAGGTAAGAGTAGATTAGCTAGGCTTAATTAGGTTAGCTTAGGTAGATTAATTAGCTTAGTTTAGTTATATTTCTAGACTTTCTTCTCCAGCTACAGTTAGGTCAATTCCGACCTTGCTGGACCTCAATCCATCAATTCAATTACCTGCACACCTTCCTATACTTCTCATGATCATTTTCAGCTTCTTTTCCCTCATTTATACCAGTTGGTGTGCCTAATTCACCTTCACCTTCATAGGTGACCTCCGGTATCCATGGCGAAGGCCCCAATCTTAGACCGCACTCACTAGGGCCCTCCATCACCTAAACAGCATCTAAGGGCCCCGTTCGATGTATTAATTTGATCAACACCTATATCAAAAATGCACAATTTCACATTTCAACCTCTGACCTGCTGTCAATGGCGAGCTCAGAGGAGTTTATTCGCATAATTAATCATGTTTTCACCATCGCCTCATGTCACTAAGTATTTTCCCTAGCTCAATTGAGAGAGAGGAGTCAATCTGAGTTCCAGTGAACTCATATTGCACCTTCACTGAACTCGAAGCTTATCCTCTGAATTGATCCTTAATTGCTATAATTGATAAGCTCTTGAGGTTTCTTATGGCTTTAGGAAGATTCTGAGACCCTTTATGGACAATTTCATGGAATGTTGAACTCCGTTCCCGTATTTCTAGACTAAGTTTGAGCTTTAGCCCTTGGTAAGCCCTAGGAAACTCCAAATTGATTACTTTTGACTTAGGGATTAATTTTCAAGACCTAGAAGTGTATTTTAATGTTTGGAGCTCTTATTTGAACTTCATCTTCTTCGACTCCAGCAGAGTTGGAGAGGCAGATCCATTAGAAATAAGCTCATGAATTCTATTCCAGAAGCTTGAGAGATACCTACTGAGTTCATCCATGGCCTTTATTGGGACTGAAACCTTCTAGGAATCTCCATCGAACAAACCTCCTTTTCTCCTCAAGCGGTGATGCTTGAGAACACCTCTAGACCTAACAAAACATGATTTTAAGGTGCTGAGCAAATTCCTGTGGTGGAATTAAGTCGATTCAGGACTTAAATTGGAACTATGAAGCCATGGAGCAGAAAGTCAAACTTCAAGCCCATTATGTCAAAATTGAGTTGAATCTGAGGAATTTAGGCTTGATTTCATGATTTAATGAGTCGATTGAGATCATGGAATGGTTTAGAATTTGGTATAAGTGATTTGACCATGTTTAATTGAGGTTTAATGAAAATTCAACCTACTGTGCATTTTGGGTTGTTTTAGAACCCAAACACTGTTTGCAGTGTTTTAGTTGAGTTGCAAACTTAAATCCTACCCAGATCTCCTGTTTAGGACCTTTAAAATTGATTCAGACCTTTTCTTGAGATTGATTTCTCTTTGTTGGATGAATTCTGAGCTCAATTAGAGCTCTATGCTTCTAGAACAAAGCTCTTGAGCTTCTACTGCTTTTTGAGCCTCTTCTAGGCTTCTTTTTCTCTCCAATATGCATGGAATACCTTACTAAAGGTGTTCAGACCCTCAATCGAAGGCAACACCTCATTCTGCAGGTCATAAGACTTGAAGACCTTATTTGCAGGCATAAATGGCCGTGCAAAATAGCCATTTTCGACCATCAAATCCATGGACCAATCCTGTTCAAAGCATCAAATTGATGCATGAATCTTGTAGAGCATCTGAACAGCTCTTGATTGAGCCTTTACTCGATTAATTTGGTAAACTGAGCTGCTAGGATTCGCCAGGCAAAGTTCAGCCTGGAACAGCTGAAGAAGGTCCTACCTCGGGAATTATGGAGTGCGCAACTTGGGATAAATTGTATTTATGCTATGACCCCCTCGGTCGTCAGCGCAGGGTGCGAAATGAATTGAACAAGTGTACAAGTGCATGGGTAGGCACGTGCCTGTGCGTGGGGGTGTGCACCTATGTGCATGCATGGGCCTGAGTGTAGGTGTGGATGTGTGTGGACTTGATTAAGCCTGGTACTGTGCATTGATAAAAATAAATGAAATCCACCTTAAATAAACCAGACCCGAGCTCAAGTAGGGTCTGGTCACGCCCTAGTGGGTGTTGTGTATCCCCGAACGAGCTTGGGTTTCCCATTAAAAATCTAATTTTTATAATTGAAGAGTAAATGGGTTAAGTTAGTGAAAATTTGGGTAGGTGTGGACATAAGGCACAGTAAAGAAGAAGAAAAAATAGAGGAAAACAAAGATGGCTTAAGGAGAGTTAAAGAAGAAGAAGAGGGATTGAAAAGAGTTAATAAAGACAGAGAGTTGAGTTAGTAGAAAAGGTAGAGAGAGAGTGATGGAATAAGATGAGAGAAGGTGGAGAGATGAAGAAAATGACAGGAGTGAAATGAGAAGAATCAGACGTCCAACTTACACATCAGAAGTCCAATTTTACCTTTTAAGTCGTTTAACATTTTCTTTAGATGTCTGATTCAGGGCTGAAGCTACTATATTACATTTTTTTGAGTTTTTAATGTTGTAATGGGCATGATAATTCTTGTAATTTCAATTCCTTGCCTTATATTGTTGTACGAGATTGTAATAAACAATATTTACTTGGTTTTAAGTGACAAATATTTCTTATAAACTTGTTTCTTCTTAATGGAATATTGTATACTTTTAATTGATTAATCTTTTGTGAAAATATTCATGTGCTTAAAGTATTATTAATTATAATCTAATTGATTAATGATTGTTAATTATTCATTAAAAGTTAATGGTGAATAAGGATTTAATTATGCCTCCTAGTGAATGACCTGGACTCAATTAGTTAAAAAAAAAACTTACAAATCTAAAATGTTAGGCTAACTTGACCCTATACTACATTCACAACATTAATTTGAGTTAACCTAAGTTACATTCTTGTGTAATTAATTAAGTCTAGTTAACTTAATTAACTGCGTTGAAAATTAACGCATCATTTTAATGACACCGTTGCCGGGGAGGTAACTGTAATTTATATTTGCCATTATTTGTAATTTGTAAATAATTCCTTTTACTAATTAGCTCTATTTTGTTTTGTCTCTGTCTTCCTTTCAAGGATATCTTCGTGGGTATTCTCAGGAAAGGAGCCGAGTTTTCTTTTCCTGTTTCTATTTTCGTATTCCCATTATACATACCCATTGTGAGTATTTCTTTACCTTAGTCTTTAGTGTAGATTTATATTGTTTCATTTAGTTAGAAAAATTAAAAAATACAAAAATACTCATCCTTTCTATCTAGCAGCAGCATGTTTTAGGCATACACTCCTACGAGTGCACATACCTTCTAGTTTATACGCAATCTAACTTGGGATTTTATTCTCTGTTATCTCGCATCAGCGAGAAAACACGTGCAAAAACCCACGTAGATCCCTGTCGTGGAGTAATAAGCAAGACCATATATTTGTGTAAAAGGACATAAAAAGTGGTCACATTACTACTTTCTATCATTGTTTGTAAAAAATTAACTAAAAAGAGGACTTTTAAAACTTGTGACATATATCTGTTTGCAGATTGCATGTGGGGTTTTTATCGATTATGTCTGTTGCATGCTATCGCATTCACAATGCGATCACTAGTCACACCAGTCTATATTTTCTACCTCTCCTCTTTGCACCTCTTAGGACTTTGGTCGAAGATCAACAAGTCTATCTCACTACTAAAGCCCTAGGGAAACAATAGTGAGCCATCTCAATCCTAGACCTTAGACCTTTGAGCCTTAAGGATACACACCTGCGTAGACACATTCTAGGGCACGTATTTTGGATTGATACTATATTTGTTTGCGTCAAATCTACTTTCTACGTATTCTAGGATTCTTCTTTTCCTTTGAAAAGAAGAACAACCTGCTTTTGCACTATTTTTTGGGTTTTGCTTGTCGCTGTTTTATCTCAGTGCTGTGACTGTGCCTTTGCACATTTTTTCTGGTTTATGCACGGGAGGCGATCCCTGAAACTACCTCTCCTATCTCCTTTGACAGGTCTACCTAGACTGGTTGCACTGAAGCAACCAACTATTTTCTTGTCTGCTACATCTGCATTTTCTGCATTTGATCCTATGGACCAAACGCAGAATCTAAATCTCGAGATCCCTTCTTCTGGTCAAGGGGAGATGCCGCCTTTTGATATCCATGAAGCACTCCTGATCTAGAATTTACTGATGCTCAAGCAGAACCGTCAAATTAATCTATTGACAGCTACTCTTCAGAATCTGCAGAATCACCAAACCTGTCCTCCTCGACCTGAGGTGGGTTTTGAAAACCCTAATTTCCTGAATCCACCTCGTCCTAAACCTCTACTCCGAGACTACTATAATCCATCTAATGCACAAGTAGAGCCTAATGTTAGGATTCCCGTTGGGGAAAATGACCCAGAGTAAAAGTCAAATATTATAGGTTTAATCCGACACTTTCACGGGTTTGCATCCGAGGATCCATCCCAACACATAGAAGATATTAAAAATCTATCTCAGACTCTTGGTCCTCGAAATCAGAACTGGGAAATCCTATTCATGAAGATGTTCTCCTTTAGCCTTAAGGATAAGATGTTCTCCTTTAGCCTTAAGGATAAGGCTGCCTACTGGTACAGAACGATTGCATGACCTATATCTACTTGGAAGGAACTTGAATTTGCATTCTTGAAGAAATTCTTCATTATAGGTCGCACCAATGCACTAAGGCGAGCCATCACTACTTTTACTTAGAATCAAGGAGAACCAATTCATGAATTGCAAAGGAAATGCCCACATCACAACATCCCTCGCTAGCAGTTAGTGCACATCTTTTATTATGAATTGCAAGAGAGCATTCGCAATCTGGTCAATGCCTCTTGTGGAGGGAATTTCTTGAATCGCGATGAAGAATCCACCTCAAAACTATTTGAAGGGATGGAGGAAAACTCGATCAACAATGCCTCAATTTCACCATTCGCGCGAGGAATCTCAACTTTGCATCTAAATCTGCATCAGAAGGGCATTCATGAGATCAGGAACCCATCCAATTCTAAGGATTTAGAGATAATTGCAGAAAAATAGGACAAAGTTGATATCGTAGCGAAGCATCTCAATGAGGTTAGAAATACGATGAAGACTCTTATGCCTCTATTCGCTATGCAAAATCCCACGCATTTACTTGATTCACAAATTCTCGAGGGGAGGGAATTTGTGAATAATTTAGATTCTAGAGATCCATCTTCCTTGGGTTTTCTATCTACTCTACACCAACCCAAGCAGGCACCTTTGTCCCACAATCTTACCCACCTCTATCCACACCCTTTACTATTGCAAAAAACACATCATATCATCTTGATTTACATGCCATACAGGAAAGCATTTGAAGATCAAACCCATATTCAAATACATATAATCTTGGATGGAGAAACCACCCAAATTTCTCTTGGGTTGACCAAAATCAAAGACCTTCATATCAAAATCAGACCCATCAAAACTTGCCTTGATTGCCTTCTCAGCAACCAAATGCGAGGTCGATTCATGCGAGTACGTAGAACTACTCAGGGCCAAATAGAGAAATGCAGCTCGATCAAATTTTGCGAGCTATTATAGAGAATCAATGATAGAATGCTAAAGCTGTCGCTGAGATCCAAAGGCATGTAAGGTAGAATTGGCTGATTTACGAAATCAAATCGCGCTTTCGACTGAATCTCGTTAGCCAGGTACTCTTCCGTCTCAGCCAGTTCTAAATCCTAGGAATCTGCAAAACCCTAAGCAACATCAGGGCCAAGTATACTTCATCAATCAGGCCTTTGATTTAAATCAAAACCCACCCTCTGCACCTCTCGAAAGTGACTTACCAAACCCGCATCAGCAACCCTTGTACCAAAATGATCCACCTATAATCCCAAATCAGAACTGACTTTGCTAATCTTCTGACTTAGTAGAAATCACTTATCATTGCCTCAATCTTTAATATTCTTTATCTCAACCCAAATCTGATCTATCATTCACGAGATCGACTCTAATCTTTCTGAGATTTTTCACAAGAATCTAATTTTTGTTCTGCAAGATCTGTTTTAAGCAGAAATTAGGGCTAGTTTTATCTGGGTGGTTTTATCTATTTTCCTATTTTGTTGAGTTAATTCTTCCATAACTTCTTTGTTTTTACCATATCTATCCATTACAGGAGTTCTTTACTAGGGTTTACACCTAGATGAAGGCGTAAAACTTAGCACCTTGTATATAGTTATTTCCTCTTTTTCCACACTTTTCTCTACCTATACACTTGAGTCTGTACCTGATTTGTCACTTCTTTATCTGTCTTACCCTTCACTTAGTCCGACTAACCACTCTGACTTAGGTCAGAATAAAAATCGTCTGCACACAAATCTTTGATCTCCTCTATCCAACTCCTTCCATCACCCTATACTAAGTGAAGTGTAAATCTTTTTCCACCCTTCTTACAATGACATTGTAATATTTTAGCTTGGGGGCTATGAAGTGAAAATTTTACTCTAAGTGTAATGGTAAATAAAAGTAAAAATATGAAAATTAAAAAATATATAAATTCACAAAAATAAAATAAAATAATAGAAAAGCCAAAAATACCTTAAAATTTTGAAAATTTTGGAAAAAATCATAAAAATATAAAAATTTTATAAAGCATAAAAACAAAAATATACAAATACAAAATTTAAAAATACATAAAACCATAAAAATAATAATAGGGGGTTGTAATTTTTCTTAAGAAGAAAAAGAAGACACAAAAGCATATATATACTTATTTATATTAGTAATTAAAAGCTTAATTTTTCTTTTAGGTCAGAAATCGAAAATATATATATTTTGTAAATAGTAATTTATATGAGCATTGAACACTTACTTGGACTTTTACTTAAATACCTTTTCAAAACACGTATTTGTTTTGTGAAATTTTGAACTGGATTTCTTTGAGTTAGAGTCTGAAACCCTAAGATCTATTTTTCTATTCTTAACCCTGAAACAATGAAATTAAGATGTATTAAGTTTTGAGACTTAAATTTTGGAATTAAATTATAACTTTCTTGGTCAATTAGACTAAGTTAAATCCTTTTGCTTTTTGAATATCTATTTTTACCACCAAGTTAAAGTGAAAAGGCTAGAGACCTAGCATTAATTAAGTAAAAAGTTGGTAGAATTCTTAGCCATAAGGTCTATCAGGCTATAGTTAGCTTAATCAACTAGGAACATTCGGCTAAACTTGGCGAGTTGTGTCTTAACAGATCCTGCAAGAGGATACTAATGGTTTAAGGGACCTGAGAGTGAATGGTTTTGCTATCCAAGCTATAGTTTGAGAGCTAAGTAACCTAAGCATCCAAAATTCACACACATAGAGTTGTCTTGTTGGCATCTAAGACCGTGAAAATATAGAGGTTAAGAGATTGATTCTAAATCCTCTTTAGTCTAAGGATTTCTGTGGGGTAGCCCTTGAAAGGGTGAAGGATGTGCCACTCACATTGAAAAAGGATATGGAGTATTATATTAGTAAGAAAAATGAGGAGGAGAAAAATAAATAAAAAAGAAAATAAAAAAATACACCCTGTAGTTAAGCATCTCGGTACAAATAGATGCTTATGCAGTTTTATCCATTAAATAAAGCATCTCGGTACAAATGGATGCTACCCTTTCCTCCATTAAATAAAAGAACACCTTGCTACATATGGGTGTTTTATCCTATAGAAAAAGTTGAAAACAATATGTAGATAAAAATTAGGAATAAGAGACCTAGTGGTCCACCAGGGAGATATATACAAAAAGTGTTGACCTCGGGATAGAAAACTGGTAAGGAAAAAGCAACCAAATCTATGTAAGGCCAAGTCAAAGGCTTGAATTGGAATAACCTAGATTGGAAAATGATGTCTTAAGATCTGGATTTTTGCAACTTCGGATGCCTTTAGAGCAATTCTACTCATGAGCATAAATGCTTTAAAATCATAGCTACTAAACCTTTGCATTAGGCAGTGAAGCCTAAGAAATCGGGTTTTGAGAACTAGCAGTTGAGGCCTAAAAGAGAAAGATTGACAAAACCCTAGGTCTAGAAGTCTGTCCTTGGTGATGTGGACTGGTTGGTTAAGGATTTTACCATCTCTGTGTTTGGTTAATAAAGGGTGTCTAGTTAAATTGCAAAAGCTAGGTTGATAAAAATCAGATTTCACAAACCTAACAATTAACTTAAGTCAGTTGAATTTTTGAGTTAGAATTTAAGTTCCAATCTTGGGCTTTTGTTTTCTTAATCATATTGGCATCTTAGTTTCTAGGGTTGAGAGCAAATACAGAGAATAAGAGGGTTTTTTGAATTCTGATCTTAAGGAACTTCCCATCAAAGATTCTGTTTTTAACGAATACGTACTTTTGAGAAGTAATTAAGTTTTTGAGTTTAAGTAAGTTGATTCCCACAAATGCTCTACATATTTATGGGTATTTATTTTCAAAAAAATATAAAAATCTAAAAATTTGAAGATCGAAAAATTCTGACCTAAGCATTCCTCTATTTAGATTTATTTATTATAATTTAGACACCCTGGTGCTTAAATCATCATATTTCTTGGTTAATTTTACTATGGACTAGTAGAACATTGGCTTGTGGGTATGATGAGAGACTCATCATGGCTCTTAAATACCCCTAATTAACTTGTTTCCCTAGTTAATTAGCTAGGAATATGTCTATTTAGGGTTTAATTATAATATAAGGGACAATATATTAAAAGACCATAAAATAAGTTAATAATACTAAATTAAATGTCAATTAATGTTATTAATAATTTAAATAATAATTTGGACTCGAATTATAAATATTTAGCTACCTAATTAATATTAAATTTAACACTAAGTATGTAATAACTTAAGTAACTTAATTAATTAAATAAATAAAAATAAATGGGTCAAAAATGTAAATTCAAGGCATTTATATAATATTTATATAATTTATAATTATATATAAAGTTGGAAAAGAATTAAATTAAATTTAACTTAAAATGCCCATATTACATTTTGGTCCTCAGGATTCATTTCAATCGAGTCCTTTTCTTTTGAAAAGATCCTTAGTTTTTATTGCATTTTCATCCCTGTGAGCACAGCGTCTTGTTCCTCTCTTCTTCTTCTTCTTCCTTGCACTGGACGGCTGACGATAGTTGATCACCACACCGCTTGATCACCACCCATCCATCATTAGAACTCTTTCGTCAAGCTTCCACAGCTTCAGCTCACCTTCCTCTCCTCATCCAACGGTGTGGATGCACCATTAATTCTAATTAGGTCAGGCATTTAAGCTCACCGACGTCAGAGACGACGTCGGTGGTTACCTTGCACCTAGACCTCCATCCGTCCAGGTACAACCCCCTCTACCACCATTGCAGCCTATTTAAACCCCTCCACCCCTCCGATTTCAGGGTCGGTTCTCCTACTTCTCCCACTGAGTCGACGATAGGCTATTCATCCAACCAACTCCGATGACCTCTCACCTCTCTATTGGAGCATCTCCGCCAGAGGCGTTTGCCTCCCTCACCTCCTCTTCCTCTCCTGCGGTTGTGACAGGGCTTGAGAGCGCATCGCCACACTCTCTCTGCTTCCTTTCTCGTCGAAGATCTTCCCCGAACCCTCTGATTTCGTCCTCCATTATGCGGCTATCGACGGAGATCCCTCCCCCTCACTTCGTCCAGGTAAGCTTAGATTAGCTAGGCTAAATTAAGTTAGCTTAGGTAGATCAATTAGCTTAGTTTAGTTAGATTTCTAGATTTCTTCTCCAGTTGTAGTTAGGCCAATTCCAACCTTGCTGGACTTCAATCCATCAATTCAATTACCTATACACCTTCCTATGCTTCTCATGATCATTTACGGCTTCTTTTCCCTCATTTATACCAACTGGTGCACCTAATTCACCTCCACCTTCATCGGTGACCTCCGCTGTCCATGGCAAAGGCCCCTGAGCTTAGACCACACTCACTGGGGCCCTCTATCACCAAAACATCATCAAAGGGTCCCGTTCGACGTATTAATTTGATCAATTAATGACTACATCAGAAATGCACAATTTCACATTTCAACCTCTGAGCTATTGTCAATGGCGAGCTCAGAGGAGTTTATTCACCTAATTAATCATGTTTTCACCATCATCTCACATCACTAAGTATTTTCCCTCACTCAATTGAGTGAGATGAGTCAATCTGAGTTCCAACAAACTCATATTGCACCTTCAATGAATTCGAAGCTTATCCTCAGAATTGATCTTTAATTGCTATAATTGATAGGCTCCTAAGGTTTCTTATGACTTCAGGAAGCTTCAGAGACCCTTTATGGATAATTTAATGGAGTGTTGAACTCCGTTCCCGTATTTCTAGACTCACCGGAGATCCAACGAGCTTCGACGAGTTAAGTTTGAGTTCAACCCTTGGCAAGCCCTAGGAAACTCCAAATTGATTACTTTTGACTTAGGGATTAATTTTCAGGAATTAGAAGTATGTTTTAATGTTTAGAGCTCTTATTTGAACTTTATCTTCTTCGACTTCGGCAGAGTTGCAGAGGCAAATCCATTAGAAATAAGCTCCTGAATTATGTTCCAGAAGCTTGAGATACCTGGTGAGTTCATCCATGGCCTTTATTGGGACTGAAACCTTCTAGGAATCTCCACCGAACAAACCTCCTTTTCTCCTCAAGCGGCGATGCCTGAGAACACCTCTAGACCTAACAAAACATGATTTTAAGGTGCTGAGCAAATTCCTGAGGTGGAATTAAGTCAAGTCAGGACTTAAATTGGAACTATGAAGCCTTGGAGCAGAAAGTCAAACTTCAAGCCCATTATGTCAAAATTGAGTTGAATATGAGGAATTTAGGCTTGATTTCATTATTTAATGAGTCGATTGAGATCATCGAATGGTTTAGAATTTGATATAAGTGATTTGGAATGGTTTAATGAAAATTTAACCTACTGTGCATTTTGGGTTGTTTTAGAACCCAAACAATGTTCGCAGTGTTTTAGTTGAGTTTCAAACTTAAATCCTACCCAGATCTCTTGTTTAGGACCTCTAAAATTGATTCAAACCTCTTCTTGAGATTGATTTCTCTCTATTGGATGAATTATGAGCTCAATCAGAGCTATGTGCTTCCAGAACGAAGCTCTTGAGCTTCAGCTACTTTCTGAGCCTCTTCCAGACTTCTTTTCCTCTCCAATATGCTCAGAATACCCTATTGAAGGTATTCAAACCCTCAATTGAGTGCAACGCCTTCTACAGCTCATAAGACCTGAAGACCTTCTCTGCAGGCTTAAATGGCCACGCGAAATAGACATTCTCAGCCATCAAATCCATGGACCAATCATGTTTGAGGAATCGATGCATGAATCTTGTAGAGCATCTGAACAGCTCTAGATTGAGCCTTTGCTTGATCGATTTGGTGAACTAAGCTGCTAGGATTCGCCAGGCAAAGTTCAGCCTAGAACTGCTGAAGAAGGTCCCACCTCGGGAATTCTGGAGTGCGTGACTTGGGATAAATTGTATTTGCACTACGACCCCCTCGGTAGTCAGCGTAGGGCGCGAAATGAATTGAACAAGTGTACAGGTGCGTGTGTAGGCACGTGCCTGTGTGTGGGTGTGCATGCCTGTGTGCGTGCATGGGCTCGAGTGTGGGCATGGATGTATGTGGGCCTGATTGGGCCCGGTACTGTGCATTGACGAAAATAAATGAAATCCACCTTAAATAAACTAGACCCGAGCTCAAGTAGCATCTGATCTCGCCCCTAGTTGGCGCTATGTATCCCCGAACGAGCTTGGGTTGCCCATTAAAAATATAATTTTTATAATTGAAGAGTAAATGGGTTAAGTTGGTGAAAATTTGGCTAAGTGTGGACATAAGGCATAGTAAAGAAGAAAAAAAATAGAGGAAAACAAATAAGGCTTAGAGAGAGTTAAAGAAGAAGTGGGAATGGAAAGAGTTAACAAGGAGAGATAGTTGAGTACCTAGAAAAGGTAGAGAGAAAGAGAGAAATAATAAGATGAGAGAAGGCAGAGAGATGAAGAAAATGAAAGAAGTGAAATGAGAAGAATCAGATGTCCAACTTACACATCAGAAGTCCAATTTTATCTTTTAAGTCGGCTAACATTTTCTTCAGACGTCTGATTCAAGGCTGAAGCTGCTATATTACATGTTTTTGAGTTTTTAATGTTGTAATGGGCATGATAATTCTTGTCATTTCAATTCTTTGCCTTATATTCTTGTAAGAGATTGTAATAAACAATGTTTACTTGTTTTTAAATGACAAATATTTCATGTAAACTTGTTTCTTCTTAATGGAATATTATATGCTTTTAATTGATTAATCTTTTGTGCAAATATTCATATGCTTAAAGTACTATTAATTATAATCTGATTGATTAAGTGATTTTTAATTATTCATTAGAAGTTAATGGTGAATTAGGATTCAATTATGCCTCCCAGTGAACAACCTGGACTCAACTAGTTTAAAAAAAGAAACTTAAAAATCTAAAATGTTATGCTAACTTGACCCTATACTACATTCACGACATTAATTCGAGTTAACTTAAGTTACATTCTTTTGCAATTAATTAAGTCTAATTAACTTAATTAACTGCGTTAAGAATTAACGCATCAATTGGAAGGGGAGGGTTGAGGGCAGTGGGGTCCAGGATGGTTGGTCGACATGGAGATCGCGATCGGAGAGGAGATGGGATCGGAGAAGAAATCTTTATCAGATGGGTAGAGAGGGATATGGAGGGTTGGGATAGAGAGAATGGAGGAGGGTTAATGGCGAGGTTTTGTTCTTTAGATGTAGAAGAAGGGGGCACATGGTGGCAGTGTGTAGGTTTCCACTTATATGCATTGAATGTGGGGGGAAGGACATAAATGCGATGTTTGCCCTAAATCTGGGAAGAGAGCCATGGAGGGTATCTCGTCTCAATCGAGGGTGAACCACCCTAAACCTTGCCCGTCACAACCATCGCCTTCATCACCTGTACACCTTAGGTACACAGTGGACATCGAGGTTCCCATGTCTGAGAAGATTCATGATTCAAAGGTTGTTCTGTGAGGAGCATTGGTAGGGGAGGTGATGACTGGGAATCCCTCTCTCGATCAGATCTGCAATCTAGTCTCATCTCTATCCTTGTCAGCGATGGCATGGAAGGTTGCAACTCTATCTCCTTCACGGTTTCTCATTTTTTATCTGGGATTTTTGTACGTCGAATAGCTACGATTTCAAGCAAGTGTTTTTGAGAACTTGATGGTGATTTGGAGGTTGGTTTCTCTATTCGATGGTGCTCTACCTAATCGTCCTCCCCAAAGGGCAGAGGCTAGACAAGGTAAATTGAAGATTTATGGATTACCTTTGCATCTTAGATTGAAACAAGTTGTCGCTTTGATTGCACAGCATTCATAAGTCTTAACAGACCAAAAATAGGCTAGAACTTAGCATAAGTAGCGTAATTCATGCATGCATAAGCATTATCTGCATCTTTACTACTTTACATTAGCTATGCATAAAATAATTTTATAATGTGCTGATTAAGTGCATTATGTCAATTGCAGGCAATAAGCTGATTAGAAGCTAGATCTGAATCTGGATCAAGAATAATGAGTGTTGCAACAGGACTGGAGCAGAAGATTTAGATATACGGAATAATGATGTAAGGGAGTTAAGGTATGCTATTCTATTAAGTAGGAATAAAGTAGTAAAATATGAAGAGCTTAGGTCCATCCTAGCCCTAGGATAGCCTAGAGACTTCCCCAAGCCTTAGCCACCCTTAGATTAGGTCACCACACCCTAGGAAACCCTAAAACCCTAGTTGCAACCCTTATCTAGATGTCCAGATAAGTTATAGGACGTCCAGAACCCTTAGCCAACTCCCGCACACCTTAAACCCACTTCTACAGTGTTATTAGACGTCCAGACACTTTGTCAGACATCCAATTTCTACAGAATACCCAAGACAGAACCTTAAATTCTTCCTGACTCTGATTGGACATCCAGACAACAAGTCTGGACTTCTGATTTTTTAGTATAAGATGTTTGATTCTATTTTTGGATGTCTGGAACTACTCTCCAGTTCCTGTTTTGAGATTCAAGCCTCGACCTTGGATCTCTAGCTCCCTACACCCAATTCCAACCGCATAGGAACCTAAATTAAGGTGCCCTAACCCTAGTACATGACCTCTAGACCTCCTTAAGGACCTAATTAGGTCCTCACCAAACCCAATTAACTTAGATCAAAGTCAATTACCATCACCTAAGTCAATCGGACTCATAGGGTCCAATTGAGCTCAGATCTCAACCCACACAAGTTCAATTGGACTTAGTGAGAGTCCAATTGACCTAAGCCCAACCTAATTGAGTTATTTCACTCTCAATTAGGTTCAAACTCATTCAATTAAACTTAGGTTAAGTTTAATTGCAATTTCCCCTTAGCAATTAGGGTTTGTAACCCTAATTCAAGACATACTCCTACCTAAACCCCTTAGGACCTAACCTAAACAACCTAGCCACATAGGGCATGACCACACACACACACACACCCATTCACGCACTCCCACACATCTACAGTTCTCTAGAACTCTCTCCAAGTGGCACCACTCTTGGTTGCCAAAATTAGCAACCACGAGACATTCAAATTGAGATCCAATTTTTGTGGATCTCAAAACCACTTGGCCGGCCACTCTTGGAGCTCTCTCTAGAGAGTTCCACACTTCTCAAGAGAGACTCCCTTAGGTCTATAAAAAGATCTAAGGGGTGGCCATTTTGCACCCATCCACTTTCTTGGCCAAATCCATCTCTTGGCATTCATTCATCCATCTAGGTTAGCTACCCTCACATCCATTCCACCTCCACGAGAAGCACCACCATGGCTGCCACCATCTCCACGCTAGAATGCTGGATCACCTCTCCAACCTCTCTCCAAGGGCTGGCCTAAGCACCATTGGTCGCCCCTCCTTCTTCTCTCAGCCACTCAAAGGCCATTGAAGACCACCTCCGAATGCCCTTCTTTTCTGCTAGATTAGTAACTTAGCTCTTTGTAGTTTTACTGCTTTCATTTACTACTTAGTAGTGTAGCTCTTATTCTCCCCCAATGATGCATGCAAAATCCCCCCTTAGATTCCTGTATGCGATCATTTTCTGTTAGCTAGATTTACATTTTCAAGCATTCCTGTACAAGCTTTCCTCTACATTCCATGTTGCAAACACTTCTCTGAATGAATGAATAAAATATATATTTTTATACATATCTCTTGATTTGAAATCACCATGAGCTTATTGGCTGCCACCTTTCTTGTGTGATTCAAGTTGCCTATTTTTCACTTATATATATTTTGCAACTAAGCATGTCGTACTTCAATATGTAATAATCAAAAGCCGCCATGAGATTCTAAACGAGTAAAACGATGAAAGATCGATTCGGATTTGAACAAATGCCTCCCAGAGATAAACGACCAGGACTCAAAGTCTCATTACTTTTACAAAATCATTTTTTTTGACGAACGTTTTTGCGTGGCTATACTATAATTTCCAACAACTTTAAAATGCACGACAACCGCTTTCCGTCAAATGGCACCGTTGCCGAGGAAGCAATGCCATTTTTTTTATTTCAATATTTCAAAATATCACTAACAAATCTTCCTCTACTTTGTTTTTGGATGTGCAGGACAACGCACGCAAAACGGGATCTGCGCACACAACGAGCGCGGAAAAAGAAACCAGGTGCACATCTCTTCTTAGGTTAGGTTTTCTTCTAAACCCAAGGATTAGATTTACTTCCAGCAATTTCTTTTGCAAAAAATAACTTATTCATTTTTGTGAAAAATAAAAAAAAATCAAAAAAAAGAAAATTCGAAAAAATCTAGATTAAGTTTCTTTTTTGAATCCTAGGTTAGCTGAAAAAGCAAAAAAAAAGAAAAAAAAATTGAATCCTTTGAAAATTATTTTTTGAAAAAATAATAGATAAAAAAGATTTTTAAAAAGTTTTTGAAAAAAAATTATATTTTTGGTGGAAAGTTTGAATTTCAAACTCAACACCTTTCAAAAGTTTCACCATTTTCTGATTTTCAGCCAGATTTCAAAGTCTATTTTAAAAATTCGATTACCAAAAAACTAGTGCGCAAAATAATCTAAAATTCGAACTGGACCTTCATTTTCAAACCATCTTTCAAACGGCACCATTCATTTGAAAAAATCCCAAGTATAAAATTTTTAAAAATTCATGAAGTGCAAGGGGGTCAGACTGACCCAGATTCAAGATTTTCCAAAATTCAAAAAGCAATTTCGAGCAATCTACGAATCTATTTTGAATAAAAATGGTGGGGTTTGAAAGATGATATTATTAGCTTTATTTTCCATATTTTTCCCAAATTTTTGGATACTGTTTCAAAGCAAAAAATCGACCAAGGGTCAAAATTTCAGATCTGACCCTCTGATATTCAAAAATTTCTAAAATTTTGGTTGAAATAGTAAAAATTATAAACAAATATTCTATGAAAATATAATTGAAAAATAAATCTACTTGCCAAATTTCAAGTTAATTGGATTCCAATTGTTGTCAAAGAATGAGTTTTATTTTTTTGGTCTGCTAAAATAGAACAAAACCCTAGAATTGCATGAACCTTAGGTTAAATCTTTAGGGTTACAATCTAGAGACCACATTGGGCCAACCTAGACTTACTCAAGTCTAGCACTTAGCTGATGAGCCTGGTAACCTTGTGGGCCGATCACTAGAAACCCCAACTGAAGAAAACGGGCTAAAATCAAGTCTACAAAATGAATTAAACCCGAATTCGTTGTCATACTACTGGGTGCTTTCAACCTCTTGGCTGGGTTAGCCGAGAGGTGGAAATTGCTTTCAGTCAATTGTACGATGAATTTTCTTCAGGAATTAAAACTTAAAACGAAAAATCTGGTCATCTGATTCATAAGGACCATTTGAATAACAGGGCCTTAGCCTTGTCTGGCTTGGCTACACTAACCCAGAGGTTGGGTGGCGTATGCAAGGAAGGAGGTCACTTAGACCTCAATTGGTTGGACCTTGGGAGCCACTCCCAAGGAGCCGAGTCACCTCACTAGGACCATCTTCTCTCCCCACTTCTTCTACACCCATAGCTGCAATGGCTAATCTTGGACCTGGACCCCGACCGGGTCAGGATATTGATAATCTGGACTCGATGGCTCGTCTGGAAGCCTGGGTGGTTGAATCTGAGGAGCGACATCGGCAGAGCATGGACCGCATTTTGACGGCACTTGACAGGTGATAGACGACTTTTCGCTTAGCGTTATAGTATTTAAGTGGTGGAAAAATCGACTAATCAAAAATAATGAAAATAACCACTCGTAGAAGAGCGGGTCGTGTCCACAGGGAGGCAATGATGCAATCAATACTTTAATTATTTAATGTTATTTCAGATAGTGCGAAATCCCTTTTCAAATCAGACCTAAAATGTGAAGGAAAGTAGATTTGCAATAACCTAAAAAGTTAAGGGTGTAAGTGCATTTTTCCCTCACAGAAATCCTCAATAAATTTAGGATGAATTCATGCAATTTTCACGTGATGTGTACTGAAGACAATTAGTACTTAAGTTAAGCCCAAAATCAACCTTTAAACTAGTTAATATCAATACCATGCAATTAGAAAGAACTATGAGTGTTTGGCTGTAATATGCCATAATATAATAATAATAAAAAAAATCAAATTGGTGGCAATGGCATTGAATGTAAATTTTAATTAAGAGGAAAACAGAGGATCCCTCCTCTCTCCTTGTGTGTGCGGCTGCGCACGGTTTGCCGCGAGAATCGGCAGGGAGGTGCGGCTTGACGAGCACTACACAACGGAGGCAGCGGCGTGGCTGGAGGTGGCCGTCGGCGACCGGCGGAGGTGGCCAGAGCGCTGGCCTGTTGGAGGAGACGGAGGCTGCTACTATGGCTGCGCGGATGTGCATGCGCGCGCGTGCTGGTGCGTAGGCATGCGTGCTCCGGTGCGCCTGCAGATGGGCAGTGGAGAGTGCAGGTGCGTGCCTGGTGTGGAGAGGCACTCTACAGTTGGCGGTGGAGCGCGCTTGCAAATGGGCAGCGGTCTGTAGGAAGGTGGAGCAGTGGAGCGCACTGGTGCGCGCGCTGGAAGATGGTGAGCGGGTGGCAGTGCGGGTGCACCTACAGGGTGTGAAGGCGGGAAGGAGCGCTGGAGATGAGGAGCGCGGCTTGGTGCGTACAGGCAGAGAGCTTGTAGGCGTGTGGGCAGTTGGTTAGCGCTTGTGGCAGGAAGCGGCCTGCAGTGGCTTGAGATGACGCACACTGGTTTGGTAGACGTGCCTACTGTGGCTGGAGGGAGAGGCACGCGGACAGAGGCGTGCGTGCTCGTGAGGGCGCACTGAACTGTAGGAAGGAGGAAGGTGCGCCGGTGGTGGCGTGCGCGCTGGTGGAGGTTTTTCCCCACAAGGGGCAAGAGGGCACAGTGCATGCTGGAATTGTTCCCCGCAAGGGGGAAGATGATTTTCCTCCGTGCACCCTGCCTCATCTCTTTTTAACTTCTCTCTCTCTCCCCACATGCGCCAATCAAGGATTTTCAAATCCCTTTTCTATTCTTGGCAGGAGGCTGTTGGGGAGAGTTCTTCAGGTCGGCGGCTGTTGAGGATGGCGGATGGAATGGGAAGAGAGCCACCGATTAGTTGAAAGGGTAATTTACCCTTTCCCCCTCATTCTTTTGCCACTTATTTTTCCTGCACATAAAAGGAACGTAATCATTACACATTAAATTATAGAATGTTATAAAATTAAATCATGATGCATACAATTATTTTATAACTTAGTGTAGTTATTAACAAACCTAAAATGTATAATTAAAGTTACTTAGGCGTAATATTAGTCCATTTTAAGGATTCATCAAATACCCCCATGCCTGAGATTTGCTAGTCCCTAGCAAAAAATAAAAATAATAGAAGTAACTAGAAGATTTCTTCTTTTCTTACTTCAAAACTTTAAAATCCAGACCAATGTGAAGTGTTGATAGCCTAGGTAATAGATCCAAGTGAAAGAGCCAATTCGCATTGGAAGTTCGTATATCACCCTTGGCAAAAAATTTTGTCGAGATAGGCAACTACTTCCCTCGGGGATAAAGCAGACGATAATCTGTAATTTGACCCCGGTGTTTGGCTTAGCTAGGAGATATCGAGTTGAATGGATTTGTATTTGGTGGCACACACTCAACTGATGCTACATATAGTCTAGTACTGCAGACTCTAGCTCTCTAGACTATTAGACAAGTCAACTTAAAGAGAGGCTACACAACTGTACTCTCTTGGTGTTCCTGGGCACTCCGTCTTCTTTTTTTTTTCTTTCTTTCTGAGATCATGAATCTCGCCAGATTCGAAAATTATACTCACTATTTGGTGGCCTCACATGGCATTCACACTTCAATTAAAGTCCTAATAACTCTACAACTACGTTACAATCCTCAACCAGTATTCGGGCGATCAGAAATACTAAAAGGTAGGTATGGGTCATATTTGGTGGAACGCAAAAAGTGTTCTGTTGCCTCAAAAACATTAGAAACTTGGACTTTTTTTTTTGTTTTTTTTATTTTTTTTTATTTTTTTAATATAACTATTTCTTCTTTTCTTCTTTTTGTTTCTTCTTTTTCTTCTTTTCTCTCTTCCCCCCCCTTTTTTTTATTTCTTCTTGTTTTTGTTATTTTTTCAATCAACACAACATGATACGGACCTTTATTTACGAGGCATTATTAGGGATAATGATGGTCAAGAGGAAGTTGTCTGGCTTATTTGGTGAAAGTACCTATTCTCGGCATCGGAAAGAAATGGATAGGATAGGCATATTTCTGACCTTTGACACTATTACCTTCCTTCAGCCGAGGACTCTATGAAGGACGATCGTAACCATCCACCATAGTTATAGCTTTATTAAGACTCAATCTCTGTGTATCTGCCTTATTTGGTGACTCTCGAGAATTCACTCAAAGTATGCACACAGGAATAGAGAGTGAAAACTACACCTAACTCTAAAGTATCATCATCTAATTATCCAGAACTTAAGAGTCCTTGCACTAGACTTAGTACACCAGTAATCTCTCTACTTCTTCTCACAAATATGAGGTGGATCTACTAGAAGATAGTATGCCTGACTCCCTATGAACTATCCAAGGGTTCAGTAGACTTACAAATGCTTATTGGTTTTCCTCAAGGATCCATTACCAAATCTACGTGCACGTGAAATAAATGCACTGGATTATGAACTTAAGAAATAATTCCAGAAGAAGAACCTCCAATAACAAAGGTATTTTGGTAAGGACTAACCCATTCAGCTCAAATTTTTTTTTTTAAACTAACCTAAATGCATAAATACTTCCTAAAATGCAAACGCACTCCCCCATGCCTAAATCATGCAATTTTCCTATTGTAAAATTAAAATAGGAGGAGAAAAGAAAAATATCACCTGACACGATCTACTTGGTTGCATCCCAACAAGCGCTCATTTTCTGTCAGCAGCCAGACCTATAAGGAACCTGTAAGTCAGGTTCCAAACAGAAAAGGTTAGGCCCTAAGAAAAATTCGTAACAGTGCAAGCCTAGAAAACAGGTAACCATGGATGTTGGCGAGCTGATGATGCAATGTACTTCCAAATGCTCGCCAGAAGAAATGAAAACAGAAAATCTCATTGGCTACCTTGGGAGGTCTAGGAATAAGAGATGGAATATGAAAAGAGGCCTCCCGAAACGGAATAAGTGGAGGATAACAAGGATCCTCCAAAGCAGGATAGGTTTTAAAAGATATACACATAATTAGTTCAAACCCTTGAATGGCGAGAGTAAAAGTACAAGCATCAATCCATTTAAAAAAAACCCTAGGATGTACTGGCCTGATATAGTCTCTAGAAAGAATGTACATGAGCAGAGATCTGAGCCAAGGATCGGTTAGGGAGTATAAGGGTTGTTTGTAGTGTTGGAAGGTAATGGTTAAGTCCAATGAAGGCTTAGTTGATGTTAGGTCTAATTCCAACAATGATTTAGATTGTGTACACTCCCTAACAGTAGTAGACAACTTCAAGTTCTCCTGCCTAGCATTAATGATCAGAGTCCTAATTGAATCAAGGGTAGACTCCAAATTACAACTTTCTGATGGCAGGGTCAAAATGTAAGAATCATTATCATTCAGCTCATCCCCAGATTCGTTTGGTTCACCGAAATATTTATCGGGGTGTATATGTGATTCATTAGGAGTTGGATCAGTATTCTTAATTATTTCTAAAGGAGGATCAGTCTTAATATTTTGGAGGAAGCCTATATCATTGAATTTGCCATTCTTCTCAGGGTATAAATCCTTAATTGATGTGTTTTGCCCCTGAGAGTCTCCCATAGACTTCTCATTATTTTGTTCGTCCTCTTCTAATATCAACTCCTGTTTTGATGGAGGATGACTCTTAAAAGAAAGGAGGAATCTGGATTTAATCATATTATTTCTACCCTCTGGAGGTAAATCCTCAAATGATAAATAATTCTCCTGTGAATCACTCTAGATTTTCAGTCCAGGTTACTCTATTAGGGTATCCTCATCTTCAGAATTAGACTCATCATATCCTTGAGACCAGAATTGATCATCCTCTATTCCCTTAGGGTCACCTTCATTAGGTGCATTTGAATCCTCAGAATATTGAATGGTAGGTGTTGATTCCCTAAGTGGAGGGTCAGGAGTAGGCTCACTAAGAGTAGAATGGGATTCCACCAAATAATCAAGAGGGGAAGTGATAGGAACAATATAACCTTGACCCAGGTTGGTAGGGGTAAGGAGAATACCGTCATTGGGGTCAAGGTCCTCAAGAGATACCATCTTCCCTTGCTTTTGACTGTAATATAATTCAAGTGGATAATCACTATGATCATTATCCTCTAGTGGCCGTGTCTCATTGGAAGAGTCTAAGTGATGGCTACCTAAAATTGGATCCCTATTGTCATTAGGTTCATCAAAATTATTCTCATGATCATGGTTTATTGGGTAGGGATCAAGATTATTGGAAAGCGTGTAGCTAAGTTATCTTATTTCTTCATTTATGTGTTGACTATTCCTCAACATCTCTCCCATTGATTCCATTATTTCCTTTTGCTATTTTTGCATTTCTATCATAAAAGGGGAGAGGCTACTATTATCAGGTTGGGGACGATAGTCAATTTCAGGCTCTAATTGCCTAGGGATATCGGTCCAACCTCGATACGGAAAGTCATGAAGGGTGGGAGGGTTGGTTGTTTGCATGGAAGTAGGGATTTCAGGATTGGAAAATCCTACTCCTAGGCTCTGCTCAAAAGTGGGAGTTATCAAGCCAGTACTCCCAGGGTAAGAATGAGAATGATCCCATGAATTATTAATGTACCCATCAAAGGATGGGTACGCTTGGAGCATGGGATCCTGATTAAAAGATGGGAAGTATTGACTTTGATAATCTGAATGATAGGCGTAAGAGTAATCCATTTCTTTAAGCAAAACAATTCTAACTCTCTTAGGCTTTAGCAAAATTCAGAATATAAGCAGAAAACCTCCTAGAGAGTTCTATTGTCAAAGCAAACGCAAATTCAACATGATCTGTTTTTAGTAGATTGTAGGTCTTAGAGTTATATGTTTAGTTGGTGGCCAAACAAGTTTTGCAAAAATTACACTTCCTAGGCCAACCTTCGCTGGTGCCTATAACCTACTCGCAAGGGATGAAAGTCTTGAATCGAGCCCACACACGAGGAACCGAAGTAACTTGGTGGATAGGCTTGTTGATTTCCGACTAACTTCCCTTGTGGTGCAAAAAAAGAAGAGGTAGAAATTTATCTAGTGACCTTATGTGTGAGGTGCACAGTGTCTCAAGTGTGCAAGCATACGATCATGTTTTTATTTTTCGAAATTTCGCAAACAAGATCCTTTTGCACACAATTTTCAGTCACAGATTTTAAAGTCTAACCTCTTAACAGTCCCAATTTTTTTTTTAAAAGTGACCACTGAATTAATTTGATTCAAACACTTTAGTGGTCTTAGATTTAGGTTCAATGCATATGCATGACAAGTAATTAATGCTCAAGAGAAGGCGTACCTTACTCCAGCTTTCTTCGTGTAGTGTATGAATGCAATGCAATAAAAAATAAACTAGATGCTACTCATTCAGTCCTAGATGATCGTCCTATAGATATACAGCTTCTAGCAGGCATTTTGAATTTCTTTTTTAATAATAATAACAAATAGACCTAATCTAACTAACTAACTGAAATGCAGTTCAAAATAGTTCAAATAATCCTATAATCTAAATCAATGGGAACACGTTCCCAAAAATACCCAGCAAGGGCCCAAAAGACAGTAATTTAAATTCTAATGTCTATCTAACTAAATCTAACTAAGACCTACTGCCTAAATCAGAAATAAGTTTCTCCGTAAGCCTAAATGCGTGGGTTCAAGGCCCACGTGTTCCTGTTGTCGTCCTCCGGTGGCGTCAAGGTCCACCAAAAAGATCGTCTCCGCCGTGCGCGTTGTTCACGTTCAAAGTCATCGCTTTGCTGCACCTTGTCGCCGTGTCAGATTCCTCGCAAAATAATAAAAATGATTAGATAATTTCGTAACTCAAAAGATTAAAAACAATAAAGTAAATCTATTGCATCTGTTGCCTCCCCGGCAACGGCGCCAATTTTGATAGACGACTTTTCGCTTAGCATTATAGTATTTAAGTGGTGGAAAAATCGACTAATCAAAAATAATGAAAATAACCACTCGCAGAAGAGCAGGTCGTGTCCACAGGGAGGCAATGATGCAATCAATACTTTAATTATTTAATGTTATTTCAGATAGTGTGAAATCCCTTTTCAAATCAGACCTAAAATGTGAAGGAAAGTAGATTTACAATAACCTAAAAAGTTAAGGGTGCAAGTGCAGTTTTCCCTCACAGAAATCCTCAATAAATTTAGGATGAATTCATGCAGTTTTCACGTGATGTGTACTAAAGACAATTAGTACTTAAGTTAAGCCCAAAATCAACCTTTAAACTAGTTAATATCAATACCATGCAATTAGAAAGAACTATGAGTGTTTGAATCCAATTCTGCCATAATACAATAATAATAAAAAAAATCAAATTGGTGCTAATGGCATTGAATGTAAATTTTAATAAAGAGGAAAACAGAGGATCTCTCCTCTCTCCTCCTCGCGTGTGTGGCCACTCACGGTTTGCCGTGAGAATCGGTAGGGAGGTGCAGCTTGACGAGCGCTACGCAACGGTGGTAGCGGCATGGCCGGAGGTGGCCGCCGATGGCCGGTGGAGGTGGCCGGAGTGCCAGCCTGTTGGAGGAGACGGAGAGTACAGGCGTGTGCCTGGCGTGGAGAGGCGCTCTGCAATTGGCGGTGGAGTGCGCTTGCACATGGGTGACGATTTGCAGGAAGGTGGAGCAGTGGGGCACGCTAGAAGATGGCGAGCGGGTGGCAGTGCGGGTGCACCTGCAGGGTGCGAAGGTGGGAAGGTGCGCTGAAGATGAGGAGCGCGGCTTGGTGCGTGAGGGCAGAGAGCTTGCAGGCGTGTGGGTGGTTGGTTAGTGCTTGTGGCAGGAAGCGGCCTGTAGTGGTTGGAGATGGTGCACGCTGGTTTGGTGGATGCGCCTACTGTGGATGGAGGGAGAGGCGCGCGGGCGGAGGCGTGCGCGCTGGTGAGGGCACACTGAACTGCAGGAAGGAGGAAGGTGCACCGGTGGTGGCGTGCACACTAGTGGAGGTTTTTCCCCGCAAGGGGGAAGAGGGCACAGTGCACGCTGGAATTGATCCCCTCAAGGGGGAAGATGATTTTCCTCCGTGCACCCTGCCTCCTCTCTTTTTAACTTCTCTCTCTCTCCCTGCGTGCACCAATCAAGGGATTTTCAAATCCCTTTTCTATTCTTGGCAGGAGGCTGTTGGGGAGAGTTCTTCAGGTCGGCGGCTGTTGAGGATGGCGGATGGAATGGGAAGAGAGCCGCCGGTTAGTTGAAAGGGTAATTTACCCTTTCCCCCTCATTCTTTTGCCACTTATTTTTCCTGCACGTAAAAGGAACATAATCATTACACATTAAATTATAGAATGTTATAAAATTAAATCATGATGCATACAATTATTCTATAACTTAGTGTAGTTATTAACAAACCTAAAATGTACAATTAAAGTTACTTAGAGGTAATATTAGTCCATTTTAATGGACTCATCAACAGGATGCAGCACCTGCCACGAGAACAACTGCAGGATTTCTACGAACTAGCTATACCAATCGTCTCACCTTTAGTCAGAATTCCTGCAGGTGGAGATGTGTTTGAGCTCAAGCCCAATGTGATTGGGTTGATCAGCAGTCACTTCTATGGAAACTCAAGCGAAGATCCGTTCCAACACCTAGAGGACCTGAGTTGACTCACAGAAACGATTCGACCCAGGAACATTGATCTCGGGATTATTTTAATGAAGCTTTTCCCATTCTCTTTGAGGGACAAAGCTTCATACTGGTTGAAGACCATTGGGAAGCCAATTGAAACCTGGCCGAAATTACAACGTGAATTCCTGCAAAAGTTCTTCCTAATCGGTCGAACAAACCCGATGCGATGCATAATCACGACTTTCTCCCAAGGAGCTAGGGAGAAGTTACATGAAGCCTGGGACTGATTTCACGACCTTCTCTGGAAATGCCTACACCATGGTATACCCAGATAACACTTAGTTCAGATCTTTTACCATGGGCTCGATGACACACATTGGTATCTGGCTGATGTATCTAATGGTGGGAATTTCCTCACAAAAGACGAGAACAACACATTTGAGTTGTTTGAATCTTTGGCGGAGAACTCGATGAATGCCGCATCCATGAACCAGTTCCAACGGCCTGGTCAGCAGCAGGTTGGTGTCCATGAGGCTCACACTGAGTCTATTCGAGCTGACATGGATATCATCGTCAAGTAGCTGGATAGAATAAACCTAATTGAGAAGAAGATTGACCAGATTAGTCAGGGTCAATTTGACATGAACTCTGACACTTCAAGACCATCCTATGCACCCTGAGCCCCTCCTACTCAAGTTAATCTACTCACTCGGGATGCATCTTCTTATTTACGAGATCCCACATATCAGGATCCCGTAAACAATCTAGATCTAGCACCTTACGACTAGGGTTACACACCACCCGTGGATTATAACATGTATCCCCTTGATGGATATACGTCTAAGACATCTTCGACCTACGAGGACGTCAGTGCTATCCAAGGATACGGGTGTAATAACCCGTATTCAGAGACGTGTAACCCTGGTTGGACCCAGCATCCGAACTTCTCCTAGTCTGGTAATTCACAGAGCTCACATCAAGATCCATACTACCAGACCAGGCAATACGGGAATGTGCAAAACACGTACTCTAAGTAGCAGCCATTCCCGCATCAGCAGCAACCCCGTTCTTTATACCAACCACTGCACCAAGCTACTAGTCACCTTCCAAAGAGGGCTGACCCTTTGGAGGCACTGAAACAGGAGCTGCAAGAATCAATGAGGAAATCTACACAGGATAGTGTGCAGATCATGAAGGCGATGGTTGACCAGATACATACTATACAGAACATGCAAAACCAGCTGTTGCAGGAGCATAAGACCCAGGGAGCCTTACCCTCCCAACCCGTCTCGAACCCTCGATATGTGCAGAACCAAGGTGCCCCTCCTAGGTTTCAGGCACCACAGGGAGAGGCACATGCCATATTACAGGCGTCTCCTGCACCACCGGTTTATGCTCAAGGCCAGTCGCCTTTGCAGAATCCCACATACTCTACCCCTTCTGCTCCCCCACCACCTCATGGACAGCAAGCCGATGCAAATGCTGTCTCTTTAAGGAGCGGGAGGAAGACATTCAACCCACAACATAGGTAGGCGGGTCTTGATTTTTCCCACTCGTCACCGTAGGCGGGTTCGACACCATCTCAGGAGCTACCTACGGTAGATAAGGGTAAGAGGCCACTTGACCTTGAGACTCTCGTTCCTTTTCCTGAGGCTCTGACACGAAATGTAGTACGGAAAAAGGACATGTGGAATTTTGAGGATCTGAAATCAATGTTTAAGTACATATTCAGGTCCCCCTCTCGAGGCAATTGATCACATTCCCACTGTTGCTAGGCTCTTCAAGGACTACTGTACCCCAAAGCAACAGCCCAAAATTGGACGACAGGCAGTACTGTCGAAAGAGCTAGCGTTGTGATTCTAGCTGACTTGCTGCCGAGAAAGAAAGACCCTGGTACCCCACTTATATCCTGCTTCTTGCAGGACTCTCCATTTGATCGGGCCCTTTTAGATCTGGGTTCGTCCATCAACCTAACTCCCACTGCCGTATTTGATCGACTTCGATTTAAGGAGTTGAAGCCCACCTCGGTCACGATTTAGCTGGCTGATAGATCAGTGAAGACATCGACGGGGGTGGTTGAGAATGTGATCATAAAAGTCTGCGGGTTCTGCTTTCCTGCAGACTTTTTCGTTCTCGATATGGAAGTTCCTCCTAATATCCGAGATGCACCAATTATTTTGGGTCGCCCATTTCTAGCGACAACCCGAGTGAACATTGATTATGAATCCAGGTGTATGGAGATAGCCCTAGGTAATGAGCGACTTCGACTTGACATATTCAGGGCAACAAAGAATTTTGACTGTGATCGAATAGAGGAGGATGGTGAAGATGAAGATTCGGCACAGCGTGGTAACATTGGACTCCTTTGTGACGACCCAATGTCTCATTCGTCTGCACTATCAGGGTTCTTGGACCTCGATCCACACGGAACTGAAACCACTACACTACACATATCTCCCCGAGGATCTGACTGTTTAGGGTGTTCTTCTGACTACAGCACCCCTGAATCCAACTATCCTGATCTGCACATTGCTGAGTCTCCCCTATTGTTGCAGGAAGACATGACCACAGCTAATGGGTTTCCCGTTAACACAGTCACAACCGATTATTTCACAGGAAGTGAATCAGTGGGAATTCACGTGCATATGGATCAGCAGATTCCCACCCTCGAGTCTGCTTCTCCCACTCCCATTTCTGACTCTGACCCACCCTTGATTGAATTGAAGCCCTTACCTAACTCACTTAAGTATGTGTTCTTGGGCGAAAGTGAGACATACCCAGTCATTATCAATGCCCACTTAACCCAAGAACAGGAGCATCAATTGATTTCTATGCTACAAGACCATAGGGCTGCAATAAAGTGGAGTATTGCTGATCTCCGCGGTATTCGCCCCTCGTATTGCACTCATCACATTTACACGGATGAGGGGGTGAAACCTTCAAGACAACCTCAAAGACAACTTAACCTGAATATGCTATAGGTTATTAAGAACGAGATCATCAAATGGCTGGATGCAGGTATTGTATACACAATCTCAGACAGCCATTGGGTGAGTCCGATCCAGATAGTGCCCAAGAAAGCAGGACTCACCATTGTGAAAAACGATAAAGGCGAATCCATCCCGACCCGCACTGCGACATCTTGGTGGGTCTGCATCGACTATAGGAAACTGAACATGGCTACCCAAAAGAATCACTTTCCTTTGCCCTTCATTGACCAGATCTTGGAACAGTTAGCCGGATGTAGTTTCTTTTGCTTTTTGGATGGATACTCCAGGTATAATCAAGTAGCGATTAGGCAGGAAGATCAAGACAAGACCACATTCACATGCCCCTTTGGAACATTTGCTTTCAAGAGGATGACCTTTGGCCTCTGCAATGCACCAGCAACATTTCAGCGTTGTATGATGGCCATCTTCTCTGACATGATTGGGGATTATGTGGAAGTGTTCATGGATGACTTCTCCGTTTTTAGAGATGATTTTGCATCTTGTCTTAATAACCTCACCAAGATCCGGAAACGGTGTATTGAGGTAAACCTGGTACTATCCTGGGAGAAAAGCCATTTCATGGTGAGGGATGGCATAGTACTAGGGCACAGGATCTCCAAAAATGGACTCGAGGTCAATCGAGCTAAATCAGAGATTATTTCCCACTTACCGCTACCTAGCTCGGTCAAGCAGATCAGATCATTCTTGGGTCACGTCGGCTTCTATCGGAGATTTATACGTGATTTCTCAAAAATTGCACGACCTTTGAAAAATCTCCTTGTTGCCGACGTCCCATTTGAATTTGATGCCTTGTGTCTCAGCACCTTCGAGACTTTACGAAGTGCTATCTCTGATTCCCCGATTCTCCAACCACTCGACTGGTTGCTTGATTTCGAAATGATGTGCGACGTTTCTGATTTTGCTGTCAGTGCTGTTTTAGGCCAACGTCGGGAGAAACAACCCTTCGTCATATATTATGCTAGCAAGACGCTGAATGAGGCTCAGCGCAATTATACTATCATCTAAAAAGAACTACTAGAAGTAGTATTCGGATTTGAGAAATTAAGATCTTATTTACTCGGGTCCAAAGTCATCATCTTCACTGACCACTCTACCCTCCAGCATTTGTTGGCAAAGAAGGATGCCAAACCATGGCTCATCAGATGGATCCTTCTATTGTAGGAATTTGATATCGAGATCCACGACAAAGCCGAAAAGCAGAATGTTGTGGTGGATCACCTATCCAGACTGGACCCAGGACACATTCCTTATTCCTTGCCTATCCACGAGCAATTTCTGGATGAATCTCTTTTGGCAGTTCATTCTGTTGAGTTCCCCTGGTACGCGGATATCGCGAACTACCTTGTCGTAGGCAAGATTCCCGCGAACCTATCCAAGGACCAGAAACTCAAATTCACTATAGAGGCCAAATTCTACCTTTGGGATGACCCACTGCTCTTCCGCATTGGAGTGGATTAGATTATTCGAAGATGCATCCTATATTCTAAGATCCCCAGTGTGTTATCTTTTTGCCACAATGATGCTTGTGGTGGTCATTTCTCGAGACGGAAAACCACTGCAAAGATTTTGCAATCGGGATTTTTCTGGCCAACTATTTTTAGAGATACACACGAATATGCCCAACACTGCAAATGATGCCAGTCGGTCAGTTCTATGACCAGGAGAGACATGATGCCACTCCAGCCCATTATGGTTGTAGAAGTGTTCGATGTCTGGGGCATCGATTTTATGGGCCCTTTTTCGAACTCGCATGGCTTCGAGTATACATTACTAGCTGTTTACTATGTCTCAAAGTGGGTCGAGGCCATCCCGACGAGATGGGCTGATCATAAGACCGTCATTTCCTTCGCACAGCATTACATCTTCGTGAGATTCGAAATAACCTGCACTCTGATTAGCGACGAGGGAAGCCACTTCATCCACACCCATTTCAAGTCATTATTAAAGAAATAAGGGGTACATCACCGTATAGCCACCCCGTATCACCCGTAGACCAATGGTCAGGCTGAAGTGTCTAACTGTCAAATCAAGCTGATTCTCTAGAAGATGGTTAGACCAGACATGAAGGACTGGTCCGATAAATTAGTTGATGCACTCTGGGCATATCGGACCTCATACAAGGCCCTACTCGGAATGTCACCATTTCATATGGTATATGGCAAGGCCTGTCACCTTCTTGTAGAGCTGGAGCATTGCGCCTTTTGGGCGATGCGAAAATGTAACCTTGACCTCGATGCAGGAGGTCAAGAATGGAAACTCTAGCTCAGCAAATTAGAAGAGATTCGATGGGAGGCCTATGAGAATGCATTGATATACAAGGACATGACCAAGGCCTTTCATGATTGCCACATCTGGAGAAAAGCATTCACTCCCAACCAGCAAGTCTGGTTGTTTGATTCGCGATTGAAACTTTTCGCAGGGAAGCTCAAGTCCAAGTGGACTGGCCCGTATGTTGTGATTCATCTATATCCTAATGGGACAGTCTAGATCAGGGACCCAAAATCTTGGCATATATCTACGGTAAATGGACAACACCTCAAGCCATTTTTGGCCCAAGAACCTCCTCCACCTAATGAGATTGTTCATCTTATTGAGGACGTATGATTCAGTTTTCACCCAGCTGGAGGCGTTAAACTCAGCACATATAGATAGCATATCCCACATCCCACCATCATCTATACATAACCATTTTTATATATAGCATATTTTTCTTTTAGCATATTTTCTTTCTGCATATTGCATACTGACAGGTTGGCCGGTGCTGAATGTATACTTTCAGGAGCAATTACAGGTGATTTCTACCCATTCTCTCCCTGTTGTATTTATTTTCTTTTATATTCATGTATGAAGACATGCAAGAACTTAGGCAAGGGGGGGTAGATACAGTAAAACTGAAAAAAATTTTTGCCAACGTTTAGGAAAACCTCGAAGCTGCATGTAAAGCGTACTTTAGGACCCTAAATAAAAGAACAACCGACTCCACCTCCAATGCTCACATTGGAGCTAAAAATCACCCGTAACAGCCACTTCCGACTCACCTGCTCACCCTTTTTGTTTTAAATTTAACGTCAAGCTGAATGTAACCCGAAAGGGAAATTTCACAAAGTACAAATTATACGAGGTTACTTGTTTATAGCATATATACATATTTCATTCATGAATAAGATTATTTTATTAAGAGAATGCATTAGGGATTTTATCCTCTAGTTGATTCCTATAATCTATAATCTAGTATAATTTTTCACACACGCGTAGAATTTGCAATGAATTCACGGTAAAGGCTAATAAACGTCTTTAGTCTGTCGAGAAGAAGCAGCGCTTCTTCTGAACCCCTGGACAGTGTTTTGGGAGTCAGGCAGATTTTCTTCCAAAAATCCACCAAATAGTGTGAGATGAGAGTAGAGTGTATTGGTGCTCTAAGATTAGTGCAAGGAATCCAGAATCCAAGATAATTAGGCGATGATACTCAGAGATTAGGCATAGTTTTCGCTCTTGGATCCTGCGTACACATTTTGTGTGAAATTTTGAGAGCTACCAAATAAGGCAAATATGCAGAGAGCAAATTTTCATAAAACTAGGGCTAAGGTGGATGGTTACGACCATTCTTTATGGAATCCTCGGCTGAAGGAGGGTATTAATGTCAAGGTCAGAAATACATCGTCCTATCCATCTCTCCCAGTGTCGTGAGTAGGCACTTCCACCAAATAAGCCACCCAATGTCTCTTGAGTACCACCAATCCCTAATAATGCCTCCTCAATAAAGTTCATGGATGTGTGCTAGTTTTGTATATGTTGAAAAAAAATGATAAAAAAAAACTGAGAAAGAGAAAAAATTAGAAAAAGAAGAAAAAAAAGTGGATATTTAGTGTTTATTTCAGTGCATTGAGGCAATACCACCAAATAAATTTGAGATCCACCAAATATAGCCTTAACCTATTTTTCTGTGTTTCTGACCGCCTGAATACTGGCTGAGGAATTTTGCCTTAGTGTTAGGGTTATGGAAATTCAATTAAAGTGTTAATGCTAAGTGAGACCGCCAAATATAGATCATATGTGTAAATCTGGTGAGATTGTGAGCTCTAAGAAAATGAAACAAAAGGAAAGAAAAAAAAAGAGGAGAGAAAGAGACAATGAATACAAAGGAACTAAAGAGAGCATAGTTTTTCTCATCTTTCTCTGAGTTAAGTTACTTGATAATCAGGGAATCTAGATTCTGCAGTACTAATCTCTATGTAGCACCAAGTGAGAGTGAGCCACCAAATAAACACCCGTATCCCTCAGAGATTCTCTACCTAAGCCTAAAGTTGGGGTGGAATTCATAGAATATTTTGAATACCCTGAGGGAAGAAGTTAGCCTATCTTGATAGAATTTTTACTAGGGGTCAAGTACATGCTTTAGAGGTGTATCCGTTTTTCACTCAAATCCATTGCAAAAGCTACGTAGCTGCACTTTCACGATTGTCTAGATTTCTAGAGCATAGGATGAAAACAAAAAGGAGAAAAATATCTATGCATACACTTGATAAAATAATCAGCCCCTTAGGGACCCTTGCTGTAAATAATTTAGTCTTGCATTTGCTAGAGACTAGCAAGATTTAGGCATGGGGTTATGATTGTGCAGGAATCATAGGTCTTAATTGACCTAAATTAGGCTAGAACTTAGCATAAGTAGGGTAATTCATGCATGCATAAGCATTATCTTCATCTTTACTGCTTTACTTTAGCTATGCATAAAATAATGTTATAATCTGCTGATTAAGTGCATTATGTCAATTGCAGGCAATAAGCTGATCAGAAGCTGGATCTGGAGCTGGATCTGAAGCTGGATCAAGAATAATGAGTGTTGCAGCAGGACTGGAGTAGAAGACTTAGATTAGATATACGGAATAATGATGTAAGGGAGTTAAGGTATGCTATTCTATTAAGTAGGAATAAAGCAGTAAAATATGAAGAGCTTAGGTCCATCCTATCCCTAGGATAGCCTAGAGACTTCCCCAAGCCTTAGCCACCCTTAGATTAGGTCACCACACCCTAGGAAACCCTAAAACCCTAGTTCCAACCCTTATCTGGATGTCCAGATAAGTTATAGGACGTCCAGAACCCTTAGCCAACTCCCGCACACCTCAACCTCACTTCTGTAGTGTTATTGGACGTCCAATTTCTGCAGAATACCCAAGATAGAACCTTGAATTCTTCCTGACTCTGATTGGACGTCCAGACAACAAGTCTGGACTTCTGATTTTTTAGTATAAGACATCTGATTCTGGTTTTCTACGTCTGGAACTGCTCTCCAGTTCCTATTTTTAGATTCCAGCCTTGACCTTGGATCTCTAGCTCCCTAGACCCAATTCCAACCGCATAGGAACCTAAATTAAGGTGCTCTAACCCTAGTACATCACCTCCAGACCTCCTTAAGGACCTAATTAGGTCCTCACCAAACCCAATTGACTTAGATCAAAGTCAATTAGACTCATAGGGTCCAATTGAGCTCAGATCTCAACCCACACAGGTCCAATTGGACTTAGTGAGAGTCCAATTGACCGAAGCCCAACCTAATTGTGTTATTTCACTCTTAATTAGGTTCACACTCATTCAATTAAACTTGGGTTAAGTTTAATTGCAATTTCCCCTAAGCAATTAGGGTTTGTAACCCTAATTCAAGGCATACACCTACCAAAACCCCTTAGGACTTAACCTAAACCACCTAGCCACATAGGGCACGACCACACACACACACACACACACACACCCATTCATGCACTCCCACACATCTAGAGTTCTCTAGAACTCACTCCAAGTGGTGCCACTCTTGGTTGCCAAAATTAGCAACCAAGAGACATTCAAATTGAGATCCAATTTTTGTGGATCTCAAAACCACTTGGCCGGCCACTCTTGGATCTCTCTCTAGAGAGTTTAACACTTCTCTAAAGAGACTCCCCTAGGTCTACAAAAAGACCTAAGGGGTGGCCATTTTGCACCCATCCACTTTCTTGGCTTCATCCATCTCTTGGCATTCATTCATCCATCTAGGTTAGCTACCCTCACATCCATTCCACCTCCACAAGGAGCACCACCATGGCTGCCACCATCTCCATGCCAGAATGCTGGATCACCTCTTCAACCTCTCTCCAAGGGCCGGCCTAAGCACCATTGGTCGCTCCTCCTTCTCTCAGCCACTCAAAGGCCATCGGAGACCACCTCCGAATGCCCTTCTTTTCTGCTAGATTAGCAACTTAGCTCTTCGTAGTTTCATTGCTTTTATTTACTGCTTAGTAGTGTAGCTCTTATTCTCCCCCAATGATGCATGCAAAATCCCCACTTAGATTCCCGTATGCGATCATTTTCTATTAGCTAGATTTACATTTTCAAGCATTCCAGTACAAGCTTTCCTCTACATTCCATGTTGTAAACACTTCTCTGAATGAATGAATAAAAGATATATTTTTATACATAAATATCTCTAGGTTTGAAATAACCATGAGCTTATTGGTTGCCATCTTTCCTATGTGATTCAAGTTGCCTATTTTTCACTTATATATATTTTGCAACTAGGCATGTCGTACTTCAATATGCAATAATCAAAAATCGCCATGCGATTCTAAACGAGTAGAATGATAAAAGATCGATTTTGGATTTGAACAAACGCCTCCCAAAGACGAATAATCGGGACTCAAAGTCTCGTTATTTTTACAAAATCATTTTTTTTATGAATATTTTTGCACGACTATAATACAATTTCCAATGACTTTAAAAGGCATGAGAACAGCTTTCCGTCAGGCTTCCATGATTGTTGGTTTTGCAAGGGTGCCTAAGAAGTCCAAAGTAGGCCTTTAGGAAGGAGACGTGCATTTTCTTGAGGTGGACGTCGAAGTATTTCATGGTGGCTCAATTTCGAAGAGGATTATTCTTTGTTGTGGTGGTAGCTCATGGCTAGTGAAGTTGCACTTGGCATGTTGTGATTTTATGATGCATGAATAGGCTAAGGTGAAGACATATGCTGAAGTGATTAGAGAGACCGATGACCTTGTGCAGGAGGGTCGAGCTAATCCAGATGATGCTTCTCAGTCTAAGAAGTGGAAGTATGGAGACTGCTCTGAACCTTTTGCAACCAGGGATGGAAGAGTTGAGAAGATGGAGGAGCTGGGTGTATCCAAAGCAATTATTCTATCTGATATCACCAACAACATTAGTAGCAAGGTAGACTGATGGACTGCCCTTATGGTGATGAGGGAACATGATTTGGAGTCATTTAGACTGCCTGAACAAATCAATTTAGTGTAGAATCATCATCAAAACATGTGGTTGATCATTCTCCTTATGCACTCCGGAGAAGGAGGAAGGAGAAATCAATTTGTATGGATGACAACTGTATAGCTGCAACGATTGGTGCTGAGCGTTCCCATAATTCCAAGAGTATCGGAAATCGAGGGAGCAAATGAGATTTCTCACTTGGAACATGCGTGGGTTGCGGGACGAAGTGCGAAGGGCTTCACTTGTGAGATACATGAGAGAATGGGACATTGATTGTGCATTTTTTCAAGAAACACATTTGGAGGAGACAATGGCTGATGCATGGAAGGTTACACTAATGGGTGGGAATGCTGAAGTAGTTGTTAAAGGTTCAATGAGCAAGGCCGGTGGCTGTTTTATTTGGTAGAGGAAGGCATTTCTATAAGTGTGATGATAACGTCATCATCAGCCATATCTAGCTTTATTTAGTCATAATCCATTGATAAATGCTCCTACATAACCGCCAAAGAGCCGTAATTCGTTGCATATCCATTCTAAGAGAAATGCATTAAAATAAGGGTAAATCTGTAATTTTAACATAATATCCTAATTGCATAATAATCATGGGATTTCCCAGGGATTAGTTAAAGGTCAAATGGTCATAAATGTCTAATAAGTGAGTTTTGCAAAATGAAATGGGTTTTCACACATTTCCAGAATTAATGGACATCTGAAACCCTAAAAACAGACTTGCTTAATTAACTAAGGTTTTGGTCAAGATAAATTCACCTAAACCTTCTAAAAAAATCATAGAAAATTATTTCCTAAGGTTTGGTACGTTTTAAAATAGAATCTCAAACAGATAGTTGCCCTAATTTGAGTTTCTATGCAAATTACCCAATAAAACTTGGTAAAAACCTAAATCCGACTTCACCATTAGATACCTTGGGTCTAAATTAGGTTTGAACCAAAATTTGGGCCCAATCAGAGATCACTTTAATCCTGTTCTGACTCTTTCTCTTACAAATAGTCCTCAGCTTTTGAAATATTTGCAAATGCCCCCCTAACTTCATTATATTCTTCACCAACAGATCCCCGCCACCTTCAAACTCCTAAACCCACCACTGGTGACCTTCAATCAGGAAGAACTACTTGATTTCACAGCCAATCCCTTCCAAAATTGGAAGGGAGGATCTTGAGACCTTCCTCTTCCATCTGAGACCGACCTTACCTTCCAATTCTCGTCCAAGAGTTCATGTGAACTCTTGGAAGTCCTAAACCTATTCCATGAATTTTGAGTTTTCAAGCTTGATTTCCGAGCTTAAAACTTGACTCTCAGCCTTATAAAAGGACCCACATTGCATGGCCAATCTCCTTAGCTTGGTTTTGGACCAGATTCCACCTTCTCCACTCTTTTCGGCCAAACTCTCCATGAGCTCCAGCAAGCTTCCCCATCTACATTCTTTGCCGACCGTCATAGACTATAGCTGACCGGTTGCTCCTCCTTAAGCTCCTCCGCCGCTCGCAATACCAGCGAGGGTTGTCTTCCCCTCTCTTCCTTGCCGTTTCTCCCCCCACCGAAGGATTCATCTTCCCCACGTCCGACGTACCACCGGCTTGGAAAATCCCTCCTTTTGTCCAATTAAAGTATGGTAGTTTAGTTCACTTAGTTCCCTAGGTTTTATCCCTCTATCCAAAATCCAAAAAGAACCCCTCGATGCCATCACCAACCACCTTCTTTCTCCTCTCCGACCACCTCTCCGACAAGGCTTTCCCATCACCTCATACCTCTAACCGCCTCGCCACCTACTCCACAACCTCCACCATTCCTCCACGAACCAAACCCCATCTTTATTTCCCATTCCATCCACTCACGTGACCCCCTGAACACACCCATCACCGACCTTCATCCCCGACTCTGTCCGACCACCATACACCCTCACATGCCACGCCACCTCTACCCACACATTTGTCGTGGTCTAGCGAAGGTCCTAAGCTAGTTTACCTTGGCCACAAGGCTATATACATGCTTTTCAGGTCTTCGGCTGGAGCTCCGCCACCGTCATCCTCGTCGCCTATGTTCTTCATGTTCGAGGCCACGCGAGCCTCAAGTTTTCACTCCATGACATGCTGACAAGGCTCAAGACCCTCTCCAGATCCTTACTCGAAGACCCCATCCACTCCTGTAGTAGCAATTGAGTGAAGCCCCTCACAGCAGCTGCTGCAGGCACACGCAAGGAACAAGAGGGATGTTTAGTCCCACATTGGGCGTGGATAAGCATTTGGCTACGCTTAAATTGAATTTCTTCATACGGCTGGTTGCCTCAGAACACTTGGGGGTGAGGTCCCTACTCACCCGCACATACCCGACTCACCTAAGCCTACCACTCCTCGGCTGCGACCCCATGCACACAACCCTGGACCCACTTACGCATACCCAAATACCTGATTAAATTAGATATCTGAGAGAAGAGGAGAGGAGGAAGGAAAGAAAAAGAGTGCGGGGGAGGGGAGGGTTTTGCTCTGAGTTGGTTTCCCCTGCTCCACACTTAGCCATAAAAAGAGCTTGAAAGAGGAAGAGGCTGAAGGAGAATACTTGAAGGAAGAAAAGAAGAGAAGGTTTGGAGTAGAGAAGAAAGGAAAAGAGGACTGTAGAATAAGAAAGAGGCTAAGAAGGAAAGGTAGAAGGAGAAGAAACTAAGAAGAAAAGAAGAACTGAAGAAGAAGATCAGAAGAGAAGCACTGTAGCAGGCGACAGTTAAGTCGTCTAATTACCAAATCAAACATCTGGCTATTATTCATTTATTTGATTCATTTGAGAAATTGATATATATGTGCTTAGACTAATAATTGGTGATTCAAATCACCATTATTTTGTCTTAAACATCTTTTTTCCCCATTTAACTCTTGAAATACTCATGTTCTTATTGAATATCAAATTTGAGTAGTAATTATTCATTGAATATCATTATTCTTGGCTTATTCTTGTGTTTATTTATATTTTAATTGAGATTAGCATGTGAATTCCTATTTTCTCCCTATGTTCGAACTCCGACTCATTTCTAGATTTTAAGTAATAAATTTTATTTGTTGAGAGTTCTATTTAGGAGATTTTACTACAACATGACACCCTTAAACTCCTATCTAAATCACTCCAACATTTTAGCACCGTTGCCAAGGAGCAACGCACAATTCACCATTATTCTTTGCTTTATTTGATTATATTTGAGCACTAACTTGCCCTATCTGTTGCTTATGATTTTGCGAAGTACATCATGAGGCAATCTTCCGCACAAAACAACCACTCCCAGGGTAGGTAATCTCTCTTCTTCAATCTCCTAATCCTTGGAAGAGAAAAAAGGAAACAAAAACTAATTAGGAATCACCTACCATATTTTTCTAGTAATTATCATTAAAGAGTCAAGTTTCCTGATTTGCGAAAAATTTTCATATCTGATTGCAGCTTGAGGCGATTCTGTTTAGAATTCCCTACCTTGATTTCCTGTACCTACTAAGGATTACGTTTAATTTCTAATCATCTTGGACTATGCACTTCTTGTTTGAAGTCCAAGAAGAACATTTTGAGATTAAATTGGACTTGGAATAGAGCTAATTAGGGCTTTCAACATTAGGGTTTGAAGAGTTAGCTCACATTTTGCCTGCATAAAAGAAATTTGCCCTCCCGCATTTGTGTGCTACCCAAACTCGTGATTGAAACGATCTAATCGAGAACTCTAAAATCAGGCTCTAAGACTCACTTGAACCTTAAAAATATTGGACCTAATAACCTAAGAGTCAATTCAAGGTGATTTGTAGGTCCGACCTAGATTTCATTCTACCACCCTTAGGGTAGGTCAGGTGAAGTTGGTTTACTTTGTGGGCCAACCAACCTCCAAATTCGATCACAGGTCAAATCAACCTCTAATAAAGGGAAATTCAAGGCACTACTTAGGGTAAAATTGGTAGACTTAAGGTCTTAAGTCCATACATTCCAGTCTACGTAGAACTACAGTGACAAGGAAGGTCAGGTAGGGGAAACCCTGTAACCCATGGGGACACTCTACCGTGTAGGGGTCTTTGCAGGGCTCTCCCTTCCTGGCTAACTAGTATTTCTTGGGTGTGTGGATTTCTGATTCAAAGGTATCATCCACCTCGAAAACATCCTTAGTCATCCAATATCTTTGGGTGCCTTGATTGGGTCCAAATAACATCCAATCCCTCATCTTTTCTCTAGAGCACAAACACAAGGTCATTAGGTTTTTAACCTAAGAGACCTTATTAGATCTTCTTGGAAATTTCTTTCAGATCTAATTAGTTCCAATTTGAACCTAACTCTAATTCTAAATCTTGATTCCACCACCTGATTGTAAATTACAGCTTGACAATTTAGGAAGACTATTTAGGAAACCTGAGTCCCAAATGAGCATGAAAGAGAAAATGATTGAGGATGCTTACAGACATCATGAAGAGTATTCTAGATCCTCAAATCCATTTAGGGAGATTCAGGTTAATGTCACATCAAAATTCATTTTTAACCATGCTGAGATGATTTTTTTCCAAATGATCATGGTTCAACCCGAGATGATCTCTTACAAGCATATTTCGTATTGAGGATATTACATGACAATGAGTATCTACAATGTTGGTCAAATCCCATACTTTTAGAAAAACACCAAGATCTCATGAAGGCACTTGGTATAGCACTAGATAAAATATATGAAGGCATTAATCAAAAATACCCATCAAAGGATAAGCAGACACCTTGGAGCAACATGAAAGATCAACATTTCCAAAATCCCGGGTTTGATGATCAAGGTTGTTGTGGACCCCCAACCCAGATGAATTCAGATTCAAATTTCATAACAACTGACATTCCTAATCTTGAGATGGGTTGGGAGGATCCAATTGTAGGTGTTCACAATTCTGAACCAGCCCTAGGAAACCAAGAAGCTGGTCCATCAGGCTTAAATTTCCCAGACACCTGTGATGATGAATTGAAACAAAACCTCTCGAGGGTGTAAATTCCACCCTTTATCCTGATAAGGTGACTCTCGAGAGCAATTCCAACATCCCTGTAGAGCCCAGCCTAGATCTTAGTGACCCAATGCCTACCTTTGACCTAGAACCTAGATCTGAGTCTAATTGGGATGATTATGAGGCCCCATATGATGAGGCACAAATTTTAAATCTAGAATATGATTCTGGGCCTGTATTTGATGAATACACCTCTCTAACTTCCTCAGAGACACTAATTGATTTCCTGGAAGTCATTCCAATTTACAATACAAAAATTGAGGAGCTGGAAGAGTTGGGAATCTATTGGGTCTATCCTAGGAGCCAAAAACCTGAGCCCATGCCTAATAAGGACACCTTTTTAAGCTAGGAATATAAAATTAGGTTAGATCCAAGTTAGGTTGCTGATTCTACTTATCTTGATCTTTTTGTGGTGAAACCTTTGATCTGGTATCAAGTTCAGAACACGATCTTCGCAAGTTCTCCAATGATTTCGAATCTTTCTCTGATTTCGGATAACTATTATTTCCTAAAGACTCCAAACCTGTTTACGACCTCAGCGACCACAACCCATCCTTTGATTTTGACACTGAGGTCAATGATTTGAAAGAAACCACCTCTTCTATAGCACATATAGAACCTTCTCGAATCTAAACCCAACCCCGACCTGCAACCGGAATCAACTTCTACTCTGATTCTCCTATCAATGATCCGGTCGCATATTATTCTCCTCAATCTTTCGATCAGGTTCCAGACATCGATCAGACTACCAATCACGTCCCATCTTTCTCTGATCACTCTTGTAGGGTTCCTACATCCTTCACAGACTCTTTCTCAGTTGAGGATTCCTACTTTGACCAGGCTGATTAGAATCAGCCAATCCCTAGATTCTCACTTCCATATCTTCTTGAGCCTCACAGCATCTGGTGGGCTCCATATCTCTTGATCCTCATCCATTGACCCACCAGATTGATTGGGTTTGGGTTGCATCATCAGCTTGTTGATCTAAACAAGCACTTGGTTGGACCAACCAGGCTATTGATAGCGATTTCACGTGGTTTGTTAAAATACATCGTTGTAACGTGTAAAACTGCTTTCGCTCTTAAATTTATAATCCTAGATAGGGAAGTATCTAGGGTCGTCCAAGGAGGCAATATGGTTGCAAAATTGATTCTCTTTCTAGGAATATAAATCTCAACTTTCTTTTTGGTATTTCTTTTTCAATATATCATTTTTTTTTGTTTTTAAGCTAAGGCAACATGCGAACTGATGGTGGGAAAAGTGATTTACACTTCAATTTAAATACTACTTCTATGTGGCAAGTAGAGCCTCTCCCTAAGCTCACTCTAGGCAAGTGGAGGCCTAGAATAATTAGGGAGAGGGAGTGAAGAATGCTGAAAATAAGCTAATAGAAATACAAACAAAAAAAAATTGCAAAGAAGGCAACTAGATAATTGATAAAGTGTTTTACAAAAGGCCTAGTAGAGGAAAGCTTGTACTACTAGAAAAATGAAAATAAGAAAAGAAAACACAAATCCTCTAGATAGATGGTGAAGAAGAGGGCTTCTTGCTCCAAGGTTGGTGGCTCCCAATCTTGAAAAGAGTCCTTCAACTCCTTCCTTGCAGTGCTCCGCCAAGGTGATGTCCTTCAAGGCAAGCCCTAGGGGGCGTGCCCTAAGTTTATCTCCAAGGGTGGACGTCCACCCTAAGTCCTTCTCCTTTGCCTGGCCGTCCTCGAAGTGGAAGAGTCCTCCTCCTTGGCGTGGCTCAAGTTGAAGAGAGTGGGGAGAAGAAGGCACCAAAGGGGCTGGTGATGTGCCCCTTTAATCTCCTCCTCTACTCCTTCTTCTTGGCCGTAGGTATAGGTGGTTTAGGTAGAAAAATATACTAAGGGAGGATGCCCCAAAATGGTGGTAGGTGGTGGCTTTTTATAGAATAGGTTGGGGGGTTAAGGTGCCCCTTGAAATGGAGGGCTAGGATGGAAGGATGAGGGTGGTTGGTGATCCTATGGCTAGGGTGAGTTGGCGCCAACCCAAGGGGTGTTAAAGGGGGTGGTTATGGTGGTGTTGGTGTCTTTTGGTGGTGGAGAGACACCCCCATGTTGGTACCAACATGGGGTCTTCTAGAAGGGGAGTTAGGTGGATGGTGGAGATGGATTCAAGGGGGATTGTGTGGTGGAGATGAGGGGGGATTTTGGAGGGAAAAGTGTCGCCATTAAGGGGTGGTTATGGGTAGTTTTTTGGTGCCACTTTTAGGTGTGTTTTGGAGGTGGTGGGTAGGTTAGGTTGGTGCCAAGTGGGTTAGCTTATGTGGAGCTTAGGTGGAGCTAGTTGGGTGGAGTTGGTAGGTTGGTTTTTGGGGTGGTACAAGACAAGGAAGTTGGAGCATAGTTAAGCTAAGCTAAGCTAAGCTAAGCTAAGCTAGCTTAGCTAATGGAGGAGTAGAGGAGAAGATGTTGGAGCTAGGGTTTGGAGGAAGGAGCTGAGGAGAAGAAGTCTGGAGTTGGAGCTGGAGCTGGCTGCTGCTGAAGAGGCTGGCATGGGGCTACTCTAGCTGGCTTAGCTTGCTAGTTTTTTGTTAGTTGCTAAGCCAAGCTAAAGTGAGCTAGCTTCTACCAAAATGAGCTGAGGTGAGCTAGGTCTGGTGCTCCCAGGGAGAATCAAGCTAGTTGAGGCAGCTAAGGTAGCTTAGCTCAACTGAGTTGAGCTAAGCTGAGTCCCCGGGAGCTGGACTTGAGCTTCCTGAGCTGAGATGAATTCTTCTTCAGCTGGCTGGAGTTGAGTGGAGCTGAATGTAGCTGGATCTGAGCTGGGGTGAACTCCTGTCAACTCAGCTGAGCTAGCTAGAGCTCCCTGTGAACTAGTGGGAGCTGAGATGAGCTAGACTCAGCTAAGTTGACCTGGATCTGAGCTGACTTGAGCTAGGGTGAGCTAAGATGAACTCTCTTGAGCTATCATCCAGCTAAGATTAGCTGAATGGAGCTGGGATGAGCTAACCCTAGTTCAAGTAAGCTAGGTTCCAATTGCGGTGAGCTGGATCAAGCTGAGGTGAGCTGGATTAGGCTGAGTTCCAGCTAGTCTGGGCTTCTCCTTCACCATTTGCCTTCTTGAGTGCTAGGGTTTTAGGGATCTGTGCATCTGTACATCCCTAACACTCACAAAAACACATTAAAACGACAATAAAAAATGCAATGCATGCGTATCGTAATTTATGCCTAAATGCAGCCCAAAAACCCATTTGCGGAGTAAAATCCTAAGAGCTAGGTTTGTTTTAATGCATAAGAATGATGATAAACTGGCGTTTATCAGCTATTGATTGATTAGCCCATATTTATGGGCTATTTAAGTATTTAAGTGCCTAGACATTAAGTTAATTCTAACATTTATTTAACATGCATTAGGATGCAAATAGATTAATTCATATTTCTAATTTAATTACATAATTCATGCATTGCATCATATTTAAATGCATTTAGAATTAACTTAGAATTACATTCATTTAATTATTTAACCAATTAGGTGCATTGCATGAATTATATGCATTAACATTTTATTGAGGGTTTGAACATAATTAACCAATCCTTTTATTATTATCATTTTCTCTTCTCTCTGCAGAATTAGCCACTCCAACGCCTCCAGCTGCCGCACTAAAACCTGCATTCATGGACTAGCGGAGAATGTAGATCTGCTCCCGCCTCTCCATTCAAATCCATGCAGACGGCTACAAAGGAGGAAGAATGGTTGTCATTCATAGTGAGACACCGCCCCACTCCACCGCCATGTACTCCATTCCACCACCGTGGTCTCCAAGGCCGAGCTCCACCACACCGTGGGTCGGCGAGGTGACAGCTCGCCGCGCCAAACCGGTGGACTCGTGCCAACACCATGAGCGTGTGTCCTAGGCCACTCTTCCATCACTGTGCCTCACTAGAATCAACATCACCACCTTCATCGCCATCACCAGCAACCACCACCGCAGCCGCCGCAACTCCATGCCATGCATTTTCATCTCCTCCGTCAGTTAAGACGTCTGGGAAATTTCCCGGATGTCTGAAGCTTCGTCCCCACGCACAACAGTAACCGGACTCTTCTCTAGCCCGCGCCATCACCAGCAGCTTCTCCCCGCTCCATCAGAGCCACCCTTGCCTCCAACCACACACGCAGTCGGCGCACCCGCCAGCGTGCAGCACCGTCCACAGCTCCACTACGCGCACTCATCTCTTGTAGCACCGCAGCACCCACGCATGCCCTTGCTGCGTGCACCATCCTCCACACTCCAGTCCCTAGCGCACACCCACCAGCACCCCTCGGCGTGCTTCACTTCCTACAGCAGTTCCTCCAACACCTCCCGCACCCGCTATTGTGGTGTGTGCACGTCCCCCGCAGTAAAGCACTCACGTGCCCAAGCAACCTACCAGCACTCGCGTGCCCGCGCACCCAGCAGCAGCGCTTCGCCTCGCCACCAGCAGCGTACGCACAACGTGCTTCACTCTAGCCAGCTTCTTCTTCTTCTTCTTCTTTGTTGACGAAGGTACCCAAAGCACCCACAACGCAGTCGCCTCATCTAACCTTGGAGCTTCGCGCCACCAACATCAATGAACTTCCCTCGACCTCAGAAACTCGGCCACACCCTCTGAAGGCCGACAGTAGCCCTCCCATGCCAGCGAGCCGCCACCACCATTGCCGGCCTTCCTCGTCACCGGCGAGACCTTCGGCGACCGTTCGACGTGCCGTCACCACCAACTCGTAGTCCTCGTCGTGGCCAACTACCTCCGAGCTCTGCACACTCCACCGCGGCCTCCTCCTTGTGCACGGACAAGGGGAAGAAGTTCCCCTCTTTTGCTACAAAAAAAGCTATATTAATATTTACATTCGATGCCATTGTCAACATTTATTATTATTTTATTAAGGTACATTGCAAAATATATCCTTTAGTTGTTTAAAATTGCCATTTCAGCATGTACTCTTGATGCTTTCTTAATCTGAAGGCAGATTTGGCTCGATTCTCGTCGAAACTAACTATGAACATATGTGTTTTAACCGGTGCAAGTTTAAATATGTCATTGCCTCCCTGTGGACACGACCTGCTCTTCTGTGAGTGGTTATTTTAATTGTTGATTAGTCGATTTTTCCACCACATAGAACTACAAACGACACATCATTTTATATGACAAACGACTTTAAAAGCAAAGAATCAACTCGTCAAATGGCGTCGTTGCTGGGAGGCAACAGACGCAATAATTTCACCTGATTTTATTTTTGATTATTTCTCATTGCACAGTGATTTGACCATTTATTATTTTTTCTGTGTGAGAAATTTGTGCAAGGAATCATCCATCGTGAGAGGCGACCCTTGACGTTGCCAGAGGAGAAATTGATCTAGCTACCTTGCAAAGGAGGGGAAGGACGAGGATGCGACGATCATCTCTGTACATTTAGTCACTGATTTGATTAGAGTAGGATTAAGACTTTAGACTTAATTTTTCATTGCACAATTTGTTTGAAACCCTTATTCTAGGGTATATTTTAAGGGGTTTGTTCCCTGATTTTGTTTTAGGCCCGTGTTGGGTAATTTTTGGGAGCCTGTTCCCTTTTCTTTAGATTTAGGTTTTTAATTTATTTTGTGGATTGTTTACCATTATTTGCTTGTGCATAAGTAGTTAAAAAAATTAATAATAAAAAGAATGAGCTGCCTGCTAGAAGCTGCCTACCCCTAGGATGAACCATTTAGGTCTGTATGAGCAGCCTCTAGATTTACTTCTCTGCATTGCGTGCATTCTCGCATCGTTGATTGCTGGAAGCAAGGTACACATTCTCTTACTTTGCATCCTATTCTTGATCACGCATTGCATTTGGACTTAATTCATAGACCACATAATTTGTCTTGAAGCAATCTAACAAGTGGTCACATATATTCATGAAAAAGGACTAATTAATAGAGGGACATCTAAAAATCAAGGACTTGATTTTCAAATGTGGTGTGCGATTCAAAATTCAAAATCTTTTTGCGGTGAATGCACACTTATATCTTTTGCACCACGACACTCATTTAAACACTACTAAGTCTTGGAACGACTAGGACAAGAGCCCTCCTACCATTGGATTTTGAAATGTTTAGAACTTGAGATCAAAGGTTTTGTAAATCCGAAGAGGGGGATACCCTGTCATGGATTTTTGGGGATAGTTGAGAAGCACCGCAAAAGCATAGCTTCAAAGGAAGGCTTAGGCCTACTTGCATCCCTCGATCTTCTATCTTTGGAGTTGCTTTACCATTTGAGATTTAGGGAAGAACACCTAAGCTCCAACTAGTTCTTCTTAGGCGAGCCGTAGGTCGACAATAAGTGCGTAAATTGACTAAACAAATTGTATTGTCACCTACAATTTGACTTAAATCAAAAGCCTAAATTGGGAATGACCTAAAAAGTCCTTTTTGAATTGTGTTTTGCTTGGGGAATTCTGATTGAGGTGTGAGTTAGAATCGACCACATTGACTTTCATCCTTTCACATCTTGCCCACACCCTCACCCCCACACTGCACTCTTCGATCCCATACGTAGAGATGGCCCATCCCTTGATGGACATCATGACAATCATTGGGATCCGTTTTACTCCTATTATAGGAGTATTGGCCTGGTTAAGCCCCAAATCAGTGAGTAGAACCTAGGAGTGGGATTTGCTTTGCCCAATATCCCATACACCATAGAAATACCCAACCCACCCTCCCTGAAAAATTATAATGGTTGGACAGACACTCCTAGGTACTATAAGCCTGAGCCTGACTTCTCTCATGATAGAAATGACCTCTCCTCCTTGAAGATGGAAATACAGAAAATGCAAAACGAAATTATTGATTTGTTAGGAGAATCTTCGAGAGAAGGCCAACAAGAAACAGATGAATTAGCCACCCAATCTACCCCATTGAGGATGACGTACACCCCTCTACAATAGATGCATCTCTCGTGGGAGAACTACACTTTAAGTTGGAGGGAAATTTTGGGGATTATGTAAGGGAGAATAGCTACTTTTCAAGGTTCGATTTTGAAACCTCCCCATTAGATGACACTTCCTTGAGAGATCCACGCCTTAAGTGGGAGGGAGATACACATGAAAGTAGCTATGCATTGGATGAAGAAAGGTGACAACCCGAGGAAGATAATGATAAGGTTGAGTATCCACTTGAATTATATTGGAGTCAAAAGAATGGAATGATTGTACCAATGGAAGACCTCGACCCAGATGATAGTATTTTCGTGACATTTGATGAAGTGGGTTGAAGTCACGTTGTTAATCCTACCCTCCCTTCTGATCACTAGATGGAACTCAAGCCCACCCTTAGGGAACCTAACCCTCAAGAAATTGACCTATCTAAGGAGTCCAATGTTACTAGTGTAAACCATTTACCTCAGATAGAGCACCCTAGGGGATCTGCTGAGATATTAAATGATTCTAGACCTCGGGTATATGATGAATCATATGATGAGGAGAAAGAAGAATTATATGAGGAACCTACATTCAAAATTTGGAGTGACATTAAGGGTGATTATGTCTTATTTGAAGAGTTAGCCCCTGAGGATGTCACAAATTTGACCAAATTAGGTTTCCTTAGCACACCCATTGATGATATTTCTCCTCATGATGAAATGATGGAAAATTTGGAAGCAACTTCTAAGATTTATGTGAATTCACATATAGACTCAGGGAAGATTTGAGTAAAGAACAAAAACCCGGGGATGACATTGATAGGATAATCCCTAGATCTATTGCTTCCAACCTGCCTTCATTTATTTTGAAGTCACCCTCTGATTCGCTTATATCTGAAGGCAAAATTGTGACTCCTGATGAAGGGTAGGAAGATACATGTGATGGTGCAAGGAATGGTAGGGATGCAATTGAGGATTTGGAAAGAGTGTTAGGGATGGACACCGAGCTGATTAAACACAACCTAGATCTTATGGCCATCCCACAACCTCGAAACCTAGACACCCTAGATGATCCTTGCCTTAGAGAATTGCTCACTTTTGTTTTGACCGGGGGGCTTAACAAACCAATATTTCCCGTAATGGAGTATCAGGCATGGATTGATGATTTCTTTAGTCAGTCAATTGCCTTGGAGGTTTATCTCTGCACCATTCCTTCCCCATTCCTTTTGAAGGATCCTTGTCATCCTCCCCCTACCCCTTTGGAGGTTATTATACCAGTTTATCCTTTAGAACCTCCTCTGGTGACCTGGGAAGATTTTATACCCATCCTGGTTGGGCGAGCATTTGCTATCGGGATTCATCATCAACTCACCAACATCCTAGGTTACCTATTTTCTAGGCCAGCATTACTTTGCTCATTTTTAGGGCCTATTTCTGCAATCCTTGAACTTGATTTGCAGGTTCTTTGGATAATCGGCTTCTAACAAAAGAATGACAGCCCATCTCTGACCCAGGTAATATCCTTCTATGCGATGAGGACATTGCAGATTTTAGGCATGGGGGGTGTACTTGGGGATATACATAGCATAGTGCATTCATTGCATACATTTGCATTAAAAAAATATATAAATAAATAAAAATAAAAATATAATTAAAAAAAAGGTTTTGAGCTTAACTGGCTACGTCCTGCATTCTTAAGCAAATCAGAACTCTAGGTTAAACTAAGTTAATTCTAGGGTCAAACTTTAGAAGCTAAGAGAGCTACTAGCTTTAGACCTTTAGGGTCCTTTGTGGACTTAAAAACTTAAGTAGGAGTTAAGTTGCGGACCATTCCTCAAGAGGTTGAGGAAGGAAAGCTAGGGTTTGACTTTAAAAGGTGGGGTAGTACCTGGAGTCTTGTTCTACCTTTTGGTTTACGGATCCTTGTAACCCAAGCATCCAAATTTCACACACTTGGTCTGGTGTAAGTAATCAACTTAATTCCTTTCTTAAAAGAGATTTGGTTCTCTTAGTTTTGACTTAGGAGAGACTTGAAAACACAATTTGATTGGAAGAGTTCCTGCCACAGGAGAGGTGGAGCATATACTCACCTTGAGGATGCGATGATAATATATTACCTCCTCGGCACTTGTCTCTTAGGATATCCATCCTACTGGGGGCATGTAAGCGCATTGTGCGGTTCAGGTACCATGGGCGGCCCTATCGCAAAGTGCCGATTGCCACAGGCCTGAATTCTCTTTAGAAATCCATGGGTGATACTATCTAAAAGTGTCGATTGCCAGGATTTCTTGGGGTCGCTATTGGCGATGCTATCTCGAAGCATCGAAAGCTACGCAACCTTCGAGGTATGGTGATGGGGATAATGAATCCAACACAGACCGTGTTGATAGCTGATCCGAGGTTAGACTTAGAGGAATCAAACAAAAAAAATTATATATATATTATTAAAAAACAATCCTTTTAACTTTAACTCAAATAACTTAGACTAATGCACATGCACGGATCTTTAATCTCATGGATCAATAAACCTTAGAGTAGAGTCAGAAATTAGATAAACTTGTGGCTGCAACTCGTCTTTAGCCAACCTAGTTTGTAACTTAACAACTACTTGGGAACCTTAGGTCTAAAGTCTGAACTTAATAAGTTTCTAAAGGAAGACCAATTGGGTTGGCTAGTCTACTTGGAGTGCTAGGTTTTGCTTGGATTTGTTAGGGACTAGCAAAAACTAGGCATGAGGGTATTTGATTATCCCATATTTGTGGACTATTTAAGTATTTAAGTGCCTAGACATTAAGTTAATTCTAACATTTATTTAACATGCATTAGGATGTAAATAGATTAATTCATATTTCTGATTTAATTACATAATTCATGCATTGCAATCATATTTAAATGCATTTAGAATTAACTTAGAATTACATTTATTTAATTATTTAACCAATTAGGTGCATTGCATGCATTATATGCATTAACATTTTATTTAGGGTTTGAACATAATTAACCAATCCTTTTATTATTGTCATTTTCTCTTCTCTCTACAGAATTCGCCGCTCCAACGCCACCAGCTGCCGCACTAAAACCTCCATTAAGGACTAGCGGAGAATGTGGATCTGCTCCTACCTCTCCATTCAAATCCATGCAGATGGCTACAAAGGAGGAAGAATGGTTGTCGTTCATAGTGAGACACCGCCCCACTCCACCACCGTGTACTCCATTCCACCACCGTGGTCTCCAAGGCCGAGCTCCACCACACCGTGGGCCAGTGAGGTGACAGCTCACCGCGCCAAACCGGTGGACTTGTGCCAACAACATGAGCATGTGTCCTTGGCCACGCTTCCATCACTGTGCCTCACTAGAATCAACATCACCACCTTCACCACCGCAGCCGCTGCAACTCCATGCCTTGCATTTTCATCTCCTCCGTCAGTTAAGACATCTGGGAAATTTCCCAGACATCTGAAGCTTCGTCCCCACGCACAATGTCAACCGGCCTCTTCTCTAGCCCATGCCATCACTAGCAGCTTCTCCCCGCTCCATCTGATCCACCCTTGCCTCCAGCCACGCACGCAACCGGCACGCCCGCTAGCATGCAGCACCGTCCACAGCTCCACCGCGTGCACTCAACTCCTGCAGCATCGCTGCGCCCGCACACGCCCTTACTACGTGCACCATCCTCCACACTCCAGCCCCTAGCGCACACCTACCAGCACTCCTTGGCGTGCCTCACCTCCTGCAGCAGCACCTCCCGCACCCACTGCTGTGGTGTGCACACGCCGCTCGCAGTAAAGCACCTGCGCGCCAAAGCGGCCTGCCAACACTCGTGTGCCTGCGCGCCCAGCAGCAGTGCTTCTCCTCACCACCAGCAGCGCACACACAGCGTGCTTCATTCCAGTCAGCTTCTTCTTCTTCTTCTCTGTTGAGGAAGGTACCCAAAGCACCCACAATGCAGCCGCCTCATCTAGCCTCGGAGCTTTGCGCCACCAACATCAATGAACTCGCCTCGACCTCAGAAGCTCAGCCACACCCTCTGAAGGCCGACAGCAGCCCGCCCACGCCGACGAGCCGCCGCCACCATTGCCGGCCTTCCTCATTGCCGGTGTGACCTTTGGCGGCGGTTCGATGTGCCATCACCGCCAATGCGTAGTCCTAGTCATGGCCAACTACCTTCAAGCTCCTCACACCCGACAGCGGCCTCCTCCTCATGCATGGATAAGGGGAAGAAGTTTCCCTATTTTGCTAGAGTAAAAGCTATATTAATATTTACATTCTATGCCATTGTCAACATTTATTTTTATTTTATTAAGCTACATTGCAAAATATATCCTTTAGTTATTCAAAATTGCCATTTTAGCATGTTCTCTTGATGCTTTCTTAATCTGAAGGCAGATTTGGCTCGATTCTGGTCGAAACTAACTGTGAACATATGTTTTTAACCGATGCGAGTTTAAATATGTCATTGCCTCCCTGTGGACACGACCTGCTCTTCGATGAGTGGTTATTTTAATTGTTGATTAGTCAATTTTTCCACCACATAGAACTACAAACGATGCCATTTTATGTGACAAACGACTTTAAAAGCGAAGAATCGACTTGTCATTGATCAAGGTGGTTGTTTTAAAAAATTCATCTAATTTGACCACTCCTCCATGACCACCTTTTGGTTGGCTAAAGGCATTGAATTTAGCGCTTAACGAGAGGCAGCCTGTCATTCCAAAACCTGAGACCCTTCTAATTATCCTTTTGAGCTTCACGTCTACTGCACTTTTGAGTTCAGTGTTAGAATAGCTGACTCCACCTCTGATACTCGTACCAGAGCTTGAAATCATCCGCAATAGTCATCCCAAGCCATTCACCCACCCATTTTACCCTGTTCTAACCCATGAACCCAAGTTGATTTCATACCCACCGATTTACAATGAGGACATTGCAAAACTTAGGCATAGGGGGGTATTAAAGTGCAAACACATAAAAATTCAAGTTTTTGAAGTGTTCTCACAAAAAATTACTCATATTAAAAAAACCAAAAAATAAAAAATAAAAATTGAAAAAGAACAAAAAATGGAGAAAGGGGGGGAAATTTTATGAGCTTAATTGCATATTATTCTTGAGGAGGAAATAAGGAGGTGATTTAAATGTCAAAAAGAACTTTGAAACAAAAAAGGGATTGTCATTATTAAATGATTATAGAATCTACTTAAGTTCTAAACCAAATCAAAAGAAAAAAAATTAATTCCTAGAATAACAGAGAGACATGGAGATTAGTATGAGTGCTGATCTTAGGCCTCTTGGGCTTGTTTTAGGGCTTAAAAATTCAAGTATTCATTAAGATTCAAATAGTCCTTAAGAGGTTGAGGAAAATGTAAAGCTTATGTATTAGGTCTGAGGCTTAGGGATTATTCAGCCTCGTTAACTGACCTCTGATTTGTGGGACTTAGTAACCTAAGCACCCTAATCCACACACAAGTCTGGTTTAGTACACTTAGTCAATCAAAATCATGCAAAAGCATTTATTCTGTTCTAAAAAAGCTACCTAGATTAGGAGCAGCTTGAAGACAGAAGTTGATTTGGACGAGTTCTCGGCATAGAGAGGTGCAAATTTCCCTCGAAGATGCACAATAACATACCATCTCATCGGTGCTTGTCTCTTAGGATATCTAAATATCCTACTGGGGGCATGTAAGCACCTGAATACTGGTTCAGGTGCCATGGGTGGGATTTTCTTGAAATGTCAATCGCTAGGGTCTGAATTTAGCTATAAAATGCCATGGCTAGCACTATCCCAAAGTGTCGAAAGTTAAGGTTCTGGGGGTTGCCTTGGGCGATGCTATCTCGAAGCATCAATTGCCAAGGACCCTGCACGGATTGATGGTGGGGACAAGGAATCCGATACAGACCGTGTTTTTGAGCCAATCCGAAGTTAGAAATAAAGAAAATAAAAAGAGAGAGAAAACTCTCCAAAATGCAAAATATTCTTCTATCTCGCTCTCTTACAGAAACACACTACAAACCAAACCTGGACTAACCATGTTACAAGCACTGGCGCTTTAACCATTGGGTTCAACGAATCTTAGGATAGTTTCTGTAGGCCTTAAAAAGCTTCACGGCAGACTAAGGCTAAAGCTGGTCAGGTCTGGATCATGGTTGGTACTTGAGTACCTCGAAGCCTACTATTAGTATTCTAACTTGATTTCTAAAAAGAAGAATAAATCAGGACTCTGAGTTTCAAGGCATGTGATAATAACATCATCATCAGCCATATCTAGCTTTAATTAGTCATAATCAAGGAATAAATGCTCCTACATAATCGCTAGAGAGCCCTAATTCACTGCAAAACCATTCTAAGAGAATAATAAGAAAATAGGGGTAAAACTGCAGTTTTAACAGCATATCTCAATTGCAGAACAAACATGAGATTTCTTAGAGGTTAATTAAAGGTCAAATGGTCTTAAATGTCTAACAAGTTGGTCCGTGCAGATAGAAACGAGATTTCACACATTTCGAGAATTAAATGACATCTGAAATCCTAAAAACAAACCTGCTTAATCTACTGAGATTCTAGTTAGAATAAAATTCATGTAAACCCTCCAAAAGACATAGAAAAATATTCTCTAGGGTTTGATATGCTTGATTTGACCATTGAAACCCAATTTGACATAAAACAGAGTCTTAGACAGGCAGTTGCCCTAATTTAGATTTTTGCATAAATTAACTAGTCAAACTTGGTCAAAACCTAAATCTAACTTCACCATTGGACTCCTTAGGTCCAAATTAGGTTTGTACCAAAATTTGGACCCAATCTTGACCAAGTTTGCATTTTAGTCCAGTCAAACTCTTTCTATCTCATTCAGACCCTTAGCTTTTTGAATTCCTTGCAAAGAGCCCCCTAACTTCATCATGTTCTTTGCACGCAGGGCCTCGCACCATGTTTGGAAGGTTGAACTATCACCGTCGAGTTTTGAGCAAGGATTTCTCGCTTGATTCTCAATCAATCTCTCACAAAATTAATACGGGGATTCCTTGTGAAATTACCTTCCTTCTGAGCCGCACCTTGGGCTATACGTGTTTCCCAAAAGATCATGCGAACCTTTCAAAGGTTCGGGTATCCTATTTCGGGAAAACCTTCTGAGCTTGGAAGCTTCTTTCCAATCTTGGAAGGGCTTCCTATGGCCTATAAAAGAACCCCCGTTGCATTTTGTATTTCCTTAGCAAGGTTTGGGGCCAAAACCCACTTCAAAATTCCACCTCTGGCCTCGCTCTGCCTTAGCTTTGGTGAACTTCTTCCTCCAACATCTCTGGCCTCCCAATAGCCAAATTGGGAGCTTCAATATCTCCGTCTCCTTCGTCCTCTCCTCGATAGCCAAATCAGAGGCATCTCTACCTCATTCTTCATCGTCGCTACCTCACGAAGCAGTTCCCTTCTCCAGCGTCGGCAGCCACACCGACACCTATTCCTTCCCCTTTCGTTCCTAATTTTAGGTTCCAACACTCCCTCATCTCCCCTACTCTTTTTCCCTATATTTATCCTTCGATTTCGATCCCTCGACACGCTGTTCACCTCCGACCACTCCTCTGGTGAGTCCATCTCACCTCCACAAACCATCAATCAACTTGCGATAAGCCCACAACCTTCACCTCCCCACCCTCTTCAAAACCCTTTTCCTTATTCACCACATTGCTCACCAAAATCGCCCATCGAACAAACCCATTGTCGTCCACCTTCGCTGGCCACCACACACCCCAATTCGCCACGAAACCACCACCACTACCTTCGCTGTGCTTCGGCGAAGCTTCTGAGCCATCTAATTGGGGCTTTTAGCCTGTACTTCATTTTTTAGGTATAACGTTGGAGCTCTGCCACCACGTCAACTCTCGGGCCCTGTTCTTCATGTTCTAGCCATGCACGCCCCAGGTGCACCCTTTAGGTGCTGCGGATGAGGCCGAGGAGAGCCTCTAGGTACTCAATTAAGAACTCCATCAGATGCAACTGATAAGTTAGTTTTCGCTTTCAAATAATGTGATTAAGATGATCTGTCGTTTTAGTAACAAAGTGGTGAAAAATACTTAACAAAACAATTACAATAAAAATTACCACTCACAGAAGAGCAGGTCATGTCCATAGGGAGGCAATGATGCAATAAAATCTCAATTATTTCATATTCTTTCAATCAAGTGTGAAATCCATAATCAAATTTGACATGAAATGAGATGGAAAGAAGATGCACAATAACTCAAAAATATAAGGGTATATGTACAATTTTTCCTCACTGAAATATTCAATAAATATGTGATGATTTTATGTAATTTCCAATTAACAAGTACCAGAGAAAATTTATGCACATTTTAATCCCAAAACCAACGGTAAAACATGTGAATATCAATAACCATGAAATTATCAGAAGGCATGAGTATGCAGTCACAATTTCACCATAATAAAATAATCATAAATTAAAATTGATTTTGGTGACAATGACATTCAAATGTAAATTTTAATTAACATAAAAGTAGAGTATTTTACCTCTCTCCTCCTTGTGCATGGGAGAGAGGTTCAATCGACGAGTTACTCCTACAAGAGGTTGGCTAAAGCGAGGCCTTCGCGATGGTGGCAGCAGTGCAACGTGAGATGGCCGGAGTTGGCCTGCCAGAGGAGAGGAGTGGCGATGATGGAGAAGCCTACTGCTGTTGCGCGTGCTGCAGGTGCAAAGAGAGCAGCGCACGCAGGTGCTAGAGAGCTGTAGGCACGCGGAGGCGCGAAGGCGTGGGCGTTGGGTGCTCTGCAGAGCGCACAGGCGCGTGTGGGCATGGTGGTGGCACCGGCTGCAGGTGTTGCAAGGAGCGCTGTGGGTGATGGCATGGGTGCATGCAGTGGCTGAGGCGCTGCAGGTGCATTGGAGATGAAGTGAGGGTGCGCGGTGGGCTGCAGGCGTTGCTGGTGAAGGTGCGCGCGGGTAGATGCAGCTGGAGGGCATGCGGGCGGAGGTGTGGGTGCATGCAGCTGGAGTAGCGCGCACTTTGCGCACATGGCTGGAGGTGATGGTGGGTCTGATGGAGCAGGGAGAAGCTGCTGGTGATGGCGCGGGCGCGTGTAGTGGTTGAGGCGCTGCAGGGGATGTGGCGTGGTCTAGAGGAGAGGCTAGTTGCGGTGGTGGTTGCTGGTGATGACGATGAGGGTGGTGATGTTGATTCTGGTGAGGCATGGTGATGGAGGCGTGGCCATCAGGGACACATGCTCACGGTGTTCGCACGAGTCCACCGACTTAGCGCGGTGAGCTATCACCTTGCCGGCCCACGGCGTGGTGGAGCTCAGCCTTGGAGAGCACGGTGGTGGAATGGAGTACACGGTGGTGGAGTGGGGCAGTGTCTCACTTGTGCATGGCAGCCTCCCTCTCTTCCTTATCCCCGTCGAGGAGACTAGATCCACTTTTGGCGCTACTCCTCGATTGGGCTCTTCACTGCGGCAGCTGGAGGAAGAAATGCAACCGTTGCTCATAGAGGAATAAAATAATAATAAAATATTATGGTTATTTATATACAAACCCTCAACTTTTATGTTAACTTAAAATAATGCATGCAATGCACCTAATTGGTTAACTAATTAAATGAATGGAATTCTAAGCTAATTCTAAATGCATTTAAATATGAATGTAATGCATTAATTATGTAATTAAATCAGAAATATGAATTAATCTATTTACATCCTAATTTATGCTAAATAAATGTTAGAATTAACTTAATGTCTAGGCACTTAAATACTTAAATAGTCTACAGATATGGGCTAATCAAATACCCCCATACCTAGTTTTTGCTAGTCCCTAGCAAAATCAAGCAAAACCTAGCACTCCAAGTAGACTAGCCAATCCAATCGGTCTTCCTTTAGAAACATATTAAGTTTAGACTTTAGACCTAAGGTTCCCAAGTAGTTGTTAAGTTACAGACTTGGTCGGCTAAAGATGAGTTGCAAGCACAAGTTTCCCTGATTTCTGACTCTACCCTAAAGTTTATTGATCCTTGAGATTGAAGCATCTTTGCATGTGCGTTGGTCTGAGTTATTTGAGTTAAACGAAAAAGGATTTTTTTTTTGTTTAATTCCTCTAAGTCTAACCTCGGATCAGCTATCAACACGGTCTGTGTCGGATTCATTGTCCCCATTACCGTACCTCGAAGGGTGCCTACCTTTCGATGCTTCGAGATAGCACCGCCCATAGCAACCCCAAGAACTCCTGGCAATTGACACTTCGAGATAGTATCACCCATGGATTTCTAAAGCGAATTCAGGCCTGTGGCAATCGGCACTTCGAGATAGGGCCACCCATGGTACTTGAACCACACAATGCACTTACATGCCCCTAGTAGGATGGATATCCTAAGAGATAAGCACCGAGGAGGTAATATGTTATCATCGCCTCCTCAAGGTGAGTATATACTCCACCTCTCCTACAGCAGGAACTCTTCCAATCAAATTTTATTTTCAAGCCTCTTCTAAGTCAAAACTAAGGGAATCAAATCTCTTTTTAGAAAGGAATTAAGTTGATTACTTACTTACACCAGACCAAGTGTGTGAAATTTGGATGCTTGGGTTACAAGGACCCGTAAACCAAAAGGTAGAATAAGACTCCAGGTACTACCCTACCTTTTAACTCAAACCCTAGCTTTCCTTCTTCAACCTTTTGAGGAATGGTCCGCAACTTAACTCCTACTTAAGTTTTTAAGTCCACAAAGGACCCTAAAGGTCTAAAGCTAGTAGCTCATTTAGCTTCTAAAGTTCGACCCTAGAACCAACTTAGTCTCACCTAGAGTTTTGATTTGCTTAAGAATGCAGGACCTAGCCAGTTAAGCTCAAAATTTTTTTTTTATTACTTTTATTTATTTAATATATTATTTTTTTTAATGCAAATGTATGCAATGCAGAATGCTTTAATTAAATGCATGAATGCACTATGCTATGTATATCCCCAAGTACACCCCCCATGCCTAAAATCTACAATGTCCTCATTGCATAGAAGGATATTACCTGGGTCAGAGATCGGCTACCGTTCGTTTGTTAGCAGTCGAGTAGGCAAAGAACCTGCAAATCAGGTTCAAGGATTGCAGAAATAGGCCCTAAAAATGAGCAAAGTAATGTTGGCCTAGAAAACAGGTAACCTAGGATATTGGCGAGCTGATGATGAAGCCCAATAGCAAATGCTCGCCCAACTAAGATGGGAATGAAATCTTCCCAGGTCACCAGAGGAGGTTCTAAAGGAAAAACTAGCATAATAACCTTCAAAGGGGTAGGGAGAGGATGACAAGGATCTTCCAAAAGGAATGGGGAAGGAATGGTGCAGAGATAAACCCCCAGGGCAATGGACTGACTAAAGAATTCATCAATCCATACCCAATACTCCATTACAGCAAATATTGGTTTGTTAAGCCCCCCAGTTAGAACAAAAGTGAGTAAATCTCTAAGTCAAGGATCGTCTAGGGTGTCCAAGTTTTGAGGTTGCAGGATGGCCATAAGATTTAGGTTGGGTTTAATCAGCTCGGTGTCCATCCCTAACATTCTTTCCAAATCCTCAATTTCATCCCTAGCATTCCTTGCACTATCACCAGTATCTTCCTGCACTTCCTCAGGAGTCAAAATTTTGCCTTCAGACATAAGCGAATCAGAGGGTGACTTCGAAACAAATGAAGGCAGGTTGGAAGCAACAGATCTAGGGATTATCCTATCAATGTCCTCCCTGGGTTCTTGTTCTTTACTCAAATCTTCCCCGGAGTCTATATGTGAATCCACATAAATCTTAGAAGTTGCTTCCAAATTTTCCATCATTTCATCATGAGGAGAAATATCATCAATGGGTGTGCTAAGGAAACCTAATTTGGTCAAATTTGTGACATCCTCAGGGGCCAACTCTCCAAATAAGACATAATCACCCCTAGTGTCACTCCAAATCTTGAATGTAGGTTCCTCATATAATTCATCTTTCTCCTCATCATATGATTCATCATACACCCAAGGTCTAGAGTCATTTTATATCTCAGTAGATCCCCTAGGGTACTCTATTTGAGGTAAATGGTTTAAACTGGTAACATCGGACTTCTCAGATAGGTCAATTTCTTCAGGGTTAGGTTCCCTAAGGGTGGGCTTGAGTTTCATCTCGTGATCAGAAGGGAGGGTAGGATTAACAACTTAACTTCGACCCACTTCATCAAATGTCACGAAAATACTATCTTCTGGGTCGAGGTCTTCCAATGATACCATCATTCCCTTCTTTTGACTGCAATATAATTCAGGTGGATACTCAACCTTATCATCATCTTCCTCAGGTTGCCACCTTTCTTCATCCAATGCATAGCTACTTTCATATGTATCATCCTTCCACTTAAGGTGTGGATCTCTCAAGGAAGTGCCATCTAATGGGGAGGTTTCAAAATTGAACCTCAAAAAGTAGTTATTCTCCCTTACATAATCCCCAAAATTTCCCTCCAACTTAAAGTGTAGCTCTCCCATGGGAGATGCATCTATTGTAGATGGGTGTACATCATCCTCAATGGGGTAGATTGGGTGGCTAATTTCATCTCTTTCTTGTTGGCCTGCTCTCGAAGATTCTCCTAACAATTCAATCATTTCATCTTGCATTTTTTGTATTTCCATCTTCAAGGAGGAGAGGTCATTTCTATCATGAGAGAAGTCAGGCTCAGGCTTATAGTATCTAGGAGTGTCTATCCAACCATTATAATTATTCAGGGAGGGTGGGTTGGGTATTTCTATGGCGTGTGGGATATTGGGGAAAGTAAATCCCGCTCCTAGGTTTTGCTCACTGATTTGGGGCTTAACCAGGCCAATACTCCTATAATAGGAGTAAGACAGATCCCAATGATTGTCATTATGTCCATCAAAGGATGGACCATCTCGATGTATGGGATCGAAGAGTGCAGAGTGGGGGTAAGGGTGTGGGCAAGATGTGAAAGGATGAAAATCAATGTGGTCCATTCTAACTCACACCTCAATCAGAATTCCCCAAGCAAAACACAATTCATAAAGGACTTTTTAGGTCTTTCCCAATTTAGTAAGTCAGATTGTAGGTGACAATACAATTTATTCAATCAATTTATGTGCTTATTGTCGACCTACGTTTCACCTAAGAAGACCTAGTTGGAGCATAGGTGTTCTTCCCTAAATCTCAAATGGTAGAGCAACTCCAAAGATGGAAGATCGAGGGATGCAAGTAGGCCTAAGCCTTCCGTTGAAGCTATGCTTTCGCGGTGCTTCTCAACTACCCCCAAAAATCCGTGATAGGGTATCCCCCTCTTTGGAGTTACAAAACCTTTGATCTCAAGTTCTAAACACTTTAGAATCCAACGATAGGAGGGCTCTTGTCCTAGTATTTCCAAACCTAAGGAGTGTCTAAAAGTGTGCCGTGGTGCAAGAGAAATAAATATGCATACACCGCAAAAAGATTTTGAATTTTGAATCACAAACCATGTTTGAAAATCAATTCCTTGATTTTTAGATGTCCCTCCTTTAATTAGTCATTTTTCAAGAAATATGTGACCACTTGTTAGATCGCTTCAAGATAAATTATGTGGTCTTCGAATTAAGTCCAAATGCAATCCGTGATCAAGAATATGATGCAAAGTAAGAGAATGCATACCTTGCTTCCAGTAATCAACGATGCGAGAATGTACGCAATGCAGAGAAATAAATCTAGAGGCTGCTCATACAGACCTAAATGGTTTGTCCTAGGGGTAGGCAGCTTCTAGCAGGTAGCTCATTTTTTTTGTTTTATTTTTTTTCTTAGCTACTTCTGTACAAGCAAATAAAGGGTAAACAATCCACAAAATAAATTAAAAAACTAGATCTAAAGAAGAAAGGGAACAGACTCCCAAAAACTACCCAACACGGGCCTAAAACAAAATCGGGGAACAAATCCCTAAAAATATACCCCAGAACAAGGGTCTCAAACCAAATGTGCAATGAAAAATTAAGTCTAAAGTCTTAATCCTACTCTAATCAAATCAGCGACTAAATGTACAGAGATGATCGTCGCGCCCTCGTCCTTCCTCTCCCTTGCAAGGTAGCTCGATCAATTTCTCCTCTGGCAACGTTAAGGGTCACCTCTCACGCTGGCTGGTGTGATTGCGAGCCGTAGAATGTGTGGCAGATCGTTGCACTCGCCTCAGAAAAAAATTCAGAGTTAAATATGATTCAAAATTTAGACCAATTTTAATGAATGAATGAATGAATGCGATTTAATTAAGCCTGTTGCCTCCCCAGCAACTGTGCCATTTGATAAGTCAATTTTTGCTTTCGAATAATGTGATTAAGATGATCTGTCATTTTAGTAACAAAGTGGTGGAAAATCGCTTAACAAAACAATTACAATAAAAATTAGCACTCACAGAAGAGCAGGTCGTGTTCACAAGGATGCAATGATGCAATAAAATCTCGATTATTTCGTATTCTTTCAATCAAGTGTGAAATCCATAATCAAATCTGACATGAAATGTGATGGAAAGAAGATGCACAATAACTCAAAAATATAAGGGTATATGTGAAATTTTTCCTCACTGAAATTTCAATAAATATGTGATGATTTTATGTAATTTCCAGTTGACAAGTATTAGAGAAAATTTGTGCACATTTTAATCCCAAAACCAATGTTAAAACATGTGAATATCAATAACCATGCAATTATCAGAAGGCATGAGTATGTAATCAAATTTTCACCATAATAAAATAATCATAAATTAAAATTGATTTTGGTGGTAATGGCATTCGAATGTAAATTTTAATTAACATAAAAATAGAGTATTTTACCTCTCTCCTCCTTGCGCATGGGAGAGAGGTTCAATCGAGGAGTTACTCCTATAAGAGGTTGGCTGAAGCGAGGCCTTCGCGGTGGTGGCAACGGTATGTCGAGAGATGGCCAGAGCCTGCCTACCGGAGGAGAGGAGTGGCGACAATGGAGAAGCCTGCTGCTATCGTACATGATGCAAGCGCAAGGAGAGTAGCGTGCCCGGGTGTTGGAGTGCTGCAGGAGTGCGAAGGCGCGGAGGCATGGGAGCTAGGTGCTCTGCAAAGCGCGCAGGTGCGCATGGGCGTGGTGGTGGCACCGGCTGTAGGTGCTGTAGGGAGTGCTGTGGGTGATGGTGTGGGTGCATGCAATGAACCCATATCATTGCAGGAGATGAAGTGAGGGCACGCGGTGGGCTACAAGCGCTCTGGTGAAGGCGCACGCGGGCAGATGCAACTGGAGGGCACGCGGGCGAAGGTGCGGGTGCGTGCAGCTGGTGTAGCACATGCTCTGCGCACGTGGCTAGAGGTGATGGTGGGTCTGATGGAGTAGGGAGAAGCTGCTGGTGATGGCACGGGCGCGTGCAGTGGCTAAGGCACTGCTAGGGATGTGGCGTGGTCTAGAGGAGAGGCTGGCTACGGTGGTGGTTGCTGGTGATGGCAGTGAGGGTGGTGATGTTGATTCTGGTGAGGCAAGGTGATGGAGGCGTGGCCATTAGGGACACACGCTCACGGTGTTGGCACGACTCCACCGGCTTGGAGTGGTGAGCTATCACCTCGCCGGCCCACAGTGTGGTGGAGCTCGACCTTGGAGACCACGATGGTGGAATGGAGTACACGGTGGTGGAGTGGGGCAGTGTCTCACCTGTGATGGCAGCCTCCCTCTCTTCCTTATCCCCATCGAGGAGACCAGATCCACTTTTGGCGCTACTCCTCGATTGGGCTCTTCACTGCGGCAGTTGGAGGAAGAAATGTAGTCGTTGCTCATAGAAGAAGAAAATAATAATAAAATATTATGGTTATTATATCCAAACCCTCAACTTTTATGTTAACTTAAAATAATGCATGCAATGCACCTAATTGGTTAACTAATTAAGTGAATGCAATTCTAAGTTAATTTTAAATGCATTTAAATATGAATGCAATGCATGAATTATGTAATTAAATTAGAAATATGAATTAATCTATTTGCATCCTAATTTATGCTAAATAAATGTTAGAATTAACTTAATGTCTAGGCACTTAAATACTTAAATAGCCCACAAATATGGGCTAATCAGCAACCACACCAATTGAACAAAGACCCACCTGCAGTTGCATGCAAAGAAAAGTGGGAGTTTAGTCCCACATTAGTGGGAGAGGAGCCAGTGAAGCCGCATATATTGTTTTTGTGATTGGGGCTTACCACCTCCAACCACAGGGTGAGGTCCCATTACACCCTCACTCACTCGACCTGCCTAAGCCTCTCACTCCTCGGTCACTACACCAAGCTGGTGACCCTGGACCTGGGTGTGCGCAAACCCAACTACCTGGTTATTGCTAAGAGAGGAAGAGGAGAAGGAAGAGAGAGAGAGCACGGGGTTAAGGGGGGTTTTTCTCTTCAGTGTTCTCGACACTTAGTCGATTTCAAAGGTGAGTTCCCCCTATGCATCAAAAGGGCCAAAGAAGGAAGGAACAAAGAAGAAGAGGAGAGGCAAAAGAAGCAGAGAAAGAGAGAAGCCAAGGCAGAAGAAGAAGAGCAGAGCAATAGAAGAGAAGGCAATGAAGAAGAACAGCAGAAGAAAAATCAAAGAGGAGTATTGTAGCAATGCCTTTTAAGACGTCTGATCTGATTATCTGCGCCTTGACGAGCGTGGAAATCGTAGTATAGTCGCAAAAACCACTAGTCAAAGATATTTGTGATAACAAAACTCTCGTAGATCTTTATTCTTTTTAGAACTTGAGTCCCGGTCGTTCGTCTCTGGGAGGTGTGAAAACGAATCGAGATTTGGATCGGCCTAAATCTAAACTAAGCTACTATTTTTGTATTTTTATGTTTTTTATTTTTTTTTATTTTGAAAAGCGAATTGAAACCTAGATCTAGATAAACTAGCAAAAACCTAAGTGACTATGTCCATCTAAATGAGGCCATGGTGGCTGTGCATGGTGTGAACAAACCAAAGTGTTATATAGGCAAGCAAACATGGGGACAATCAATCACAGAAACATCATGGAATTATTTATGCATAAAAAAAATTATCACACATCATCTACACTAGAAAGCATATAAATAGAGGAAAATCCCTCATGCCGGAAAGTTGCCACTAGGGCCATCGGCCTTGTGTGAGGGTGTAGGCTAGACCTTGGGTATGCAAACCCGTCTACACGCCTACCAAAAGAGATGGCCGGCCACAAGAGGCTATGGGTGAGCCTTCATGGCCGTCCAAAAAGAATAAGAAGATGGGGGCTAGTGCACCCAAGTGGAGAGAGGAGGGTGTTGCTCCCTTTCTCTACCAATGGCCGTCCTTGAAGCCTTGGAGAGAAGCTTCTCTAGCTAGCCATCCATGGAGCCTTGGAGGAGGATGAGGAGGACGGCCTTTGAGGTTTTGGGGGGTGGAAGCAAGTTTATAGTGGAGAGTATGGATGGGAGAGTGTATGGAGATTCGCCAATTTCGTAGCTCTCTCTTTGCCTTTATGGAAGGCTCCATTTGGTTGCCACTTTTGGTGGCTCCAAAAATAGCAAATGCCACAATTTTGGATCTTCGTTTGACACAAGCTTTTACGGTTTCCAAGAGAGTGTGCATGGGTTTGGTGGGAGTAAAATGGGAAGGTGTGCGTGTGTGTGTGGGTGTGTGTTTTTCGTAGGGCTAGGTTGTGGGTTTTGGTAGGATTAGGTGCTGAATAGGTTGGGTCAATCTAGATTAAGTGGGTGTGGACCTAATTAGGCTTAGGGAAGTCTAATTGGGTAGGAGTGAACCTAATTAGGTCAAGGTCAAGTCTAATTAGATGTGTGCATGTGATTAGGCTAGGGTAACCCTAATAGGTATGAGTTAATTAGATCCTGGGTGGATCTAATTGGGCTCGGGTGCACCCAATCAACTGTAGATGCACCCAATTAGGTATGGGATGGTTCAATTGGGTTAGGGATAGGACAAGTAGGGCTATGGATAGTGGACTAGGCTTAGGAGGTCTCTACTTAGGTTTCCTAGGGTGTCTGGTGGGGTTCCTAGGTCAAAATAGGCAAGCTAGGGCTTCCAACACCCAAAATCAGGAACCAGACAACAGTATCAGACGTCCAGGATAGTGGTCAGATGTCTTATACTACAAAATTGGACGTATGGACACTAAATTAGACGTCCAATTCTGTGCCAGTATGAGTTTTGGCTTCCTGGATTGTTATTCTGCAGAAATCAAACGTCCAGCCAGATGTCTGGACGTCTTAAAAGGTGATGGAGAGTGGCTTTTGTGTTTTCTAAGGTTGGTTTTGGTTCCTAAGTGTTTGGGAGAGGGATAGGAACATGGATAGTGCTATCCATGTTTGGGTTTTGAGGCTAAGGTGCCCTAATGGAGGTTGTTTTGGGTTTGGGAAGGTTTTCCTAGGGTTTCTAAGGGTAGGGATAAGGCTATCCTCCTCACTCCTCTTATCTGGATCAGTCTTCTTCTCCCTTTATTGCTTTATTCCGCTATCTCCATCCTGGATCACTTTATTATCTGTAAATAGCAATAAAAACGATTAACTAGCAGGATATCTCATCTTATTCTAAATAGACTGATGCAATGCATGATATGCAAGGTATGAGTGCAATATCCACAATTTAAGATAGGTTCAGACATTATTTAGGTTGATTAGGACCTATGATTGCTGTGCAATCATACCCCCACGCCTAAACCTTGCTAGTCGCCAGCAAATGCATACTAAATTATTTATAGCAAGGGTCCCTAAGGGACTGGTTATTTTATCAAGTGTTTGCGTAGAGATTTTTTCTCCCTTTTGTTTTCATCCTATGCTCTAGAAATCCAGACAATCGTGAAGGTGCAGCTATGTAGCTTTTGCAACGGATTCGAGTGAAAACTAATACACCTCTAAAGCCTATACTTGACCCCTAATAAAAATTCTAGCGGGATAGGCTGACTTGTTCCCTCGGGGTATTCAAGATATTTTATGAATTCCACCCAGCTTTAGGCTTAGGTAGAGGATCTTAAAGTGAAAAGATTATATATTTGGTGGCTCACTCTCAACTGGTGCTACATAGAGATTAGTACTATAGAATCTAGATTCCCAAATTATTAAGTAACTCCACTCAGAGCAAGACGAAAGAAACTATGCTCTCTTTTGGTTCCTTTGTATTCGTTCTCCCTTTTTCTTTTTCTTTTCTTTTCTTTTCTTTTTTCTTTTTCTTAGAGCTCACAATCTCATCAAATTCACACATATGATCCGTGTTTGGTGGTCTCACTTGGCATTAACATTTTAATTAAGTTCTCATAACCCTAACACTAAGTCGGAATTCCTCATCCAGTATTCGGGTGGTCAGAAACACAAGAAAAATAGGTTAAAGCCATATTTGGTGGTATTGCCTTGATGAAATGAACACTAAATATTCATTCTTTTCTTTTCTTTTTTTTTTCTTCTTTTTCTAAATTTGTTTTTTCAGTTTTTCTTTCTTTTCATCATTCTTTTTCTTTTTTCTTTTTCTCTTTTTTTTTATTTTTATTTTTTCAGCATAACACAACTAGCATACAACCGTGAACTTTATTGAGGCATTATTGGGGATTGGTTGTACTCAAGAGACATTGGGTGGCTTATTTGGTGCAAATGCCTACTCACGGCACCGGGAGAGACGGATAGGATGGTGCATTTCTGACCTTGACATCAATACCCTCCTTCAGCCGAGGATTCCGTAAAGAATGGTCGTAACCATCCACCTTAGCCCTAGTTTTATGAAAACTCGCTCTCTGCATATTTGCCTTATTCGGTGGCTCTCAATATTTCACACAAAAATGTATACGTTGGAACCGAGAGTGAAAACTATGCCTAATCTCTAAGTATCATTACCTAATTATCTAGGATTCCAGATTCCTTGCACTAATCTTAGAGCACCAGTACACTCTACTCTCATCTCACACTATTTGGTGGATTTTTGGAAGAAAATCAGCCTGACTCCCAAAACTCTGTCCAGGGGTTCAGGAAAAGAAGCAATGCTTCTTCTCGACAGACTGAAGATGTTTATCAGACTTCTCTGTGAATCCATTGCAAATTATACGTGTGTGTGAAAAGTTCTACTGGATTCCAGATTACAGGAATCAACTAAAGGATAAAATCCCTAATGCATTCTCTTAATAAAATAATCTTATTCATGAATGCAATATCTATATATGCTATAAACATGTAACCTCATATAATTTGTGCTTCGTGAATTTCCCATATCAGGTTACAATCAGCTTGACCCTAAATTTAGAACAAAAGGTGAGCGGGTGAGTCGGAATTGGTTGTTGCGAACGATTTCTAGCTCCAATGAGAGCACTGGAGGTGGAGTCGGTTGTTCTTTTATTTAAGGTCCTAAAGTATGTTTTCCATGCAGCTCTGAGGTTTTCGTAAGTGTTGGCATAAAATTTTTTTCAGTTTTTCTGTATCTACCTGTAACGACCCGGTTCCCGAGTCCCTACGAGACACGAGAACCGGACCGACTCGACTAATCCCAAGACCTAGTCGTCCAACGAGGAAGTAACCAAAAGAGCAGTAAAATAAACCACATTCAGCATGAATATAACTAACAGTAAGGAAGTACAGCAGTAAGGAAAGAAACTGCTACAGTAGATACCACCACAACAGTAGAACAACATTTATCATATAACAAGAACTGCAGGTAAAGAAAGTACAGCGGAAACAAAAACTACTCACTAGAACAGAAACAAAAGAGGTACAAAAGACTGTGGTAAACTCTACTGGACCCTACTCGGCCCAGCGTCCTCTGCAGCCACCGACCCTGGCTGCTCAACACCTGGTCCTGAAAAAGGTAACGAGTGTAACACGTCAGCAAAACGCTGAGTAGAGTGGCAAACTAACTAAAGGCAACAGTAGAGTGTACAGTAGCTGTTATGTTCTATTTCTTCCTTTATTCACGTCTTTCAATTTTCTCACTATTTCATTTATTTCTCAGATCCTTTACTTGATCTCGAATGTCCTCGTGGGAACGATCTTGATTGCAGTCTTTTCCAAAAGAAGAAGTAGCACGTGGTGCTCTCCTGGCCGGGAGAGTCCCCTATGGTGATCCTACCCTCAGTGAACCACCCCAAGGTCACTGACAGACGTAACGGTGACTACGGCACGCGCGATAAACACACAGGTAGCTAGCCCGCACTGGCATGCGGTCAGTCGTTTCCGTTAACGGGTGCGCCCAAAGCACAGCACGGAACCAGGGCAGAGCCCTCTCAGTAACAGGGGTCCAACCCCTCCACAGTAACCAAACCGGGGCCTTGCCCCTCCACAGTCCGCGCACCCTCGCCTGACTACCCTGGTTTGCCCTAGTGGGCCGAACAAGTCGGTGAAGGAGGCTAGCAGAACCCCGGGGCCCGTGGGGTAGCTAGTACTCTCCTAACACTAGTAGCTCTCCTCGGTACTACGTACGCGAGGGCCACCAAGTCGGTACAGAGTGGCCAGTCCTAACCCCGGGTCCCTAGGGCAGCTAGCTCCGCTCTGCACTAAACAGGGGGACAGTCGCTCTCCTTGGTACTCCGTACTCAAGGGCCAGCTCACTTCCCCAAAACTATTCCATTCACTTTCCAGGAGTTCTACTCCTACTTCCCCGTAGGGTTCCATCCTTTTTACTCAGGATCCAGGTTTCACTTCCCAGTTTCACATTCTTACAATCCATGTTCTCAACCACGTTAGCTGTTCACAACAGGCAGTTGTTAATTCAAAATACAGGCAGCTTTATATTTCTTTCCATTTTCCAAGACTGCAATATATACATTCCACTAGTTTTCCATCCTAGGATTCATGCCATATCCTAGGATCTATCATACAATCTAATTTTCCAGTCCTAGGATTCATGCAACACCTAGGAGCTATCATTCCATACATTTCTCATTCCTAGGATTCATGCAATGTCCTAGCTTCTAGTTATGGTTCCATACCTTAATAGATTTTAATAATAAACTTAAGCCACTCTACCAGGTATAATGGGAGTAATGGGGGCGTGATCGGGAATCCCGCGTTCCTCCGCGACTCTCAAGACTGCAACTGAACGAGGTCCTATCACAAGGATCAAACACAAGGAGTGTCTCAAAACAGTGTATAGCTACTGTAGACGGGTAGAGGAATTAATTCTGAAAAGAACGCAACTCGAATCGCGGAAAACGGAGCCCGAACGGGCCCTAAACGGGTCGAAAAAGACGATACTGTGCAAAATCAGATGTCTCGAACTTCTTCCAGACGTCTTAAATAGTGGATCAGCGAATTACCTGTCCAGCGTGGTTTCCCAGAAGTCCAGAAGTCTGCGGGGACGCCTGTCCTAACTCCCAGACGTCCGATGGTCACCCCGGACGTCTGTAGGTCACTCCCGCCGTCTGGTACAACTTCCAGACGTCTGATTCACAAAGGATGGCGAATCAGCAGACCTGCGCACAGCCAACTCACTCCCTTAGTACGGTCGGTCGACAGGAAGGAAGAAGAAAGCGGAATACACACCTTTCAGACGTCTGTATGAGCTACCAGATGACGTCCTCGCCGTCTGCCTATCAACCCAGACGTCTGATTCTGGAAATTTTTCCAGAATCAGGGCGCGACCCGGACTCTGCTCGCGACGTCGCCCGCGTCGTGCCTCGCGCTCCTGCTGCTCAGACTGCAGCAGGTCCCTCTCCGCATCGTTCCGCGCCCCCTGCGCCCTCCGCCGGCCGGCCAAGCCGCTCCGGCGAGCTCGCCCTCACGGCAGAGCTCCGCCCTCACACACTGCGCCTCCTCCGCGCTCACTGCGGCCGCCGCTGCAGCCCTCGCGCTCGCCCGCTCTCGTGCACAGGAAGGAGAAGAAGGAGACGGTGGAGACGAGAGGGGAGGCGTGGCCCTTTTAACGCCGCGCGGAGAGGAGATAGAGAAGGCGCGGCAGGCGTCTGCAGCCGCAGAAGAAAAAGAGGGAATAGCGAATATGCGGTCTGTGCGCGCAGGCGCGCAGACGACTTGCGGGTGTGGATGATAACGGTTTTTCAGACGTCTATAAACCATCCCAGACGTCTGGCAAGACGTCTGGATGTGATCCCAGACGTCTGGTCAGACGTCTGGGTCACCTCCCAGACGTCTTAAAATACGTCCGGGCCATGCGTTCGTAACAATATAACAAACTCAAAGGAAGTTTCGTCCCCGAAACTTGCGCCAACTAGGGTGCGGGAAAAAGATGTCCAATTAACCATAACAAACTGAAAGAGGACCAAAGCCGGTCCGAAAAGACGTACCCGTGAAAAGCTCCGGGTACCGCTCCCGCATTGCCGCCTCAGGCTCCCAGGTAGCCTCCTCGTACCGTTGGCTCCTCCACAAAACCTTTACCAAGGGTACTTGCTTTCGTCTCAAACTGCGGACGGCTCGATCTAGAATCTACACTGGCCTCTCGGGGTAGGTCAGGTCGTCGCCCACCTCGACGATCTCGTGACTCAGTACGTGGCTGGGATCGGCTACGTACTTCCTGAGGTTGGACACGTGGAACATGTCGTGCACACCAGAAAGCTGCGGGGGAAGGGCAAGTCTGTAGGCAACGGGTCCAACCCGTTCCAGGACCTCAAAGGGCCCCACGAACCTCGGCGCGAGCTTCCCTCTCACCCCAAACTGCTGTAAGCCCTTCATGGGCGAAACAGGAAGGAAGACGTGGTCCCCAACCTCGAACTGCACCTCTCTGCGTCTGCGATCCGCGTAGCTCTTCTGTTTGCTCCTGACAATGCGGAGTCGTCTGTGGATCTGCTCAACTACCTCCTGACTCTGCCGGATCAACCTGGGGCCAACCTCCCACTTGGTCCCCACCTCAACCCAACTCAAGGGTGCCGTACACTTCCGTCCGTACAGAGCCTCGTAGGGAGCCATGCCGATGCTCGAGTGATAACTGTTGTTGTATGCAAACTCCGCCAGGGGCAGGTGCTCCTCCCAAGAGCCCCTCCAGTCCAGTACACAGGCACGCAAAAGGTCCTCAAGTGTCTGTATCATACGCTCAGACTGTCCGTCCGTCTGGGGGTGGTAAGCCGTGCTAAACCTCAACCTCGTCCCCAAGGCCTGCTGAAACTCAGCCCAAAACTGGGACGTAAAGCGGGTATCCCGGTCGGATACGATCTCCCGCGGAACTCCGTGTAGTCGCACCACATCACGGATATACCTCTCTGCCAACTGTGCTGGTCCCAAAGTGACTCGGATCGGCAAGAATCGCATCGTCTTCGTCAGTCTATCCACTATTACCCAGACTGCGTCGTGTCCCCGCTGGGTAACAGGTAAGCCCACCACCAAGTCCATGGTGATGCTCTCCCACTTCCACTCTGGCACTGGAAGCGGCTGAAGCGGCCCTGCAGGCCTCTGATGCTCGGCTTTCAGCTGCTGGCACACTAAGCACTACTGCACGAACTCACCCACATCCCGCTTCATCCCTCTCCACCAAAACTCGCGTCTCAAGTCATGGTACATTTTCATGTTTCCGGGATGTATGGTGAATCTGGAACCGTGTGCCTCAGTCAGGAGCTCTCTCAACAGCTCCTCGTCTCTGGGAACGCACAACCGTCCCCTCAAGCGTAACACCTGGTCTGTGAAAGAGAAGTCCCCTGGGTCCCCTGATAGTACTCTGTCGCGCAAAGACTGCAAGTACAGATCAGCCATCTGTCCTGCGATGATACGGTCTATCAGCTTTGGCCTGGTCTGCCGTGTCACCGTCACTGCCCCACAGTATCCTCGTAACTCTAGAGGTCGCCAACTGCCCAGCTCCTCCAAAAGGCTCCAACTCTGTAACTGTAGACTGGCCAAGCGTGCGGGCGCCTTACGGCTCAAGGCGTCAGCCACCACATTGGCCTTTCCCGGGTGGTAGGAGATGCTGCAATCGTAGTCCTTCAGGAGCTCCAACCAATGTCTCTGTCTCATGTTGAGCTCCTTCTGGTCAAAAAGATATCTGAGGCTCTTGTGATCTGTAAAAATCTCAAAGGTCTCACCGTACAAGTAGTGCCTCCAGGTCTTCAGCGCGAAGACAACAGCTGCCAACTCTAGGTCGTGGGTAGGGTAGGTATGCTCATGGGGCTTCAGTTGCCGCGAAGCGTAAGCGACAACATGACCCCTCTGCATGAGCACACCTCCTAACCCCTGCAAGGAAGCGTCCGTGTACACAACGAACCCGCCACTACTGTCAGGGATGGTGAGCACGGGAGCCGAGGTCAACCTCTCCTTCAGCTCCAGAAAACACGCCTCACAGGCGTCTGTCCAAGCGAAAGGCACGTCCTTCCGGGTCAACTGTGTCATAGGACGCGCAATCTGTGAAAATCCCCTGATGAACCGTCTGTAGTAACCTGCCAGTCCCAGGAAACTGCGAATCTCAGTGACTGAACGCGGTCTCTCCCACCTGAGCACTGCCTCGACCTTGGCGGGGTCCACCGCCAGGCCGTCACCAGAGATCACATGACCCAAGAAGGTCACCTCCCTCAACCAGAACTCGCACTTGCTGTATTTGGCGTACAGCCTGCGTCGTCTCAGAGTGTCCAGAACCATCCGCAAGTGCTGTCCGTGCTGCGTCCGATCTCTAGAATAGATGAGCACATCATCTATGAAAACCACCACGAACTGATCCAAGTACGGCCTAAACACCCTGTTCATCAGGTCCATGAAAGCAGCGGGGGCATTGGTCAGCCCAAACGGCATGACCAAAAACTCGTAGTGTCCGTACCGGGTGCGGAAAGCTGTCTTGGAGACGTCGGTCTCCCTGATCCTCAACTGGTGATATCCAGACGTCAAGTCTATCTTGGAAAACACCGTGGCACCCCGCAACTGGTCAAACAAATCGTGGATCCTCGGTAGCGGATATCTGTTCTTGATGGTGACCCTATTCAGCTGTCGGTAGTCCACACAAAGGCGTAGGGTCCCATCCTTCTTCTTCACAAACAGTACCGGGGCTCCCCAGGGAGACGCACTGGGCCTCACGAAACCTTTCTCCAAAAGGTCCTGCAACTGGGACTTGAGCTCTCGCAGCTCAAGCGGTGCCATCCTGTCTGGCGCGGTGGAGAAGGGGCTGGTCCCTGGTACTAGTGAGATCTCAAACTCGATCTCACGCTCGGGCGGTAGTCCTGGTAGCTCGTCTGGAAACACGTCGGGGAACTCTCTGACCACCAGGATGCTCTGGAAGTCTGCCACAGGGCTGGGCTCTACCACCACACAGGCTAGGAAGCCCTCACACCCCTGGCTCAAAAGTCTCGTCGCCCGAAGTGCCGAAATGCACCTGAACCCTCCGTCCACTGGCTGCCCGTGAAACTCGAAAGAAGGCAACTCCGGAATGGAGAAGACAATCTTCCTCTCAAAACAATCTACCAAGGCGTGGTAAGCGGACAACCAATCCATCCCCAGAATCACACCAAAGTCCTCCATCTGTATCATAATCAGGTCAGCTGGCAGGCTATGTCCCCCGATGCTGACCTCGCAACCTGTGTACACCTCCTCAGCTACAAACAGCTGACCACTCGGACCTCTGATTACGAACGGATTCTCTAACAGTGTATAATCCTGGTCCAAACTAACTGCGAAACTGGCTGCGACAAACGAGTGCGTAGTGCCGGAATCGAAAAGCGTGTAAACGAGTCTGCCAGAAACTGAAACCATACCTGCTACCATGGATCCCGATGCTCTGGCGTCCCTGTGTGTTAGGGCATTGATACGCCCCTCAGCTCTAGGTGCGGACGAAGCAGCCACACTCTGCGTCGGACGGGTAGGTGCTGGCCGGTACCCTCCTTGCGACTGCTGTCCTCCTCCTCGTGCCTGGGAACCGCGGCCTCTTGCGCGCCCCCCAGTGCTCTGCACGGGAAGTATCTGCTGACCTCCTGCCCTAGATGGGCAGTCCCTCCTGACGTGGCCCGGCTGGCCACACTGGTAGTAGAGGGGAACCCGACTCCCACCCTCAGTGAGTCCCTGCTATCGGCTAGGCGGGGGTCCGGTGCTGGCGACTGGCCCCTGTCGAGGGCCCCCAAAGGCCACTGATGGCCCTGCACAACGTGACGGCTCTCCTGCGGACGCCACGTGTCTCCGTTCTCGCCGGCCCTATGAGAAGTCTGGCTGAAAGGGCCTCTTCCGCCCGCCGTCGGTCTCTCGCGCGGATGGGTTGGTCTCCTCGTAAGTCATAGCTGCCTCTACCACCCTCGAAAATGTCGGCAGCTTCAGGGGTTTGACATACCCCCGGATCGCAGGCCGGAGCCCCTCGGTGAACCTCCAAAGGCGCTCCTCCTCAGTGGCTACTGCTGTCGCTGCAAAGCGGGACAGCTCCAAGAAACGTGTGCAGTATGCGCTAACAGTCATCGTCCCTTGGCGGAGAGTGGAACTCCCGCCTCCTCTGGTCCTGCCACGTCTGGGGAAAGTACTGCTCGCAGAAGAGGGTGACGAACTGGTCCCACGTCGGCTCGTCCCTCTCCTGTCCCCGGACCGCCCTCCACCACTGGTGTGCCGCACTCTCCAGCTGGTACGTGGCAAAGGCCACGTGGCACTCCACCGGGGGGCGAAGGGTGTCGAAGATCTTCTCCAGCTGCTCAAGCCAGTCCTCTGCCTCGGTCGGGTCCTCATCCCCCTTGAAGGAGGGGGGCTTCAGCTTCCAGAACTATCCGAAAAGCTCGAAGTGGCGCTGTAGGGGAGGTGCTGGTGCACCTCCAGGCGAAGGTGCCTCGTGTACAGAAGTGTCAGAGGAAGGTGGGGGTGGCAGGGGCCCATCCCCTCCCTCGTGTCCAGCGCCGTGTCCGTTGCGTGGTCCCACAGAGGACTCCCCCTCTGCAACCCCAGGAGGAGGTGCTCGGGGCGGTGGGTGGAGCTCCTCTCGTACAATATCCCGTATCAGTCTGGCGAGGTCCTGGGCCTGGATGCCAGGGAGTGGTGGCTGGTCCACCGAGACGTCAACAACAGCACGTCCATCTCGCCGACCTCGCCCTCGGCCGCACCCGCGGCCAGTCTCGCGACGAGGCATCTCCTGCAAGGAGACGCGAAACAAAACCGAAACGTCAAAACAGACGGTACCTAACAAAACTTCTAAGAGCTCATGTCAAGAGATATGTTGTGGAGGCTACTCTAGCTATAAACATGTGAATTGGTTATTTTCCAGTCAGTTGATTCACTTCTCGGGACGACCTTGCTCTGATACCATCTTGTAACGACCCGGTTCCCGAGTCCCTACGAGACACGAGAACCGGACCGACTCGACTAATCCCAAGACCTAGTCATCCAACGAGGAAGTAACCAAAAGAGCAGTAAAATAAACCACATTCAGCATGAATATAACTAACAGTAAGGAAGTACAGCAGTAAGGAAAGAAACTGCTACAGTAGATACCACCACAATAGTAGAACAACATTTATCATATAACAAGAACTGCAGGTAAAGAAAGTACAGCGGAAACAAAAACTACTCACTAAAACAGAAACAAAAGAGGTACAAAAGACTGTGGTAAACTCTACTGGACCCTACTCGGCCCAGCGTCCTCTGCAGCCACCGACCCTGGCTGCTCAACACCTGGTCCTGAAAAAGGTAACGAGTGTAACATGTCAGCAAAACGCTGAGTAGAGTGGCAAACTAACTAAAGGAAACAGTAGAGTGTACAGTAGCTGTTATGTTCTATTTCTTCCTTTATTCACGTCTTTCAATTTTCTCACTATTTCATATATTTCTCAGATCCTTTACTTGATCTCGAATGTCCTCGTGGGAACGATCTTGATTGCAGTCTTTTCCAAAAGTAGAAGTAGCACGTGGTGCTCTCCTGGCCGGGAGAGTCCCCTGTGGTGATCCTACCCTAAGTCAACCACCCCAAGGTCACTGACAGACGTAACGGTGACTATGGCACGCACGATAAACGCACAGGTAGCTAGCCCGCACTGGCACGCGGTCAGTCGTTTCCGTTAACGGGTGCGCCCAAAGCACAGCACGGAACCAGGGCAGAGCCCTCTCAGTAACAGGGGTCCAACCCCTCCACAGTAACCAAACCGGGGCCTTGCCCCTCCACAGTCCGCGCACCCTCGCCTGACTACCCTGGTTTGCCCTAGTGGGCCGAACAAGTCGGTGAAGGAGGCTAGCAGAACCCCGGGGCCCGTGGGGTAGCTAGTACTCTCCTAACACTAGTAGCTCTCCTCGGTACTACGTACGCGAGGGCCACCAAGTCGGTACAGAGTGGCCAGTCCTAACCCCGGGTCCCTAGGGCAGCTAGCTCCGCTCTGCACTAAACAGGGGGACAGTCGCTCTCCTTGGTACTCCGTACTCAAGGGCCAGCTCACTTCCCCAAAACTATTCCATTCACTTTCCAGGAGTTCTACTCCTACTTCCCCGTAGGGTTCCATCCTTTTTACTCAGGATCCAGGTTTCACTTCCCAGTTTCACATTCTTACAATCCATGTTCTCAACCACGTTAGCTGTTCACAACAGGCAGTTGTTAATTCAAATTACAGGCAGCTTTATATTTCTTTCCATTTTCCAAGACTGCAATATATACATTCCACTAGTTTTCCATCCTAGGATTCATGCCATATCCTAGGATCTATCATACAATCTAATTTTCCAGTCCTAGGATTCATGCAACACCTAGGAGCTATCATTCCATACATTTCTCATTCCTAGGATTCATGCAATGTCCTAGCTTCTAGTTATGGTTCAATACCTTAACAGATTTTAATAATAAACTTAAGCCACTCTACCAGGTACAACGGGAGTAATGGGGGCGTGATCGGGAATCCCGCGTGCCTCCGCGACTCTCAAGACTGCAACTGAACGAGGTCCTATCACAAGGATCAAACACAAGGAGTGTCTCAAAATAGTGTATAGCTACTATAGATGGGTAGAGGAATTAATTCTGAAAAGAACGCAACTCGAATCGCGGAAAACGGAGCCCGAACGGCCCAAAACGGGTTGAAAAAGACGATACTGTGCAAAATCAGACGTCTGGAACTTCTTCCAGACGTCTTAAACAGTGGATCAGCGAATTACCTGTCCAGCGTGGTTTCCCAGACGTCCAGAAGTCTGCGGGGTCGTCTGTCCTAACTCCCAGACGTCCGATGGTCACCCCGGACGTCTGTAGGTCACTTCCGCCGTCTGGTACAACTTCCAGACGTCTGATTCGCAAAGGATGGCGAATCAGCAGACCTGCGCACAGCCAACTCCCTCCCTTAGTACGGTCGGTCGACAGGAAGGAAGAAGAAAGCGGAATACACACCTTTCAGACGTCTGTATGAGCTACCAGACGTCGTCCTCGCCGTCTGCCTATCAACCCAAACGTTTGATTCTGGAAATTTTTCCAGAATCAGGGTGCAACCCAGACTCTGCTCGCGACGCCGCCCGCGTCGCGCCTCGCGCTCCTGCTGCTCAGACTGCAGCAGGTCCCTCTCCGCATCGTTCCGCGCCCCCTGCGCCCTCTGCCGGCCGGCCAAGCCGCTCCGGCGAGCTTGCCCTCACGGCAGAGCTCCGCCCTCGCACGCCGCGCCTCCTCCGCGCTCACTGCGGCCGCCGCTGCAGCCCTCGTGCTCGCCCGCTCTCGTGCACAGGAAGGAGAAGAAGAAGGAGGCGGTGGAGACGGGAGGGGAGGCGTGGCCCTTTTAACGCCGCGCGGAGAGGAGAGGGAGAAGGCGTGGCAGGCGTCTGCAGCCGCAGAAGAAAAAGAGGGAATAGCGAATATGCGGTCTGCGCACGCAGGCACGCAAACGACTCGTAGGTGTGGATGATAACGATTTTTCAGACGTCTGTAAACCATCCCAGACGTCTAGCAAGACGTCTGGATGTGATCCCAGACGTCTGGTCAGACGTCTGGGTCACCTCCCAGACGTCTTAAAATACGTCCGGGGCACGCGTTCGTAACACTACCCCCCCAAGCCTAAGTTCTTGCTTGTCCTCATGCACGAATGTAAAAGAAAATAAATGCTGTAGGGAGAGAATGGGTAGAAATCACCTGTAATTGCTCCTGAAATTATATTCAGCACCAGCCAACCTGTTAATATGCAATATAAAAGGAAATATGCTAAAATAAAAATATGCTATGTATAAAAATGATGGTAAAATGTGGGGCGAATGGTATCTATATGTGCTGAGTTTAACGCCTTCAGCTGGGCGAAAGCTCAAAAAGGATATACCAATACAGTATTGAGAATGGTGAGTAAAATGATAAGAATTTTAGCCTCATTCGCCAATAACGGACCGCAAATGCGAACTAGCTGTCCATGAATTCCAAGTCCAAATAATCGGGAAAATATGTAGATGGGGCTTGGGATTATCTGCAGCCAGATGCTACAGAAGAAAGACAGATAAATACGGGTGCCTGGAAGGAATGAAGGTGAAGGCATCCCGAAGAGGTGATCGAGAATGTGGGTGGTAGGGGTATGGGTGGAGTCGTGTGGGGTGAAATCATATGGGTCCTGATAATGGTCATGAATGGAAGACATGACCCAATTAGTGTGGTCAGATCTGGAAATCAAGGTCCAGTGATCAGTCTCTGTCTCTACCAAAGATGTTTGGGCTTCATCTTCTTCTTTTATCTCTTCCAAATTGTCCAATGCCAATTCCCAATTATCACATGATTCCCCAAAATTCCTAGCTTCCTCTGATAACTCATCATATGTTATCCCCAATAATCTTTCAATTTCTTGAATATCTATTTCATAAGGGGATATTTCCTTCTTCTCACTTAGATGAAGTTGGGCATTAGATTAATAGTGAGTCCCTCCATGAAAGTTGAATGGGCTGAATCATTGATTGAGGAGTTGTTACAGTCTTTTTGATTTTGTTGCTCTGTGTATGAGATCATTTGAATTAATTCATCAATGTCTCCATGGGTATTCTCAAATACAACAAAATTATATTGAGGTCCCTTAATGCTTGGTTCCTCAAAATGAAATGATTGGTACTCAAGCCCTGTATCAAGATCAAGATTCTCAAATAAATCTCCATTCTCAACTTCCATAGGGTTATCAATATCATCCACCTCGGGTGTTTGATCAACAAAATCTTGCATGACCACCACCGAATCGCGAATCGGTTGTGACACACCTGACCCAGATTCAAACATTTCTAGTTTTTGTTGCTCATTCGGGATTCTATGAAGCTCTTTCCTTATATCATCATATTCTCTTGCACTAGCTTCTTTTCTTTCATGAATCATTTTGATCAATTGAGTAATCTAGGATTCATTGCAAGGGGTAGGGGTTTGAATTGGTTTAGGTCGATCAAGATAGTCAACCATACTATCAATGATTTGATCTGGTAAGGAGGGTGACTTATGTGATCTAGTGGATTGTTGATTCAGGTCATGTGGTTCTACCCAGGTGTCAATTGCCATAGTTTCTTCCGAATTACCCTCCGACTCACTTTCCATGTCATCCAGAAAGTACCCTAACTTTATTTTCTTAGTGCATGCATACATATCAAAGTGAATCTTCTCATTGCCACTACTCACCTCCATACATCCTGAGTAAGAGTCAATCCGTGCATTGGCCGTAGCCAAGAAAGGTCGACCTAGAATAATGGTGAATTACTTAGCTTCTCCGATATATTCATGTCCAAGACAATAAAATCGACTGGAAAGCTAAGACCTTGCACTTTAATAATCACATCCTGAACTACCCCCTTTGGTAGTTTGATGGAGCCATCTGCCATTCTAATGGTGACAGGTGTGTGGTGCAGATCTCCAAGTTTGGTGCGGTCAAAAAGGGCGGTAGGAATCAATCTAATGGAAGACCCTAGATCCACAAGGGCTTTGTTGAAGGTGAATCCCTTTATGGCACAAGATATGAAGGGTTTTCTAGGGTCAGTCATTTTGGGTGGTATAGTGCCAGAAACAAATGCACTTATGTTAGCTGATAAAACCACCTCTTTAGGTGTGCAAGTCATTTTTTTCTTTTGTGACTCTTTCTTTAAGGCCTCAGGAAAGGGTAAATAGGTCAAATCAACTTCAGAAGCCTTTTTCTTCTTTTTGTCCCTTGAGTCTGAGTCAGAGCTGGATGTGGGTTTGGACTTATGATTTTTGGTTGAGCCCAAATCAGGTCGATTGGGTGGGCTCTTAGCTTTTCTCTTCCTTTTAGAGGCCATAGATTTGACCCCCGCACAAGGGCATGTTTGATAGATTGGAGGAGGGGTCGGAAGAATAGGTGGAGAATAGGAGTGAAAAGGCATTTGCATTTGGGGATAAAGTGATTCTTGAAGTCTCTTGATTTGATCCCCTTGAGATTTCACATGATTTTCCAATTTAGTCAGCCTTTCTTCATTTTTCTTGTCAAAGTCCAACAAAATGTTCATGATATCTTCAAGGGTGGTTGCAGGATGGGATAGACTAGATGGTTGCCCTAAAGTGGATTGAGTGGAGTATTGGGTTGGCCTAGATTGATGTTCAGTCTGAGTCGATCTCTGTGGTGGCCATGAAAGATTAGGATCGTTTCTCCACTCAGGGTTATACGAATTTGGATATGAATTAATAGGTGTATCCCCTGAGTGGGGCTGACTACAGAGGGAGTTGATTTAGAACCTGTTATGTGGTCTTGTACTTGTGATCCATTATTCCAATTCATTAGAGATATCTTATCAGGTACAGGTGTATCAGAAATAGTGCATTCCTTAATTGATCTACCCAAATCATGGATTAGGTCCAAAGGTGCCTTTTGAGTTGGTTGAGTCTAGGATGCCTCCCCATGGTAGCAAGAATCAGTAGAATAGCTAGTGGTTCCAAAATATGGGTCACTAGACCCACTAGGTTGGTTGTTCCAAGTCTCGTCCCTGGGAGGAGTGATAAGATTGAGATTGTGCCTGAGATCGTCTAATTTGCTCCAGAAGCTTGGCACATTGATCTGTATAGTCCTTGTTATATTCCTGGAATTCAGCAACTATGGCTTTCAATTGGTTCTGATCTAGATAAGGGTCAAATCCATGAGATTCAGGTTCTAAATAAGCTGGGGGATAAGGATAATCATATCTCAGCTGGTTAGGATGAGTCTCCCAACCAGGAGGAGTCGAAATCATGGTTGGGTTGGGAGATGGAGGACCCCGAGGGTCAAAAGAATGATATGGGTTCATGGATATTTGAGAGAAGATGCGTATAAAGATAAGAGATACTCTTCACATCAAATCCATTCTCATGAAATCACACCCAAATCAGGCTCAAAAAGGTTTGTTTTGAGTCTCTAAATTTAAACCCTAATGTGAATTACCTAGGGTTTGTGCTTCTTCTAAAATCTACAGTTAGACCTTAGTCTGACTTGAAATCATTGCCCAAATCAATAACTGAAGAAAAATATTACGAAATTTGGTAGAGATCTTACTTTTTGAATAAATTTTTTAGGGAATATTTTTTCAATATTTTTACTATTTCGTACAATTTTTCACGAATTTTTATGTTCAAGGGGGTCAAACAGACCAGATGGACCCCCTGCAAGAAGTTCAGTTTGAAACAGTATCAGAAAAAATCCAAAAATTCTTGAAAATTCAAAGAAAAAACTAGGTTTCAGTGGCTTTCCAACCCCACAAATTTCAAGGATATCTGATTTATATAAAGGACAGAATTAACGTTTAAATTTATAAAAAATTAGAGCGTAGACTGTTCTGACCCTCTTCCACTGTGTGAATTTTTATAATTTTTATAGTTATAATTTTTCAAATAAAAAGTGGCACTGGAAAGCTAGTTTGAAAACCTAATATAAGACCGAATCCCAAGATTTTTGGACTCCAAATTTCATAGCAATAAAATTTTGAAAATCCTCAGTATTTGCTGGCCGAATTTTCAAATCTGATTTTGGTGTGTTTAAATAGTCACCAAGTTAAAACACACACCAAAGAAAATGATTTCTTTTTTTAATTCAGATCTGAAATTTTGAATTTGAATTTATATATAGATATCTTTTTTTTTCTTTTTTTTTCTTTTTTTCTAACCTAAGGAAGCAATAAACTAGAGGGCGAAGAGGATACCTGCGGTCTTCACCACAGGTCGATGAGTGCGTAGATCCTCATCTTGACACCCTATAATAAAAACAAACAGAAGTTAAGCAAATCCAAATCTAAACTCACGTGTTACCTCCCCGACAACGTCGCCATTTGATGAGCGTGGAAATCGCGTACATTGAAATCGTTGGAAATCGTAGTATAGTCGCAAAAACCACTAGTCAAAGATATTTGTGATAACGAAACTCTCGTAGATCTTTATTCTTTTTAGAACTTGAGTCCCGGTCATTCGTCTCTGGGAGGTGTGAAAACGAATCAAGATTTGGATCGGCCTAAATCTAACCTAAGCTACTATTTTTGTCTTTTTATGTTTTTTATTTTTTTATTTATTTCGAAAAGCGAATTGAAACCTAGATCTAGATAAACTAGCAAAAACCTAAGTGACTATGTGCATCTAAATGAGGCCATGGTGGCCGTGCATGGTGTGAACAAACCAAAGTGTTATATAGGCAAGCAAACATGGGGACAATCAATCACAGAAACATCATGGAATTATTTATGCATAAAAAAAATTATCACACATCATCTACACTAGAAAGCATATAAATAGAAGAAAATCCCTCGTGCCGGAAAGTTGCCACTAGGGCCATCGGCCTTGTGTGAGGGTGTAGGCTAGACCTTGGGTATGCAAACCCGTCTACACGCCTACCAAAAGAGATGGCCGGCCACAAGAGGCTATGGGTGAGCCTTCATGGCCGTCCAAAAAGAATAAGAAGATGGGGGCTAGTGCACCCAAGTGGAGAGAGGAGGGTGTTTCTCCCTTTCTCTACCAATGGCCGTCCTTGAAGCTTTGGAGAGAAGCTTCTCTAGCTAGCCGTCCATGGAGCCTTGGAGGAGGATGAGGAGGACGGCCTTTGAGGTTTTGGAGGGTGGAAGCAAGTTTAGAGTGGAGAGTATGGATGGGAGAGTGTATGGAGATTCACCAATTTCGTAGCTCTCTCTTTGCCCTCATGGAAGGCTCCATTTGGTTGCCACTTTTGGTGGCTCCAAAAATAGCAAATGCCACAATTTTTGGATCTAGGTTTGACACAAGCTTTTAGGGTTTCCAAGAGAGTGTGCATGGGTTTGGTGGGAGTAAAATGGGAAGGTGTGCGTGTGTGTGTGGGTGTGTGTTTTTCGTAGGGCTAGGTTGTGGGTTTTGGTAGGATTAGGTGCTGAATAGGTTGGGTCAATCTAGAATAAGTGGGTGTGGACCTAATTAGGCTTAGGGAAGTCTAATTGGGTAGGAGTGAACCTAATTAGGTCAAGGTCAAGTCTAATTAGATGTGTGCATGTGATTAGGCTAGGGTAACCCTAATAGGTATGAGTTAATTAGATCCTGGGTGGATCTAATTGGGCTCGGGTGCACCCAATCAACTGTAGATGCACCCAATTAGGTATGGGATGGTTCAATTGGGTTAGGGATAGGACAAGTAGGGCTATGGATAGTGGACTAGGATTAGGAGGTCTCTACCTAGGTTTCCTAGGGTGTCCGGTGGGGTTCCTAGGTCAAAATAGGCAAGCTAGGGCTTCCAACACCCAAAATCAGGAACCAGACAGCAGTATCAGACGTCCAGGATAGTGGTCAGACGTCTTATATTACAAAATTGGACGTATGGACACTAAATTAGATGTCCAATTCTGTGTCAGTATGAGTTTTGGCTTCCTGGATTGTTATTCTGCAGAAATCAGACGTCCAGCCAGATGTCTGGACGTCTTAAAAGGTGATGGAGAGTGGCTTTTGTGTTTTCTAAGGTTGGTTTTGGTTCCTAAGTGTTTGGGAGAGGGATAGGAACATGGATAGTGCTATCCATGTTTGGGTTTTGAGGCTAAGGTGCCCTAATGGAGGTTGTTTTGGGTTTGGGAAGGTTGTCCTAGGGTTTCTAAGGGTAGGGATAAGGCTATCCTCCTCACTCCTCTTATCTGGATCAGTCTTCTCCCTTTATTGCTTTATTCCGCTATCTCCATCCTGGATCACTTTATTATTTGTAAATAGCAATAAAAACCATTAACTAGTAGGATATCTCATCTTATTCTAAATAGACTGATGCAATGCATGATATGCAAGGTATGAGTGCAATATCCACAATTTTATATAGGTTCAGACATTATTTAGGTTGATTAGGACCTATGTTTGCTGTGCAATCACTACTTGATTTAATTATATTTGAGTAATTGCTCTATGTGTTAGATAATAATTGGTGATCCAAATCATCATTATTTTGTCTAGATTTCCTTTTTTACTCTTTGTATACTCATGTTATACATTGCATATTAGTTTTTGAGTAATTTCTTGTGGTCATTTACATGTTGGTTGAGGTTAGCATGTGAATTCCATATTTGCTCCCAGCAAACAACCTTAGACTTCATTTCTGATATTCGAGTTATAAATTGTATTTATTTTTGTGATTTATTGGCTATACTACAGCACAATGACTTTTAAAACACCGATTCAGGGTGTAAAACATTTTCGCGTCGTTGTCTGGGAGCAACGTGCAATTCGCTACTATTCTCTTGCTATGTTTTTATATTTGAGCACAACTTTCCCTATTTGCTTTATTGTGATTTGGCGAGGTACTTCATGAGGAGATCTTCTGCGCAAATCAACCACTCTAGGGTAGGTAACTCTCTATTCTTCCCTAATCAACCTCCTAATCTTGAGATGACAAAAAGGAAACAATCACTTAGGAATCACCTGCCTTATTTTTCATAGTAATTATCATTTAAAAGGCAAGTTTCCTTATTTGCAAAATTTTTTTGAAATCTGATTTAAGATTGAGACGATTCTATTTAGAATTCCCTACACTAAATTTCCTGTGACTATTAGGAATCACGCTTAATTTCTTATCATCTTGGACTACTCACCTTCTTATTTGAGTCCAAGGTGTACATGTTGAGATCAAATTGTATGTAGAATAGAGACAATTAGGGTTTGACATTAGGGTTCGGAGTGCTAGTACACATTTTTGCCTGAATTAAAGGAAAGTTGCCCTCCCGCATTTGTGTGCTACCCAAGCCCTTGATTGAAAAGACCTGATCAACAAAAACCCTAAAATCAAGCTCTAATTTCACTTGAATCTTAAAATCTTCGACCTAATAACCTGGAAGTAAAATTAGGGTGATTTCTATGTCTTGACCTAGATCTCCTTCTGCCATCTTTAGGGTAGGTCAGGTGAAGTTGGTCTACATTGTAGGCCAACCAACCTCCAAATTAGGTCACAAGTTGAACTAACTTCTAATCAAATGAAACTCAAAGCACATAAAATTGGCAGACTTAAGGTCTTAATTTCGTACATTCCGGTCTACCTGGAACCTTAATGACAAGGAAGGTTGGGTGGGGGAAACCTTGTAACTCGTGGGGACGCTCTACCATGTAGGGGTCTTTGCAGGGCTCTCCCTTTCTGGCTGCCTAAGTACTTCTCGGGTGTGCAAATTTCTGATTCAGAGGTATCTTCCACCTCAAAACTGTCTTAGTCATCCAAAAATCTTTGGGTGCCTTGATTGGGTCAATTTCACATCCAGTCCCTCATCCCTTCTACTTAGAGCACATCAACAGATCATCTTAGGGATTTCCTTCAGATCTGATCAGCTTCCAATCTAATCTTGAGTTTTGATTCTATATCTTGATTCCACCATTTAATTCAAATATGTAACCTGACATGTTAGCAGCCTCGTTAAGGATATACAGGTTAATGTGCCAAACACAACAACATTCATATCAAAACAAGCATAGCTAATTTTGACACAACTAGAAAATGGGAAACCTAGGCTGTTCTCATGCCAAAATATCGGGAAATTGAGAGATGGCATAATGGTGAGTATATGTTGTGCAGATTTGAGCCATCACTATGGAAAGTACACCAAGATGACCTTGAAAGAAGAGACAAGATAATGCAGATGTTGAGACGTGCTATTGATCATAGGCATCAGTACACCCTTGCGACATCTTGGATTAGCCAGCACAATCCCCCAAATCCTAGGTTTGAGGATCAAGGTTTTCATGGACCCCCAACCCAGAGGAATTCCAATTCAAATTTCATAGCAATTGACATACCTGAACTTGAAATGGGTGGGGAGGATCCAATTACAGGTGATCACGATTACGAGCCAACCCTTCCATGCCCCAATGTTCCAGACACCTATAGTGATGAGATTGAGTCAGAACTCCTCGAGGACATAAATTCCACTCCTTATTATGATAAGGTGGTCCTCGAGGACAATTCTGACATCCCTGCAGAGCACAGCCTAGATTCTAGTGATCCAACCCACACCCTTAACCTAGAATCTAGATCTGAGCCTTATTGGGAAGATTATGAGGCCCCATGTGATATGAATCATATTTCGAATCTAGATTATGATTCAGGGCCCGTATTTGATAATTACGCCTCTTCAGACTCGTCAGAAATGCAGATTGATTTTTCAGAAGTCACGCTGATCTATGATACAAAAATAGAGGAGCTAGAAGTGCTGGGAATCGATTGGGTCTTCCCTACAAGTCAAGAACCTGAGCCTATTCCTAATAGAGACACCTCTTTGATCTCAGACTCTAAGTATAGGTTAGACCCAAGTCAGGTTGCTGAGTCCACATCTCTTGATTTATTCTATGGTGGACCTCTGATTCGAAGTTAGATTTAGGACATGATTTTTGCAAGTTCTCCGACGATTTCAAATCTTACCCTGATTTCAGAGAACTGTTGTTTCCTAATGACTCCAAACTAGTTTATGACCTCAACAAACATGACCCATCTTTTGATTCTAAGGCTGAGGTCAATGATTCAAAAGAAAATGCCTCTTCTGCAACACATATAGAACCTTCCAAAACACGTTTTCAACCCCGACCCGCAACCGAACTCAATTTCTACTCTGATTCTCCTCTCGATGATCCTAGAGCATATGATTCCTCACCACATTTTGATCGGGTTTCGATCTTTGATCAGACTACTAATCACATCCCAACCTTCTCTGATCACTCCCGTAGGGATCTTACATACTCCACTGGTTAATTCTCTTTTGAGGATCCCTACTCTGACCAGGCTGATCCGACTCAGCCAAACCTTAATTTTTCACTTGCACATCATTCCGAGCTTTACAGTATCTAGTTGGCATCGCATCTCTTGATCCACATTCATCAATCTACCAGATTGATTGGGTTTGGGTTGCATCATCAGCCTGCTGATCTGAACAAGCACCTGGTTGGACCAACCATGCTTTTGATCATGGTGCTTGTTCTACAAAACTCATCTGATTTGACCACTCCTTCTCCATATCATTTTCTGCTCAACTGAAGGCTTTGAATTTAGCGCTTAACGAGAGGAAACCCGAGATCCTTCTGATTATCCTTTTGTACTTCATGTCTAATGCACTTTGAGTTCAATTTTAGAAAAGTCGACTCCACCTCTGGTACTCATACCAGAGCTTGAAATCGTCTACAACAGTCATTTCGACCCATTCGCTCACCCATTGAACCTATTCTAACTCTTGAACCCTAACTATTTCATACCCTCCGTTGACAATGAGGACATTACAAAACTTAGGCATGGGGGAGTGTTAAAGTGCAAACACATAAAAATTCAAGTTTCTGAAGGGTTCTCACAAAAAAATGTATATTCCAAAAAGCCAAAAAAATAAAAAAAATTGAGGAAGAACAAAAAAATGGGAGAAGGGAGGAAATTTTGAAAAGTTGAATGCATATCATTCTTGAGGAGGAAAAGGGAGGTGATTTAAATGTCAAAAAGGAGCAACAATTTGAAGGAAAAGATTTAGTCATTAGTAAAAGATTAATTAATCTACTTAGTTCTAAACCAAATCAAAAGAAAGAAATAAAAGACAAAAGTGCTAAGAGATATGAAAATTAGTATGAGTGTTGATCTTAGGCCTCTTGGGCTGTGTTTAGGCTTAAAAATTCAAGTATCTGTTAAGATCTGGATAGTCCTCAAGAGGTTGAGGAAAATGCAAAGCTTAAGTATTAGGTCTAAGGCTTAGGGACTATTCGACCTCGTTAACTGACCTCTGGTTTGCAGGACTCGGTAAACTAAGGACCCTAATCCATACACAGTCTAGTTCAATACGCTTAATATCAAAATCATGCAAAAGCATTAATTCTATTATGAAAATGCTACCTAGATTAGGAGCGGTTAATCAACACAAGTTGATTTGGAAGAGTTCCCAGTGTGGAGAGGTAGGAAATTCCACTCGAAGATGCATAATAACATACCGTCTCCTCGGTGCTTGTCTCCTAGGATATCTAAATATCCTACTAGGGGCATGTAAGCACCTTGTGTTGGTTCTGGTGTCGTGGGTGGGATTATCACAAAATTTTGATTGCCAGAGCCTGAATTTAGCAATAGAACGCCATGGGTGGCACTATCTCGAAGTGTCGAAAGCCAAGGTTCTGGGGGTTGCCATGGGCGGTGCTATCTTGAAGCATCGAAAGCCAGGGACCCTGCGAGGATTGATGGTGGGAGCTAGGAATCTGATACAGACCGTGTTGTAAAGCCAATCTGAAGCTAGAAATAAGGAAGAAAAAGAGAGAAAACTCTCCAAAAAAATGCAAAAATTCTTCTATTTCTCTCTTACAGAAACACACTGCAAATTGAATCGGGACTAACCATGTTTTAAGCATGGGTACTTTAACCACGGGGTTCAACGAACCTTAGGTTAGTTCCTGTGGGCCTTAGAAACCTTTACGGCAAACTGAGGCTAGAGCTGGTCAGGTCTGGATCTTAGTTGGTACTTGAGTACCTTTAGGCCTACTGATGAGAACCTCATCATGAGCCATAACTAGCTCATTTTGACCCAATACAAAGGATAAAAGCTCCTACATAACTCAAGGAAAGGCTTAACTCAGAGAATTCTGAGTTTAAGGAAAAAAACAAGTCATAAGGGGTAAAAATGCAATTTTACCAGTATAATCTGCATACAAGGTAATTCAGGGTCCAAACATAGGTCAAAGCAACTTAATAAGAATAAAAGTGGGATGAGATGATCTAGCAAGGGCTACAGCAATTCCAAGGAACTAAATAATAATCTATAACCCTAAAACAAACCCACTTCAATTCACGAGGTTCAAGGCAAAGAAAAAATGGAATAAACCCTCTAAAATTCATAGAGAAATAATCTCTAGGGTTTAGAACCTTCAATTTGACCTTAGGAACCCATCTTGACCTACATTGAGAACCATACCCAATTAATAACTTAATTTGGGTTTTTGCGTAAATTGACCAGTCAAACAAGGTTTAATCTAGAAATGAAATTCACCATCAGATTCCTTAGGTCCTAATTAGTCACGTATAAAAACTTGAGCCTAAGAAGAAACCTTCTTGACCAACTTTACACTTTGGTCCTCATATATTTACTTTTTGGCCCTCAACTTTTGAACCCTCGCATTTTGGCCCCTAACTCTCCTTCGTTCTTTACGTTCAGGTCCCCCTGCAAAACCTGCCAGCACCATGCTCCGGCGACCTTGCGCGGAGCATGGCGCCGCGCAGGGTGAGGGGGAGAGCCTGGCAAGTAAACCGGGGGTGCCCTGCGTCGTCAGCCGTCGTAGGGACACCCCCCTGGTCGCTGTAACCCACCATACCGGCCGTGCGAACGCACGGACGGTATGGGTTTCCATCTCCAGCGTCCTCCAGCGAGGGAGACACGTCGTCTCCCTCCGCCTTCCTCCCTGATTCGGTCCCTATAAATACCCCCGTCGCTCCACCGTTCTTCGCAGCTCGGATCTGACGGAGATACCCCCTCAATTCCTCTCTTCCCACTCCGACAGATGCCCTCCTTGCTCCGGTGGCCTCTCCTCCTCCTCCTTGTCGCCCTGCCGCACTACCAGCTGCAGGGTTGCCCTCCCTCGCTCTTCCCGCGCCACGCCGCACCTAGCTGGCGCCTCTCCGGCCCTCTGCTCGCCGCCACCCCTTCCCCTGGGCATCTTCTTCTCCGGCGACAGTCGGCGACAGTCGATGCGACTGTCGCCCTGCTCCGGCCCCTTTCGTCTCCGTAGCTAGGTCAGAACTTCTCCCCATCTCCCCCTCTTTCTTTTCCTCACTGTCTTTTATTTGATTAAACCCTCGTCCGCTCCTGTCCACCGTCACCCCCTTCGTCTCCGGCCAAACTCCGGCGAGACCCCCCCCATCACTCCACAGCCCCACACGCCTCTCCGACCCTCACAGAATCTCCGCCTCCTCACCCTAATCAACCTCCGCCCTTTCACGTCCCGCCACTCGCCCTCTGCAGACCCCCCGAACAAACCCACTTCTCCACCCGCAGTTTGACCTAGGGCGACCCTCACGCTCCGCCCCGCCGCCTGCCAGACCCCCCACCACGTTCGCCGTGCCACGACGAAGGTTCTCCGCGTATCTGATTAGGCCGAGAGGCCGTTCCTCTGTGTACAGGTGTCTCGACCGCCGTCGCCATTGCTGCGTGGAAGGAGCACCTTCAACCTGCAGCTCCAGGTGCACTTCGCCCAGGCCTGACTCCCAGGCTGCGCGGGCACCTCCGCGAAGAGTCCCAGGCTCGCAGCTGGGGCGAAGGCCTCGCGTGAAGCCGCGATTGCCCGCTGCTTTCTCCGCTGCGGGCACTCAATTAGGGTGGGACATTTAGTCCCACCTCGGAAAGCCACTGAGGCGAACGGGCTCTTAAAGGCAAAAAGTGCCTTAAGCTGTTCGCCTCAGTTCACGGGGTGAGGTCCCCTTCACCCGCCCGGTTACCCGGTCTCGTCCGCGCTCACGCCCCGCGGACCTGACCCGACCCGACTTAGACTGACCTGCACTCCTCGCCCACCACGCACGCCGGTGGGCCTGGACCCAGGCGCGACCCGTACCCGGCTACCCGGCAGCTCTGGGAGAGCTATCCTATGAGCGGATTCTGTGAGAGAGAGACGGGTGGGGGAGGGTAGAGTAGGTTTTGCCCTCTGACGTAAACTCTGAAGTGTGCAGGCACAGGTGAAGAAGAAGGACTGCGGAAGAAGAAGAAAGCTAAGGGAGACACTGTAGCAACAAGCGGTTTAAGTCGTCTAATTGGAAAATCAGACGACGTCTTGAAGGGAAAAGAAGAAAGAAGGAGAGACGACGTCCTGACAGGTAAAAGAAAAGAAGAAAGAAGAAGATATGAAGAACAAAAGAACAAGGAAGAACATCAGAAGAAGAAGAGGAAAGAACAAGGAAGAACAACACAGGTGAAGAAGAGGACCACAAGGAGATAAACACAAAAGAAGAACAGGAAGAACAAAAGCTAAAGAGGAGAAAGACAAAGAGAAAGAAAGAAGAAAAGAAGAACTCAAACTTTCATCTCTCTCCCTCTCTCTCTCTCTTTATTTTTTGTAATAGAACATGTATATCTCTAGAATACAACTTGCTCCCTGAGTTCGACCTCGGGAACTCTTTTATTTCCGAGTAACAAATTGTATTAAACTGGTAATCACCTCTCTATACTATACTACGACGAAATAATAAAACTATAGAGAAAAGTTTCTACACCAGTTTTTGGCGCCGTTGCCAGGGAGCAACGGCTATTCTAGAGGTAAACATTCCTGTTTCTTTTTAATTTCTGATAATCTCCTCTCTTTTGTGCAGCTACAGGAAATCAAGAAGACAAGCAACCGCACGACAACCACTCCGAGGACAGGTAAATTTTTCCTCTCGCTATTAACCCCTAAACTCTAAAGAGAAAGAAAAGAAAAGAAAAAGCAATATAGGGCTAACCTGTCTTCTATACTTAGTAACCATAAAGAGTTGCATGTTTTCAACTCATTAGTCCTGCACACTATTAAGGGTATTTAAGGGCTAACACATTCTTGCTTGAGCCCTAATTACCCAACAAAGAACTAACTGGACCAAGTAGAGCCAACATAAGATTCAACATTAGGGTTTTAGAGACACACTACTTAAATCAAGAATGGAGAAAATCCAAAAGAAGTGTGCCTAAACCATTGATTGAAAATACCTATTCAAAGAAAACCTAAAACAATTGGCTCTCTAAACACTTGAACCCTAAAAGACAAGACCTAAAAGCTCTCAAAGAAAACAAGAGGTAACGTTGACCCCTTGGGTCAACCAACCCTAAATTAGGTCACTCTTTGCACTTAAAAGACTAAAGTTCAAGTGAAACCTTAAGCACCCTGATCTTAAAATTGGTAGACTTAAGAGGTCAAGATCCCCATTCTGGTCTACCTGGAACCGCAGTGACAAGAGAGGTCGGGTGGGGGAAACCCTGTAACCCGTGGAGACGCTCTACCGTGTAGGGGTCTTCGCGGGACTCTCCCTCTCTGGCTGCCCAGGTAATTCTCAGGTGGACGATCTTTCTGATCAAGGGGTCCATCTGCCCTGCACCTCTATAGTCACCCAACACATTTTTGGGTGTCTTGATTGGGTCCAGCACCTTCTAAACTTACCTCTTCCAACAGTGCATGTACGGAAGGAGGTCCTTAAGACCACCCTTAAGACCTCCTTTAGAAATTCGCTCTCGTCAAGGCCAAGCCTCGACGCTCGTGTTTGTGCAGCAACACCCTCACATTATTCTCTCTTTTGATTCAGAACCAAGTTCTTCTTCTTCCCCCATCATGGCTCAGCCAGTTGAGGAAGAAAATAATCTGGAACACCAGCTCCAGCGACTCAATGACCTCTTCCAAAACTTCGTGCACCCACCACAGCATCCTATGATGCGGGACCACTACAATCCTGCTGCGGTGGCCATTGAACCTCGAGTCAGAATCCCGACTGGAGGACCTGATTCCGAATTAAATCCCAACATGATTCATGCTATACCTAAATTCCATGGGCTTAATTCTGAAGATCCCTTCCAGCACATCAAACAGCTAAAGCATCTAGCCCACACTTTTGGATCAGATGCACAAAATCGGGATATTCTTCTCATGAAGATGTTCTCCTTTTCTCTTATGGACAAGGCCGCCCATTGGTATCAAACTCAGACCCGGCCGATCAACACTTGGGAAGAACTTCAATCCGAGTTTTTGAAAAAGTTTTTCCCCGTTGGTCGGACCAACGCCTTGCGCCATCAGATTACACACTTCACTCAACAATCAGGAGAACCTCTCCATGAGGCATGGGATCATTTTCAGGATCTCATGAGAAAGTGCCCCCATCACGGAGTTCCTAAATGGGAACAAGTCCAATCTTTTTAACAGGGACTCCGTGAGGACATCCGCCTTTTCGTCAATGCAACTTGCGGAGGAAACATCATGGGTCAACATGAAGACACTGTATGGGAGATTCTCGAAAACATGTGCGAGAACTCCATCAACAATGACTCCATGGGATTATTCGACAGGACGAATACCCGCGCAGCAACGAATCTTAAGGGAGCACATGAGATGCAGGGCCTGTCCACATCAGTCGACCTGGAATTAATGGCCAGTCGATTGGACAAGGTCTCAATCATTGAAAAGAAGGTGGATGAGCTGACTCAGCACTTGCAGCGAGCCACCTCCGCGCGTAACTCCTTTGCACAACCTCCTTCCACACAGGAGACTGTGCAAAACATCCTCCACCGATCTTCCCCTAGGATGGATCCATATCCATCCCCATCTGATTCTTGGATCGGAGGATCATCCGATCCTTTCTACACCAGCCGAGGGAACTCCATTCCCCCTTTCCCTGATTCTCAGGAGGTTCCTCAGACCTGCGAGGACCTCAACGCCATCCAGAACGACCCATTCTCTAACACTTACAACCCTGGATGGCGAAACCATCCCAATTTTCAGTGGGCGGGAAATTCCCAAACCCAAAGACCACCTTTTCAGTCCCCCCCACAGCCCTCTCGTCATTACCAGCCGCCTCAGCGTCGGCCCAACCCTACTTATCCATCAGGGCCAAATCAGGATCAAATGTCCCTAATCCTTCAGACTCTGGCTGACATTCAAAAAACGAATGCGGCTATTCAAAAGCAGCACAAGGACGAACTTACAGAGGTTAAAACTCAACTGGCCCAGTTGGCAAATTCTCGCCAGCCAGGCACACTCCCTTCCCAACCTCTTCCTAACCCGAATAACGTGCCAACCCAGAAGCGCGTTATCAATCCAAATTTAGGCCACGCACAATGGATTTATCAGGCCCCTACTGCTCCATCTCCAGACGAGATGGAAGCCTCAACTTCTTATGCGGGATTTCAGCAGCAGCCACCCCTCTTACCAAACCCAAACCAAAATCAGGCCGGATTAAATTCTGTAACAACACGTAGTGGTAAAACAACTCAAGACCCGCATTATCCAAACCACTCCAAGCCTGATAACCATGACCCTAGGATAGTTATCCAAGATACCACTGTCCCGGATCCACAACCTGGACCTATCCTAGAAGAACCAACCAAGATCCCATTTCCCGAGTCCTTGACCAAGGGAAAGAAGACCACCAAACCCGTGGCCCCTGAGGAGGACCTGGTCAAGCTCTTTGAGCAGGTCCACATAAACATCCCCTTGATGGATGCAATCCGCCACGTACCAGCTTACGCACGATTTCTAAAGAATATATGTACACCCCAGCGTAAGCCGCGAACCAAAGGAGGGAGCCCAATTGTTCTGTCAGAGCAAGCCAGCTCTGTAATCCTCAGTAGACTCCCACCCAAGGCAAAAGATCCTGGTACTCCCCTGATTTCCTGCAAGATAGGTGGTACCCAATTTGATAGAGCATTGTTAGACTTGGGTGCATCCATAAACCTGATACCCACATCCTTACTTGACCATCTAGAAGAATCTGAGCTAAAACCAACCGAGGTGACATTACAATTAGCAGATCGATCTATAAAGTCACCAAAAGGGATTCTCGAGGATGTTATCGTAAGAGTGCGGGATTTCTATTTTCCAGTGGACTTTATAGTCTTAGATATGGACGCACCTGAGAACCCTAGGGATACACCAATCATTCTAGGGAGACCCTTCTTGGCTACTGCTAGAGCCAACATCAGCTGTGAGGAGGGCCAAATAGAGCTTAAGTTTGGAGATCAAACACTGAAAATTGATATATTTAAGGCCCAACAAGGAATTAATTGCGGTGTCATCGAACAAATTTGTGACATCAGGACTTTGGTTGAGAATCACACTTCCAGAATAACTCGATTATGCCTCATCAACCATAGAAGGATCTTGACCCGCAAACAGAGGAGTCGAATCCAGATATGAACAACCCAGTAACTCCCACCCTTGAACCTCACATCTATACTGAACCACCCGCTGCTGCTGATAACCCCATCCTCGAACTGAAACCCCTTCCTTCTCACTTGAAATACATCTTTTTGGGTTCTAATCAGACCTTTCCTGTGATTATCAATTCCAACCTCAGTCCTGAGCAGGAATCCCGTCTGATTGTTGTCCTCCAGCAACATCGCAGAGCCATCAGGTGGACTCTCGATGATTTGACTGGAATAAGTCCCTCTTATTGTACTCATCATATCTATTCGGAAGAGGGCACACGACCTTCTCGTGAAATGCAGAGACGCTTAAACCCCAATCTGTAGGAGGTCGTGAAAAAGGAGATCATCAAGTGGTTAGACGCCGGAATCATCTACCCGATCTCCGATAGTCCTTGGGTGAGCCCAATTCAGGTCGTGCCCAAGAAGGCAGGACTCACCACTATAACAACTGAGACCGGAGAAATCATTCCTACCCGATTAGCCAACTCGTGGAGAGTCTGTATAGATTACCGCCGACTCAATTCCTCCACGAAGAAGGACCATTTCCCACTACCCTTCATTGATCAAATTCTCGAAAAACTTGCGGGAAATAGGTTCTTCTGCTTTCTTGACGGGTACTCCGGTTATAACCAGGTGGCAATCCATCCTGAGGACCAAGAAAAGACCACGTTCACCTGCCCCTTCGGAACATACGCTTTCCGAAGGATGCCTTTCGGTTTTTGCAATGCACCCGCTACTTTTCAGCGATGCATGCTTGCCATATTCTCAGATATGGTAGGTGATTATCTGGAAGTCTTCATGGATGACTTTTCAGTTTTCGGAGCATCATTCGACGATTGCCTCCAACAGTTGGTCCAGATACTCAGGCGGTGCATCGATGTGAATTTGGTTCTTTCCTGGGAAAAGAGCCATTTCATGGTGCCTGAGGGAATTGTCCTGGGACACTCAATTTCGGAGAAAGGTATCCAAGTGCATCGAGCTAAGGTTAATCTGATTTCTCACCTTCCTATGCCTAGCTCGATCAGGGACATCCGTTCCTTTTTAGGGCATGTCGATTTTTATCGACGATTTATCCCTGATTTTTCAAAAATCGCGCGCCCCCTGACCACTCTTCTCTCCAAGGATGTTCCTTTCGAAATTTCCAAGGAATGCACTCAAGCATTTGAAATCCTGCGTGACCGAGTCACCCAAGCCCCGATCCTACAGTCCCCCGATTGGTCTCAACCCTTTGAGATCATGTGCGATGCATCCGACTTCGCTGTAGGAGCGGTTTTGGGGCAGAAAATTGACGGGAAACCTGTGGTCATTTACTACGCCAGCAAAACACTCGATGAGGCTCAGCGTAACTATACGGTTACTGAGAAAGAGCTGCTAGCTGTAGTATTTGCCCTAGAAAAATTCAGATCGTACCTTCTGGGTTCTCGTGTCATCATATACTCGGATCACACGGCTGTGAGGCATCTCCTTACAAAGAAGGACGCGAAACCTCGATTAATCCGATGGATCTTGCTGTTGCAAGAATTTGACCTTGAGATTCGCGACAAAGCGGGAAAGCAAAATGTGGTAGCTGATCACTTGTCCCATCTTCCTTCTGAAATAATTGACCCTCCCGGACCCATCACTGAGCATTTTCCCGATGAGCACCTGCTGACTATTGGTACTAGCCTTCCATGGTTTGCTAATGTAGTACATTACTTGGCATCTCATCAGATCCCGTCCGATTGGCCGAAGGCCACGAAGGACAAATTACGCTCCGATGCCAAGTATTACATTTGGGAAGACCCGTACCTCTTCCGCATAGGTGCCGATCAGATTATCCGGAGATGTGTCCCGGAAGGGGAATTCAACAATATCCTCTCTTTCTGCCATGACCAGGCATGCGGTGGCCATTTTGCCGGGCATAAAACCGCATCAAAAGTCCTCCAGTGCGGCTTTTACTGGCCCACACTGTTCAAAGACGCATACAATCACTGCAAGGCATGCAGTCGTTGCCAGACTTTGGGCAACATGAGCCATCGCGACATGATGCCTATGCAATCGATTCTAGTATGCGAAATCTTTGATGTTTGGGGGATTGATTTTATGGGCCCCTTTCCTGTTTCGGATGGTTTCGAATACATTCTGTTGGCTGTGGACTACGTGTCCAAATGGATCGAAGCCATACCGACCCGAACCTGTGATCACAAAATCGTTCTCAAATTCATTCATCAAAACATTTTCTCAAGGTTCGGGATTCCTCGTGCAATAATCTCTGATGGGGGGACCCATTTCACAAATGCTCAGTTTAGGTCACCGATGACCAAATACGGGGTGTCTCACCGAATCTCTACTCCTTACCACCCCCAAACTAATGGTCTAGCTGAGCTGTCTAATCGGGAGATCAAGAAAATCCTGCAAGTCACTGTTTGACCTGACAGGAAGGACTGGTCGTCCCGACTTCCGGAAGCATTGTGGGCCTATAGGACCGCCCACAAGACCCAATTGGGCATGTCTCCCTTTAGACTGGTGTACGGAAAGGCATGCCACCTTCCCGTAGAACTGGAGCATAAAGCCTATTGGGCAGTACGAAACTGTAATCTAGATCTTTCCAAGGCTGGGACCCACAGAAAACTCCAAATCAGCGAGATCGATGAATTACGCCTAGACGCGTACGAGAACTCGCAAATCTACAAGGAGCGGGTTAAAGCCTTCCACGACAAACACATCTCGAGAAAGATCTTTCATCCTGGTCAAAAGGTCCTACTCTTTGATGCCCAACTAAAACTCTTCCCAGGAAAACTGAGATCCAAGTGGGTCGGACCATATTTGGTCCGACAGGTTTTTGGAAATGGAGCAATCGAAATCAGTCCACTCAGCCACGATTCTGAACCTTTCATCGTGAACGGTCAGAGACTTAAGCCGTTCATTGATGTAACTTCTACTGATTTGGCTGAAGCATCTTATATCCTCCTTTCCCCTTGAGCTTATTGCGCCCAGCCGATGGCGTAAAACTCAGCGCTTAACGGGAGGCAGCCCGTCATTCTCTTTGAAAACCTGAAACTTGTTCTGACACCTTTTTGCACTTGAGGTTCACCCTTGTAGACAGCTGACCCCACCTCAGATGCTTGCATCTGGGATTAGAAATCGTCCGCAAAAATTCAACCCGACCCATCCACTCATCCAAATTTCTGTCTTAAGGAATGAACTAAGTTAAATAAAAACCCCCTAGGTTACAATGAGGACATTGCAAATCTTAGGCATGGGGGGGGTATGAAAGTGCAAAACTTGTAAGAAAAGGTTTCAAACAAAAAATTCACATATGCCAAAAACACCATAAAAATTAAAAATTTTTTTCGAAAAAGAATAAAAGGAGAAGGAGAAGAGAAACAAAATGAAAAAGGAGCACAAAATTATAAGAAAAGGTGATAGTCATTAGTAAGGAACTAAGGAATTAACCTAAGTTCTAGACCTCATTCAAGAAAACAACTGAAAAGTGCATAATGAGATTAGTAAGAACGCAAACCTTAGGCAATCTTGAATAGACTCTTAGTACCCATTAAGATCTGAACACTCCTCAAGAGGTTGAGGAAAATGAAAAGCTGAAGTATTAGGTCTAAGGCTTAGGGAGTATTCGGCCTCGTTAACTAATTTTTGGTTTACGGGACTCAGTAACCTAAGCACCCTAACCTCACACACAGCCTGGTTCAGTAAGCGTAAAAATCAAAATCACGCAGAAGCGTCGCAAAATTCTGAAAAGAACACCTAGAATAGGAGCGGCCGATCAACACAAGTTGATTTGGACGAGTTCCCAGCGCGGAGAAGCGGGAAATCCCCTCGAAGATGCGTAACAAAATATCATCTCCTCGGTGCCTGTCTCTTAGGATATTTACATATCCTACTGGGGGCATGTAAGCACTCTGCTGATTCAGATTCCATGGATGGCATTATCTCGAAGTGTCAATTGCCAGGGTCTGGATTCGGCCACGGAACACCATGGATGGGATTATCTCGAAATCTCAATAGCCAGGGTTCCGGGGGTTGCCATCGGCGGTGCTATCTCGAAGCATCGATTGCCAGGAACCCTTAAGGATTGATGATGGGAGCAAGGAATCTGATACAGACCGTGTTGAAAAGCCAATCCTATGCTAGAACTAAAAAGAAAAAGAGAGAGAAAACTCTCCAAACAGAATAACTTTCTATCTCTCTCTTACAAAACGCACTGCGAACTGAGCCAGGGCTAAAATCATTTCAAGCACGGGTGCTTTAACCACAAAGTCCAATAAACCTTAGGTTAGTTCTTGTGGGCCTTAAAAACCTTTGCTAAAGACTGAGGCTAAGGCTAGACAGATTTGGATCTTGATTGGTACTAGAGTACCTTTTAGGCCTATGGTCAGCATTCTAACCTAATCTATGCTCAAATAAAAAAGCACTTATCTAAAGCTATTAAAAACTTCATGGTCTAGAACAAGGGTTGAAACCTTAAGTTTTTGCTAAGGGACTAGCAAAAGCTAGGCATGGGGGTATGATGAGAACCTCATCATGAGCCATAACTAGCTCATTTTGACCCAATACAAAGGATAAAAGCTCCTACATAACTCAAGGAAAGGCTTAACTCAGAGAATTCTGAGTTTAAGGAAAAAAATAAGTCATAAGGGGTAAAAATGCAATTTTACCAGTATAATCTGCATACAGGGTAATTCAGGGTCCAAACATAGGTCAAAGCAACTTAATAAGAATAAAAGTGGGATGAGATGATCTAGCAAGGGCTACAGCAATTCCAAGGAACTAAATAATAATCTGTAACCCTAAAACAAACCCACTTCAATTCACGAGGTTCAAGGCAAAGCAAAAATGGAATAAACCCTCTAAAATTCATAGAGAAATAATCTCTAGGGTTTAGAACCTTCAATTTGACCTTAGGAACCCATCTTGACCTACATTGAGAACCATACCCAATTAATAACTTAATTTGGGTTTTTGCGTAAATTGACCAGTCAAACAAGGTTTAATCTAGAAATAAAATTCACCATCAGATTCCTTAGGTCCTAATTAGTCATGTATAAAAACTTGAGCCTAAGAAGAAACCTTCTTGACCAACTTTACACTTTGGTCCTCATATATTTACTTTTTGGCCCTCAACATTTGAACCCTCGTATTTTGGCCCCTAACTCTCCTTCGTTCTTTGCGTTCAGGTCCCCCCTGCAAAACCTGCCAGCACCATGCTCCGGCGACCTTGCGCGGAGCATGGCGCCGCGCAGGGTGAGGGGGAGAGCCTGGCAAGTAAACCGGGGGTGCCCTGCGTCGTCAGCCGTCGCAGGGACACCCCCTGGTCGCTGTAACCCACCATACCGGCCGTGCGAACGCACGGACGGTATGGGTTTCCATCTCCGGCGTCCTCCGGCGAGGGAGACACGTCGTCTCCCTCCGCCTTCCTCCCTGATTCGGTCCCTATAAATACCCCCGTCGCTCCACCGTTCTTCGCAGCTCGGATCTGACGGAGATACCCCCTCAATTCCTCTCTTCCCACTCCGACAGACGCCCTCCTTGCTCCGGCGGCCTCTCCTCCTCCTCCTTGTCGCCCTGCCGCACTACCAGCTGCAGGGTTGCCCTCCCTCGCTCTTCCCGCGCCACGTCGCACCCAGCTGGCGCCTCTCGGCCCTCTGCTCGCCGCCACCCCTTCCCCTAGGCATCTTCTTCTCCGGCGACAGTCGATGCGACTGTCGCCCTGCTCCGGCCCCTTTCGTCTCTGTAGCTAGGTAAGAACTTCTCCCCATCTCCCCCTCTTTCTTTTCCTCACTGTCTTTTATTTGATTAAACCCTCGACCGCTCCTGTCCACCGTCACCCACTTCGTCTCCGGCCAAACTCCGGCGAGACCCCCCCCATCACTCCACAGCCCCACACGCCTCGCCGACCCTCACAGAATCTCCGCCTCCTCACCCTGATCAACCTCCGCCCTTTCACGTCCCGCCACTCGCCCTCTGCAGACCCCCCGAACAAACCCACTTCTCCACCCGCAGTTTGACCTAGGGCGACCCTCACGCTCCGCCCCGCCGCCTGCCAGACCCCCCACCACCTTCGCCGTGCCACGGCGAAGGTTCTCCGCGTATCTGATTAGGCCGAGAGGCTGTTCCTCTGTGTACAGGTGTCTCGACCGCCGTCGCCATTGCTGCGTGGAAGGAGCACCTTCAACCTGCAGCTCCAGGTGCGCTTCGCCCAGGCCTGACTCCCAGGCTGTGCGGGGCGCCTCCGCGAAGAGTCCCAGGCTCGCAGCTGGGGCGAAGGCCTCGCGTGAAGCCGCGATTGCCCGCTGCTTTCTCCGCTGCGGGCGCTCAATTAGGGTGGGACATTTAGTCCCACCTCGGAAAGCCACTGAGGCGAACGGGCGCTTAAAGGCAAAAAGTGCCTTAAGCTGTTCGCCTCAGTTCACGGGGTGAGGTCCCCTTCACCCGCCCAGTTACCCGGTCTCGTCCGCGATCACGCCCCGCTGACCTGACCCGACCCGACTTAGACTGACCTGCACTCCTCGCCCACCACGCACGCCGGTGGGCCTGGACCCGGGCGCGACCCGTACCCGGCTACCCGGCAGCTCTGGGAGAGCTATCCTATGAGCGGATTCTGTGAGAGAGAGACGGGTGGGGGAGGGTAGAGTAGGTTTTGCCCTCTGACGTAAACTCTGAAGTGTGCAGGCACAGGTGAAGAAGAAGGATCGCGGAAGAAGAAGAAAGCTAAGGGAGACACTGTAGCAACAAGCGGTTTAAGTCGTCTGATTGGAAAATCAGACGACGTCCTGAAGGGAAAAGAAGAAAGAAGGAGAGACGACGTCCTGACAGGTAAAAGAAAAGAAGAAAGAAGAAGATATGAAGAACAAAAGAACAAGGAAGAACAGCAGAAGAAGAAGAGGAAAGAACAAGGAAGAACAACACAGGTGAAGAAGAGGACCACAAGGAGATAAACACAAAAGAAGAATAGGAAGAACAAAAGCTAAAGAGGAGAAAGACAAAGAGAAAGAAAGAAGAAAAGAAGAAGAACTCAAACTTTCATCTCTCTCCCTCTCTCTCTCTCTTTATTTTTTGTAATAGAACATGTATATCTCTAGAATACAACTTGCTCCCTGAGTTCGACCTCGGGAACTCTTTTATTTCCGAGTAACAAATTGTATTAAACTGGTAATCACCTCTCTATACTATACTACAACGAAATAATAAAACTATAGAGAAAAGTTTCTACACCACCTACTATTGGAATTCTGACCTAATGATTGCACATCAATCATAGGTGCCATGCAATGGATGTTATGCAATATTTATAACATGATATGCAATGCTAAGCCTAGGAACTATCATAAATAAGCATTTTATCATGAATTCATGTGTGTTTATCAAGCAATGAAAGATGATGAGGTCTCCAGCGAAGAATGAGGTCCCTAGATGCATAGTGGGTTGCTGTAGCGATGAAATTTGGAGGGAAGAATCACCCCTGTCATCGACGGCTCGGATGGAGGAAGAAGAACTAGAGTGTAGATGAATTGATCGTCTTAGTGGGGAATGGAGTCAATAGCTGTGCGCACAAGCTCAGGAGCTGCTTAAGTAGCTGAAATAATGGATCAGAGCATTGTAGTGGTGGAATTAGGCTAGTAGAGTTTCTACAGTGGGGATGGAGAGAGAGAGGTGCGTGGGAAGCCTTAATCCAATGATTAGTTTCTATGGCCAGGAGGTAGTGTGACATCTTTATGGGTTTCGGATGAAGAATCCGACCGTACAGATGAATCCAAAGTAACGATCGCAGTCCGTCAATGCAAAAATCACCCCGATCAGAGCTCCGTAGCACCCTCTACAAAAAGAAGAAAATGGATGGCCTAGATGGTGCCATGTGGTGCCATCCAGGTTGCCCCACCTAAACCATCGTGTCTCCAACCTCATCGCAAGAAGAGATCCTAGCCGTTGGATCTTAATCCAACGACTAAGACACGCTCCCATGGCTGAAGGGCACCCAGCCTCAAGCAAGGATTTGCCTCGACCGTTGGATCTTCATCCAATGGTCTAGGCGTGCACGACCGTACCACCCTCCACTCGACAAAGCGACGCTTTGGCCAAACGATGAAGTGACCGCTCCTCAAACGAGAGGCGTGGGTTCGAGCCGCAATCCACCGTGCCCGCTATAACGTCGGTTAAAATAAGGCCACTCAATCTTGATCAAGCGGTCGAGATTCTTCACGTGTGATCTGACGCCGCCCACCGACGTGAGGACACATGCCAGATCACACGCACGTAATCAAAGGCACTCATTTAAGTCAAGCGAATGCACTGTCGACCATCAGATCTCCACAAGGGCGTAATCCGCACGCATTCAAAGCAGCGAAGGTGTGATCCGTGGGCGTCTCTCGACCATGTGATGCTTCATCCGATGGCTGTCAACACATGCACCAGTGGTGCGAGATTCAAACACGAGCGAGCATGTGTTCCCTCCTCATGATCTCAGCCATCCGCGCTCGATCCAACAGATGATGATTGCCACACCCTATGCTAGCTGCAGTCGTGCGTCCAAGCACCAGCCAAGACAAGTGAATGCTATAGCAACACCTCTGGTGGGTCTTTAGCGATGTCTTAGATGATGCTAAAGACCCGTGCACGCAAACCACCTCCATTCCACCACTATATAAATGCCCCTACACCCCCCATTCCTCTTCATCTCTACCTACTCTACTCCCACCTACTCCTAAGCTCTAGTAGCCTACCAAAGCTCCATTAGAGCTTACCCTCAAGATCCAAAGGCCTCCTATTAGTGTAATGATCCTCTTTCCCATCAAATATTTTTCCTTCATCCCACCACCTTCATAGGTTGCCTTGGAGCCGTCCTTCCACCTCCATTCCGGTAGAAGATCACCTCCGTTTCCTCACCTCCATTACAGAGCCTCGGTGAAGCATTCCTCTACCCGACATCCTCTTACATCTCACCTCCATCATTCTGCATCTCACCTCCTTCATCCAAGCTTCCGCTAGGTGCCGTTGTCTCACCGAACAACCGATTCAAGAGAGTTCCTCCCACCCCTATCTCTTTTATGCTTTCATAGATTATTGTAATAAACATTTATGTGATATGTCATAGTTGTTTCATCTTTCTTGTGACCTATCATGCTTTCTTCTTCTATAAAAACAAAAGAAAAAAAAAATAAAACTCCAAAACACCAAAAAGAAACAAAACGAAGCGTGGATTTCAAACAAAGTAAACGTCGCCTCCCTATGTTCGACCCAAGACTCCCTTGGAGTTTCAGTTATAAATTGTATTTGATAGACGCATTTTGCGAGCTACGATGATGGGTTCTCCAAACCCCGATTTAATTCCTGAAACACAACTCATCATCACTGTAGTGACTAGCTACAGCCCAGGCATCCCATTCTTCCTTTAGATTAGGATTTCCTTGCTTTCTAAAGTAGCTTAGATTAGTAATTAGTGTAATTAGATTAGCTAGGAGTAGATTAGAAATCAAATTCAGTGATGGTTTAGTATAGGTTAGGAGTACAGTAGAATAGATCCGATCCACCATCTTTGATCAATTCAGATCAGAGAGGTGTTTTCACATGCTCATTTTGACTCATTAGTCTTCCTCTACGCCTCACAAATCATTTTCACTCATTTCCTCGCATTTTAACCCATAATTCACCTCATTCACCTGAGCATATCTAGATTTAGAATTCTTGGAATTCATGATCTAGATAGCGCTCACAATCATCTAGGGGTCTCTTCATATATTTCAGAAATTCACAAGAACCCCTGATCTGATTTTGAATTGAACTAGTTTGCTTGATTGACTCGATTTTGGATTTCACGCATAATCGCAAGATTTTGATCAATTTAACCTTAATTGGCTTTAATCAAGCAAATTGAGTTTGATTTGAGTCGATTAGTTGATTGTGATGATTTTGAGCTGATTTAATGTGCTTTCTTCCTCAGATGAGTTTTTACCTGATTAGAATGATACTATTTTCTGGGTAGTAAGGACCAATGAAAATCCATTGCATGGATTTGACATCCTCATGATGACCTAAGAGTTTCTATGGGTTCGCTTACTCTCTCTGAACACCAATTAATGGTGTGCAGAAAGAATAGATGATCAGATCATCTTAGGAAACCTAAATTGACAACCACTTGAACAACTTGATTTCACTATCTACTTATTTTAATTTGAGATGTGAAGGTTTGAATGTGGTTGATCAATGTGAGTAAGATCTGATGCAGGAATTGAATGAAATTGGAATTTGGGTTTTTGATGTGATCTGAATTCAAAGTGATTATTAAACGTCGTGAAGTTTATTTGTGAGGATAAGGAGGCATATTTTCATGGCTTGCTTGGCATTCAAAGGTGTTTTGTTTTCAAACTCAGAATTTCAGATCTTGTTTTGTTTTGATTTCTCATATTAAGCTTTAAAGAGAAATAGATTTATAGGACTGGTATGAGTTTATCAGTCAAACATTGAGATGAATTTTGAGCATCAGATTAGATCTATGAGATCTGATCAAAGCTACAGCTACTGGGTTTCAGCAACAGCAACTGCATGTTAAGATGTCTGAATCAAGAATAGATGGAGTAGTATTTTGATCTAGAATAGATAGGACTGACACTGCAGCAGCTCATCTTAGCTGCTGAGTTGCAGCAAAAGCGATAGCTCTTTGTTGCTGAATTTGAGCAGCAAATCAGCCCTGATAAAGGGTATTTTGGTTGGATTTGAGTATATTCAGAAGCTAACCTTGTGTACAACTGTAGAATAGCATAGACTAAGCTTTCATGTACCTTTGTAGTTTAATTTTAACTTGTAGATTACTTGGAAATGACTTTTGTCAACTATATCCATGTGCAAATTATCCAAACATGTGAATTTAATGTAAATCAAGAGGAAATTCATGTTTAATTGTTTGACCATCCTCTCTGTGTCATACTAAATGTTTTTGAGTGCTTAAACCACTATTTCAACACCTTAAACTGATTTTAGTGCCTTAGGTTTCACTTCAAACACCCTTTAAGGCCTAAAAATGGGTTGTTTTGTATATAAATAAAAATCATTAAAAAAATCACAAAAAAATAAAATAAATGTGTCTTGAGTAGGATTAGGTATTTTTATAGGTGTATATCAAGTTTCAAAGTATTCTGAACCACTAGCTTGGCAGAACATACCAGCCGACGGTTCAGTCGACCTTGGAATTTAATAAAGAACTAAAAATCAAAAACACCAAAAACAACTCTCTCTCTCTCTCTTTTATCACTCTTGCTCTCTCATCCCCTATCTCCCTTAAACATATACAAACCATAAAATTAGAAAAACCTCAAAAATACCTCGTATACTATGTATATACTTAAATATATAAATTAAACCTAAGCTATAAGTATATACTATCCAATATGTACAAAATATCTATAAATAACTTATATATGTATTCGACATTTTAAATTAAGTATTTAGAATAACTTATTATATATAACCTTATTAAATATTATCTATTAATTTATATTAACTTAAATGTATACTAAACTAAGTAATTATATAAACCTATTTAACTGTACATAATTGTACTTAATACTATACATACATATTTAAATATGTATTATGTACTACATAATACATGTAATTTAATTTAATTAAGTATTTACAGTAAATAATTAAGTTATTAAGTTAATTAAGTACATTATTAACTTAAAATAAAATAAATTATTAATTTAAGTTAATTCTGAAGTAAGTTATAGTGCATATTTGTATAATGATATATTAAATATTTTGAACACATTTATACTATATTTATACTGTATTATAGTATTTATAAATTATTTATATGTAAAACTAACTTAAACCAATATTTAATTGTATATAAATTAAAATCATGCCATTAAAATATAGAAAAATGTATAATAAATAATTTATTATATAAATTAACTCTGTACAAAGTTAATTGTATTATTAATTAACTAATTTATACTTTAATTAATAGATTAACGCATAATTTATCATGAATAAACTATAAACTTTAACTAATTTAATTATATATCTAAATAATGTATTTTTATAAATTAACTATACCATTGTATATCCCTATATAAGGGCTTTTCAAATATATAGTTTATTTTAAAATCAAATTTAATTTAGGCCCTCGATTATCCTCTCAATCAAACGCAGTCGCGCGTAGTAGCAGTGCCAATTTGAGCACTCCTTTAGCACCACATTGTGTGGCAAAGAAGCTCCACTATAGTATAAATTGAATTCCATCTCTTGCCCTCTCGGTCGTCAAGTGCCGGACACCAAAACAAGCATTACGTCCTCTCCTTTAATCCAAATGAGCATATGAACGAAATGGTACACAATGGTGGGCTGGGGGCCACACATTATGCCAGGGCCTATGTGGACCCAATATTGAGCCTGAAACTGGTTAAAATGCATAATAATGAAACAAGAACCGAGTTTAGTAGTGGTCTAGTCCCACCTATATAGGTGTTGTGTATCCTACGAAAGGTCAGTTCGCCAACTATAAAAACCAAATTTTTGGTTAAGTGAACATTGAACCGGTTGTGTAAGAAAGGCCCTAGAAGATTGGCTAGGTGTTGAGTGTCGTGTGCTTGTGTGTGTGTTGTACTGTGTGCATATGTATGTATATACGTAGTATAAGTATATAGTATAAAGTATATGTATATAAATAATGTAAATAAATATAAGTATGTATACATATACTGTAATATGTATATGTATATAGTAGTATAAGTAGAATAGGTACTTGTTTGAGCTCTAATATATATATATAAATAACCAAGAGCTTTAGTGATGGTTAGATCTATCACTATACATATATATGTCAGTGTAGATAACTATTTTCCTTTATGTTATGTAAATATTTTACTAAGGCTTTAGCGACATTTATTTATGTCACTGTATATGTAATATATGTTACTACAGATATTAGTATGTTATTATGATTTAGTATAGTAGATATTATTAGTTATTTTTGTACCTATACTTAGGTATTACCTATATTAGTTGTAAATAATTAACATAGAGTAATTATATATAGTTTGTTATGCTTATTTGTGTACATATGTTTTCAGTCATTGTAATGCATATTAATTGAGTTTTTTGTAAATAATTAACCTATTCTTTCATTCATTCATTGATTCATTCATTTTGTAAATAAAATTAATATTTTTGGAATAAAAGAACATTTTTGGACTTAGAGAGTGATTTATATCAATAACTGCCTCTCAGTGAATGACCTGGAAATAAACCAATAAAAATAGTAAATAAATAAAATAAATGTGACATCAGTTTGCATTTGTGACTTCTATACTACAATAATGACATGACATTAAATACCATTTTTAGTGTGAATTGAAAGTCGACGATCACATGCTAAGGAGGAGACTTTGCAGTCATAAAGAAAAGATGCTCATCAGGGAACTCTTCCTTGATTGGCTGTATGGGACACTCAATGTCTTGTACGATTAGAGATAGGTGATCGATTACTACATTCTTAACACCATTCTATCACTAATTTCAAGATCAAACTCTTGTAGTAGCAAGATCCATTAGATAAGTTTTTTAGATAGCAGAGGGTTAAGGTAGAATGGTTGATGAACAAGATAACCTTGGATCCTAGTAAGTATAACCAGAACCTGTTAAGGGTAAAGACAACAACTAAAAGTTCTTTCTCGGTCACAGTGTAGTTCAGTTGTGCATCGGTAAGAGTCTTGCTTGCATAATAAATCATGAAAGGATTTTTATTCTCCCTCTGCCCTAAAATTGATCCAATGGTGGTGTCGAAGGCATCACACATAAGCTCAAAGGGTAAGTCCCAGTTTGGAGGGAGAAGGATAGGTGCAGTAGTTAAAGTTCCCTTCAAATGTTCAAATGCTTGAAGACAATCATTGGTGAATATAAAAGAGTATCCTTGGTGAACAACTCACACAAGGATCTCGAGATCTTGCTAAAATCCTTTATAAACCATCGATAGGACTCTTCATGACCTAAAAAGGAGTAAATTTGCTTCACATTTAAGGGAGGAGGTAATTTGGATATAACCTCAATCTTAGATTGATCAACTTCAATCCCTTGCTCAGAGATGATATGTCCAAGTACAATCCCTTCTTGAACCATTACATGGCTCTTCTCCTAACCTAACAGCAAACATGTCTCCATGCATCATATCAACACCTTTTCTAAGTTCCAGAAATGAGGTCCCAAAAATCAAGAATCATCCATAGAGGCCTCAACAAACCGGTCCACCATGTCATGAAAGATTGACAACATACAATACTAAAAGGTGGCGGGAGCATTACACAACCCAAATGACATATGTCAAAACACCAAGGTACCATATGGGCATGTGAAAGTGGTTTTCTCTTGGTCATTAGGGTGCACAAAGACTTGATTGTACCCTTAGTAGCCATCCAAAAAGCAAAAGTAGTTATTCTCGATGAATTTCTCAAAGATTTGATCAATGAATGGAAGTGGAAAGTGATCCTTCTTGGTAGTAGCATTGAGTTTCCTATAATCAACACAGACTCGCCAACTTGTAGTAGTTCTCATGGGTACCAAGTCTCCCTTCTCATTCTCAAGCACGGTTATATCAACTTTCCTAGGGATCATTGAATCAGGCTAACCCATTGTCTATCAGAGATTGGGTATATGATACTTGCATCCAACTATTTTATCATTTTTCTTTTCACGACATCCCATATATTGAGTTTTAATCTCCTTTGCATATAACAGATAGGCTTAACATTCTCATCATAATAGACGTAATGCATGCAACAGGAAGGATCTATACCCCTGAGGTCTACAATAGACCAACCTATGGCCTCTTTATGTTGTGATAGAGTCTCTACCAACAGTGATTCTTGGTCGTCAATCAAGTTAGAGGCAATGATAACATGTAGCGTGTTATTGGGGCCAAGGAAGGCACACTTTATAGTGTTAGGAAGTGGCTTACGTTCCAGATCAGGGGGCTCTCAATAGATGGAGTCACAATAGATGGAGTCAAGGGCTTTGATGCCACCACAAGAAGGTGATATTACTATATATATTTACATTAATTATGCCTAATTAATGCTAATCTAAGGGTTGAAAAAGGTAGAGTGCATTTGGTTACGTTAGTTTACTCATGTAGGTGCATTTTGTAAATATTGCATAAGTTTGGGTTTTCCTACAATTTTACCCAAACTTATATTTGGTACCTTGATGTCTTTTGTGTGATATGTGGAGGTAGTAGGTTTGGAACAATTTGGAGCGCTATAGATAGGAGATTCAAGATTGAGCTCACTTGGAAAATAGTTGAATCAATTAGACCCGAACCCAATTAATCCTAGGTTTAGCCCAATTTAGGAACCTAATTAACCTTAGCCTAGAGCCTAATTACCTAACATAATTAACCAACCTAGAGGCTGGCCATGAACCTTAATTTTAGACCCAATATGGTCAGCCAAAAATAGGTCTTATCCCTTAGAAAAACAAAACCTAAACCAAATCCTATTCTTAATCTCGAAATTCATAACAGACTGACACATGTCTAGTATTTTGGCCATAACGTTTGCATTTTAAGTTTAAATTGAGTGATTCTAATTGCATTGGAAATCTAATTTCAAGGGCTACAACTTGATTTTTTATGAAATTTGAAATTTGGAACAAACCAAGGCTAAAAATTTGAGACAAGTGAGGGAAATCCTATAATGCTGTTGCAACAACCTCCATCCAATCTCAACAAAAACCAAACCTTATTTCCTCCCTCCATTTTAGATCTAAAGGTCCTTATCCTACCTATCCTAGTCATCCCCTTAGATCTAATCTAGGCCATCCAAATCCTTGATCCTAGGCAACCTAAACCAACCAATAGGAAGCCTCTACCTTTCCTATAAAAACACTAGGTATGCCCCCCCTTGGATCCATCTCTTCCTTAGAAAAAATTGCTCCACCTTCTTCCACCACCTCTTAAGTAGAACACTTAGAACTCTCTAGTGGTCATCCACCCTTAGGTCCACCCTCTTCCACCAAGCGTTCCTCTACCGGACATCCTTCTCTGCATCCTCTCTATCTTTGTCGATGAATCTCTCCACCACCGTGGCTACACTCTGGATCTTCTCTCTTTCTCTCTGTTTTAGTTTTTCTAGTATAATAGAATTTAGTTTGTTACTCAAAACTCTAGTTGTGATCATTTTCTAGCATCAATAAAAGTATATTTTTATGATCTCTATCCCTTACTCTCTCACTATCTATTATCTAGTTAATATTAGTGCATAGTTGCTTTTGTTTGCATGCACAAATTCCAATTCTTGTCTCCTCATGCTTGACCTGGACTCACAATCCAGTTACTTTATTAAAATTGATAGCGATTCTATGCACTACAATGAACATTAATTACTTATCGCGTAGATCCACCGTCAGTTTTTAGTGTCGTTGTCGAGGAGGCAACGGATTTTGCTTGCATATTTTCCTCCATATTTTGTGTTCATGTCTCTAACTTAATTTTCTCTATTTCTCTGATTGTTTTTAGGATTTTGCGGCAACACGGATCTCGTGGAAAATTGGTAGAAACGAAGCAAAGTGCAGGTAGAGACATCGAGGTAGGTTTCACATAGTTTAGGATCATTCATGAAACTTAGGTTAGATTTTCATTCTAAAAAAAAAATTCTCATTTGTCTATCCAGATTAGGTGTCTATCTTGATCCTTAGGATAGTTATTTGGTTGAGTTGTTTGCATAAGAAAAAAATCTCTTTTGGTGGACATTATCCCTTGATATCCTCAAAACCACCTCCCTAAAATTTGGGCTGCTAACTAATTCGATTTTCACAAATCATTTCACAAATTTATATTTCTCCAAAAATTATAAAATTTCTCCTAGACATAGGTATTGAAGTTAAAACTATTGTGTTCAAATTTCCAACTCATTTGATTTATATTAAAGTTTTAACAATTAACAGACTACGCGGATATCTGTCCTGATTTTTCTTCCTGATTTGTGACCTTTTGAAAATCATAGGAATTTTTATACAACTCTAATTAACCTAAAATTTGTGGCGTTGGATTCCTGTGAAATTGAGAACCATGGAAAAATATGAAAATAATATTTTGAGGCATGGCACTATCTGATTAACGAGGAACACTAACTTGGGGTCTTTTTTGACTTTTGGACCCCAGTACATAAAATAATCTGAAAAAATTATTTCTATGGGACTGAAAATTCTTAAAAAAATATTTTTTGGATTCTCTATTCAGAGGTGTTTGAGAATCCATAGTTTTCTTGTATTGGGCCACACCACTTGAACTAATTAAAAGAGATTCATCTTCTAGAAGCCACCTGCCTAGGTTAAAATTCTTAGGATTTTCAATTAGGCACTCATATTTTTCTAAACTCTAAAGGAAATACACTATCATCCATACTTATAAAACATTTTGTGTGCCTTCACATGAAGCTTGCTTAAATCTATTATCTCATTGAAACCCTAAAATCCCTCTCTAAACAAGATCAATCATAAAAGTCATTTCATCATAAAAATCTTATTTGAGGACCTTTGATTGTGCACTTCACTTGTGAAATCAATTTTAAGAGCAACATCCCCCCAACACCCATCACATTCTAAAAGCATTTCAAACCTAAGTCTAAAATTGAGTAGACGTGTGATAAGGTGTAGCTCATCATAGCTAAAATGCCCAAGTTAGGTTAAAAACTAGGTTAAACACTTTCTAATTAACATAATAAATGGGTTAAGTGTGAGATTTAATAGAAATGACCTAAAACATCAAATTCATGTTAAAAATGCATATGGTCAATTAATGAGATATTCTATTCACAAATGTAAATTGATGATCCAATTGCAAATTGAACACATGTTTGAGCATAAAAGTACAAACCAAGGGTTGAATTAACTTCTAATATGTTCAATTAGCATTCCATCAAAATCTCATAGCATTTGGACATCAATAGGGCCTTTAATTCATGACATTGCACCTAGGTCCTCATATTATAACATCTCATTACATATAGAAGTTGTAGGGGCATATTTGCAAGCCTTCAGGGACAACTTTGTCATAGAACTCATCATTTTTGGGCTTCTGCACAACATCTCTACCCTTTCCTTCAGGGACATTCTTGTAAAAAACCTAAAACACCTACTGCGAGCTTCCTCTCCACTCATGCACTGTTCACCTGTTGGAACACGGTGCACAACCATCGTTTATCCAATGCTCCTCTGATCCTACAGTCAATCTTTATCCATTCTTTGTGCACCTTTGTGTGGAGGATCGTTGCCTCACCTAGATCCCATCCTACGGTGGGTATTTGGTTCTAAAATTCCCACACACCTCCTCCCCATCATCGTCCATGCCGTAATCAACTAATCCCACCACTACGGTGATTTGATCCACTTAAGCAGCCACTTAACCACCTCCTTGGACCCCTGCACACGACATCAACTCCCTTCTCCTGACTTGGTCGTCATCTACATCTCTAGTTCTTCACTTCCTCCTTCATCAGGGTCCTTCATGACAGGGGCAACTCTTCTTCCTTAATTTCATTGCCACAGCAGCCCGTTGTGGATCTAGGGACCCCATTCCAAGCTGGAGATCTTCTCATCATCCTTCATCACTGCAATGACCAACTGCAGCCTAGGCATCCCATCCTTCCACTTAGCTAGGATTTTTAATGCTTTCTAGGGTAGATCTAATGCTTTCTAGTGTAGTGTAGATCAATTAGAGTAGATTAGTTAGCTCAATTCACGGATTTGGCATTCAGTTAGGGGGAGATTAGATTAGTTTCGATTTGTCCTTTCCGATCAATTTTGATCGGAGAGGTGTTTTCGTACTCTCATTTCGTTTCACTAATCTCCCTTTACATCTCATAATTCATATTCTCTAATTTCCTCGAAGTTTTAATCCGCAGTTCACCCCTCCATCAAAGACGAATAGGATCTAAAGCTCTCTAGCTTTCAGATCTAAATTCACTCTCAAAAACAACTTGGGGATCTCTCCATTCGCTACATAAGTTCACAAAGACCGTCGATCTGATTTTGATCGCTTCGATTCGCTCAATTCTTTCAGGTTTGTATTTCACATCCAATCTCACAATTTGGAGTTCATTTGGGTTTAAATAGATTTAATCAAGCGATTCGAGGTTTGAATTGCTTAATTGGGTGCATTGCAAGGATTCTAATGTGTTTTGATTTGATTTTTAAGTGTAGATGAGCAAATGCCCAATTTCTATTTCAGATTTTGAATCTTGATTCTTGATGGAAAGCTAGAGCCAAGGAAAATCAGTGGCACTGATTTGAGGCTCTAGCAATGATTGAAATTTGGCAATTGGAAGATTGAGTTAGGTTTTTGAATGTATTCTCGAGATTTGATCTGAGTTTGAAACGATTTTCAAACATCTTGGTGATTGTTTGCAATGATTGAGATGAATCTTTCAATGGTTTCATTATCATTTGGAGGTGTTTAATTTTAACAATCAAATTTCTAGATTTCTAGAGTTTTACATGAGTCATGGTTTTTCAGATCTAAAATTATAGAGGAACAAATTACAAGGACTAATCTAACCTATATCAATCCAACATTGATTTGAATGAAGAGTTTAAACAAAAATTTCAAGCCATTTTTCAGTGGGATTTATAGATCTGATGGGATTTAAAGGAGTATCTGACCAGACCTATTTGGTTTGATCTGTGTCGTGTAGCAATAGTAACATTAGCTGCTAAATGATTCAACAAATGTAGCACTACAGCAGAAGCTGCTGGATGTCACAGCAATAGCAACAGAAGTTGCTAGTTTGTAGTAGCAGTTCAATTAGACAATAGCTGTAGCAATTGTCTTGGCTAATTCCAAGAATGTTTAAGATGGAAATTGAGTGTTTGAGGGATTAGCATGTATTGTACTGTTAGAACAGCTTGTGTAAGCATTCATGTACAAGCATTTGACTTCAATTTGATTTTAGTGACATGTAATCCATGCAATCATCTTATGTTAGTTGCATATTCATCATATGTCTGTCCAAACTGTAATGTGAAGGAAATTAAAGTTGAAAATCATGTCTTATTGACCAATTATGTTACATATGGCTTGCTGAATGTATTTGAAAGTTTCTCTCATTTCCGACTAATAGAACTCACTTAGAGGCCTTTGGTTGCATTACTTCAAACTCATTTAGGCCACATTTTGCTGAAATTGTAAAAACCTAAAAAAATCAAAAGAAATTGTAAAAAAAAATAAAAGAAATGTGTCTTGAGTAGGATTAGGTATTTCTTTAGGTGCTTGCAAAGTTTCAAAGTATTCCAAACCCCCCGGCTGGTAGAACATACTGATGTGTAATTTCTCAATAGAGTTAATTAAGGTTAAAAGTCTTAATTAATCATGTAGGAAATGACTTAGGTTAACTTGAATTGATGTCAATTAGGTAGTATAGCGTCAAGTTAACCTAACATTTTAGTTTAAGTTCTTTTTAACTATTTGAGTTCAGGTTGTTCACTGAGAGGCATATTTGTAATGTCAATTCGCCAATCTTATTAGTTAAATTAATGGCCAACTAATTACTACAATAATTATAATATGTTAAGTACATGAATATTTGCACAAAGAGTATACAATTTAAGCATGCAAGTATTCCATTTATAAAAGAAAAGTATACATGAATAATTTGCAATAAAATCTAAGAAGAAGAATGTTTATTACAATTTATTACAAAAATGTAAGGCATAAGAAACAATTACAATGAATAACAAAATGCCTTTAAGCAATTAAAAACTAAAACTCTTTACTCAACCTTCTTCATCATCAGATGTTTGCTTAAAATATCAATCAGATCTCGCTTTATTCTCTCTCTCTTCCTTCAATTCCATTCCTTTTCTCTCTTAACACTCTCATCTCTTATTCTCTTTAAGCTCTCTCTCTTTGTTCCTTCTTTCTCATACACTCCGTCTCTTATTCCCTTAGCCTGTGCATTTGTTCCTTCTCTATTCTTCACTCAGTATTTACTTAGTCATAGCACTTCAACTCTTTTCTTTTCTATTCTTCACTTAACCCTTTTAACTGCCTTCGTTCACTTAACTTTCACTTAGCCAATTTATCCCTTCATCTCTTTTCTATTTCACTATGCACGAACTCATACTTAACCCATTTAACAAAAATTTGTTAATGGGTAGCCCAGGCCTTTTGAGGATACATAGCACCCCTAACGGGGCGGGACCAAACCATACTAAGCCCAGGCCTAATTCATATTAAGTGTATTTTTATCCATTTAATCCCAACCATGCATAGTCTCCAGCCCATCAGGCCCACACAAGCTCACTCACCCACCCGAGCACACATAGGCACACGCCTGCACACACACACATGCACGTGCATGCATGCGCCCATTCGGATCAGATAGGTAAGGTATGGCTTTGTGCGCCCAGCGCTGTCGACTGAAGCACTGGGTGCATGAAATCATATTATACTATGTTGCATGTTCACTCATTCTCGGTGTGGGACTTAATTCCAACACCCCTCTCCATGCAAAGCTACAACAGACTCGATCTTCAAACGAGGATTCAGTCCGATTCTCTGAGCCAAATCGAGCGTATAAGAGCTCGATAGAAAGCTCTAAGGTTCATCTACACAATTTTAGCATCAATTTTGTGATTTTATCGAATTTTATCCATTGATTTAATGGAGGAACTCGTCTCTGTTGCCAAGCCCAGAGCGTGATAAAGAGATGTAAACTCAGGTCTACCGACCTGCAGTGCAGTAAAACCCATCATTTAAGGGTCAGAGGTGATTCAGTAGATCATTCTGCGTAGGTTAGAGAAGAAAATAAGATGGGTAAGGCAACAAGAAAGGTTCAGAAGCTCATAGCTTCAAACTGAATGTCAGGTCTCAAAAGTTAAGATCAAATCATATCAACAGAGAGATAAAGTCATCAGGGATTGATCTAAACCAATTCAATGACTCAAGAGGAACTGATCTGAGTAGGTTTTAGCTTCAAATTTCAACATGAACTTAAAGAATAGTGTTGGGTTTCAGTAAGGGACCCAAACTAAATAGATCATAGAATTCCTCTCAAATCTCATCAAAACATCATCAAGTCGATTTGAATTGACTCACAAATAAACCAAGAACTCAGATAACCCACTAAATCACAATTTATACTTCCAAATCTCTATTTCCAACCTAAAGTAGACCTACTAAGGCTCAAAGTTGACTTTAAGGATTAGAACATTTAAGATCAAATTAAAGATCTCAGTAGATCCAATTTTAGTTGAGGAATTGATTCAGACTCTCATATTAGGGTTTTTAGCACTCCACTAGTGCTCTCAGACACAGTCACCTGAACTCAAAAGTGGATGTGTTCGTTAGAAGGAACAAGAAGGTTTCAGTTCTAATTGGAAGCTTGTATAGATTCCTAGTGGTCTCCTTCAGCTTCTGAGGTGATTCCCAGATCCTTAGCCCTAACGGAATCATTTCTCCAACTCCATCGAAGTTGCAGAAGATGAAGTCCAATAGAGAACATTTGTCATTAAAATTCAAATTTAATCACTGATTCTCATTCCTAAGATCATAGAGTGAACTAGAGTTCTTGGAAGAAATCTAAAGTTTGAGGTACAGATTTGGCTCACTGGAGCTCGCTGGAGCTTCGATGAATGCCCTATGAATTTACTGGATATGAATTCTTGATAATTCACCATAGAAATGAACTAAAAAGCTTCTTGAGGTCACAAGGAACCTTAGGAGCGAAACAATTGTTCCAATTAATAGGCAACCTTAAAGATTTATCTTGAATTCAGTTAGAGAAGATTTTAAGTTCACCTGAACTCCAGATTGATCCTCTTACTCAATTGAGTGAGGGAAAAGACTCGAGAGTCTGGCGATGGTTTGTGAATGTGTTATTAGATGATAAAACTCCTCAGTGAGCCCAGGAGGTTGGGATGAAATTAGGTGTTTCTTATTTATGTGTTAATTAGGCTAATTAAGAGGTGGATCGGGGCCCTGAAGTGGTGTAGAAGTGATGAAGGGCCCCTAATGATTGTGATCTATGCCAGAGTACCTCCACCATGGATAGTGGAGGTCTTCGGTGAAGGTGTGGTGGTTTATTTGATTAAGCTGATAGATTATGAAAGGAAGAAAGTTGTTGAACGCACGAATTGCTACGCTAACGTGTTCGATTTTGGAAAACCTGTCATTGTAGTTTGAAAGCAAAGAATTCGTGTTCAACAAATAAAATTTATATCGAAATTTAAATTCTGGGTCGAACATAGGGAGGCGGACGTTTGATTTAAAAACTACACGTTTGTTTTTATTTGTCACGAAGTAATTCAATTTAAAACTATCTAATTATTTACAATAAATAGAAGAGAGAGAGAGTAAGAGAGATAATATTACAAACAGAAATTAAAATGAGATGTAGAATAAACAGGGAACTCATCATTAAGGAGATTCTTTGTTTCACTATTACAACTAGAAAGCAAAAAACAATTACACTAGAAAGTAATAAATTTACTCTAGAAAGCATTAAAAGAATGGAGGGAGAAATGTCCTCCTCGACGATTGCTTGGAAGACGAGCAGAACTACTCTAGAAAGCAGCAAAAAGAATAGGGAGAGAGATATCCTCCTTGACGGTCGCTCGGAGGACGAGTCGGACGTGACGATGCCAGGACGAAGGAGGACGAAGGAGGACGAAGCAGAAGAATGGGAATGGGGCAGCATATCGTCGTCGTCGCGGGATCAACTTCCGAAGGGGGACGAAAATTTGGACTTTATCTCGCGAGAAGCATCCTAGGTGTGGGACAAGCTTCTCTTGAGCTTTGGAGAGGTAGAGAAGAGAAGGAATGGATGAGAATTTCGTGTGGAGGGGGTCTCCTTTTATAGTTACAAGGAGTGGGGGCAAATTGGTCATTACATCTTTAAAACATTAAATAAGGGGTATTTAGTGACGGATAAAACCATCGCTAAAGCCCCAACGTGGGTGTAGTGGCCGCTCCCCAAGCGTGCTTGCTCGGCTACTCGCTCTCAACGCCTGCCGCACGTTCAGCTGTCCACAGCCGTCCGATCGCGAGATCGGATGGCTGTGATTGCGCCTTTGCCCGCTCGCTGCGCTCCCGCCCCAACGCGTGCGATGCCGCGTGAGGCGCAGGCGTGCAATAGCACGTCAACGCTATTGAACGCGGATGGCCGCCCGATCAAGATCTGACGCACGCCCACCCCAGCTCGCCCGCGCCCTTCGCCTCCTTGCTGCAGCTCAAACCCGCGTCCGCTGCTCACGATAATGCCCTCGCCCACTGCGCTGCGGAGCACGGATGGTCGTGCGGACGATTAGAGGTGCAACCGTTTACAGCCGTTGGATCGAGATCCAACGACGGAGAGGGGGCGGATGCGGAGGCTTCAGCAATTGCATGCGAGCGTTTGGACAGCCGAGATGGCACCACGTGGCACCATCTTAGCCGTCCATCTTCTGGATGTTGTAAATGGTGCCACGGATGTCGGATTGACTATATTTTTGCGTCGTTAGGCTGCGATCGTCGATCCGAATTCATCCGTGCGGTCGGATTTGTCATTTGAAGTGCAGATTTACACCATCCTTGCCCTTGATCTTCTAGGGTTCCCCGGTCACTATTTGATGCTACAGATGCCTGATTAGGGTGAACTTGGAGTCGTTGAACTCCAATCGTCGCCCTGATCACGTTTGTACAGTTGGATCTTCGATTTGAGGCCCTGATAAAAAGTTTGCCCTGTCCAAGAACATAAAAGGAGACAATTAACCTCCATTTTATTCAAACTACTCTAAATGCAAGATGATTCATGTTATGCAATATTTATATCATGAAATGCAATCCTATGCTTAAGAACATGCATAAATAGACATTTTAAGTAGTGTAAATGTGTTTACATCACACCCCCATGCATATCTTTGGCTAGTCCCTAGCAAAAACTATATGCTATTTATAAAAGAATTAGGTTGGATTATTTGGGCATGAGTTATTTTCAATCATTAAGAAATTGTCTACTTAGTATCTGAACTTTCAAAGACACAACAGTGCCCGAGTATCTGCCAAAATGCAGACCGCCTCAAGCCCTCACCTTATTCAAAGAAAAATTTCTTTTTCTCTTTTTTCTCTTTTCTAATTTTTTTGGATTTTCAAGTTTTAGGGTTTAAGAGTGGTTTTATACAGCCATTCAACTCACCCAAAATTTGATGAGAACGCTAAGTTCTAAGCATCTTATTATGAATGTGATAGACTCATTAACCGGTAATTAAAACGAACTTCGGATTTCTATGCCTCTAGGTGACCTAAAAAAAATTCTGCCTAAAGGTGTATCTTTACAACCGATAACTTTCTCCCTAATTTTATTTTTTTACGGGGTCAATACAAGGGTGAATCCAGTGTATATCTCCCCGGTTTATTCTACTTCTCCACTTCTTCCTAAGTGTTTTAGGAATTTTTAGAGCATTTATTGACCTGGGTTCTGGACAACAGATCGATGAGCTATTACCACCGATAACTTGCCATCCATACTCGTGCGGGAAGTGTGGTTTATTATCTTTTATTATTTTTTTTTCTTTTCTCCTTTTCTTTTTTGATTTTTTTTTCTTTTTTTCTTTTTGTTTAAGTAGGTGGCTTCCCTAATCTAAGATTTACCTAAGGGAAGGAAAAAGAGAAAGGTCCAGTGACTGAGCTCTGGACAACCTACCTATGGGTTGTTACCCACGATAACTTGCCAGCCATATCACCCTAGAAGGTTCATTAGCTACCCAATTTCCGTTAAAATCGCCGAACAACGAGTCAGTGACAAGATAGTGTGTAGATGCTAGAAACTCAAAATTCCCTCAAATCAGAGGGCGGGTTGATAAGTCATGTACTTATCACCCAAACTTATTTACTCCAATTAAAATAAAATTCAGGTTGGCGAGAACTCGAAAAACAAATCCACATTTTAGTGGATACACAGGCTGATTAAGTCCAAAGACCTGAAGGGTCTTTATGTTTAAATCATAATGTAATATTTCCTAAGATTGAAATTTTTCTTAAACCCAAGTTCTCTTTCTTAATTCTGAATCTTTTTTTAAATAAAAGAAAATAAAACAAATCTATGGAGCTGACGAATGAATTCAGAGATGAATATCCACCCCCCCATGCCTATCTAATGCAATGTCCTCATTGTATTAAAAAGACAAAATAGAGTGGAAAAGCGTAGAAAGCACCTGAATTGCGTGAATGTCAGGTCTGCTACGAGATGAAAACTAAAAAGAACTGTATATGTGCTGAGTTTAGTGCCTTCAGCTAGGCACACTATACAAAGAAGAGAAATGAAGAATTCACAAGTGCAAGTCAGAATTAGAATAAACAGAAGAATCCTCCGACCTGTCAGTAGATGTCCACAGATGTGGACTAGATTGTGGTGCAGACCCATACCCCATAATCGAGAATATCTTAGGTTCTGGATAAAAATTACCCAAAACCTAAAATCAGAATGCAAGCGAGGTCGGGCCAGCGATTTATAAGGATGCAACCTAAGACCAAAAAGTCGGGTTACAGAGAATTCAAGCTCAAAAGGATAATCATTGAATGTATGCTTGGGTTTAACATCCTCAAAACAAATGTCGTAAGGGTTCTGATTTGATGGCTTCAGCTTAAAAGGAACCCTTCGACTCAATCTTCCATTTCCTCCAAAGTTAACTTCCCAAATCAGAACTTCCAAGCTCCTATCCTCTTCATTCAGAATGTTAAATTCCGATACCTCTTGCATGTTAATCACCCCGTCTGAAATCTCCAAGTCTAAATGATGTGGCAGAATCAGAATTGACTTGGGTCTAATTATCTCAGAAATAGAATTATCGATAAGCTCAACTGGGTGTAACTGACAATCAGGTCATTAAATTGAACCCTCAAGAAAATGTGATTCTGGATCCGCAATGTGTGCCCTAATAAGATCAGTTTCCTCAGTTATTGGGCTATCAAAAGATCTATCAGATTCCTCAGGCCCAATTGTCTCACAGAAATCATGTTCAGAAAACTCACGTCAGACTTCGCAACTTGAATCTTCACAATCAAAGAAATCAGGATCCGTATCAATGTATGTCCCAAAATCATTTGTCACTTTCTGTTCCAAGGAGACATAAGTTTCCTCGTACCCCGGCTCAGGGATCTTAGGTGAAGAAATCAGATCATCCTTAATTGGTTGCTTTAATTCAATCTGGTCAGCCTCGTAACACGTGTCCGCCCAATAGATGCCTGAGTGGGTTCTGTCATTGGCTTCCCTGAAGAGGGCTCATCCTAGGAATCATCCCATGATTGAATCAAAGCAACCACGAATCTCATCCTCAATTTCGCTAATTTCCCAAGCAGAAACTCACTCGGGTTCTTATCCTTAACATCCTGGAGCCAATCCAACAACGACTTGTTCAAATCATCAATCATTTCAATCAGAGGCTCCAATCTCTCAATGTAAGGTATTGGCTGAACTTCTAAAGATAGTATGATATTCCTCAAGTTAGCCAGAACCTTATCTTGAACCTGGTTAACCTGAACCAAATGGGTTGGTTCAGGGTTGGGCGGGTTTGGTATCAATGCAGGGGAATTAACGGATTGAGATTCGTTATACCCTTCCTGATAATAGGTCCTTTCAGATTGTTCAAAAGGTGGTGATGACCTAAAGGCAGTGAAATCAGAGGATGGGTAAGGATCGGTGTATCCTTCTTGATTGTAGATCGTATTAGGTTGTTCATAAAAGGTTGACGATCTATAATCGATGTGGCTCTGAGAAGGATAGAAATCAAAATAAAAGTGTTCAGGGTTAAACCCTAAACATAGAGGTCCGGAATTGTATCCCCAATCCGAGTTATCCCAACTAACTGATGGTTGATTACAGTACGAGTTGGAATAATCGTCATGTTGAGGAAAATTGAAAACAGGAGGGAAAGAGTAGGAATGCGTGTAATATGTGGAAGGATTCATTAGAACTGGGAGGAAGAAAGGCACCCTGCAATACAAACAATCAAACCTATCCTTAAGTAGGCTAGCCTACAGACCTACAGACTCCCAAAACCCATCTTGAGATAAAGAAACGATTTAATCTACTTCTATCTGTTCAATCCAACCAGTTAGAAGGAGGGACTGGGGAGAAGGTTCTTCCTTCGGCTTGCGCCTCCGGTTCCTAGTGTACCCCCCAGCCGCGATCGTTTGATTCTGCTCCCCTAGCTTGACATCAGATTGAACAGTAGAAACAAACTAATCAAAAATAATCTCGTTCTGGGCTCTGAAGAGCGAGTCCAATCCTTAAGGCCAACGTCTACTCTGTTTTATTTAAGGCTAGACATGAATGTGCTTTGGAATGTGATGGGCCCTTTAAATGGGTTGTGCCCTTAATGATTGATTGATTTGTGTGTGCATGCACAACCAATGATTTTCAAGCAAGATTATTTTTGGTGTGGTGAATTTTAAGGTTCAAATCTTGCTTAGTAGCTTTTAGGATTCAACTTTAGGCATTTTCAAACAAGTTTCATTGGTACACCAGGATATGAAAGCACGGGTGAAAATGTTTTCCTTTGAAGCTTAAAAAGAATGTGGAGTGCCTGGTAAATCCCTAAGAGTTGAACCTAATTGGTAGCTACTTGATGAGTTGATTTTAATTGAAGTGGTGCGGCCCAATCAACTCAAAGAATTGGCCTATTGTACCAATTAATTAGGCACACAAGTGATTACCTAATCTAATTTCTACTCAATTATGTATTTGAATGTGTGTACCGACTCCAAAGATCGGTTTACCGGTGGAGTTTGAAAATCAAATGAGGTTGTGTACCTCTGTGAGATTTTTTTTTAATTTTCTTTTTTTTTTTTTAATGTGGGCGTTGGGGTAGGTGTGGGTGTCAAACAACAAATAATCTAACCTTAGAGTTTATAAGAACACCTAGGTTGATTGATGTTTGAATTATTATGTTGTGGAATGAAATCTAATGGGTGGGAGGTGGGGGATAACTCACAGAACCTTCCACAACACTTTTCTCCGATCTACCGCTTTTGCCTGTCTCGAAAGAGTACCTGCAATTACAATAAGAAAGGAGAAAAGTGAGGTAAATGATTTGTAAGTTACAAAATGTGAAGAGAAATCAAAGATCGTCGCCTCCCCGGCAACGGCGCCAAAATGTTGAACGCATGAATTGCTATGCTAACGTGTTCGATTTTGGAAAACCTGTCGTTGTAGTTTGAAAGCGAAGAATTCGTGTTCAACAAATAAAATTTATACCGAAATTTAAATTCCGGGTCGAACACAGGGAGGCAGATGTTTGATTTAAAAACTATGCGTTTGTTTTTATTTGTCACGAATTAATTCAATTTAAAACTATCTAATTATTTACAATAAATAAAAGAGAGAGAGAGAGAGTAAGAGAGAGAGAGAATATTACGAACAAAAATCAAAATGAGATGTAGAATAAACAGGGAATTCATCATTAAGGAGATTGTTTGTTTCACTATTACAACTAGAAAGCAGAAAACAATTACACTAGAAAGCAATAAATTTACTCTAGAAACCAATAAAAGAATGGAGGGAGAAATGTCCTCCTCGAAGATTGCTTGGAAGATGAGCAGAACTACTTTAGAAAGCAGTAAATCTATACTAGAAAGCAGTAAAAAGAATAGGGAGAGAGATATCCTCCTCGACGGTCGCTTGGAGGACAAGCCGGATGGCACTACACCTGGATGAAGGAGGACGAAGCAGAAGAATGGGAACAGGGCAGCACGTCGTCGTCGTCGCGGGATCCACTTCCGAAGGGGGACGAAAATTTGGACTTTATCTCGCGAGAGGCATCCTAGGTCTGGGACAAGCTTCTCTTGAGCTTCGGAGAGGTAGAGAAGAGAAGGAAGGGATGAGAATTTCGTGTGGAGGGGGTCTCCTTTTATAGTTGCAAGGAGTGGGGGAAAATTGGTCATTACATCTTTAAAACATTAAATAAGGGGTCTTTAGTGACGGATAAAACCGTCGCTAAAGCCCCAACATGGGCGTACTGGCCGCTCCCCATGCGCGCCTGCTCGGCTGCTCACTCTCAATGCCTGCCACACGTTCAGCCATCCATAGCCGTCCGATCGCGAGATTGGATGGCTGTGATTGCGCCTTCGCCCGCTCGCTGCGCCTTCACCCGCTCGCTACGCGCCCGCCCCAACACGTGCAATGCCGCGTGAGGCGCGGGCATGCAATAGCCCGTCAACGCTATTGAGCGCGGACGGCCACCTGATCAAGATCCGATGCACGCCCGCACCCGCTCGCCCACGCCCTTCGCCTCCTTGCTGCGGCTCGAACCTGCGTCCGCTACTCGTGATAACGCCCTCACCCACTGCGTTGTAGAGCGCTGATGGTCGCGCGGAAGATTTGAGGGACAGCCGTTTACAGCCGTTGGATCGAGATCCAAGACGGAGAGGAGGCAGATGCGGAGGATTCAGTGATTGCATGTGGGTGTTTGGATGGCCGAGATGGTGCCACGTGGTGCCATCTTGGCTGTCCATCTTCTGGATGTTGTAGATGGTGCCACAGATGTTGGATTGACTCTATTTTTGCGTCGTTAGGCTACGATCGTCGATCCGAATTCATCCATGCAGTCGGATTTGTCATTTGAAGTGTAGATTTACACCATCCTGGCCGTTGATCTTCTATGGTTCCCCGGTCACTATCTGATGCTACAGATGCCTGATTAGGGCGATCTTGGAGTCGTTGAACTCCAATCGTCACCCTGATCACATCTGTACGGTTGGATCTTCGATCCGAGGCCCTGATAAAAAGTTTGCCCTGTCCAAGCACATAAAAGGAGACAATTAACCTCCATTTTATTCAAACTACTCTAAATGACAGATGATGCATGTTATGCAATATTTATATCATGAAATGCAATCCTATGCTTAAGAACATGCATAAATAGACATCTTAAGTAGTGTAAATGTGTTTACATCAAAAGTGAATGGAGGTTGTGGTGAGGTGAGGAAGGTGCTTAGATGATTAGAAACATGGATTGAAGTCCAACGAGGTCGAACTTGACCTCATTGGAGTCTGGGAAGAAGAAGTTAACATCTAAAAATTGCACTAATCTATCTATCTAATTCTACTCTAAACTAGGAACTACGCCACTCTACGATTACTAGGACGAAGGGGATAGAGGATCTCCATCAAAGTGTCATGATGGAGGATGATATCTGAGGTCGTTAGATCAAGCTCCGGCGAGAAAGGAAACAGAGTTGAGAGAGAAGTGGCACTCTCCGAAGCTCTGTTACAGTCGTGGGAGAGGAAGAAGAATTGAGGGAGACGAATGTCTCCACCGGAAGCTCTTCAAAAGGGGGGTGAGAGGTCGCCGGAGGGGAGGGGAATAGCCTATTCATCAGTCGCAGTTTGGGGAAGAGGGATAGGGGACCGACTAAAGAAATTGGAGGTGGCCAGGGCTATTTATAGGTGGTGGAGATGGGTAAGGGGTCAGTACCTAGACACAATCACGGCTAGGTACATCCTAACTCAGCGATGTCGTCTCCAACGTCGATGAGCTTTTTCGCTAGTCCTAAATAGGATTGTGAGGAAATCCAAGCCGTCGAATGAAGAGGAAGTGGTGAGCGAAAGGAGTCGTACACAGGAGATGAGTTCAGATGCAAGATGGAAGATGATTAGTTGGTATAGACATCGGACCTCCTCAGCCATCCAAGCTAAGGAAGAAGAAGAAGAAAGCATTGTGTACACAGGGACCTGTATGCAATGAAAGTTAAGGACCTAATTGTGGAAAAAGGACTTAATTAACAAAAAAACTAAGGACCTAAATGTAAATAGTTGATTTTTAAGCTTAATTTAATTTATTTATTTTTCAACCTTTTATATATGATTATAAATTAAGTAAATATTATATTTATTCCTTGAATTTATGTTTTTATCCTTTTTAGCTATATTTAATTAAGTGACTAATTTACTTAAGTTAATTAAATACTTAGGTCATAAAATTAACTAAGTTAGTTTAAATATTAAATAGGTAGATAAATGTTTAATATTTGAGTCCAGATTATTAATTAAATTATTAATAATATTAATTGATATTTAATTTAGTATTTTTAACTTATTTTGAAGGTCCTTCTTAATTAATCCCTTATAGTATAATTAACCCCTCATTAAGTATATTCTTAGCTAATTAACTAAGGAAACTAGTTAATTAAGGGTAATTAAGAGCCATAATGAGTCCCTCATCACATACCGGCCAACGGTTTTGTCTACTCTGAAATTCAATAAAGGAGCAAGATATGAAAAACACAAAAGTGTCTCTCTCCCTCTCATCTCAATTATTGGTGCCAGAGCACCACGATCGTTTCTTTTGATGATAACAAAACACACGTTATTTAACATTTACATTTGAAGTCTTAGATTTCAACTTAATTGCAAATGGAAATGTATTTAGACAGAGTTTGAGCTCGCATCCATGGCGGTTTGGAGGAGCTTCGTGAGGAGCGAAAGCTTGAAGAAGGAAGGAGATGAAGAATAGGATATATTTTCCTTCTTATTCATTGTAATTTGTCTTTATTTCTTTTGTTTCTCTTTATCTTTCTTAGATTACTTGTTAAAGATCCTCAAAGAACCCTTAAAGTAGTTCTAGGAACACCTGCACAATCTTAGGATACTTAGGTTTTCTGTAGAGAACTTAGAAAACCAAAATAGGGCTCTGACAGCCTAATCAGAAGTCTAATATGGAAATCAGACGTCTGATAGTGACTTTTAAGACGTCTGACTGTTGACTTAGACGTCTAATAACTTAGGCTGGACTTAGTAGGATCTATCTCTTGAAATCAGACATCCAGACCTTAGTCCAGATGTCTTAGAAGATGTCTGATGGTTGTGCCAAATGACCAATTAGTGGAACGTTGGCTAACAAAGTAAACGTTCAGGAAAATAATCATTAAGCTTCTATCAGACGTCCGTAGATGACCCCAGACGTCTGATATGTGACCGTTGAGCCTCGTTGTGAGCCAAAATAAACTTTGTCAGATTATTCTAGCCGTTAACCTATCTTGGGAATCCATTTCTGCAATACAATAGGTTTCCAGATGTTCAGACCTAATGCCAAACATCTTGTACATCATCTGATGGCCTTACACTAGAACCCTATTTAGGTCTGATCAAAGTTAGGAAGGAAACCCTCCTAGAATCAGATGTCTGACTTAGTTCCCAAATGTCTTAAGAAAATTTTCCAAACGTCTGATACTTGAAACAGATGTTTGAAGACCGTGTCAGAATCATAAATGATTTTGATTACGACCTGTTTTGCCTTGGGTTCAACCCCAACGGCTATGGAAGCCTTCTAAGGCCTTCCAAAGCCTTCCTAGACCCTCTATAAATAGAGGAGGACCCTTGCCTTGCAAAAACACACCAAGAAGCACACTTTCATACCATATTGTGTCCTTTTGATCTTAATAAAAAGATCTAGCTCTCCAAGCCTTTGTTCTACATCTAGAGAGCTTCAATCCAGTTGCGCACCTGCTCTCCCTCTGCGATTACTAGAGAGACGAAGTGCCACAGCATGGTTCACACATCTGCGTCAAGTCGACACACCCCTAAAGGGAAGATTTTTCACCTATAGTAGCTAGGTTCTTTTATATAATTTGTTAGCTCTACAGGTTTGTTGTATTTTTTTCTTTCTTTGTTATTAGTTGGGTATTCACATTGTGAATTTCTGTCTCCTTTGTGAGATGAAATCCTTCTTGTGAAGAGAACGGGTTTTAAGGTACACTACCCTCGTTCAAAGTAGTGTGGTTGTAAGAGGTTAAGTCACCTTCATTTTAAGTGACTTGTTTAGTGGATTTGATCGACTAGGTCGATCGAAAATCCTAACTCGAGAGGGTTAGGTGGTGGTTTTCACCTGGTTTGAGTTTCCACCTAAAAATCTCTTGTGCCTTTGTGTGATTGCTTATTGTTGTGAGATTGTTTATTTTAATTTCTCATTTCATACGTCACGCATATCTCACCCCCTCCCATAGGGAATTACAATCTCACCTTCTCTCTCTCTCATTTTACTTCCATAAACACAAAAACACTATAAAATTCAGAAAAATTACAAAAAATCCCTAAAAATACCTATGTACATAGTGTATATATTTGTATATATATATATATTAATCTAAGTGTATATAACTACTTATACGTATATATATGTATATAGATAAATTATATATGTATTATATATATTAAGTTAAGTATTTATAGTAACTTATGTAGTATGAATAATAATAATTTATTTATATATTATTTCTTTGTATTATAAGTGTATAATATATGTATAATAGTAACTAACTATGTATATAATAGTATTTATAGCCGTACATATAGATTAATGCAATTATTATACACTGTAAGATACCTGTATATTTATTTATTTAAGTATTTATTGTATATATTTATGTTATTAAATTATATAGCTAAGTTATTAAGTTAAAATGAAATAAATTTGTAGATTAAGTTAATACTGAAGTAATTTATGTTGTATACTTGTATGTGATTATTTTGAATATTTTCATTCTATTTATACTGTATTTATACTATAGTATAAGATTTATACTTAAATATGTACATATCTATTAAAAACATGTATATAAATGTATATAAATTGAAATAAACAACTAAAAATAAAATAAAAATATAAATTAAATACCTTATCATGTATACTAAATGATGTATAACTCAATTGGGTCTTTAATTTATTAATTTACACTTTAATTAACAAACTAAACTCTAAATTAAGGTGCACACAACATTAAGTTTAACTAACTTTTAAATATAACTAATTAAGCTATTATATTAAATTAATTGCACAATTATGTAGCCCTATATAAGGGCTTTACAATGGTATAATTTAATTGAAATTTGGATAACATTTGGTCCCCCAAATCGAGGGCCAAACTTTGACCCAGATCGTATTAGCGAGCATTGGAAATGGAGCTGGAATAGCACCACATCATTAATAGAAGTGTTGCCGCAGTCATATAAGATGAATTGCCTTTGATGGCTTCTTAGTCCTCAAGCACTTAGCACAATTAAAACCCATTAACCCTCCCCGTTCCTCCTCTGAGCATATATGATCATGTATTTGACCATTTGGTGGGTTAGGAGCTCGGTATGCACAGTATTGGGCCTGGTATGGGCCTGCTTTGGATTCAATGGAAAATTGGATAAAATTATAGATAATCAAAGCTAGAACTGGGCTTAGTAGTGGTTTGGTCCCACCCTTAGAGGTGCTGTGTATCCCACGAAAAGCACAGTTTGCCAACTAAAAAACCTAAGTTTTACTAAGTAAGAAGTGATGTGTGTGAGAGAAAAGCCTAAAAATGGCTAAGTGTTAGGCTTGTGTGTGTGTTACGTGTGCATAATTGTTAAGTGTGTGTCGAGTTAGTGTAAGAGTGTGAATACATGTATGTATATAGTATATGTATAATATGTATATATGTAAGATAATACATATATGTATAGAGTATAGATGTAAATAATGTTTATATGTAGAGTAAATACGTATGTATAATATATATATATGTATATTATAAATAAAGTAAAGATAAGTAGAGTAATATATGTATATAAGCCTTATGTATATATACATTTCTATTAAGGCTTTAGTGACATATATATACGTTACTGTACATGTAGTATCTATCACTATAGGTGCTAGTATATGTTATTATAACGTAGTTTAGTATATATGTAGTTATTTCTGTACTTATACTTAGGTATTATTTAGGATAGCATATATAACTAACATAGAGTAATTTTACTTAGTTTTTGATGCCTCTTTGATTGTACATATGTTTAAGGTAGTGTAATTAGCATTAATTGATTCTTTTGTACATAATTAACTTATTCATTTATTCTTTGATTCATTTATTCATTTTGTAAATACATTTGACATTTTTGGAATAAAAGTGCATTTTTGGAAAATGGAGAGTGATGTATATCAATAACTACCTCCCAGTGAACGACCTAGAATGAACCAGTAAAAATTATGTAAATAAATAAAATGATATGACATCTATTTGTATTATAACATTATACTACAACAATGACATAATTAAAATCATGGTTTTTATGCAATACGGATTGTCCTCGATCAATGTGCCTTAGGTAGGACTAATCTACTTGGTAACTTGAAGTTAGATTGGGCTAAGATCAAGGCCTTATCTACTTGGGCCAACTAGTGACAAGAAAGGTTGGTGCGCAATCACGTTAACTTTTAGTGGTGTCCCGCCATGCGGGGTGTCCTAAGGGGTCCCACCCTTCTGGGTAGCCAACTAATCCACGGGTTGGTCTAACCCAGTCACATTTTAGGGAGTCAAGATTAGGTCTAATTAAGGTTTGCACTATAAGAACTAGTTTGATTGCTTGTATTGTGAGGGTAGGTATTCTCTCATCTGGTTCCCCTCGCATCTCCTATACTCCTTCTGTTTATGCTTGGTAGGAGATCACTCAATACTGAGTTGGTTGAACCTCTTGAGAGGAACCCTAGAAGGAGATCTGATTTTTCTGATTCTAGGATAGATAATTCTAGTAAGGGTAAGATGTTTGAGATTCTTGATATTTTTGAGATTCCCAAGATGCCTGAGATTCTTGAACAACCTGAGATCCCTGAAAATATTGAGAATTAGAATATTGACCCTCTTGCTCTAATCCAAGCCTAGATCAATGCTATTCATAAACTTCAACAGAATCAAGTCCAATTGATTATGTAGACTCTGAAGCGAATCCAAGATCCACCACCTCAACCACCACTACCACCACCACCCAAGTCCCTTAGAGACTTTTATGACCCTTCTATAACTCATGTAGAACATTTTGTTAGGGTCCTTGAAGGGGAAAATGATTTTGAATTAAAACCCAATGTGATTAGCCTGATCCAAAATCTTTTCCATGGGAACTCTAATGAAGATCCCTTCCAATAGCTTGAAGATCTATGCAGACTTACTGAAACCATCAAACCTAGAAATGTCAGCCTAGATATTGTCTTAATGAAGATGTTTCCCTTCTCCTTAAGGGATAAGGCAACACACTGGTTCAGAATTATAGGCAAACCCATTGTTACTTGGGAAGAGTTGAGAAGCTCTTTGATGATAACATCATCATCAGCTATATCTAGCTTTAATTAATAATCAAGAGACAAATGCTCCTACATAATCACCGGAGAGTCGTAATTCACTGAATATCCTTTCTGAGAAGAATGCATTAAAATAAGGTTAAATCTACAGTTTTAGCATAAGATCATAAATGCAAAATAATCTTGGGGTTTTCCAAGGGTTAAGATAAGGTCAATTGTTCATTAATGACTAATAAGAGGGTCCGTACAAATAGAGACAGGTTTTTGCGCACTTTGAGAGTCAAAATAACACCCGAAACCTTAATTTTAGGCATGCTTAAATAACAGAGGTTCTGGTCAGGATAAAATACATCTAAACCTTCCAAAAATCATATAAAAATATTTCATAAGGTTTCGTATCCTTGATTTGACCATTGGAACACATTTTGACCTAAAATAGAGTCTCAAATGACAAGTTGCCCTAATTTGGATTTTTGCGTAAATTGCCTAGTCAAACTTAGTCAAAACAAAAATTTGACTTCACCATTAGATTTCTTCGGTCCAAATTAGGTTTATAACAAAATTTGGGCCCAATCAGAGATCATCTTGACCTATTTTGCATGTCAGTCCAATCAGCCTCTTTCTCTCTCACATAAACCCCTAGCTTTTGAAATCCTTGTGAATAGCCCCCTAACTTTGTTATCTTATCTACGTTTAGGTCCCTTCCCATGGCCATGTGAACACAGCTTGCCATCGACTTTCAATCAAGGAGTTCTCTCTGATTTCACGCTCAATCTCTTCCAAAATTGGAAGGACTCCTAAGAAGATCCTCTTCAATCTAAGCTACAACTTGGGCTCTGATTCTTGCAAAAAACCTAATGCGAACCATTTGGAATCAAGGGTTTCCTATTTTGTGTAGGTCTCGAGCTTCCAAGCTTGGAATGCCCCCCTGAGGCCTATAAACGATCCCTTAGTGCAAGGCCGTGATCTTTATCTTGGTTTTGGCCGGTATCTACCCTTCTTCCCTCCTCTCTAGCCGATTACCCCACAAGCTCCGGCAACCTTCTTCATCTGACCTCTTCGCCCACCGCCACGGACAATAGTTGGCGGGAGCATCTTCCTCAAGTTCCTCTGCATGTCACAATACTACCGAGCGCCACCCATACCCTTTCGTCATCGCCGCTTCTCCCACTGGAGATTTCACCTTCCATGGCATCGACCATTCAAAACCGACACCGCCTTGCCCCTTTCATCCAATTAGGTTAGCTTAGTTAGGTTTCCCTCTCCCCCTACTTTCTTTTCATCCCTTTAAACCCTCGATTCGACCCACGATCACCGGCCTCCCCCTTCATCTTCCTTTGCTCCGGCCGATCTCCAGCGAGGTCATGAGCTCGCTACGCACCACCATTCACCAAGCCACAACTCCCATTAACATCGCCACTCATCCCCGCACAAAACCCCTCAACCGATTTCATGATTCGTATACTCATGACCTCCCTCAAACACCTCCTTCATCATCCACCCTCTTCGACTCCAACACACCACCACATGCATCCTCACACCATGAAACACCCACCACCACCTTCGCTGTGCTTCGGCGAAGCTTTTGAGCCATCTGACTAGGACTTTCAAGCCAGTTTTCATGCTTACAGGTTTCACCATTGCTCCACTGCCATAGCCATCTTCTCCGACCTCGGCTACAGCTCACCGACTCTAACCTTCATTGCAATCACCTCCAGGTCACACGGATACCCTCCAGGCATCTCTATAGGCCATAATTGGAGGCCACGACTTCGACTTCACCCACAATTAGAGAAGCTGCCTCTTACTGCTATTGTGAGGAGGAGGGGGACTAAGATAGTCCCACCTCGTGGAGATAAGAACGGCCGCGCGTGCATAAATTATTTTTGTGAAGTGAGCTGTTCATCCAAGTCACTAAGGGTTCAGGTCCCTCACTACCCACTCACTCAATAACTCAACCTATCCTCACTCCTCGGTCACCATCCACGCCGATGACCCTGGACACTGTACATGACCCGAATACCCGAGTATCTGGATTCGACTATGTGCTGGGTCTGAGAGAGAAAAAGAGGAAGGAATTGTGAGAGAGCGAGGGAGGGTTTTGCTCTCTTGTGCTCTATGTGACACTTGGCCACTAAGGGGATTGGTCCCCTATGTTGTGAAGGAGAAAGCTCTGAATAAGAGAAGAAGGTGAAGGCTCGAGAAGAGAGCTGAAGGTATGAAGAAGAGAAGGAAATAAGAGAAGTTGAAGACGAAGGGAAATAAAGAAGAAAAAGGCTTTGGGAAGCCTTGTGCTTGACACACTTAAGTTGTCTGATTGATATATCTATCGTTTGACTAAGCATTATTTGAGATACTGTTGGATGGTTAAGGCTGAATTGAAATATTGAATGCATGCTTAATTAGAGATCTAATTGGTGATTCAAATCATCACTTTTTTAGATTCTCTCCATTCTTTTTATCTCTAGATATGTTGGATTTCATTGAATAACTAATGTGACATGTTATTATTTATTGAATATCTATTTGAATGCTCAATTGATTGTGCTCATTTATTCTGAATATGATTAATGTTGTGAATTCCACATTTGCTCCTTGTGTTCGATCGTAGACTCCATTATAGATTCTGAGTTATAAATTTTATCTGTTTTCGAGCAATTTCAACTTGCTACAAGGATTGTATCTCTTCAAACATCAATTTCACCCGTTAACACTCTTTCCTTAAGAAATTCTTCCCTATAGGCAAGACTAATGCCCTTAGGAGAGTCATAACCACCTTTTAACAACAACCAGGGGAACAACTCCATGAGGCTTGGGAGTGGTTTAATGAATTTTAAAGAAAGTGTCCACACCATGAGGTTCCTAGGTGTCACCTAGCCCAAATTTTCTACCATGGTTTGAATGATAATCTTAGAAATTTTGCGGAAGCTTCTTGTGGAGGAAATTTATTGAAAAAGGATGAAGAGAGTGCTTTTGAATTATTTGAATCTATGAGTGAGAACTCTTTGAATCATGTCTCCATGACCACTTTTAACTGGTCTAGTCAACCCCATGGTGGAATATATGAGGTCCAAGATAATTCGAGCTCGGTTGACATGGACATAATAACTAAGAAATTAGATCGCATGGAAGTCGTGGATAAGAAATTAGATGAGCTCATTAGCAATTCTAAGAAACCTCTAGGGATATCCCCGCAAGCCTATTCTATGGATAGGGGGACACTGATTACACCTGCATTGCCCTAGACTCCCTTGGGAAAGAAGTTTGTGAACAATCTTGACTTGGTTCAACCTATGAACAAATTGAACCTAGAACAGATGCAGATTGCATTCTAGGGAGGGGCCTTTGTCCCCTCTTATCCTGATCACTTTATCCCAACTCCTAGTAAGCCCTCTGGTTATTAGGACATACAAGCTATCTAGGGTTATCCCAAAATGAACCCTTATTCTAATTGCTACAACCATGGATGGAAAAATCATTTTAATTTCTCCTAGTCGAGATATAATCAAAACCCAAATCTGAATCAAAGCAGACCAGCTACCAACCCCTCCTCCGACAATCAAGGTCACAATAGTAGGTGAACCTACAATCAACCTAGACATGGACCCAAAATGATTGTTGATATGGATCAAAAACATCAGGAGGAGATGGCTGAGGTTAAAGGACAATTGAACCAATTAAGGGAAGCTAGACAATAAGGATCCCTCCCTTCCCAACCTGTACTAAACCTAAAAATATACAAAATTAGACTTACTATCAGCAAGGGTTCCACCAGAATCAGGGGCAAGCTCATGTGATTAACCCTGCCCCGCAAAACCCACTTGGATTTCCTATTACTCAATAGACTCCTAATTGGGACTTTTTCGCTTGGATGATGATGTGTCAAAAAAATATAATCAGATGTGTCTTCGTAGTAAACATCACGTGGTGGAAAAATCCCAAATCAAAAATATTTATCAGTGAAAACTAACCATGAAGTTAGGATGTCGTATCCACAAGGAGGCATAAACACCAAGAAATTCACTGCTATTTCAATGGATGAGGTGCACAAAATCATGGGGAATTCGTTGTCCATGTTAATCAGAAGATTAGATAGCTAGAGAGAATAACTACAATGACTGACGAGAAATAAAGAGCTAAGAGGGGGATTTATTCATAATTCACTACATAATTTTAACCATAAAAATCAAAGCAAAAAATCCCCTCAGTTGCACGCAATGTAAAAACATATAGGCATCAAAATAAGGGAATCCTTCCCTTATTTTGTTGCAAGACGAGGATGGGATGGCCGACCGTGGAAAGCTCGGAGGAGGTCGGTGGTGATGAGGCCGTTCAGATGGCGGTGGTTTCACAGCGAGAGGCTACCGGAGCTAGCCGGATGGTGTCTTAGAGGTCACCAGCGATGGGTCATCTCGACACGTGCATGGGTTTGCGGTTGAATGTTTTGATGGCATGGTCGGTCTCATGGTGGCGTGGTGAGTCTGGTGGCATCGACGACATGAAGGATCGGGATCAGAGTTGATGGTTGTGTGGAGAGGTGACCGGTGGTTGTTGGGTTCCTTCAGCCTTGTTGGCAGTGATGAAGAAGAAGAAGGAGGTGGTGTGCGGTCAGAGGTGGCTGCGATCAGAGAGGGAGTCGAGGAAGAAGCGTGATCCTGCTGTTGCATGGAGAAAGGGTCATCGGTGAGGTGAATGAGGCCATTGGTGGTTTGCCTTGCTGGAGGTGTGGCCGGTGATAAGGTGAATGGGTTGTTGTTGAAGAACAGAAGAAGAGGAAGAGGAAGGTGACGCTGCTGCTGTTGGGTGAAGTGTGGCCATTCGATGTTGCTTGTTAGCGGAGCACAGTGATGAATCACGGTCACGAAGCATCGTGATGAACTCAAGGAGGACAATTGCAGTGGCGAGAAGGAGGATGAGATGCAATGGTGGTATCAGTGCTGTCACCACCGACCATGGTGGCAGTTCGCGTTGGTGGCTGGAGTCACAATGGCGATGTCATCGATGCACGAGTGCAGTCGATGAGCGTGGCTCACAATTGTGGAGTTGGCAATGAGCACAGTTGTGGATGGGCCTTTGTTGGGGAAGAGGGTGGAGGTTCATGTCTCCCTCATGGGAAGAAGATGATAGATGTTGAGAGCCACCCTCCTATTATAAAAGAAAGAGAGAAAGACTAAGAGAGAAATAAAAGGAATAAAATCAGAGATGATCAACGTGATTTCCTTGGATACAATTAATTCCCAATCATCCACTTTCCTAATTTTTTACTCATGTGAATATGGTATTCAAATATTCCAAAAGAAGAATAAGCATCTGCAATATATGATTAGTCAATGCATATATGTATGCAGCGTCTTTCCACAAAATTCATGAATGTCAAAATAATTAATTTTCCTTGTAATGCATGCCCTAAATTTTAATTTCCATCTAAATGATAATGCACTTAGGCTTAAGTTTAATCCACTAAAGTGGACCTATCAGCTCCTATCTTGCCTTACCCATCTCAAGGATCTAACTTTGACTCACATGGCTCTGCACACTCTATTACCTTGAGAAGTGGTACTAAAACCCAAGACCCAATTTGGCCTTCTAACCTTAATCCTGATGAGCCTAATTTGATTAATGATATTGAAGAAGAAATTAATGATAATATGGCTGAGGACCCATCTTCATTAGAAACCCAAATACCCTTTCTAGAAGCCCTAGAAAAAGTAAAAAGAAAAAAAATGTGACTAACAATGAAGAGTTGATTGAGTTGTTTAAACAAGTCCAGATTAATATACCACTCCTTGATGCTATTAAACATATTCCTGCCTGCGCTAAGTTCTTGAAAGATTTATGTACTCCCAAGCATAAGGCTAGAAGCTAGATGCCACAAAAAGTAGTGTTGTCTGAACAAGCTAGCTCAGTGATATCAAGTAGCCTACCTCCTAAGAAAAAGAATCATAGAACCTAGTTGATTTCATGTACAATTGGTGATATAAATTTTGATCGGGCTCTTTTGGATTTAGGTACTTCTATTAATTTGATACCAACCACTCTTTATACACAATGTGGATTTGGTGAGCTTAAACCCACACTTGTAACCTTATAATTAGCTAACTGATCTATTAAAACACCTAAAGAAGTGGTTGAGGATGTAATTGTAAGAGTCAAGAACTTTTATTTTCCAGTCAATTTTCTTGTCCTTGACATAGAAGTACTTGAAAGATTAAGAGACACTCCCATCATTCTAGGTAGACCTTTCTTACCAATCTCTAAAGCTACTATTATTGGTGCCACTAGATGTATGAAAATTACCTTTGGAGATAAAAGATTACAATTGGATATTTTTAAGGCAACTAAAGGATTTGATTGTGAATTGATTGATTATATTGATTTCGAGGACAATTTGATTGAGGAAAGTATGGCAATTGGATTAATAGAAAACCATTTAGAAGCCACCTTTATGTAGTCCACTTCTCACCCACAAGTTGAGGAGGTCCCTGATTTAATCTATACTAACCCAGAACCCTCCTCAACTAATATGATTTTAACTGAACCTGATTTTCCATCTGCACCTTCGCTACCTTCTAATCTAGTCCCACTACAACTTGAACTTAAACCCCTCCCTGATAATTTGAAATATATCTTCCTTGGACCTAACCAAACTCTCCTTGTGATTATTAATGCACATCTTACTTGGGAGCAAGAATTTAGACTCACTATGGTCCTAAGAGAACACAAACAAGCAATTGGGCAGACCATTTCTGACCTCAAAGGAATTAGCCCCTCTTACTATACTCATAAGATCTATGTTGAGGATGGGGCTCGACGTTCTCACGAGATGCAAAGAAGATCAAACCCTACTATGCAAGAGGTTGTTAACAAGGAAATAATCAAGTGGCTTGATGCTGAAATCATTTACCCAATCTTTGATAGCCCTTGGGTGAGCCCAATACAAGTAGTTCCTAAGAAAGTCAGGCTGTTACGTATGCGTGCCCCGGACGTATTTTAAGACGTCTGGGAGGTGACCCAGACGTCTGACCAGACGTCTGGGATCACATCCAGACGTCTTGCCAGACGTCTGGGATGGTTTACAGACGTCTGAAAAACCGTTATCATCCACACCCGCGAGTCGTCTGCGCGCCTGCGCGCGCAGACCGCATATTCGCTATTCCCTCTTTTTCTTCTGCGGCTGCAGACGCCTGCCGCGCCTTCCTCTCTCCTCCTCGCGCGGCCTTAAAAGGGCCACGCCTCCCCTCCCGTCTCCACCGTCTCCTTCTTCTTCTCCTTCCTGTGAACGAGAGCGAGCGAGCGTGAGGGCTGCAGCGGCGGCCGCAGTGAGCGCGGAGGAGGCGCGGCGTGCGAGGGCGGAGCTCTGCCGTGAGGGCGAGCTCGCCGGAGCGGCTTGGCCGGCCGGCGGAGGGTGCAGGGGGCGCGGAACGACGCGGAGAGGGACCTGCTGCAGTCTGAGCAGCAGGAGCGCGAGGCGCGACGCGGGCGGCGTCGCGAGCAGAGTCCGGGTCTCGCCCTGATTCTGGAAAAATTTCCAGAATCAGACGTCTGGGTTGATAGGCAGACGGCGAGGACGTCGTCTGGTAGCTCATACAGACGTCTGAAAGGTGTGTATTCCGCTTTCTTCTTCCTTCCTGTCGACCGATCGTACTAAGGGAGGGAGTTGGCTGTGCGCAGGTCTGCTGATTTGCCATCCTTTGCGAATCAGATGTCTGGAAGTTGTACCAGACGGCGGGAGTGACCTACAGACGTCCGGGGTGACCATCGGACGTCTGGGAGTTAGGACAGACGTCCCCGCAGACTTCTGGACATCTGGGAAACCACGCTGGACAGGTAATTCGCTGATCCACTGTTTAAGACGTCTGGAAGAAGTTCCAGACGTCTAATTTTGCACAGTATCGTCTTTTTCGACCCGTTTAGTGCCCGTTCGGGCTCCGTATTCCGCGATTCGAGTTGCGTTCTTTTCAGAATTAATTCCTCTACCCGTCTACAGTAGCTATACACTATTTTGAGACACTCCTTGTGTTTGATCGATGTGATAGGACCTCGTTCAATTGCAGTCTTGAGAGTCGTGGAGGCACGTGGGATTCCCGATCACGCCCCCATTACTCCCGTTGTACCTGGTAGAGTGGCTTAAGCTATTAAAATCTGTTAAAGTATGGAACCTTAACTAAAATCTTGGTGTTGCATGAATCCTAGGAATGAGAAATGTATGGAATGATAGCTCCTAGGTGTTGCATGAATCCTAGGGCTGGAAAATTAGATTGTATGATAGATCCTAGGATATGGCATGAATCCTAGGATGGAAAACTAGTGGAATGTATATATTGCAGTCTTGGAAAATGGAAAGAAATATAAAGCTGCCTGTAATTTGAATTAACAACTGCCTGTTGTGAACAGCTAACGTGGTTGAGAACATGGATTGTAAGATTGTGAAACTGGGAAGTGAAACCTAGATCTTGAGTAAAAAGGATGGAACCCTACGGGGAAGTAGGAGTAGAACTCCTGGAAAGTGAATGGAATAGTTTTGGGGAAGTGAGCTGGCCCTTGAGTACGGAGTACCAAGGAGAGCGACTGTCCCCCTATTTAGTGCAGAGCGGAGCTAGCCGCCCCAGGGACCCGGGGTTAGCACTGGCCACTCTGTACCGACTTGCTGGCCCTCGCGTACGTAGTACCGAGGAGAGCTACTAGTGTTAGGAGAATACTAGCTACCCCACGGGCCCCGGGGTTCTGCTAGCCTCCTTCACCGACTTGTTAGGCCCACTAGGGCAAACCAGGGTAGTCAGGCGAGGGTGCGCGGACTGTGGAGGGGCAAGGTCCCGGTTTGGTTACTGTGGAGGGGTTGGACCCCTGTTACTGAGAGGGCTCTGCCCTGTTCCGTGCTGTGCTTTGGGTGCACCCGTTAACGGAAACGACTGACCGCGTGCCAGTGCGGGCTAGCTACCTGTGCGTTTATCGCGTGTGCCGTAGTCACCGTTGCGTCTGTCAGTGACCTTGGGGTGGTTGACTGAGGGTAGGATCACCACGGGGGACTCTCCCGGCCAGGAGAGCACCACGTGCTACTTCTACTTTTGGAAAAGACTGCAATCAAGATCATTCCCACGAGGACATTCGAGATCAAGTAAAGGATCTGAGAAATCAATGAAATAGTGAGAAAATTGAAAGACGTGAATAAAGGAAGTAATAGAACATAACAGCTACTGTACACTCTACTGTTGCCTTTAGTTAGTTTGCCACTCTACTCAGCATTTTGCTGACGTGTTACACCCGTTACCTTTTTCAGGACCAGGTGTTGAGCAGCCAGGGTCGGCGGCTGCAGAGGACACTGGGCCGAGTAGGGTCCAGTAGAGTTTACCACAGTCTTTTGTACCTCTTTTGTTTCTGTTCTAGTGAGTAGTTTTTGTTTCCGCTGTACTTTCTTTACCTGCAGTTCTTGTTGTATGATAAATGTTGTTCTACTGTTGTGGTGGTATCTACTGTAGTAGTTTCTTTCCTTACTGCTGTACTTCCTTACTGTTAGTTATATTCATGCTGAATGTGGTTTATTTTACTGCTCTTTTGGTTACTTCCTCGTTGGACGACTAGGTCTTGGGATTAGTCGAGTCGGTCCGGTTCTCGTGTCTCGTAGGGACTCGGGAATCGGGTCGTTACAAGATGGTATCAGAGCAAGGTCGTCTCGAGAAGTGAATCAACTGACTGGAAAATAACCAATTCACATGTTTATAGCTAGAGTAGCCACCACAACATATCTCTTGACATGAGCTCTTAGAAGTTTTGTTAGGTACCGTCTATTTTGACGTTTCCGTTTTGTTTCGCGTCTCCTTGCAGGAGATGCCTCGTCGCGAGACTGGCCGCGGGCGCGGCCATGGGCGAGGTCGGCGAGATGGACGTGCTGTTGTTGACGTTTCGGTGGACCAGCCACCACCCCCTGGCATCCAGGCCCAGGACCTCACCAGACTGATACGGGATATTGTACGAGAGGAGCTCCACCCACCGCCCCGAGCACCTCCCCCTGGGGTTGCAGAGGGGGAGTCCTCCATGGGACCACGCGACGGACACGGCGCTGGACGCGAGGGAGGGAATGGGCCCCTGCCGCCCCCACCTTCCTCCGACACTTCTGTACACGAGGCACCTTCGCCTGGAGGTGCACCAGCACCTCCCCTACAGCGCCACTTCGAGCTTTTCGGACAGTTCCGGAAGCTGAAGCCCCCCTCCTTCAAGGGGGATGAGGACCCGACTGAGGCAGAGGACTGGCTTGAGCAGCTGGAGAAGATCTTCGACACCCTTCGCCCCCCGGTGGAGTGCCGCGTGGCCTTTGCCACGTACCAGCTGGAGAGTGCGGCACACCGGTGGTGGAGGGCGGTCCGGGGACAGGAGAGGGACAAGCCGACGTGGGACCAGTTCGTCACCCTCTTCTGCGTGCAGTACTTTCCCCAGATGTGGCAGGACCAGAGGAGGCGGGAGTTCCACACTCTCCGCCAAGGGACGATGACTGTGAGCGCGTACTGCACGCGTTTCTTGGAGCTGTCCCGCTTTGCAGCGACAGCGGTAGCCACTGAGGAGGAGCGCCTTTGGAGGTTCACCGAGGGGCTCCGGCCTACGATCCGGGGGTATGTCAAACCCCTGAAGCTGCCGACGTTTTCGAGGGTGGTAGAGGCAGCTATGACTTACGAGGAGACCAACCCGTCCGCGCGAGAGACCGACGGCGGGCGGAAGAGGCCCTTTCAGCCAGACTTCTCACAGGGCCGGCGAGAACGGAGACACGTGGCATCCGCAGGAGAGCCGTCACGTTGTGCAGGGCCATCAGTGGCCTTTGGGGGCCCTCGACAGGGGCCAGTCGCCAGCACCGGACCCCCGCCTAGCCGACAGCAGGGACTCACTGAGGGCGGGAGTCGGGTTCCCCTCTGCTACCAGTGTGGCCAGCCGGGCCACGTCAGGAGGGACTGCCCATCTAGGGCAGGAGGTCAGCAGATACTTCCCGTGCAGAGCACTGGAGGGCGTGCAGGAGGCCGCGGTTCCCAGGCACGAGGAGGACAGTAGTCGCGAGGAGGGTACCGGCCAGCACCTACCCGTCCGACGCAGAGTGTGGCTGCTTCGTTCGCACCTAGAGCTGAGGGGCATATCAACGCCCTAACACACAGGGACGCCAGAGCATCGGGATCCGTGGTAGCAGGTATGGTTTCAGTTTCTGGCAGACTCGTTTACACGCTTTTCAATTCTGACGCTACGCACTCGTTTGTCGCAGCCAGTTTCGCAGTTAATTTCGACCAGGATTATACACTGTTAGAAAATTCGTTCGTAATCAGAGGTTGAGTGGTCAGCTGTTTGTAGCTGAGGAGGTGTACACGGATTGCGAGGTCAACGTTGGAGGACATAGCCTGCCAGTTGACCTGATTATGATCCAGATGGAGGACTTTGGTATGATTCTGGGGATGGATTGGCTGTCCGCTTACCATGCCTTGGTAGATTATTTTGAGAGGAAGATTGTCTTCTCCATTCCGGAGTTGCCTTCTTTCGAGTTTCACGGGCAGCCAGTGGACGGAGGTTTTAGGTGCATTTCGGCACTTCGGGCGGCGAGACTTTTGAGCCAGGGGTGTGAGGGCTTCCTAGCCTGTGTGGTGGTAGAGCCCAGCCCTGTGGCAGACTTCCAGAGCATCCCGGTGGTCAGAGAGTTCTCCGACGTGTTTCCAGACGAGTTACCAGGACTACCGCCCGAGCGAGAGATCGAGTTTGAGATCTCACTAGTACCAGGGACCAGCCCCATCTCCACCACGCCATACAGGATGGCACCGCTTGAGCTGCGAGAGCTCAAGTCCCAGTTGCAGGACCTTTTGGAGAAAGGTTTCGTGAGGCCCAGTGCGTCTCCCTGGGGAGCCCCGGTACTGTTTGTGAAGAAGAAGGATGGGACCCTACGCCTTTGTGTGGACTACCGACAGCTGAATAGGGTCACCATCAAGAACAGATATCCGCTGCCGAGGATCGACGATTTGTTTGACCAGTTACGGGGTGCCACGGTGTTTTCCAAGATAGACTTGAGGTCTGGATACCACCAGTTGAGAATCAGGGAGACCGACGTCTCCAAGACAGCTTTACGCACCCGGTACGGACACTACGAGTTTTTGGTCATGCCGTTTGGGCTGACCAATGCCCCCGCTGCTTTCATGGACCTGATGAACAGGGTGTTTAGACCGTACTTGGATCAGTTCGTGGTGGTTTTCATAGATGATGTGCTCATCTATTCTAGAGATCGGACGCAGCACGGACAGCACTTGCGGATGGTTCTGGACACTCTGAGACGACGTAGGCTGTACGCCAAATACAGCAAGTGCGAGTTCTGGTTGAGGGAGGTGACCTTCTTGGGTCATGTGATCTCCGGTGATGGCCTGGCGGTGGACCCCGCCAAGGTCGAGGCAGTGCTTTGGTGGGAGAGACCGCGTTCAGTCACTGAGATTCGCAGTTTCCTGGGACTGGCAGGTTACTACAGATGGTTCATCAGGGGATTTTCACAGATTGCGCGTCCTATGACACAGTTGACCCGGAAGGACGTTCCTTTTGCAGGGACAGACGCCTGTGAGGCGTATTTTCTGGAGCTGAAGGAGAGGTTGACCTCGGCTCCCGTGCTCACCATCCCTGACAGTAGTGGCGGGTTCGTTGTGTACACGGATGCTTCCTTGCAGGGGTTAGGAGGTGTGCTCATGCAGAGGGGTCATGTTGTCGCTTACTCTTCGCGGCAACTGAAGCCCCATGAGCATACCTACCCTACCCACGACCTAGAGTTGGCAGCTGTTGTCTTCGCGCTGAAGACCTGGAGGCACTACTTGTACGGTGAGACCTTCGAGATTTTTACAGATCACAAGAGCCTCAGATATCTTTTTGACCAGAAGGAGCTCAACATGAGACAGAGACGTTGGTTGGAGCTCCTGAAGGACTACGATTGCAGCATCTCCTACCACCCGGGAAAGGCCAATGTGGTGGCTGACGCCTTGAGCCGTAAGGCGCCCGCACGCTTGGCCAGTCTACAATTACAGAGTTGGAGCCTTTTGGAGGAGGTGGGCAGTTGGCGACCTCTAGAGTTGCGAGGATACTGTGGGGTAGTGACGGTGACACGGAAGACCAGGCCAGAGCTGATAGACCGTATCATCACAGGACAGATGGCTGATCCGTACTTGCAGTCTTTGCGCGATAGAGTACTATCAGGGGACCCAGGGGACTTCTCTTTCACAGACCAGGTGTTACGCTTGAGGGGACGATTGTGCGTTCCCAAAGACGAGGAGCTGTTGAGAAAGCTCCTGACTGAGGCACACGGTTCCAGATTCACCATACATCCCGGAAACACGAAAATGTACCATGACCTGAGACGCGAGTTTTGGTGGAGAGGGATGAAGCGGGATGTGGGTGAGTTCGTGCAGCAGTGCTTAGTGTGCCAACAGGTGAAAGCCGAGCATCAGAGGCCTGCAGGGCCGCTTCAGCTGCTTCCAATGCCAGAGTGGAAGTGGGAGAGCATCACCATGGACTTGGTGGTGGGCTTACCTGTTACCCAGCGGGGACACGACGCAGTCTGGGTAATAGTGGATAGATTGACGAAGACGGCGCGATTCTTGCCGATCCGAGTCACTTTGGGACCAGCACAGTTGGCAGAGAGGTATATCCGTGATGTGGTGCGACTACACGGAGTTCCGCGGGAGATCGTATCCGACCGGGATACCCGCTTTACGTCCCAGTTTTGGGCTGAGTTTCAGCAGGCCTTGGGGACGAGGTTGAGGTTTAGCACGGCTTACCACCCCCAGACGGACGGACAGTCTGAGCGCACGATACAGACACTTGAGGACCTTTTGCGTGCCTGTGTACTAGACTGGAGGGGCTCTTGGGAGGACCACCTACCCCTGGCGGAGTTTGCATACAACAACAGTTATCACTCGAGCATCGGCATGGCTCCCTACGAGGCTCTGTACGGACGGAAGTGTACGGCACCCTTGAGTTGGGTTGAGGTGGGGACCAAGTGGGAGGTTGGCCCCAGGTTGATCCGGCAGAGTCAGGAGGTAGTTGAGTGGATCCACAGACGACTCCGCACTGTCAGGAGCAGACAGAAGAGCTACGCGGATCGCAGACGCAGAGAGGTGCAGTTCGAAGTTGGGGACCACGTCTTCCTTCGTGTTTCGCCCATGAAGGGCTTACAGCGGTTTGGGGTGAGAGGGAAGCTCGCGCCGAGGTTCGTGGGGCCCTTTGAGGTCCTGGAACGGGTTGGACCCGTTGCCTACAGACTTGCCCTTCCCCCGCAGCTTTCTGGTGTGCACGACGTGTTCCACGTGTCCAACCTCAGGAAGTACGTAGCTGATCCCAGCCATGTACTGAGTCACGAGAGCGTCGAGGTGGGCGACGACCTGACCTACCCTGGGAGGCCAGTGCAGATTCTAGATCGAGCCGTCCGCAGTTTGAGACGAAAGCAAGTACCCTTGGTAAAGGTTTTGTGGAGGAGCCAACGGTATGAGGAGGCTACCTGGGAGCCTGAGGCGGCAATGCGGGAGCGGTACCCGGAGCTTTTCGCGGGTACGTCTTTTCGGACCGGCTTTGGTCCTCTATGAGTTTGTTATGGTTTTTCGGACGTCTTTTCCCACACCCTAGTTGGCGCAGGTTTCGGGGACGAAGCTTCCTTTGAGTTTGTTATATTGTTACGAACGCGTGCCCCGGACGTATTTTAAGACGTCTGGGAGGTGACCCAGACGTCTGACCAGACGTCTGGGATCACATCCAGACGTCTTGCAAGATGTCTGGGATGGTTTACAGACGTCAGAAAAACCGTTATCATCCACACCCGCGAGTCGTCTACGCGCCTGCGCGCGCAGACCGCATATTCGCTATTCCCTCTTTTTCTTCTGCGGCTGCAGACGCCTGCCGCGCCTTCCTTTCTCCTCCTCGCGCGGCCTTAAAAGGGCCACGCCTCCCCTCCCGTCTCCACCGTCTCCTTCTTCTTCTCCTTCCTGTGCACGAGAGCGAGCGAGCGCGAGGGCTGCAGCGGCGGCCGCAGTGAGCGCGGAGGAGGCGCGGCGTGCGAGGGCGGAGCTCTGCCGTGAGGGCGAGCTTGCCGGAGCGGCTTGGCCGGCCGACGGAGGGCGCAGGGGGCGCGGAACGACGCGAAGAGGGACCTGCTGCAGTCTGAGCAGCAGCAGCGCGAGGTGCGACGCGGGCGGCATCGCGAGCAGAGTCCGGGTCGCGCCCTGATTCTGGAAAAATTTCCAGAATCAGACGTCTGGGTTGATAGGCAGACGGCGAGGACGACGTCTGGTAGCTCATACCGACGTCTGAAAGGTGTGTATTCCGCTTTCTTCTTCCTTCCTGTCAACCGACCGTACTTAGGGAGGGAGTTGGCTGTGCGCAGGTTCGCTGATTCGCCATCCTTTGCGAATCAGACGTCTGGAAGTTGTACCAGATGGCGGGAGTGACCTACAGACGTCCGGGGTGACCATCGGACGTCTGGGAGTTAGGACAGACGTCCCCGCAGACTTCTGGACGTCTGGGAAACCACGCTGGACAGGTAATTCGCTGATCCACTATTTAAGACGTCTGGAAGAAGTTCCAGGCGTCTGATTTTGCACAGTATCGTCTTTTTCAACCCGTTTAGGGCCCGTTCGGGCTCCGTTTTCCGCGATTCGAGTTGCGTTCTTTTCAGAATTAATTCCTCTACCCGTCTACAGTAGCTATACACTATTTTGAGACACTCTTTGTGTTTGATCCTTGTGATAGGACCTCGTTCAGTTGCATTCTTGAGAGTCGCAGAGGCACGCGGGATTCCCGATGATGCCCCCATTACTCCCGTTGTACCTGGTAGAGTGGCTTAAGCTATTAAAATCTGTTAAAGTATGGAACCTTAACTAGAATCTAGGTGTTGCATGAATCCTAGGAATGAGAAATGTATGGAATGATAGCTCCTAGGTGTTGCATGAATCCTAGGGCTGGAAAATTAGATTGTATGATATATCCTAGGATATGGCATGAATCCTAGGATGGAAAACTAGTGGAATGTATATATTGCAGTCTTGGAAAATGGAAAGAAATATAAAGCTGCCTGTAATTTGAATTAACAACTGCCTGTTGTGAACAGCTAACGTGGTTGAGAACATGGATTGTAAGAATGTGAAACTGGGAAGTGAAACCTGGGTCTTGAGTAAAAAGGATGGAACCCTATGGGGAAGTAGGAGTAGAACTCCTGGAAAGTGAATGGAATAGTTTTGGGGAAGTGAGCTGGCCCTTGAGTACGGAGTACCAAGGAGAGCGACTGTCCCCCTGTTTAGTGCAGAGCGGAGCTAGCCGCCCAAGGGACCCGGGGTTAGGACTGGCCACTCTGTACCGACTTGCTGGCCCTCGCGTACGTAGTACCGAGGAGAGCTACTAGTGTTAGGAGAGTACTAGCTACCCCACGGGCCCCGAGGTTCTGCTAGCCTCCTTCACCGACTTGTTAGGCCCACTAGGGCAAACCAGGGTAGTCAGGCGAGGGTGCGCGGACTGTGGAGGGGTTGGACCCCTGTTACTGAGAGGGCTCTGCCCTGGTTCCGTGCTGTGCTTTGGGTGCACCCGTTAACGGAAACGACTGACCGCGTGCCAGTGCGGGCTAGCTACCTGTGCGTTTATCGCGCGTGCCGTAGTCACCGTTACGTCTGTCAGTGACCTTGGGGTGGTTGACAGAGGGTAGGATCACCACGGGGGACTCTCCCGGCCAGGAGAGCACCACGTGCTACTTCTACTTTTGGAAAAGACTGCAATCAAGATCGTTCCCACGAGGACATTCGAGATCAAGTAAAGGATCTGAGAAATAAATGAAATAGTGAGAAAATTGAAAGACGTGAATAAAGGAAGTAATAGAACATAACAGCTACTGTACACTCTACTGTTGCCTTTAGTTAGTTTGCCACTCTACTCAGCATTTTGCTGACGTGTTACACCCGTTACCTTTTTCAGGACCAGGTGTTGAGCAGCCAGGGTTGGCGGCTGCAGAGGACGCTGGGCCGAGTAGGGTCCAGTAGAGTTTACCACAGTCTTTTGTTCCTCTTTTGTTTCTGTTCTAGTGAGTAGTTTTTGTTTCCGCTGTACTTTCTTTACATGCAGTTCTTGTTATATGATAAATGTTGTTCTACTGTTGTGGTGGTATCTACTGTAGTAGTTTCTTTCCTTACTGCTGTACTTCCTTACTGTTAGTTATATTCATGCTGAATGTGGTTTATTTTACTGCTCTTTTGGTTACTTCCTCGTTGGACGACTAGGTCTTAGGATTAGTCGAGTCGGTCCGGTTCTCGTGTCTCGTAGGGACTCGGGAATCGGGTCGTTACACAGGCTTGCCATTGTGATTAATGACAAGGGTGAATCCATCCCTACCCACACCACCACTGTATGGTAGGTTTGTATTGATTACAGAAAACTCAACTCTGCAACCAAGAAAGATCATTTTCCCCTACCTTTTATTGACTAGATCCTTGAGAGACTAGCAGGGAGGAGTTTATCTGCTTTTTGGATGGATACTTAGGATATAATCAAGTTGCCATTAATCCTGAGGATCAAGAGAAAACCACCTTCACTTGTCCCTATGGAAGTTTTGCTTTCCATAGGATGCCTTTTGGGCCATGTAATGCACTTGTGACCTTTCAAAGGTGCATGCTAGCCATCTTTTCTGACATGGTTGGTGACTATATTGAGGTCTTCATGGATGATTTTTCTGTATTTGGAGACTCATTTGATTTATGCCTGGACAACTTGACCAAGATTCTAAGAAGATGTATCGATGTCAACCTAGTACTAAGCTAAGAGAAGAGCCATTTTATGGTTCAAGAGGGAATTGTACTAGGTCATATTGTATCAGAAAGAGGAATAGAAGTTGACTGGGCCAAGGTTGTTTTAATCTCTAATCTTCCACCCCTTGTCTCGATGAAGCAAATTAGATCATTCCTAGGACATATTGGATTTTACAGAAGGTTTATGCAAAATTTTTCTAAGATCTCTAGGCCATTGACTAGCCTTCTATCTAAAGAGAACCCTTTTGATTTTAATGAGGAATGCATCCAAGCTTACTCAACCTTAAAGGATGCAGTGACTTGAGCTCCAATCTTACAAGCCCTTATTGGGCCTAATCCTTTGAAATCATGTGTGATGCCTCAGATTTTGCCATAGGGGCAGTCCTAGGACAAAAGAAAGATAAGAAACCCGTGGTGATTTATTATGCTAGCAAAACATTAGATGAGGCATAAAGGAATTATACAACTACTGGGAAAGAATTGCTAGCTATTGTTTTTGGACTTGAAAAGTTTAGATCATATTTACTTGGATCCCGTGTGGTGATTTACACTAACCACTCAACCCTACGGCATTTACTGGCTAAAAAGGATGCTAAGCCTAGGTTAATTAGATGGATTCTACTCTTACAAGAATTTGACCCGGAAATAAGAGACAAAGCTGGGGCACAGAATGTAGTCGATCACCTTTCCAGACTTGACCCAGACCACATCAGATCTGCACTACCTATGCAAGATCATTTTTTTGATGAACACTTAATGGTCATAGATAACAAAAATCTCCCTTGGTATGTTAATTTAGTCAATTACCTTGCTGCTGATAAAATCCCAACTGATTGGATTATACAGCAAAGAGATAAATTCCTATATGAAGCAAAGTATTATATCTGAGATAATGCTTTGTTATTTAGACTCTATTCTAATCAGATCATCAGAAGATGCATCCCTGAGTCTGAAATCCAAAGTATGCTCTCTTTTTGCCATGATCAAGTCTGTGGTGGTCATTTTTCGGGAAAAAAAACAACTGCAAAGATCCTATAGTCGAGATTTTATTGGCCCACCCTTTTTAGAGATGCACATGATTTTGCTAAAACTTGCATCAAGTGCCAATCATTGGGGAGTATGACTAAAAGGGACATGATGCCTCTTAATCTGGTCCTGATTTGTAAAATCTTTAATGTTTGGGGAATAGATTTTATGGGTCTCTTCCCACCATCGAACAGCTTCAAGTATATCTTAGTTGGAGTTGATTATGTCTCGAAATGGATTGAAGCCATTTCTACTAGGAAAAGTGATCACAAGGCCATAATTGATTTTGTAAGGAAAAATATCTTTTCAAGGTTTGGAATTCCTAAGGCCTTAATAACATGATGGTGGTAGTCATTTTACAAATGGCCAGTTTAGATTCTTATTAAAGAAATATGGGGTAAAATATAGGATTGCTACATCTTACCATCCCCAAACTAATGAGCAAATAGAGGACTCAAATAGACAGATGAAGCAGATATTATAGAAAACGGCATGACCTGATAGAAAAAATTTGTCTGTGAGATTAGAAGATGCACTTTGTGTTTATCTGACCGCTTATAAAACTCCCATAGGCATGTCACCTTATAGATTAATTTATGGGAAACCTTGTCATCTTCTAGTAGAGTTGGAGCATAGTGCTTATTGGGTAGTCAAAGAATGCAATTATAATCTTAATTTGGCTAGTGATCATAGAAAAGTTCAATTAACTAAGCTCAAAGAAATAAGGCATTAAGCCTATGACAATTCAAGGATTTACAAAGAAAAATTTAAGGCTTTTCACGACAAGCATATAATTAGAAAATCCTTCGAGCCTAATCAAAGAGTATGGTTATGTGATGCTAGACTGAAATTATTCCTAAGCAAGCTTAGATCTAAATGGACTAGCCCATATATAGTTGTCAAACCTTTTTCTAATGGGGCTATAGAAATTGCAGATATTAAGGCTGGGAAAACATTTACTGTAAATGGACAAAGACTTAAACCTTACTTGACCCAAATACCCTTGAATGAGACTATAACCCTCTTGGAGGGTTAACTGACTGAACTACATCTCACTCTAGACATAAAATTTAGTGCTTGTTGGGGGGCAACCCAATGAATTAGGTTAGCTTATATCTTGATTTGGTTGATTCAGGTCTAGAGACAATCAAGCTATGTTTGTCAGAATTCATCAGTTATCAGGTGATATCTATCTTTTTTCTTATGTACTGTATTGCATGCATTGAGGACATTACATGAAATAGGCCTGGGGGGGTAGATAATCTTTTGAGTCACTTATTCTTCTCCAGAATTTTATACATATCATACCAAAGTTTCCTTTTTAAATCGTATTTTCTGGAAAAAGGGGAAAAAAAAGAAAAAAATGGAAAAAATTGGTGTTTTTAGAGTTTGAGCTACAAAAAAAGTTGAATTGCTTCGATTTTGAGGATTTACCAATCTTAGGAAAAGTACAAACAAAGTCTTTCTGCTTAGACTCTTCAGGTCATATGTTGACTTAATTATCTCAAGTGTTTACTAAAATTTGGATTTGCTTTCCGAGTCTTTGAAAGGATCCAAAAATGCTAGAAGTATTAAGTCAAAAGGGAGACAAGTGAATGACTTATCTTTTCACCCTGTGGTTTGGATAGTCTTTAAGTTCCAAGCATCTTCACTTACACATTACACTGACTCATCTTCTGGGCGATTTTGTTGAGTCCATAGCGGTCAATAAGATTTAATCTTAGGGCACAAGATCCAAAGGACTTGGTCACGTTTCTAGCTCTTAGGACTATTCCTATTTGTAGGGGATGCATTTAGAATAGATGAATGAGAGCCACTCACCTAGAGAAATGAGTGTAACAAAAAGGATAACCCAGAAAAATGAGTAGTCGGAGGAAGTTATAAAAAAATAATAGAAAAAAAGAGAAAAAAAAGCAAAATATATATATATATATCTGTTTCATCTCTTATCTACATGAGTACATCCCAATCATAGTGAGATAGCCAACAAGAGACCTAGGAGTCTAGCCAAGGAGATATACACCTTGTATGTTGACCTCAGGATAGAAAAGTGGTGAGGAGAAAAGTGCCAAATCCTAGTATGGCCTAACTGAAGACGGGTTGTCCCAGAAAGAGCATAGACATATTCTAAGTCTTATTGAATACTATGAATCAACTTAGTTGCCCATTTGACGAGTCACATAAAAATCACACACAAGGTGCCTAAATCTCACATTCGATTCAAACTTTGAAAGGGTCGACTTAGTCAAAGAAAGTTACTCTAGCAACCCAAGTTCTGTGGCTAATAAGATCCTGATTTGATTCGGGTGGTCCAAATTTGAGTCGATACTTTAGAACCGCTGAATCTTTGTCGTTAAGGCTTTGTGTATAATTCCATTGCTTTGGTAAAAAATTGATATTGGAGTTTTCTAATTTGAATTAAGCTCAAAACTCTCAATTTTGTTTCTCATGTAAATATTATTTTCTCAATTCGTCAATCTTTGTTTTGCTCGAGAACAAGCAAAAGATAGGCATGGGGGTATGATATTCTATATATATTTACATTAATTATGCCCAATTAATGCTAATCTAAGAGTTGTATAGGGTAGAGTGCATTTAGTTATGTCAGTTTAGTCATATAGGTGCATTTTGTAAGTATTATATAAGTTTGGGATTTTTTGCAATTTTACCCAAACTTATATCTGGTACCTTGATGTCTTTTGTGTGATATGTGCAAGTATCAGGTTTCGAGAAATTTGGAGCCCTATAGATAGGAGATTCAAGATTGAGCTCACTTGGAAGAGGGTTAAGTCAATTAGATCCGAACCCAATTAACCATAGGTCTAGCCCAATTTAGGAACCTAATTAACCTTAGCCTAGAGCCTAATTACCTAACCTAATTAACTAAGCTAGAGGTCGACATGAGCCTTAATTTTAAACCCAATATGGCTAGCCAAAAATAGGTCATATCCCTTAGAAAATCAAAACCTAACCAAATCCTATTCCTAATCTTGAAAATCGTATAGCCTGACACATGTCTACTATTTTGGCCATAACTTTTTCATTTTAAGTCCAAATTGAGTGATTCAAGTTTCATTGAAAATCTAGTTTTGAGGGTTACAACTTTTCTTTTATGTGCAATTTGAAATTCAAAACCAAACAAGGCTTGAAATTTGCAACAATTGAGGGAAATCCTTTAAGGTTGTTGCAACAACCTTCATCCAATCCCAACAAAAACCAACCCTTATCTCCTCCCTCCATTTTACATCCAAAGGTCCTTATCATACCTATCCTATCCATCCCCTTAGATCTAATCTAGTCCATCCAAATCCTTGATCCTAGGCAACCTAAACCAACCAATAGGAAGCCTCTACCTTTCCTACAAAAACACTAGGCTTGCCCCCCCACTTGGATCCATCTCTTCCATAGAAAAAATTCCTCCACCACCTCTTAAGTTGAACACCTAGAACGCCACCATGGTCGTCCACCCTTATGTCCACCCTCTTCCACCGAGCATTCCTCTACCGAACGTCCTCCTCTACATCCTCTCCAGCTTTGTCAACGAATCTCTCCACCACTGTGATTGCGCTATGGATCTTCTCTCTTTCTCTCTGTTCTAGTTGTTCTAGTAGAATAGCATTTAGTTTATTACTTAAAACTCTAGTTGTAATCATTTTCTAGCATCAATAAAAGGATACTTTTATGATCTCTATCCCTTACTCTCTCTCTCTATTATCTAGTAAGTATTAGTGCATGTTTACTTTTGTTTGCATACGCGATTTCTAATTCTTGTCTCCTTGTGTTTGACCCAGACTCCCAATCTGGTTACTTTATTAAAATTGAGAGCAATTCTACGCACTACAACGAACGTTAATTACTTATCTTGTAGATTCGCCGTCAGAAGGGGAAACTTTATAGTCTAAGGAGGGGTAGCTCGTGATGAGGTACTAATCATAGCATTAACTTCTGCAGTGTTCAACTTTTCATCGAGGCAAGTTTGTAGAGAGTCTTTCAATACAAGCTCAAGGGTTATGTAACAACTTGATTAGTAGGATCAATCATGAAGTACTTCTCATCATCATCGTGCCTTTTCACTATTTTAAAGATATACATCAGCATCATCTTATTCCCAAAGGCAATCTCCATCTCTCCAAATTTGCAATCAATGGTGGCACTGGCTATGGCAAGGAAGAGCCTCCCTAGAATGATCAAAGGAGATTAGGGTTTATGGGATGGTTCTGGGTCTAGGATCAAGAAGTCAGTGGGGTAGAAGAAGTCTCCCACTTTAACAATCACATCCTCAACCAACCCCTTAGGTGTTCTAACATATCTATCTACTAACTCAAGAATCACAGGGCTTGGTTGAAACTCCCCACCAAATTTCTTAAAAACTGAGCTAGGAAAAATATTAACTCCTGCACGAAGATCAAGTAATGCTTTCTCAATCTGCACATCCCCAATGACACAAGAGATAATCAAGGTACCAAGGTCTTTAAGCTTGCATGGAAGGGTCTGTGATATCACTACACTGGCCTCTTTACTCAAACACATTGTGGTAGGAAATTTTGTTCATGATTTTCTCTTTAGTATGCATAAGTCCTTTAGAAACTTTGCATAAGACGAGATTTGCTTGGTAGGATTGAGTAGTGGCAAGTTACCATGCACTTTCTTAAACAGTTCAACCATATCATCTACCTTAGTGGCCTTAAAACTAGAGCCCTTCATGACCATTTGTTCCCATACGTCGGAAGGGAAAGGGGCTGAAGAAATATATGGTAGAGGAGACTGATCCTAGGTGGGAGGTGTGGGAATCGGTGTCTTGGTCTCCTTACCATCCTCAATTATGTCAAGGCTAGGTGTGTCTTGGTACTCTAGTAGATCTAAATCTCTTGGTGGGTTAGGTTTTTCTATAGCCTTTCCACTTCTCAAAATTATGATGAGTTGGGCATGTGCACAAAAGGTTAATCCCTTTCCTTTTGGGTTAACTTCAGGTTGGCTCAACTCCACTCTTCTATTCAATTCATCAGCCATCTAGCCAATTTGTGATTCTAACCTGCTAATTCATAGGGTGTGAGAGTTAAGGGTGAGCAAGTGATTGACAATCAGGACTACCTATTAATTAGGGTTAATTAATCATGTCATAGTATAGTGTTGCAATCCAGATGGATGTCATTTATTTATATACAATTTCACTGGTTTTATTCCAGGTCATTCACTATAAGGTAGTTATTAATATACATTCTCTCTATTATCCAAAAATCATCTTTTATTCCAAAAATGTCAATTTTATTTACAACTAAATGAATAATGAATGAAAAAATCAAATAATGAACTAATTATTTAAGTCAATTATGTACAACAATGAATGAATTATGTTAATGACAATGCCTCAAAAATATAAACAAATATAAAGCCATTAAAAACTGATCTAAACTAATCTAGGTTAATTATGAACACTAATATCTACGTAATGCCTTAATATGGACACAAAAAGAATATATATATACAACTATATTACTTACTATACTAACATATATATATTATATACACTAACATATATAAACATCACTAAATAGCCTTAAAAATACTTATTTACAAAATAAGGAAAAAATATATCTATATATATATACATAATACATATATACACTCTATATATACGTAAACACCTATATACTATACTAACTATATATACTAACTACATGCTTACCAACACTTAATATAAAACACACACACAACACACACATACTATACACTCAACACTTTGCTTAAACTCTAAATCTTAGTCAATTTTAGCTTACACAAACCCAACACTTAACTAAAAGGTTTGGAATTGGCGGGCCCAATGGTTCGCAGAATCTACAGCCCACAAGGGGTCGGATCGACAACTACTAAGCGAAGCCAATAATTTATTGATTAGTGTTTTTGTATAGTTTCGACCCATATCAGGCCCACAAGCAACGACCCAGCCAACCTATACCCACACGGGCCCAATCTCTCTCTCTCTCTCTCTCTCTTGCTCAAGGGTCAAAAGGTCAGAATGCTATAGGGATCCGACCCCTTTACTTGGACAAACAATTATCTAGCGTGATCACTTATATATAGCTAAAGCTACTTGTTCACTTATGATGTGAAACTATCTCCCCAAACCAAATTCTAGTGCTAGCACGTGACTTTTAAGTGATTTTGGGGCTTAATTAAGGGGTTAAATAATTAATTAATTTACAATTAAATTATATAATTATGTGGTCGATATATAAGGCTTTTAATTGATATAATTTATTCATATTAATTAATATATAGTTATATTTAAAAATTCATTAAAGTTAGGAATAAAACATACTTAATTTAGTGTTTATTTCTTAATTAAAGTAAAAATTAATAAATTAATTATAAAATTGACTTATAAATTAGTTATTTTACATTATTAGCTTATTATTACATATTTTTAAGTTATTTTTATTGATTTGTTTCTATTTATACACATTTAAATACATAATTTGCATATATATATATATATATATAGTATAAATACTATTCTACAGTATAAATAAGTTATAAATATATTGAAAATACTTTAAACTACAATATACAACATACAACATAATTTATTTCATTAGTTTAATAATTTATTAATTTAAATTATATTAACTTAATAATATACCTAATTAACTTATAAATATAAATATGTACAATATTTACCTAAATAAATAAATATATGGGTACATTAGTGTACATTATAATTACTTTAAGTTATATATACTGCTATAATTATGTTTATAAGTATATACATAGCTATTTGTATTTACATGTGGATTATGTACATATAATATAAATAAATAAATACATAATTATATTATTGTAATACATACTGTATAACTCAATATAAATATCTACCTAATTCAATGAATTATTTATATAAGTTATTTATATACTTTATATGCATATAAAATACTCTATACACTTAATTTAAGCTTATATATAAGTATAAGTACTATGTACATAAGGTATTTTTATGGAATTTTTGGAATTTTTCAGATTTTTATTTTCTTTTTATGTTTTATAGAGATAGGGGAAGAGGAGGGAAAGATGAGAAGAGAAGAACTCTTATTGTATTTTTGTTCTTGGTTCTTTTATTTCTAAACCAGCAAAAGTCTAGAAGTTTTACTGGCATGTTCTATATACAAACACACTCAAATCCTACAACTAACTCAACACACACCTAAAACACATCCTAATCTCACCCAAGACACATTTATTTTATTTATTTACATTTATTTTTTTGTTTTTCATGAATTTACAATTTAGGCAAAATGTAGGCTTAATGAAGTGTTATGCATTAAACCAAAGCCTCTAAAAATCAGTCAAAGGGCTGGAAATAGAATATAAGACAAGAATAACTTTGAGACAACCATATAGATTAGGATCAATCATATAAACATGATTTAAACATTAAAACCAACATAGTATTCAGGTTGGATAGATTACACAGGTACATTTGCTAGCAACAAGTTTTTCAACTCTTTTAGCAATGTATACTGATCAGAATTAAAGACCCATATAATCTGCATGGTAGCTGAATGCTTGTTCTAATACTAGATACACTGAAAACTCATTGAAACTCCAAGAAGATTCAAGAACTGCTTGGATTTGGCATTTGGCAGCTCTTGACAGTGTTGCATAACTGCTACAGTTACTGGCAACACATGAATCTGATCTTCTAAGGCCTAATCTCTGTGTTCACTGACTTCTCAACATCTAAGATGATGAATCTTTGCCATGAATATCTTGCAAACCCATTTCCAACCTCAAACCATTCAAAACTCATTTAAACTTCACAATTCAAGCTCATTCCAAACTCATTCAGAATGGCAGCAACTACTACTGACAAAGCACTGAATCAGAACTAATTTGAGATTTAAACTTCATTCCAATCACTCCTTTGTAATCTAAAATCATTAACTCAACTCTCATTCTCATTCAAAACGTTAGATCATTACTTGAGTGCTTGCATTCTAAACATTGCCTCAGATCTGGGCAATGATAGAGTTCATCCCAGATCTAAAACAAAATCTTGAAATTCCATTCTCAATCATCACAAATGATCATCATAAGGTTTGAAATCATATTAGAAATAGATCAAAGAACTCTAAAAACCCTATTCTGATCCCTACGTTACGCTATTGACAGCGTGAAGGTGTAAGACGGAATTAGGCTTTCTATTTGCTTTAAAATCAAACTCAAACCTTCATTGGACTCTATTAAACCTACTCAGACTCTCAAATAGCAGATTTAAATCATTTTTGATAAAATCAAGATGTTGCCCACCTAGGCCTTGATCTGATATCGTTAGTCTGATCTGATCAGCCAAAGTCTCTGCATACTATTAATTAGTGTTCAGAAAGGCAATCCTTAGAAACCCATTTGATCATAGCAAGGACCTCCAATCCGTGTAAGAATTCTTAGCAGTCCTTACTCGCTCAATGAAAATAGTACTAAAGGCTAAAATTGGGCACCAGCTCAATGAACAATGAAAATCCAATCTCAATGGCTCAAATTCATCGCAAATAACCCAATTAAACTTCTATCAACTCAATTTAATCAATCAAATCCGATCCAAACTCATTTGCTTCTGAAATTCATCGATTAGCGTTGAAAACCAAATCCAATTCAAATAGTCAATTCGGCTCAATTCACATCAAGGGGAAGGTCCTTGTGATCATCTGAAGTGAATGGAGAGAACCTTCAATGAGATTAGCTTGCTAATAGATCTGAAAGCTAGAGAGCTTTAGATCTATTAGCTACCATGATGGAGGAAATGCTGAGGCAATTAAAGCATCGAGGAATTAGTGAGAAATGATTGTGGGATGAATGGGAAGGTTGATGAATCGAAGTGAATATGTGGAATTGCCTCTCTGATCTAAATTGATTAGAGAAGTCCAATAGAGGAAGACTAACTAAGATATTCTACACCTAATCTAACACAATCAAATAGTGAATTACTATCTAAACTATCTAATCTACTATAAATCTATCTAGAAAGCGAGTAAATCTAGCTAGGAATCATTATAAACCTAATCTAAAGAGGAAGGGGACCTGGAAGGAGAACCACGACTGTTGATCATGGCGACAAAGGAGGGAGAATCTCCAGTGGATGAAAAGCTTACTAGTGGAGCTTCTAGGTCACCCTCAGGTATACGTCATCCCTAGCGGCGAGGAGGATCTGAAGGAAGGAAGATGAGCTACACCTCTGTCATAGGTGGAGCTGAATGAAGAGGAAGAAGAGCTGGAGGGACAAATGGCCAACCCGAGCAAGTAGGAGGGGGGTTGGTAAAGGAGCTCAGGGAGGAGGGTAGCTCAATTTATAGGCGTGGGAGAGGTTGTGTGACCGGTAGTGATGAGTGACGTTAGTAATGAAGGGTGGAGATGAGGCTGGCATCGTGCATGTTCTTTGTGCTCAAGCTAAAGGGAAAGCGAGATCATCCCATGTCTATTGGTGATTTTACAAAGAAGCCTGGAGGGGCGAACCGATGTGAAAATTCCTAAAGAACCCATAAGTGATAAGAAATAATACACCCAAGTCCCTGGAAGCTTACAAATGAATCCTTGGCACATTTTAAATGATGAATTTGAGTATGTATAGAAGGACCTAAATGGAAACCACTAAATTCAAGGTCCTAATGTGGTTAACTTGCAATGAAGTTTTTGTGGTATCATAATTGAACATATTAGAGGTTAATCCCACAACTGATTGGCATTCAGATCATCCATGTGTATTATAGGTATAGAATATCTCAAAATTGACCTAATTATGCATTTTAGTATAAATTGAGTATTTTAGGTCTTTTTCCATAAATCCCACACTTAATATATTTGTTGTGTTAATTTGATAGTGTTTAACTAGTTTCTAGTTTAACTTGGGCATTTTAGCTATGATGAGTCACACCTCATCATACCCCCATGCTTAGGTTTTGCTAGTCCCTTAGCAAACAACTCATAAGTGCAAAGCATTATAATATCAATTAGGTAAGTGTGAAGAGATTTCTATTTAACTCATTTTGAAATGTTAAGTGTTTAGAGATGATCTTTAAGGTAAATTTTCTAAATCAATTTATATAGTGGACATTGTGAGAATCAGGTTCTTAGGAAGACTACCAGATCTCAAGACTTACATAACATAGACCATCTCTCGACCAACCAGGACTCTTAATATGTAAACCATAAGTATGATTTCTAGGACTTAGAAGGTTTTATCTAGCTCAAGAACTAAGAAGTTATGGTTGTGCTGAATGTATAATCGAGACTAACCAGATGAATGCTAAGACTCAAATCCAGTGTTTCAATTCTTTTTAATCTAGGTTGGTCTCAGCTTTAGCTCATGTTTTTGGATCAACTCTCAAAATAACTAAAATCTCAAACCCAAGACTTATTAAATTTATGGCTCAAAGAATATTTGGTGTAAACACAGGGTATATGTAATGCACCCTAAAACAACCACATTGGTGGAAGTACAAATGTTTACAACTGGAATTTGGAGAACATACTGACTTATTCAAAAGAATGACTTTTTCTTTTATTTTTGACTTTTTATATTTTTTCTGCTTTTTCTCATTTTCTAGTTTTTTTCTTGATTTTTCTCCTTTTCTGAAAGCAAATGTCAATATGTCCCCTTTAACTTTATTTGGTGGGTGAGTACTTTGGTGGAAGGAGCTTCTCTTAGACACAAGACTAAAGACTGAGACAAAAAGTCTACCTGTATGCACAGGTAAGGACTTCACCTTCCTTAATCAGCATTAGGGTTGAGACTTAAGTTCATCTGGTCTTTTCCAAATATGTGTGGTGTAAACCAAGGTTACATAGATTCTTAAACAAAGGTAAACCAACGAATCTTGTACTGGTGACTCAGGTACAAGAATATGTCCTAGGTTAGGAGAGATCCTGGTCTTTCTTGGCAAAGCTTAAGTGTATTAAGCCTAAGCCTAAGTGAATCAAGCTTATTTGTCCTGGAAAGTCTAACTAGCAAAGGCTGAATGTCCATAAACACTTATTGTATTTTTGGTTCAGCTTTAAGATCATAATTAAACACTTATAAAAATTTTGTTCTTTGTTTCTCAGAATTCCGGAGTTCTCCCTTATTAGTGAATATAGATAAGGTCCCTTATTGTATTTTTGGAATTTTTGCTTGTTACATTTTTTTTGAATAATACTATCTATATACACTAAAGGGTGTGTCTATAATTGCATTCCAGTAAATGATTTCACCATTTACATCCCCATGCTTAAATGATGCAATGCTCTCATTGAATGGTTAGGGTGGATGCAAATGCATGCTCTGCTTTTCACTAACTTAGGCTAGGGTGTTAGAAGAAAGTCGGAATGAGGAGATAAAATCCCTATGCGGTTGATTTCAAGTATAATAAGAATCAGAGTGGAAAGTCGGCCTAAGTAGTGAAACACAGGACAAAATGACTATGCATGCAAACTAAGATTGCAAGGATAGACACCTAAGGAAGAAAGGAAAGCAAAGAATGATAAAATAGCTAGATACAACATGGGTGCTAAGTTTTACACCTTCAACTAGGCGTAAACCCAGATAAAGTATCAGAAGTTGGTTCAAAATATAGGAGTGAAATGGCAGAATTGACAAGTCTAAGGTCATGAGGTTCAAGTAGAGAATATGGATTATGTTGAACGCGATTTCTATGCTAAAAGTTTTGAGTTAGAAACCCTATCATTGTATTCATGAAAAAATCCGTCAAATAGATAATTTAATTGAAACTCTGGTGAGTCCTGGGTTGAACATGGGGAGGCGAACGTTTGATTAGAAACACGTAGGAATTATTGTCACAAAAGCAAATTAGCTAATCGAATTAAATCTACCCTAGCCATTCTACTTAAAGAATAAAAAATGGAAGACAGAGAAAGAATAATACAGAGAAATAGAAAATAGGGAGAGAATAAATAGATATTTCATAATGATAGAAACATGTTCATTACATCTATGTGCTACTCTAGAAAGCAGAAAATCTACACTAGAAAGCGATAAAAGAGAAGGGGGTAAGAAGTTATCCTCCTCGACGGCTGTTTAGAGGATGAGTCGCATTGTCGAAGCACCCAGATGAGGGTGGTGAGGTGCTGGATGGAGGATGAAGCTAGAGGATGGAGGATGGAGCAGGGTGATTTCACAACAGGATTCGCTTCCAAATGGTGGTGAGAGGACAATCGTGGGCACTCCACGAATGGGGGTAAGAAGATGGAAAAAATTATCTTATATAACATTAATGGTGCATCCCAGGTGTGGGACCAGCTCATAGAGCTTTAGAGGTGGTGAAAGAAGAGAGAAAGGGATGATAAGAATGAGTGGCATAGGGTCCTTTATATAGTTGTGGTACAAGGGCAAAAATGTCCTTTAAAATCTTAAAAAATTAAATGCGGGGCCTTTAATGACACACGTGCACGTCGCTGTAGATAAGCGTCGGTGAAGACCCGCACTTGATCTCTGTCGCTCATCGCACATCAGATGCACCACACACTACCATTTCACCGCCTTTTCTCCTTCACACGTTTAAGGCATGGGATGATCTCCACCCTTCGATCAAGATCGTGTGGCCCAGATCAGCCCAATGCCGTTTGCCTTCACTCATTATCTGGCTACGCGGCCATGTCCCCTCCGTTAGATCAAGATCAAATGCTCCAGATCACTCACGAGCATGTGCGTTGAGGAGAGCATCTAATTGTGCATGAGATTTGGAGCCCAATCGCGCATGCATATGATTTGTCGATTTGAGCCGTTAGCGCTTGATTAAACAGCCAAATTGCACTCTTGTGTGTGAGGAGGGAGCGAAGCATAGGAGGCTTGAACTTCCGTCCAATTGTGTCGCAGCGCCTTAACCGTTGTGCTACGCATGCTCTTTGGTCGTGTTTCTGATTTAAGGGTCACACGCTCACGACCATTGGATCTCGATCCAACGGTCAAGATAGTATGACCTTTGATGAGGAGGAAGAGCCTTGGTGCCTTCAGGCGGCTTGGATGGTGCCACATGGTGCCATCTAGGCCATCCATCTTCTTTTGCTTGTAGGAGGTGTCACAGTTGTTGGATTGGACCGATTTTCGCACCGTTGGGCTATGATTGCTGATCCAAACTCATCCATGCAGTTAGATTTGTTGTCTGAGGTATGGATTTCACACTGCTTTGGTCCATGACCTCTGATCTTTCTTAAACTGTATCTGATGCTATGAAGGTCCGATTGGGGCAATCTCAGAGGCGTTGGACTCCGATCATTACCCTGATCAGATTTGTATGGTTGGATCTTCAATCCGAGGCCTCGATAAATATCACCTTGTCCCCTAGCAACCAAAAGGGAAAATTAACCTATAATTTATAAAATCTAACCTAAATGCATGATGATGCATGTTATGTAATATTTATAATGCATGATGCTTCTATAGACCTAGGAACATGCATAAATAGGCATTTTAGGTCAATTAGATGTGTGCACATCACACCCCCATGCCTATCTTTTGCTAGTCCCTGGCAAAATTATATGATATTTATAAGAGAATTAGGATCAAATTACTTAGACAATATTTATTTCTCAACACTAAGGAATTTCTACTAAAGACCTGAACTTCTTAAACTCAATAGTGTACGGGTGTCTGCCAAAATGTAAGCCACCCAAGCCCTCACCTTATTCAAATGCAAATACATTTTATCTTTTTTTCTTCTTTTCTAATTTTTTGGATTTTTGAGTTTAGAGTTTCAGGACAACTTTCTACGGCTACCCAACCTACCCAAGACTCGAAAAGAACTCTAAGTGCTAAGCATCTTTTTATGTGAAGTGATAGACTCATTGATTGACAATCAAAATGGACTTCATGTTTCTACGTCCCTAGGTGACCTTGAAAAGAAGTTCTACCTAAAGGTGTATCTATCCGACCAATAGCATTCTCCCAACTTTTTATTTTTATGGGGTCAGCACAAGGGCGAACCCAGTGTATATCTCCCCAGGTTATTCTACTTCCCTACTTCTTCCTAAGTATTTAGGAATTATACATGCATTTCATGAGCTGGGTTCTACACAACCGGCCAATGAGCTGTTACCACTAACAACTTGCTAGCCATACTCGTGCGGTGAAGTGTGGCATTTTTCTTTTTTTTTCTTTTTCTTTTTTTTTTAAGTAGGTGGCTTCCTGAATCTAAGATTTGCCTAAAGGAAGCAGAAAGTGAATGGTTGTGTGGTTGGGCTCTGGACAACCGACCAATGAGCTGTTACCACCAACAACTTGCTAGCCATACCACCTTAGACGGTTCATTAGCTACCCAATTTCCATTAAAACTGCCAAAAAGTGAGTCAATGCAAAGAGTGTGTAGATGCTTAGATTGTAAGTTCCCTCAAATCAGAGGGTGGGTTGATAAGTCATGTACTTATCACCCCAACTTATTAACCAATTAAAACTAAATTCACGAATGGAGAGGACTCGAGAACAAGTCCACATTTTAGTGGACACCCGAGCTAATTAAGCCCAAACACCTAAAGAATCTAAGTGTTAAGGTCCTACTATATTATTTGTTAAGGTTGAAAAAATCTAATGCCCAAGTATTCTTTTCCTAATTCAATTTTTTTTAAATAAAAAGAAAATAAAAAGGATCTACGGAGATAACAAGATGATTTAGAGATGAATATCCACACCCCCCCATGCCTATCTAATGCAATGTCATCATTATATTAAATGACATGAAAAAGAGCAGAGTAGTCAAGAAAGCATCTAAATTTCATGATTACCTAGTTAGCTCCGAGATAAAAGTGGACTGTATATGTGCTGAATTTAGTACCTTCAGCTAAGCACACTATACAAGCAAAGAGGAAATAAAGAATTTACAAATGCAAGTCAGAATCAGAATAAAAAGATTAACCTCAAGACTTGCCAATAGAGGATATCCACATATGTGGACCAAATTGTGGTGCAGACCCATGCCTCAAGGTTGAGTGAAGTCGAGCCTGCAATTTATGAGGATGCAACCCAAGTCCAAAAAGTCAAAATCAAAAAGATAATCAATGAATTTTTGCTTGGGTTGGACATCCTTAGAGTTGAAAATGTCATAAGGGTCCTGGTAGAAGGTTGGTGATTTTAAGCAAATAAGAACCCTTAGACTCAAACTTCTACTTCCCCCAGAATTGGCTTCCCAAATCTTCATTTCCCAACTCCTATCCTCCATAATCATAATTTCTGGAACCTCACAAATGTCATCATCCCTGTATAAAATATCCAAGTCCAAGATTTATGGCTGAATTAGAATTGACTTATGTCTAGTGATCTCAAAAACCAAATCGTTATTATGCTCAACGAGGTGTGATTAAGGATTGAGGCTATGAGTTGAATCATCCATGAAAACAGGATTTGTATCTTCCAAGCTAGCCCCATCAGGATCAATTTCCTCAATTATAGGGCTATTAAATGATCCATCGAATTCCTCAAGCCCAATAGTCTCACTGAAATCATTGGCCTCAAACTTAAGTGAGACTTCACGTACGAATTCTTCACCTTCAAAATCAAAGAATTATGGATCCGTATTTATATATGTCTCAAAATCATTTATGATTTCCTGGTCCATGGAGACATACTTTTCCTCATACCCTGGTTCAGGGATCTCGGGTGAAGAAATCAATTCATCCTCAACTAGTTGCTCTAGAATAACTTGATCATCCTCGATTTCGTAAAACATGTACCCCCTACAAGTGCCTGAGCGAATTCTGACATTGGCTCTCCTACAAGGGGTCCATCCTGAGATTCATCCCAAGATTAAATTAAAGCAACCACAAATCTCATCCTCAATTTTGACAACTTCCCAAGTAAAAACTCACCCGGGTCATATCCCTAACATCTTGGAGCCAATCCAACAAATACTTGTTAAGATCATCAATCATTTCAATAAAAAGCTCCAATTCTTCATTGCAAGGTGTTGGCTGAGCTTCTAAAGATTGAATGGTATTCCTTAAGTTAGCCAACATCCTATCTTAAACTTGGTTCACCTGAACCAAATGGTTTGGTTTAGGGTTGGGTCGGTTTCGATTCAATCCAGAGGAGTCAAGGAATTGAGTTTCTTGGTGCCCTCCCTGATAATAGGTTGTTCCTGATTGTTCATAAAGGGGTGGTGACCCATATGCAGTGTAATCTGGGGGAGGGTAAGAGTTGTAATTAGGATATCCTTCTTGATTGTAGATCAGGTTAAATTGATCATCAAAAAGTGTAGATCTATAATCATTATGGCTCAGAGAAGGATAGAAATCACAATCATGATATCCAGGGTTAGACCCTGAATACGAAGGTCTGGAATGGTATCCTCAATCAGGATTATCCCAACTAGTAGATTGGTGAGAATAAGTTTGGTTAGGATAATAATCATCTTGGGAATAAGCAGTTGTAGGAGGGTAGGAGTGGAAATACAAGTAGGATGTAGAAGAATCCATGGCAAAGTGGGAGGACGAAAGGTAACCTGTAGTGCAAACAATCAAACATGTCCTTAAGTGTGATAGCCTAAAGATCTATAGACTCCTAGAACCCATCTTGAGATGAAAGGAACAATTTAGTCTACTTCTTTCCAGTCAATCCAAATAGTTAGAGGGAGGGATTGGGGAGAAGGTACTTCCCTTGGCTTTCACCTCAGGTTCCTTTGATACCCCCCAACTGTGATCGTTTGACTCTGCTCCCCTAGCTAGACATCAGATTGAACAGTAGAAGTAGATTAATCGAAAATAATCTCTATCTGGGCCTCGAAGAGCAAGTCCAATACTTAAGGCCAATGTCTACTCTATTTTTAGATTAGGCTTAGGTTTGAATGTGTTTTGGAATGTGATGGGCCCTTTATCTGGGTTGTGCCTTAAAGATCAGTTTCGACGAGTGTGTGTGCACAACCAATGATTTTCAAACAAGGTTAATTGATGATTTGTCTTTTAGGGTTCAACTTTAGGTATATTTAATCAAGTTCAGTTGGTACACCAGGTTTTGAAAGCAAAGGTGAAGATGTCTTCCTTTAAAACTTAAAAGAATGTGGAGTGCCTAGTTAATTTCGAAAAGTTGAATCCTAAGAGGCAGCTACCTGATGAGCATTTTTAGATGAAGTGGTGCGACCCAAACAACTCAATCAATTGGCCTGATGCACCACTGAATTAGGCACACAAGTGGTTACCTAGTCTTATTTCTACCCAATTATATGTTGATGAGTGTACCAACTCCAAAGATCGGGTTACCGGTTGAGTATGAAGAATCAGAGGAGGTGTACGTTTGTGGGATTTTTTTTTTAGATTTTGTTTATAAGCGGAGGGTGAGGTGGGTGGAGGTGACAAACAAACAACCAAAACTAACCTTAGGGTTTTTGCAAGCTCCTAGGTTAATTAGGGTTTGTGTTATTTATGTGATGAAATGAAATCTAGGGGGTGGGAGGTGTGGGGTAAACTTATAAACCCTTTAACAGAACTTTACTCCAATCTACCTCTTTCTCTCGCCTCTAGAGAGAACCTGCAATCACAATAAGAATGGAGATAAGTGTGGTAAAAGATAAGTAAAGCGAGAAACATGGGAAATCAAAGAGCATTGCCCCCCGACAATAACTCCAAAATGTTGAATGCAATTTCTATGCTAAAAGTTTTGAGTTAGAAACCTTGTCGTTGTAGTCGCGTAAAAATTCATCAAATAGATAATTTAATCGAAACACTGGTGAGTCCCAGGTCTAACACGGGAAGGCGAACGATTGATTAAAAATCGCATAGGAATTATTGTCACGAAAGTAGATTAGCTAGTCAAATTAAATCTACCCTAGCCATTCTACTTAAAGAATAAAAAATAGAAGACAAAGAAAGAATAATACAAAGAAGGAGAAAATAGGGAGAGAATAAACAAATATTTCATAATGATAGAAACATGTTCATTACATTTATGTGCTATTCTAGAAAATAGGAAATCTACACTAGAAAGAGATAAAAGAGAAGGGCATGAGAAGTTATCCTCCTCGACGACTCCTTGAAGGACAAGCCACATTGATAGAGTGCCCGGACAAGGGTGGTGAGATGTTGGACGAAGGAGGACGAAGCTGGAGGACGAAGGACGGAGTAGGGCGACGTCATAGTGGGATCCGCTTCCCAAACAGCAGTAGGAGGACAACCTCGGGCACTCCACTAACAGGGGTGAGAAGATGGAAAAAGTTACTTTTTATAACTCTAATGGAGCATCCCAGATATGGGACCAGCTCATAGAGCTTTGGAGGGGGTGAGAGAAGACAGAAAGTGATGATGAGAATGAGGGGCATAGAGTCCTTTATATAGTTTTGGTACACGGGCAAAAATGTCCTTTAAAATCTTAAAAAATTAAATACAAGGCCTTTAATGACACATGCACATGTCGCTGTAGATAAGCGTCGGTGAAGACCCATTCTTGATCTCTACTGCTCATCGCACATTAGATGCACCACACGCTGCCACATCACCGCTTTTTTCTCCTTCATATGTTTAAGGCATGGGCTAATCTCCACCCTCCGATCAAGATCGTGCGGCCTAGATCAGCCTAATGTCGCTTCACCTTCACCCATTATGTGGCAATGTGGCCACATCCCCACCGTTAAATGAAGATCGAATGCTCCGGATCATTCATGAGCAATGCATTGAGAAGCGCATTTGATTGCACGTGAGATTTGGAGCCCAATCGCATGTCCATCTGATTGGTCGATTTGAGTCATTGGCGCTTATCGAACGATCAAATTGCACTCTTGTGTACAAGGAGAGAGTGAAGCGCGGGCACCTCGAACGTGCATCCAACTATGACATAGCACTTTAACTGTCACACTACACGTACTCTTTGGTTGCGTTTCTCATTTAAGGGTCGCGCGTTCACAACCATTGGATCTCGATCCAACAGTTAAGATCGTGCGACCTTTGATGGGGAGGAAGAGCACTGGTGCCTTCGGGTGGCTTGGATGGTGATGGACGGCCCAGATGGTGCCATGTGGCGCCATCTAGGCTATCCATCTTCTTTTGCTTATATAGGAGGTGCCACGGTTATCAGATTGGATCAATTTTTGTGCTATTGGGCTGCGATCGTCGATCTGAACTCATCCGTGCAGTTGGATTTGTCATCTAAGGTACATATTTTACACCACCTTGGCCCTTGACCTCTGATCTTTCTCAGACTGTATCTAATGCTACGAAGGTCCGATCGGGGCAATCTCGGAGGCATTAGACTCTGATCGTCACCTTGATCAGATCTGTACGGTTAGATTTCAACTCAAGGCCATGATAAATATCACCCTATTGATGAGCGTGATTTCGTACACGAAAAGATTTGAGTTGGAAACCCGTCGTTGTAGTGTGTAGAAATTCGCTAACCTGATAAAGTTATAACCGAAATTCCAAGTGAGTCCCAGGTCAAATATAGGGAGGTGAACGTTTGGTTTTGTGAAATCCGTGCTTTGATTTATTTCTTTTTGTTATTTTTTTGGAATTTTTATAAGGCAAGAGATCTAGTTGACAACATAATTATCTAGCTAATCTACTTCCAAAGTAAGAAAGAGAAAGAGAGAATATCAATTTTAACTAAACAATGTTTGCTACAGATATGAAAGTGGAAAGCTACACTAGAAAGCAATAAAAGATAGAATAGGTTGAGAAGAGTCTCCCTCGACGGTCACTTGGAGGACTACTCGCTTTGACATCGCCTGGATGAAGGTGGTGGGAAGCTGGAGGAAGGAGAATGACGACAGAGGAAGGATGGAGCAGGACGGCATCGCGGCGAGGATCTTCTTTCGGAAGGTGGTGAGAGGATGACCATAGGATGCTCTACGAATGGGGGTGGGAGGTGGGAAAATATTTTGGTTTTCTACTCTAGAGGAGCATCCCGTGCTTGGGACAAGCTCTCTCTAGAGCCATGGAGGTGATGAGGGAAAGAAAGGAAGAGATAAAGGTGGATGGAGGGATGTTGGTCCTTTTATATTAGTGACATCTAAAGACGTCGCTGAAGATCCGCCCCCAAATGTCACTAAAGATCTGCGCACACTCCTGTTGGTCCTCCTACCGTTGTGCGCATCTCGTGCCAATGCCCTACAAGCCTTGTCACGTGCATGCATGCTAGCATGCGCTTCTAGTGCGCTACTGGTGTGCGCGCTGGTGCACACTTCTTGTGCACTAACAAAAAGCGATTCTCAAGCATGTTTTGAAAACAGAGATCTCATCGTAGTATGGTGCGCAAAAACGCTCGTCAAAAATAATTTATAAAATAACGAGACTTGAGTCCTGGTCGTTTGTCTCTAGGAGGCATTTAGAAAATGTATATTTGAATTCGATCTAGCTTGCTCTACTTCTTCAGAAATGCATATTGATGCACGACATTCATTTAGAAAATGTAGATTTGAATTCGATCTAGCTTGCTCTACTTATTCAGAAATGCATATTGATGCACGACATGTTTAGTTGCAAAAGAATACAAATTTTGCACATGCAGCTTTAATCACAAGGAAATATGGCAATCAGCTCATGGTGATTTTCACACATAGACATAGAGATATATAAAAGATGATTTCATTGATTGCATCATGGTGGCTACAGAGTGAAGCTCGCAGAAAGTTTGTACAGGAAAGCTTGAAAGCAATAACTTAGCTAATAGAAAATGACTGCATACATGAATCTATGGGGGGGATTATGCATGCATCATTGGGGGAGAATATGGAACTACACTACTAAGCAATAGTAAAGCGGTAAATCTACGAAGAACTATTCTACTTAGCTAATAGAAATAAGGGCATTCGAAGGTGACTTCGATGACCTTTGACTTTGTTGAGAGGAGGAGGGGCAGCCAATGGTGCTTAGGCCAGCCCTTAGAGAGAGGTTGGAGGTGATCTAGGCCTGGCGTGGAGGTGATGGAGATGCCATGGTGTGCTCGTGGAGATGGAGGTGGAGTAATGGAAGTGGAATGAGGCTAAAACTAGATGGAAGGCTAGATGGTTGCAAATGGCCACCCAAAGGTCCTTTAAGTAGACCCAAGGGAGCCTCTCTAGAGAAGCCTATGATGGGAGCTCATGGGAGAGTGAGAGAGAGGATGGATGGGTGATTTTTAGATCCACATTTGGGGGAGCTAAAAATTGAATGCATCTTGGTTGTTATTTTTAGCAACCAAGGCAACAACACATGGTAGAGAGTTATAGAGAACTCTAGGCTGGGTATTTTCGTGTAGATGGTGTGTGTGGGTGTGTGTAGGTCGAAACCTAGGTGGCTAGGTTGATTAGGTTAGGTTCTAGTAGGTTTAGGTCAAGGTAGGTCTCAAATTAGGGTTATAAACCCTAATTCATTAAGGTAAAATGCAATTAAACCTGATACAAGTTTAACTGGATGTGTGAAACCCTAATTGAGAGTAAAACAACTCAATTAAGTTAGGTCTAGGTCAATTGGACTCTCATTGAATCCAATTGGACAGTGTGTGCTGAGATCAGAGCTCAATTGGACTCAATGAGTCCAATTAAATAGGCTAATGGAATTGATTAAGATCCAAGTCAATTGGGTTTAGTGAGGACTTAATTAGGTCCTTAGGGAGGTATAGAGGTGATGTATTAGGGTTAGGGCACCTTAATTTAGGTTCCTATGGGGTTGGAATTGGGTTTAGGACTTCCTAGGGTACAGTGACCTAATCTAAGGGTGGCTAAGGCTTGGGGAAGCTTGTAGACTATCCTAGGGCTAGGATGGACCTAAGTTCTTCGTAATTTACTACTTTATTCCTGCTTAATAGAATAGCATACCTCAAACCCTTACATTATTGTCTACTACATCGTATTATAGGTCTTCTGCTCCAGCACTGCTACAACTCTAGCTTCAGGTCCAGCTTCAGATCCAGTCTCAGATCCAGCTCCCGAGCTTCTTATTTCCTACAATTTATATAATGTACCTAACTAGTATATTATAGCATTATTCTATGCATAGCTATAGGAAGAATAGTAAAGATGCAAATAATGCTTATGCATGCATGAACTACCCTAACTTATGCTAAGTCCTAGCCTAATTTAGGTCAATTAAGACCTATGATTACTACGCAATCATGCACATGCGTCACGTGCCCAATTGAGAATTGGGGGGTCTTGCGAGTCTCGAACTCGCGTCCCTCCTTTAAGAGATGTGCTTAGGACCATCGTGCTACACTCATGAGATTGTCATAAGGAGGAGCTTTTGAAGCTCGGTGCGGAGGCTTCCTAGCCATTGGATGATGATCCAACGGCTAGGATTCGAGGGTGCAGATGATGAAGGGCATGGGAGATTGCTGCGGGCCAGTGTTGGGTAGCTTAGATGGCGCCACGTGGTGCCATCTGGACCGTCCATCTTCAGGTGCTTGTAGGTCGCATCATGGACGTCAGATTGGGTCGATTTTCGCGTCATTGGGCTGTGGTGGAATTTATCGTTTGAAGCTTCGAATTGCGCCACCTAGTCTTGATGGGAACACCATCATGAGCCATAACTAGCTCAATTTGATCTGATTAAGTCATTAAATGCTCCTACATAACCATCGGAAGGCCATAATTCATTGCAAATCCTTTCAGAGAGAAATACAAGAAACCAGGGTTATTTCTACAAATTTACCATTCTATCACAAAAACATAATAATCGTGGGCTCTCTCAGGGGTTGAACAAAGGTCAAACGATCTTAAGAGTCAAATAAGTGGGTAGAACAGACAGAAAAGGGTGTTCATGCATTACAAAAATTAATGAACTTCTAAAATCCTTAAAATAGACCCACTTAATCTATTGAGGTTTCTGGTCAGGATAAAATTCACTTAAATCTCTAAAAATCATATAAAAATATTCTCTAGGGTTTGGTACCTTCAATATGACCATTGGAACCCATCTTGACCTAAAATAGAGTTTCAGATAGACATTTGCCCTAATTTGGATAATTATGCAAATTACCAAGTCAAACTAGGTCAAAACCCAAATCCAACTTCACCATTAGATTCCTTATGTCCAAATTAGGTTTGTACCAAAATTTAGGCCCAATCTGAGATTGTTTCGACCTAGTTTACACCTTGGTCCAAGTCTGATTTTCTTTATTTTAGATGAGCCCTCAGCTTTGGAATTTCTTACAAAAAGGTCCCTATCTTTATCATCATTTTCTTCAAATAGGTCCCTACCACCATGAAATCCTAATCCTACAACTCTGGCAAGCTTGTTTTGGCATGTTCTCCATGATTCCTTGACGAACTCTTCTTAGATTTGAAAGGGAAGTTCGTCAAGAAATTCCCTTCCTTTTAAGCCAAATCCTAAGCCCTAAAACCTTCCCAATCTCTCATGCGAATGCATGAGAGATTCACGTATATTTCAACTTCTATCTCCAACGAAATTTCCAAGCTTGGGAAGCTTGCTTTCCAAGCTCAAAACATACTCCAGAGACCTATAAAAGACTCCCCACATCAGACCGAAGATCCCACACTTGAATTTGGTCAAATTACCTCCTGATTTCATCTCTCCTCATCTGGATGAAGCTCCTCGACGTCCGGCAAGCACCTACGACTCCTTCCTTAGTCTGACCACAACACCGGCAGCAGATCTTCCTTCCCTGCCTTCCTTCGCGTCGCACCATACTAGCGGGCACTTCTATCTCCATCCTCGTCATCCTATCGTCATCGGAGTGCCTTCTTCTCCGGCGCCGACCACACCGCAACCGATGTCGCCTCTGCTCCCCTTCGTCCGCCAAGTACCTAGATAAGTTCCCTAACTCCCCTACTTCATCCACACACCAACCACACTTCATTTCAACCGTCGTATCACCCAGACCACCTTCACCTTCTTCCGCTCTGGCCACATCTTCGGCAATGTGCCTCCACCACTCCACACCTCCATCCGCTTCGCCACCAACTCCAAAAGCTCCGCCATGTCCCAGAGAGCAAAATCCCTCTAGTTATTGAGGCTATTGGCCTCTGCTCAGTGCCACAGAACACCACCACCTACTCACCACCTTCTCGAGGTTGTCAGGCCTCCACCCTCACTCGCACCACACGCTGCACCCACCACCGCACTCGCCACTCCACGGCGAACCTTTTGAGCTATTTTGACGAGGTTGCAAGGCCGTGTTGTGGTTTTTAGGTACTTCGCCGGAGCTCTACTGCCGCAACGACTTCTCCGGCTTCATTCATCATGTTCTAGTCGTGTTCTTCATCGACAACACCTCCAGGTCATGTGGAGAAGCTCCAGGCAGGTCTGCAAATCTGCAATTGAGCGTCAAACCCCCAACTACAGCTGCAATTGACGAGGAGTCCATCTACGGGCACTTGCACTAAGGCTTAGGTGGGATAGTCCCACCTTGGAAACCTCTGGTCCACTTATGCAATACAAATTATTTTTGTGCTTATGGCTTATCGCCACAGCACACACAGGGGGTGAGGTCCCCACTCACCCTTCACACGTGCCTCACCCGTGACCTGTCTCCCGCGGGCCTAACACTGACCCAACCCACCTAAGCCCTGTCCACACCTCGGCTGTGATATCACTCCCGCAGCCCTAGTCCTGGGTACGCTTAGATCTAAATCCGATTGCCCGAGGCTCTGGGAGAGTGATGATAAGCGTCTGGTTTGACCGGGTTGTGTTATATCGTTGTAGTAAAGCCGGTTGTTACCAACGTTTCATATAAAATTTTTTACTCGGAAAAATAAAAGAGTTCCCGAGGTCGAACTCAGGGAGCAAGTTGTATTCTAGAGATATACAAGTTCTATTACAAAAATAAAGAGAGAGAGAGAGATGAAAATTTGGCTTCTTCTTCTTTTCTTCTTTCTTCCTCTTTGTCTTTGGTTCTTCCTGTTCTTCTTCTTCTTCTTCTTCTTCTTCTGCTTTCTTCAGATTTTCCCCTCGTGCTCTTCTTCTGTTCTTCCTTGTTTCCTTTCTTTCTTTTTCGTCAGATCGTCTTCTTCTTTTCTTGCTTCTTGCTTCTCTTCATTCCTTCTTCTTCTTTGTCTTCACCTGCCTTGACCTCTCTTTTTCTTCTTTCGCGATGGCCGTTGCTCTTCCTTTTTCTTCAGCGGGTCTTCTTCTTCTTTGGCTGCTGACCTTCCGTCGTCTGCGCCAGTGCTGAGACGACTTAACAATGCCTTCGCTACAGTGCAGCAGCTCCTTCTTCTTCAGCGGGTCTGCTTCTTCTTCTTTGGCCTGCACACTTCAGAGTTTATTCGTCAAGGCAAAAACCTACTCTACCCCCCTCCCCCGCGTATCTCTCTCTCTGAAATCACTCTTCGGAAGCTCTCCCAGAGCGCTACCGGGTAATCGGGTTCGGGTCAGGCCCGGGTCCAGGCCCACCGGCGTGCGTGGTGGGCGAGGAGTGCAGGTCAGTCTAATCGGGTCGGGCCAGGTCCGCGGAGCGTGGTCACGGACGAGGCCGAGTCGGGTCGGGTCGGGTGAGAGGGACCTCACCCCGTGGTAACTGAGGCAAACAGCATAAGGCAGTTTTTGCCTTTATGTGTCCGCGCACCTTCGAGAGGTTCCGAGGTGGGACTATCCGCGCACCCGTTTCTCTCACGCCTGCAGCAGGGATGGCGCTTCCAATTGCATCAGCTGTTGAGGCGCACAGCTCCAATTGAGGGCCAGGGTGTGTGCGCGAGACTCTTCCGCGCTGGCCGTGGCTTTTCAACCTGGGATATCTCGGCTTGAAGCAACCTCGAGCAGGCTTCGAGCTTCCTCGCCAATGGCGGTCAAGGCCTGGAACCTGAAATCAATAGCACGGCCTCTCGGCCAAATCAGACAGGCGGGGGACCTTCGCCGTGGCACGGCGAAGGTGGTCAGGGGGTCTGCAGGGGGCGAGATGGGGCTGTCTGGTCGTCCTAGGTCAAACTGTGAGCGAGGGAGTGGGTGTGTTCGGTGGGTCTGCAGAGGGTGTTTGGTGGGAAGTGGAGGGGCGGAAGAGGATCAGGGTGAGGAGGCGGAGGTTCTGCGGTGGTCGGCGAGCCGTGTGGGTCGCTGAGGTGATGGGAGCGGCTCGCCGGAGGGTGGTCGGAGGCGGAGAGGATGAGGGTGAACAGGGTCGGTAGAGGGCTTAATTGACTAAATCGAAAGCGGGGAAAGAAAGAGGAGGAGAAGGGGAGTAAGTCTAACTTAACTGCAGGGACGAAGGGGGAGGAATAGGGCGACAGTCGTATCGACTGTCGCCGGAGAAGATGATGCTCAGAGAGAGGGGCGGCGGCGAGCAGAGGGCTGGAGAGGCGCCAGCTGGGTGCGGCGTGGCGCGGGAAGAGCAGGGGAGGAGGTCTCTGCTGCTGGTATTGCGGCAGAGTGAAGAGGTGGAGGGGGAGGAAGTCGCCGGAGCTGGTGAGCGTCTGCCGGAGAAAGAAGAGAAGAAAGCTGGGGGTTTTCTCCGTCAGATCCAGGCTGCCTTCGTCGGTGGAGCGGCGGGGGGTATTTATAGGGTTGAAGCAGGGAGGAAGGCGGAGGGAGACGACGTGTCTCCCTCGCCGGAGAATGGTCGGAATATGAACCCATACCGTCCGTGCGTTCGCACGGCCGGTATGGGGGGCTACAATGACCATGGGGGTGCTCCTGCGACGGCTGACGACGCAGGGCACCCCCGGTACACTTGCCAGGTCCTCCACCTCACCCTGCGCGGCGCCATGCTCCGCGCAAGGTCGCCGGAGCATGGTGCTGGCAGGGTTTTGCAGGAGGGACCTGTTTGCAAAGAACGAAGGAGAGTTAGGGGCCAAAATGCGAGGGTTCAAAAGTTGAGGGCCAAAGAGAAAATATATGAGGACCAAAGTGTGAAGTCGGTCAAGGAGGTTTCTTCTTAGGCTCAAGTTTTTATACATGACTAATTAGGACCTAAGGAATCTGATGGTGAATTTTATTTTCATATTAAACCTTGTTTGACCGGTCAATTTGCGCAAAAACCCAAATTAAGTTATTAATTGGGCATGGTTCTCAATGTAGGTCAAAATGGGTTCTAAAGGCCACATTGATGGTTCTAAACCCCAGAGATTATTTTTCTATGAATTTTAGAGGGTTTATTCTATTTTTATTTTGCCTCGAACCTTGTGAATTGAAGTGGGTTGTTTTAGGGTTACAGATTATCATTTGGTTCCTTGGAAGTGCTGTAGCCCTTGCTAGATCATCTCATCCCACTTTTATTCTTATTAAGCTGTTTTGACCTATGTTTGGGCCCTGAATTACCCTGTATGCAGATTATACTGGTAAAATTGCACTTTTACCCCTTATGACCTGTTTTCTTCTCAAACTCAGAATTCTCTGAGTTAAGCTTTTCCTTGAGATATGTAGGAGCTTTTATCCTTTGTATTGGGTCAAAATGAGCTAGTTATGGCTCATGATGAGGTTCTCATCATACCCCCATGCCTAGCTTTTGCTAGTCCCTTAGCAAAAAAAAACTTAAGGTTTCAACCCTTGTTCTAGACCATGAAGTTTTCAATGGTTTTAGATAAGTGCCTTTTTATTTGAGCATAGATTAGGTTAGAATGCTGACCATAGGCCTAAAAGATACTCTAGTACCAATCAAGATCCAAATCTGTCTAGCCTTAGCCTCAGTCTTTTAGCAAAGGTTTTTAAGGCCCACAAGAACTAACCTAAGGTTTATTGGACTTCGTGGTTAAAGCACCCGTGCTTGAAATGATTTTAGCCCTGGCTCAGTTCGCAGTGCGTTTTGTAAGAGAGAGATAGAAAGTTTTTTCTGTTTGGAGGGTTTTCTCTCTCTTTTTCTTTTTAGTTCTAGTCTAGGATTGGCTTTTCAACACGGTCTGTATCAGATTCCTTGCTCCCATCATCAATCCTCAAGGGTTCCTGGCGATCGATGCTTCGAGATAGCACCGCCCATGGCAACCCCCGGAACCCTGGCTATTGAGATTTCGAGATAATCCCATCCATGGTGTTCCGTGGCCGAATCCAGACCCTGGCAATTGACACTTCGAGATAATGCCATCCATGGAATCTAAACCAGCAGAGTGCTTACATGCCCCCCGTAGGATATGTAAATATCCTAAGAGACAAGCACCGAGGAGATGATATTTTGTTACGCATCTTCGAGGGGATTTCCCGCCTCTCCGCGCTGGGAACTCGTCCAAATCAACTTGTGTTGATCGGCCATTCCTATTCTAGGTGTTCTTTTCAGATTTTTGCGACGCTTCTGCGTGATTCTGATTTTTATGCTTACTGAACCAGGCTGTGTGTGAGATTAGGGTGCTTAGGTTACTGAGTCCCGTAAACCAAAAATTAGTTAACGAGGCCGAATACTCCCTAAGCCTTAGACCTAATACTTCAGCTTTTCATTTTCCTCAACCTCTTGAGGAGTGTCCAGATCTTAATGAGTACTAAGAGTCTATTCAAGAATGCCTAAGGTTTGCATTCTTACTAATCTCATTGTGCACTTTTCAGTTATTTTCTTGAATGAGGTCTAGAACTTAGGTTAATTCCTTAGTTCCTTACTAATGACTATCAACTTTTCTTATAATTTTGTGCTCCTTTTTCATTTTGTTTCTTCTCTCCTTCACGAAATTTTTCTTCTCCTCTTTTCCTCTTATTCTTTTTCGAAAAATTTTTTAATTTTTATGGTATTTTTGGCATATGTGAATTTTTTTTGTTTGAAACCTTTTCTTACAAGTTTTTGCACTTTCCTACCCCCCCATGCCTAAGATTTGCAATGTCCTCATTGTAACCTAGGGGGTCTTAGTTCAGGGTGAACTTCGAGTGCTGAAAGGTGTCAGAACAAGTTTCAGGTTTTCAAAGAGAATGACGGGCTGCCTCCCGTTAAGCGCTGAGTTTTACGCCATCGGCTGGGCGCAATAAGCTCAAGGGGAAAGGAGGATATGAGATGCCTCAGCCAAATCAGTAGAAGTTACATCAATGAACGGCTTGAGTCTTTGACCATTCACGATGAAAGGTTCAGAATCGTGGCTGAGTGGACTGATTTCGATTGCTCCATTTCCAAAAACCTGTCGGACCAAATATGGTCCGACCCACTTAGATCTCAGTTTTCCTGGGAAGAGTTTGAGTCGGGCATCAAAGAGTAGGACCTTTTGACCAGGATGAAAGATTTTTCTCGAGATGTGTTTGTCGTGGAAGGCTTTAACCCGCTCCTTGTAGATTTGCGAGTTCTCGTACGCGTCTGTGCGTAATTCATCGATCTCGCTGATTTGGAGTTTTCTGTGGGTCCCAGCCTTGGAAAGATCTAGATTACAGTTCCGTACTGCCCAATAGGCTCTATGCTCCAGTTCGACGGGAAGGTGGCATGCCTTTCCGTACACCAATCTAAAGGGAGACATGCCCAATTGGGTCTTGTGGGCGGTCCTATAGGCCCACAATGCTTCCGGAAGTCGGGACGACCAGTCCTTCCTGTCAGGTCGAACAGTGACCTGTAGGATTTTCTTGATCTCCCGATTCGACAGCTCAGCTAGACCATTAGTTTGGGGGTGGTAAGGAGTAGAGATTCGGTGAGACACCCTGTATTTGGTCATCAGTGACCTAAACTGAGCATTTGTGAAATGGGTCCCCCCATCAGAGATTATTGCACGAGGAATCCCGAACCTTGAGAAAATGTGTTGATGAATGAATTTGAGAACGATTTTGTGATCACAGGTTCGGGTCGGTATGGCTTCGATCCATTTGGACACGTAGTCCACAGCCAACAGAATGTATTCGAAACCATCCGAAGCAGGAAAGGGGCCCATAAAATCAATCCCCCAAACATCAAAGATTTCGCATACTAGAATCGGTTGCATAGGCATCATGTCGCGATGGCTCATGTTGCCCAAAGTCTGGCAACGACTGCATGCCTTGCAATGACTGTATGCGTCTTTGAACAGTGTGGGCCAGTAAAAGCCGCACTGGAGGACTTTTGATGCGGTTTTATGCCCGGCAAAATGGCCACCGCATGCCTGGTCATGGCAGAAAGAGAGGATATTGTTGACTTCCCCTTCCGGGATACATCTCCGGATGATCTGATCGGCACCTATGCGGAAGAGGTACGGGTCTTCCCAAATGTAATACTTGGCATCGGAGCGTAATTTGTCTTTCTTGGCCTTCGGCCAATCGGACGGGGTCTGATGAGATGCCAAGTAATTTACAATATTAGCAAACCATGGAAGGCTAGTACCAATAGTCAGCAGGTGCTCATCGGGAAAATGCTCAGTGATGGGTCCGGAAGGGTCTATCATTTCAGAAGGAAGACGGGACAAGTGATCAGCTACCACGTTTTGTTTTCCCGCTTTATCGCGAATCTCGAGGTCAAATTCTTGCAACAGCAAGATCCATCGGATCAATCGAGGTTTCGCGTCCTTCTTTGCAAGGAGATGCCTCACAGCCGTGTGATCCGAGTATATGATGACATGGGAACCCAGAAGGTATGATCTGAATTTCTCTAGGGCAAATACTACAGCTAGCAGCTCTTTCTCAGTAACTGTATAGTTACGCTGAGCCTCATCGAGTGTTTTGCTGGCGTAGTAAATGACCACAGGTTTCTTGTCATTTTTCTGCCCCAAAACCGCTCCTACAGCGAAGTCGGATGCATCACACATGATCTCAAAGGGTTGAGACCAATCAGGGGACTGTAGGATCGGGGCTTGGGTGACTCGGTCACGCAGGATTTCAAATGCTTGAGTGCATTCCTTGGAGATTTCGAAGGGAACATCCTTGGAGAGAAGAGTGGTCAGGGGGCGTGCGATTTTTGAAAAATCGGGGATAAATCGTCGATAAAAACCGACATGCCCTAAAAAGGATCGGATGTCCCTGATCGAGCTAGGCATAGGAAGGCGAGAAATCAGATTAACCTTAGCTCGATCCACTTGGATACCTTTCTCCGAAATTGAGTGTCCCAGGACAATTCCCTCAGGCACCATGAAATGGCTCTTTTCCCAGGAAAGAACCAAATTCACGTCGATGCACCGCCTGAGTATCTGGACCAAGTGCTGGAGGCAATCGTCGAATGATGCTCCGAAAACTGAAAAGTCATCCATGAAGACTTCCAGATAATCACCTACCATATCTGAGAATATGGCAAGCATGCATCGCTGAAAAGTAGCGGGTGCATTGCAAAGACCAAAAGGCATCCTTCGGAAAGCGTATGTTCCGAAGGGGCAGGTGAATGTGGTCTTTTCTTGGTCCTCAGGATGGATTGCCACCTGGTTATAACTGGAGTACCCGTCAAGAAAGCAGAAGAACCTATTTCCCGCTAGTTTTTCGAGAATTTGATCAATGAAGGGTAGTGGGAAATGATCCTTCTTCGTGGAGGAATTGAGTCGACGGTAATCTATACAGACTCTCCACGAGTTGGCTAATCGGGTAGGAATGATTTCTCCGGTCTCAGTCGTTATAGTGGTGAGTCCTGCCTTTTTAGGCACGACCTGAATCGGGCTCACCCAACGACTATCGGAGATCGGGTAGATGATCCCGGCATCTAACCACTTGATGATCTCCTTTTTCACGACCTCCTGCAGATTGGGGTTTAAGCGTCTCTGCATTTCACGAGAAGGTCGTGTGCCCTCTTCTGAATAGATATGATGAGTACAATAAGAGGGACTTATTCCAGTCAAATCATCGAGGGTCCATCCGATGGCTCTGCGATGTTGCTGGAGGACAACAATCAGACGGTATTCCTGTTCAGGATTGAGGTTGGAATTGATGATCACAGGAAGGGTCTGATTAGAACCCAAAAAGATGTATTTCAAATGAGCAGGAAGGGGTTTCAGTTCAAGGATGGGGTTTTCAGCAGCAGCGGGTGGTTCAGTATAGATGTGAGGTTCAAGGGTGGGAGTTACTGGGTTGTTCACATCCGGAATGGACTCCTCTATTTGCGGGTCAAGATCCTTCTGTGGTTGATGAGGAATACTCAAGTCATTCTGGAGGTGTGATTCATCAACCAAAGTCTTGATGTCACAAATTTGTTCGATGACGCCGCAATTAATTCCTTGTTGGGCCTTAAATATATCAATTTTCAGTGTTTGATCTCCAAACTTAAGCTCTATTTGGCCCTCCTCACAGCTGATGTTGGCTCTAGCAGTAGCCAAGAAAGGTCTCCCTAGAATGATTGGTGTATCCCTAGGGTTCTCAGGTGCATCCATGTCTAAGACTATAAAGTCCACTGGAAAATAGAAATCCCGTACTCTTACGATAACATCCTCGAGAATCCCTTTTGGTGACTTTATAGATCGATCTGCTAATTGTAATGTCACCTCAGTTGGTTTCAGCTCAGATTCTTCCAGATGGTCAAGTAAGGATGTGGGTATCAGATTTATAGATGCACCTAAGTCTAACAATGCTCTGTCCAATTGGGTACCACCTATCTTACAGGAGATCAGGGGAGTTCCAGGATCTTTTGCCTTGGGTGGGAGTCTACTAAGGATTACAGAGCTGGCTTGCTCTGACAGAACAATTGGGCTCCCTCCCTTGGTTCGCGGCTTACGCTGGGGTGTACATATATTCTTTAGAAATCGTGCGTAAGCTGGTACGTGGCGGATTGCATCCATCAAGGGGATGTTTATGTGGACCTGCTCAAAGAGCTTGACCAGGTCCTCCTCAGGGGCCACGGGTTTGGTGGTCTTCTTTCCCTTGGTCAGGGCTTCGGGAAACAGGATCTTGGTTGGTTCCTCTAGGATAGGTCCTGGTTGTGGGTCTGGAACAGCGGTACCTTGGATAACTATCCTAGGGTCATGATTATCAGGCTGGGCGTGGTTTGGATAATGCTGGTTCTGAGTTGTCTTACCACTACGTGTTGTTACAGAATTTAATCCGGCCTGATTTTGGTTTGGATTTGGTAGGAGGGGTGGCTGCTGCTGAAATCCCGTACGAGAAGTAGAGGCTTCCATCTCGTCTGGAGATGGAGCAGTGGGGGCCTGATAAATCCATTGAGCTTGGCCTAAATTTGGATTCATAACGCGCTTCTGGGTTGGCACGTTATTTGGGTTAGGAAGGGGTTGGGAAGGGAGTGTGCCTGGCTGGCGAGAATTTGCCAACTGGGCCAGCTGAGTTTTAACTTCAGTAAGCTCGTCCTTGTGCTGTTTTTGAATGGCCGCATTCGATTTTTGAATGTCAGCCAGAGTCTGAAGGATTAAGGACATTTGATCTTGATTTGGCCCTGATGGATAAGTAGGGTTGGGCCGAGGCTGAGGCGGCTGGTAGTGGTGAGAGGGCTGTGGGCGGGACTGAAAAGGTGGTCTTTGGGTTTGAGAATTTCCCGCCCACTGAAAATTTGGATGGTTTCGCCATCCAGGGTTGTAAGTGTTGGAGAATGGGTCGTTCTGGATGGCGTTGAGGTCCTCGCAGGTCTGAGGAACCTCCTGAGAATCAGGGAAAGGGGGAATGGAGTTCCCCCGGCTGGTGAAGAAAGGATCGGATGATCTTCCAGTCCAAGAATCAGATGGGGATGGATATGGATCCATCCCAGGGGAGGATCGGTGTAGGATGTTTTGCACAGTCTCCTGTGTGGAAGGAGGTTGTGCAAAGGAGTTACGCGCAGAGGTGGCTCGCTGCAAGTGCTGAGTCAGCTCATCCACCTTCTTTTCAATAATTGAGACCTTGTCCAATCGACTGGCCATTAATTCCAGGTCGACTGATGCGGACAGGCCCTGCGTCTCATGTGCTCCCTTAAGATTCGTCGCTGCGCGGGTATTCGTCCTGTCGAATAATCCCATGGAGTCATTGTTGATGGAGTTCTCGCACATGTTTTCGAGAATCTCCCATACGGTGTCTTCATGTTGACCCATGATGTTTCCTCCGCAGGTTGCATTGACGAAAAGGCGGATGTCCTCACGGAGTCCCTGGTAAAAAGATTGGACTTGTTCCCATTTAGGAACTCCGTGATGGGGGCACTTCCTCATGAGATCCTGAAAACGATCCCATGCCTCATGGAGAGGTTCTCCTGATTGTTGAGTGAAGTGTGTAATCTGATGGCGCAAGGCGTTGGTCCGACCAACGGGAAAGAACTTTTTCAAAAACTCGGATTGAAGTTCTTCCCAAGTGTTGATCGGCCGGGTCTGAGTTTGATACCAATGGGCGGCCTTGTCCATAAGAGAAAAGGAGAACATCTTCATGAGAAGAATATCCCGATTTTGCGCATCTGATCCAAAAGTGTGGGCCAGATGCTTAAGCTGTTTGATGTGCTGGAAGGGATCTTCAGAATTAAGCCCATGGAATTTAGGTATAGCGTGAATCATGTTGGGCTTTAGTTCGGAATCAGGTCCTCCAATCGGGATTCTAACTCGAGGCTCAATTGCCACCGCAGCAGGATTGTAGTGGTCCCGCATCATAGGACGCTGTGGTGGGTGCACGAAGTTTTGGAAGAGGTCATTGAGTCGCTGGAGCTGGTGTTCCAGATTATTTTCTTCCTCAACTGGCTGAGCCATGATGGGGGAAGAAGAAGAACTTGGTTCTGAATCAGAAGAGAGAATAATGTGAGGGTGTTGCTGCACAAACACGGGCGTCGAGGCTTGGCCTTGACGAGAGTGAATTTCTAAAGGAGGTCTTAAGGGTGGTCTTAGAGACCTCCTTCCGTACATGCACAGTTGGGAGAGGTAAGTTTAGAAGGTGATGGACCCAATCAAGACACCCAAAAATGTGTTGGGTGACTATAGAGGTGCGGGGCAGATGGACCCCTTGATCAGAAAGATCGTCCACCTGAGAATTACCTGGGCAGCCAGAGAGGGAGAGTCCCGCGAAGACCCCTACACGGTAGAGCGTCCCCACGGGTTACAGGGTTTCCCCCACCCGACCTCTCTTGTCACTGCGGTTCCAGGTAGACCAGAATGGGGATCTTGACCTCTTAAGTCTACCAATTTTAAGATCAGGGTGCTTAAGGTTTCACTTGAACTTTAGTCTTTTTAAGTGCAAAGAGTGACCTAATTTAAGGTTGGTTAACCCAAGGGGTCAACTTTACCTATTGTTTTCTTTAAGAGCTTTTAGGTCCTGTCTTTTAGGGTTCAAGTGTTTAGAGAGAGCCAATTGTTTAGGATTTTTCTTGTTAATTATTTTCAATCAATGGCTTGGGCACACCTCTTTAGGATTTCCTCAATTCTTGATTAAGGGGTGTGTCTCTACTGAAATCCTAATGTTTGACCTTATGTTGGCTCTACTTGGTCCATTTAACTCTTTGTTGGGCAATTAGGGCTCAAGCAAGAATGTGTTAGCCCTTAAATACCCTTAATAGTGTGCAGGAGTGATGAGTTGAAAACATGCAACTTTTTATGGTTACTAAGTATGGAAGACAGGTTAGCCCTATATTGCTTTGTTCTTTTCTTTTCTTTCTCTTTAGAGTGTAGGGGTTAATAGTGAGAGAAAAGATTTACCTGTCTTCGGAGTGGTTGTCGTGTGGTTGCTTGTCTTCTTGAGTTCCTGTAGCTGCACAAAAGAGAGGAGATTATCAGAAATTAAAAGATACAGGAATGTTTACCTCTAGAATAGCCGTTGCTCCCCGGCAGCGGCGCCAAAATGATGATAAGCGTCTGGTTTGACCGGGTTGTGTTATATCGTTGTAGTAAAGCCGGTTGTTACCAACGTTTCATATAAAATTTTTTACTCGGAAAAATAAAAGAGTTCCCGAGGTCGAACTCAGGGAGCAAGTTGTATTCTAGAGATATACAAGTTCTATTACAAAAATAAAGAGAGAGAGAGAGATGAAAATTTGGCTTCTTCTTCTTTTCTTCTTTCTTCCTCTTTGTCTTTGGTTCTTCCTGTTCTTCTTCTTCTTCTTCTTCTTCTTCTTCTTCTGCTTTCTTCAGATTTTCCCCTCGTGCTCTTCTTCTGTTCTTCCTTGTTTCCTTTCTTTCTTTTTCGTCAGATCGTCTTCTTCTTTTCTTGCTTCTTGCTTCTCTTCATTCCTTCTTCTTCTTTGTCTTCACCTACCTTGACCTCTCTTTTTCTTCTTTCGCGATGGCCGTTGCTCTTCCTTTTTCTTCAGCGGGTCTTCTTCTTCTTTGGCTGCTGACCTTCCGTCGTCTGCGCCAGTGCTGAGACGACTTAACAATGCCTTCGCTACAGTGCAGCAGCTCCTTCTTCTTCAGCGGGTCTGCTTCTTCTTCTTTGGCCTGCACACTTCAGAGTTTATTCGTCAAGGCAAAAACCTACTCTACCCCCCTCCCCCGCGTATCTCTCTCTCTGAAATCACTCTTCGGAAGCTCTCCCAGAGCGCTACCGGGTAATCGGGTTCGGGTCAGGCCCGGGTCCAGGCCCACCGGCGTGCGTGGTGGGCGAGGAGTGCAGGTCAGTCTAATCGGGTCGGGCCAGGTCCGCGGAGCGTGGTCACGGACGAGGCCGAGTCGGGTCGGGTCGGGTGAGAGGGACCTCACCCCGTGGTAACTGAGGCAAACAGCATAAGGCAGTTTTTGCCTTTATGTGTCCGCGCGCCTTCGAGAGGTTCCGAGGTGGGACTATCCGCGCACCCGTTTCTCTCACGCCTGCAGCAGGGATGGCGCTTCCAATTGCATCAGCTGTTGAGGCGCACAGCTCCAATTGAGGGCCAGGGTGTGTGCGCGAGACTCTTCCGCGCTGGCCGTGGCTTTTCAACCTGGGATATCTCGGCTTGAAGCAACCTCGAGCAGGCTTCGAGCTTCCTCGCCAATGGCGGTCAAGGCCTGGAACCTGAAATCAATAGCACGGCCTCTCGGCCAAATCAGACAGGCGGGGGACCTTCGCCGTGGCACGGCGAAGGTGGTCAGGGGGTCTGCAGGGGGCGAGATGGGGCTGTCTGGTCGTCCTAGGTCAAACTGTGAGCGAGGGAGTGGGTGTGTTCGGTGGGTCTGCAGAGGGTGTTTGGTGGGAAGTGGAGGGGCGGAAGAGGATCAGGGTGAGGAGGCGGAGGTTCTGCGGTGGTCGGCGAGCCGTGTGGGTCGCTGAGGTGATGGGAACGGCTCGCCGGAGGGTGGTCGGAGGCGGAGAGGATGAGGGTGAACAGGGTCGGTAGAGGGCTTAATTGACTAAATCGAAAGCGGGGAAAGAAAGAGGAGGAGAAGGGGAGTAAGTCTAACTTAACTGCAGGGACGAAGGGGGAGGAATAGGGCGACAGTCGTATCGACTGTCGCCGGAGAAGATGATGCTCAGAGAGAGGGGCGGCGGCGAGCAGAGGGCTGGAGAGGCGCCAGCTGGGTGCGGCGTGGCGCGGGAAGAGCAGGGGAGGAGGTCTCTGCTGCTGGTATTGCGGCAGAGCGAAGAGGTGGAGGGGGAGGAAGTCGCCGGAGCTGGTGAGCGTCTGCCGGAGAAAGAAGAGAAGAAAGCTGGGGGTTTTCTCCGTCAGATCCAGGCTGCCTTCGTCGGTGGAGCGGCGGGGGGTATTTATAGGGTTGAAGCAGGGAGGAAGGCGGAGGGAGACGACGTGTCTCCCTCGCCGGAGAATGGTCGGAATATGAACCCATACCGTCCGTGCGTTCGCACGGCCGGTATGGGGGGCTACAATGACCATGGGGGTGCTCCTGCGACGGCTGACGACGCAGGGCACCCCCGGTACACTTGCCAGGTCCTCCACCTCACCCTGCGCGGCGCCATGCTCCGCGCAAGGTCGCCGGAGCATGGTGCTGGCAGGGTTTTGCAGGAGGGACCTGTTTGCAAAGAACGAAGGAGAGTTAGGGGCCAAAATGCGAGGGTTCAAAAGTTGAGGGCCAAAGAGAAAATATATGAGGACCAAAGTGTGAAGTCGGTCAAGGAGGTTTCTTCTTAGGCTCAAGTTTTTATACATGACTAATTAGGACCTAAGGAATCTGATGGTGAATTTTATTTTCATATTAAACCTTGTTTGACCGGTCAATTTGCGCAAAAACCCAAATTAAGTTATTAATTGGGCATGGTTCTCAATGTAGGTCAAAATGGGTTCTAAAGGCCACATTGATGGTTCTAAACCCCAGAGATTATTTTTCTATGAATTTTAGAGGGTTTATTCTATTTTTATTTTGCCTCGAACCTTGTGAATTGAAGTGGGTTGTTTTAGGGTTACAGATTATCATTTGGTTCCTTGGAAGTGCTGTAGCCCTTGCTAGATCATCTCATCCCACTTTTATTCTTATTAAGCTGTTTTGACCTATGTTTGGGCCCTGAATTACCCTGTATGCAGATTATACTGGTAAAATTGCACTTTTACCCCTTATGACTTGTTTTCTTCTCAAACTCAGAATTCTCTGAGTTAAGCTTTTCCTTGAGATATGTAGGAGCTTTTATCCTTTGTATTGGGTCAAAATGAGCTAGTTATGGCTCATGATGAGGTTCTCATCAGAGAGCGAATCTCAGAGAGAGAAGGAGAGAGAGTGTGCGGGGGCAGGGGGTTTTGCTCTGAAGGTCAACGGCTGGCACTTAACCATTTAAAGAAGGAAACCCTTCCCCTTGTGCGAGAAAAGAAGGGAGAAGGAGACAAAGCCAGAGAAGAGAGAGAAGAGAAGAAGGCATAGAAGAAGAAGAGAAGAGGAGCTGAAGCAACAGAAGAAGAGAAGAGGAGCTGAAGCAAGAAAAGAAGAAGAGCAGTAGAAGTGCACTGTGCACTTATCCTACATGGATTTAGATTGATTGATACTATTGAGATATTTGATATTATTGTGAGGGGTAATTGGTGATTCAAATCACCATTTTACCCCATTCTTTTTACACTATTTGACATTCGCTTTCATTTATATATCATTACTGCTTGGAATTCTATTATAAATTGCTCATATATTTGCTTGAATTGCAATCTTGAGAATCATTTTTCTAATTGCTCCCTATATTCAACCTCAGACTTTCATTCAAGTATAAATTCTATTCTTTTTTCATGCTAATTCCATCTATACTGCAACGCATTGATTTTACAATCCGATTTAGAGCGATTAACATTTTGGGGCTGTTGTCGGGGAGCAACGTGCAATTTGATCTCTTGTTTGCAATATCTAATTTGGTACTAACTTGCTCTATCTCTTTTGATTGTGATCTGTGCAAGGGGATTCATTGGAGGAGGATCAGCCACACATCAGCCACTCTAGGGGCAGGTAAGACACCAATCCAATCTCTCCTAAGCCCCTGATTCTGAAAAGCTAAAAGAAGAAATCAATTAGGTCCAACTTGCATTCTATTCTTAGATTAATCATCAAGTTGCCTGATTTGATACATTCTATTGGGACAACATCCAAACCCTGATTTGTGCACCTACATAGAGTTTTAAGGTATCTAGGGCTATCACCTTCTTGCTTGAGCCCTAGGTACCACATTTGGATGAATTAAATTGAACCAATCAAGAGCCAATTAGGGTTTCCAGTTTAAGGTTTTAGAGACACACGTGCTTAATCAAGAATTAACCTTCCCAAATAGTGTGTTCCTAAGCCTTGGTTGAATTGATCTGTTCAAGCAAACCCTAAAATCAAGCTCTTAATCTCATTTGAACACTAAAAGAGGGACTTAAATTTCTTAAAGGACAAAACAGGTGAAGTTGACCCACCTTATTGGGTTAACCAATCTTCAAATTAGGTCACCTTGGACAAAAACATCTTAAAGTTCAAGTGAAATCATAAGCACCTTTGCTCCTAATCTAAAACTAGTAGACTTAATAGTTCAAGTCCCCATTCCAGTGTACCTAGATCCTTAGTGACAAGAAAGGTCAGGTGGGGGAAACCCTATAATCCGTGGGGGCTCTACCGTGTAGGGGTCTTCGCGGGACTCTCCCTTTCTGGATGCCTAGGTAATTCTCAGGTGGACGACTTTCGGACTAAGGGGTATCATCCACCCCGAACCTCTATAGTCATCTAGAATTTTTAGGTGTCTTGATTGGGTCCATCACCTGTTATCCCTCATCTACTCCATCGATGCATGCTCGGGAGGAGGTCCTTAAGACCATCCATGAGGCCTCCACTAGCTATCACTCTCGTCGAGGTCGAGCCTCGACTTCCATATTTGCGCAACAACCTAATCACATTGACATATCTTCTGATTCAGAACCTACTTCCCCTTTATCTGCTATGGATCACCAAGAAGATCAACCTAACCTTGAGTAACAATTCCATGATTTCCGAAATCAAATCAATGCCATCATCAACCCACCGCTGCATCCTCAAATGCAAGATCGCTATAATCCTACAGCAGTGGAGATCGAACCTTGGATCAACATTCCTGTGGGAGGACCCGAGGTGGATCTCAAGCCTAAAATGCTTCATATGACCCCAAAATTTCATGGCTTGAACTCTGAAGATCCTTTCCAGCACATCAAAAACCTAAAACATCTAGCCCACACTTTTGGGGTAGATGTACAGAATTGGGATGGATTACTCCAGAAACTCTTCTCATTTTCTCTGGCTGACAAAGCCGCTCACTGGTTTCAAACTCAACCACACATGATCAACCCATGGGGAGAACTTCAAACTGCCTTCCTACAAAAATTCTACCCCATTGGTCGTACAAACACGATGCGGCACCAAATCACGCACTTCTCCCAAGGAGCGAGAGAATCTCTACACGAGCCATGGGATTGTTTTCTAGATCTCATGCGTAAGTTCCCTCATCATGGAGTTCCGAACTGGGAACAAGTCTAATCCTTTTACCACGGACTCCGTAAAGACATCAAGCTCTTTGTCAATGCATCCTATGGTGGTAGCATCATGGGTCAACATGAGGACACAATCTAGGAAATTCTCTAGAACATGTGCGAGAACTCCCTGAGCAATGAGTCATTGGGTGCATACGACTAGATGTCCAACCACGCATTGACAAACAATCGGGGGGTACTCAAATCCCGAGGCCTTTCTACATCAGTTGATTTGGAGTTAGTAGCCAGTCAATTGGATAAGGTCTCCATTATCGAAAAGAAGGTGGACGACATCACTCGTCATCTACACAAATCCACCTCTGTAGCTCAAAGCATATACACGACCCACCCACGGGAAGGGAGGCTGCGCACAACATCTACCACTCCCTAGGGATGGATGCATATCCACCCCCATCTGATTATGGCTTTGGAGGCAACTCTGGGTCAATCCACCACAGTTGGGGGAACTCTAAACCCCCGTACCCTGATTATCTCAGAGCTCCTCAGACTTGTGAGGATCTCCACGCTGTCTAGAATAATCCTTTCTCCAACACTTATAACCCTGGATGGCGTAATCATCCTAACTTTGCGTGGTCGAGAAATAACCCAAATCTAAGATCCCAATTCCAACCCCGACCATAGAAGCTACAACCATATCAACCCACTCAACCAAGGCCTAATCAAAATTTCAAATCGGGACCACCTAAAGAAAATCGGACATCTTTGATTCTCTAGACCTTGGTTGACATGCAAAAATAGCATAAAGAAGAGATCTTTGAGTTACGCAATCAATTGGCCAGCTGGCAAGTGCTCGCCATCCTAGTGCACTTCCTTCTCAGCCTCTTCCAAACTCGAATAACGTGTCAAACCAGAGGTGCATTATGAACCCAAATCAGGGCCAAGCTCACTTTGTTTATTAGGCCCCTTCTGCTCCATCATCTGACGGGATGGATGCTTCAACTTCATACTCAAGATTTCAGCAACAAACACCTATTTTGCCCAACCCAAACCAAAACCAGGTTGGATTAAATTCCATCACCACCCGTTGTGGCAAAGCAACACATGACCCACCTTTTCCTAGCCATAACTTGCCTGAGATTGTAGACCCTAACCCTAGATCGGTCATCCAGGACACACCCATCCCTAATAAAGAGTCTGAGCCAATTCTAGAGAAACCATCTAAGGTTCCATTTCCTGAGGCCTTAACCAAGGGAAAGAAGACAACCAAACCTGTGGCACCTGAGGAGGACCTGGTCAAGCTCTTTGAGTAGGTCTATATAAGCATCCCCTTGATGGATGCGATTCACCACGTACCAACTTACGCACGATTCCTAAAAAACGTGTGTACACCAGGCATAAGCAGCGAACCAAAGGCGAGAACCCAATCATACTATCGGAGCAAGCCAGCTCCATCATTTTGAGCAAACTCCCACCTAAGGCAAAAGATCCAGGCACCCCTTTGATCTCCTGTGCAATCGGTGATATACAATTAGACCAAGTTCTATTGGACCTAGGAGCTTCCATCAATTTAATACCTACATCCCTACTAGACCACTTTGAGGAATCTAAGCTTAAATCGACAAAGATGACTTTGCAGTTAGCCGATCGATCTATTAAGTCACAAAAAGGAGTACTCGAGGACGTCATAGTTAGGGTACGCAATTTCTATTTTCCCGTGGATTTCATCGTCTTAGACATGGATGCTTCTGAGAACTTGAAAAATACACCGATCATATTAGGGAGACCCTTTCTGGCCATAGCTAAGGCCAATATTAATTGCGAGGAGGGCCAAATTGAGTTAAAATTTGGGAACAAGACACTAAAGATCGACATCTTTAAAGCCCAACAAGGAATTAATTGCGGGGTTATAGAACAAATTTGCGATATCGAGGCCATGGTTGATGACCCACGTATCGAGGAAAATCTGATTATTTTTTATCAACCACAAGAAGATCAAAACTTACAATTAGAGGAGCCTGAACCTAACCTAAACACACCCATAGCTCCTTCCTTTGCTCCCGACACCCACCCTGAACAACCTGCTGCTGCTGATAATCGTATTATGGAATTGAAACCCCTCCCTGACCATCTCAAATACATCTTTTTGGGTCCAATTAGACGTTTCCTGTGATTATCAACTCCCGACTCACATCTGATCGGGAAACATGCCTGATTTCTATCCTCTAGCAACATCGGAGAGCCATTGGATGGACTCTTGATGATCTAACTGGCATCAGCCCCTCATACTGCACACATCACATCTATTCTAAAGAGGGATCACGACCATCCTGTGAAATGCAGAGACGCCTAAATCCAAATCTGCAGGATGTCATGAAAAAGGATATCATCAAGTGATTAGATGCAGGGATCATCTACCTGATATCCGATAGTCAATGGGTGAGTCCAATCCAAGTTGTGCCTAAGAAGGCAGGACTCACCATGATCATGACTGAAACTGGAGAAACCATACCAACCCGTATAGCGAACTTGGGGAGAATTTGCATTGATTACAGAAGACTCAATTCCTCCACAAAAAAGGATCATTTCCCACTACCGTTCGTTGATCAGATCCTTGAGAAACTAGTGGGAAGTAGATTCTTCTGCTTTTTCGATGGGTACTCCAGTTATAACTAGGTTACAATCCATCCTGAGGACCAAGAGAAGACTACCTTCACCTGCCCCTTCGGGACATACGCATTTTGAAGGATGACGTTCGGTCTCTACAATGCACTCGCTACTTTTTAGCAGTGCATTCTTGCCTATTGTCAGATATGGTAGGTGAATACCTTGAAGTCTTCATGGATGACTTCTCGGTATTTGGAGAATCCTCTGATGATTGCCTCCTGCACTTGGTTGAAATCCTCAGGTGGTGCATTAATGTGAGTTTGGTTCTTTCTTGGGAAAAGAGCCACTTCATGGTACTTGAGGGAATCATCCTAGGGCATCTTGTCTCTGAAAAAGGCATCCAGGTTGATCAAGCCAAGGTGAATCTGATTTTCAAACTCCCTATGTCTAGCTCGGTCAAGGACATCTGATCCTTTCTGGGGCACATCGATTTTTACCATTGATTCATTCCTGATTTCTTGAAAATCACATGCCCCCGAACTAATCTTCTCTCCAAGAATGTCCCCTTTGAAATTACTAAGGAGTGCACTCAGGCATTTGAGATCCTATGTGATTGAGTTACCCAAGCACCTATTTGCAGTCCCCTGATTGGTCTCAACCCTTTGAGATCATGTGCAATGCATCTGATTATGCTATGGGTGTGGTACATGGGCAGAAAATAGACAGGAAACCCATGGTCATCTACTATGCTAGCAAGACACTTGACGAGGCTCAGCGTAACTACACAATTACTAAGAAAGAGCTGCTAGTCGTAGTATTTGCCCTGGAGAAATTCAGATCGTATCTTTTGGGTTCCCATGTTATCATGTACTAATATCACACAGTAGTGAAACACGTCCTCGTGAAGTATGCGAAGCCTCAACTAATCCGCTGTATCTTGCTGTTGATGTAAACATGTTTACACTACATAAGATGTCTATTTATGCATGTTCTTAAGCATAGAATTGCATTGCATACTATAAATATTGCATAGCATGCATCATCTTGCATTTAGATTAGTTTGAATAAAATGGTGGTTAATTGTCTCCTTTTATGTTCAAGGACAGGGCAAAAATTTTATTGGGGCCTCGGATAGAAGATTCAATCGTACAGATGTGATCAGGGTGACGATTGGAGTTCAACGACTCCAAGATCGCCCTAATCAGACATCCATAGCATCAGATAGAGATCGAGGAACCCTAGAAGATCAAGGGCCAAGATGGTGTGAATTCGCACTTCAACGACAAATCCAACCACACGGATGGATTTGGATCGACGATTGTAGCCTAACGACGTGAAAATTGACTCAATCCGACAATTATGGCATCATCTACATCATCCAGAAGATGGACGGCCAAGATGGTGCCACGTGGAGCCATCTCAGCCACCGAACCATCCACACGCATCTGCTGAAGGCCCCCGCATCAATGTTTCCTCGCCGTTGCATCAATATCCAACGGCTGGGATGCACCCACGCTTAAGTCGAACGCCCGCCCATCCACGCACGTAGTGCAGTTGGGTGAGAGTGCTTAAGCGAAGCGCAGGCGCCCGTTCGAGTCGCAGGAGGCAGGTGCAGGCGAGCGGGCGTAGCGACCGTCTGATCGCGATCGAGCAGCTGCGAGCGCCCACGCACTATCGCATGTTCATGCGTGATGTGGCATCAGACGCGGGCGTTGTGGCTTGAAGAGGTGAGGCGAAGGCACATCTCAGCCGTTCGATCTCACGATCGAACAACCTAGAATTGATGGACATGGGCGGCGTGGAAGATGAGCGGGCGGCACACGTCACCCACGATTGGGGCTTTAGCAATGATTTTATCCATCACTAAAGAGCCCTTATTTAATGTTTTGAAATTGTAAGGACAGATTGCCCTCACTCCTTGCAACTATAAAAGGAGACCCCCTCAATACGAGATTTTCATCCCTTCCTTCTCTTCTCTCCCTCTCCAAAGCTCAAGAGAAGCTTGTCCCACACCTTAGATGCTTCTCAAGAGATAAAGTCAAATTTTCGCACCCCTTTTGGAAGTGGATCCCGCGACGACGATGACATACTACTTCATTCCCGTTCTTCCCGCTTCGTCCACCTTCTTCTCGCACCATTCCTCTTCTTCCAGGAGTCGTCCTGTCCGGCTCGTCCTCCAAGCAACCGTCGAGGAGGATATCCTCTCTCCATTCTTTTTACTGCTTTCTAGAGTAGATTTATTGCTTTCTAGAGTAGAATTTTCCTGCTTTCTAGTGTAGTCATTTCCCGCTTTCTAGTCGTAATGAGTAGTGTAACGAACAATCTCTTTGATAATGAATTCCATGTTCATTCTACATCTCTTTTTGGTTTTTGTTTGTAATATTCTCTCTCTCTTCTATTTATTGTAAATAGATAGTTTCTAATCAATTATTTTGCTTCATGACAAATAAAACAAACGCGTATTTTTAATCAAACGTCCACCTCCCTGAGTTCGACCCAGGATTTCTATTCCGATATAAATTTTATTTGTTGAACACGAGTTCTTCACTTTCAAACTACAACGTTAGCAAAGCAACTCGCAGCTGCAACATTTTGGCGCCGTTGCCGGGGAGGCGACGCTCTTTGATTTTTTTTCGCATTTTCTAACTTACAAATCATTTACCTCACTTCTCTCCTTTCTTATTGTGATTGCAAGTACTCTTTCGAGACGAGCAAAAGCGGTAGATTAGAGCAAAGTGCTGTTCAAGGTTCTGTAAGTTTTCCCCCACCTCCCACCCATTAGTTTTCATTCCACCATGTAATAACACAAGCAAACATCAACCTAGGTGTTCTTATAAACTCTAAGGTTAGTTTTGTTTGTTTGTTTGACTCCCACACCAGCCTCAATCTCCACATTTAAAAAGAAAAATAAAAATAATCTCACAGAGGTACACAACCTCATCTGATTTTCAAACTCAACCAGTAAACTGATCTTTGGAACCGGTACACACATTCAAATACATAATTGAGTAGAAATCAGATTAGGTAATCACTTGTATGCCTAATTAAGTAGTGCAACAGGCCAATTGTTTGAGTTGATTGGGCCTCACCACTTCAATTAAAATCAACTCATCAAGTAGCTACCGCATAGGTTCAACTCTTTGGGATTTACCAGGTGATGAGTCCATTTTAATGGACTATTGTTACGCCTAAGTTAACTTTATTCTTACCTTTTAGGTTTGTTAATAACTACATTAAGTTATAAAATGCTTGCATGCATCATTATTTAAGTTTACATCTATTTTATCGCATTCTATAACTTAATATGTAATTATTTTATGTTTTGTTATTGTAGAAATAATGTTGGAAAAGAACGGGGGGGTGAAATAAATTTCCCCCAACAATCACGCAACCTTCGGCCGGCCTAAACACCCCCAAACAGCCGTCGGCCAAAATTAGTAAGGGATTTGAAAACCCCTTAACTCGCGCGGGGGAGAGGAGTTAAGAGGAGGCCGGGCAAAGGAGAGATGGTCAGTTCTTCTTCCCCCCATGAGGGGATATCCTTCTTCTCCACCTTCCCCACTATGGAGAGGGCGGACACTGTGGAACCAAGTGTGCACTGTGCACACCTTCCATCGCCATCACCGCACTGCCACAACGCCCTCACCAATACCTTGCAAGCCACAACCGCGCCCTTCCAGCCCCCACTGCAAGCGTGCCCTGTAGGTTCCGTACCAACCCTCTCCAGCCCTCACTGCGTGCCTGCAACTGCTGCGCCTCCACCGCACCCTTACAGCCCAAGTGCCTGCAGGCATTGCAACCACAGCGCCCTTGCGCACCCTGTGCCATCACCAGTGCTCGCAGGCGCTACACCACACACTCGCAGGCATCCACCACGCCCTTGCAGCCCAAGCACCTGCAGGTGCCACACCCGCATTGCCTGCAGGAACCACACCTAGCCCCGCGCTACTACTACAGGTGCGCCCTTCTAGCCTGCACCACGCCACGCCATCGCCCTCCACCACTAATGTCAAGCGCCCGCAGGCGCTGCACCCACCGCCCTTACGCGCCTCACGCCATCGCCAGCACTCGCAGGCAGCCAGCCAAGCCTGCAGGCGACCCACTCCCACAGGCGCTGCACCCACAGCCCGTGCACGGCCAAGGCTATAGCCAGCAACCAGCCCCGCAAGCGTGCCTTAGCAAGCCTTGCGAGCACGTGCCCAGCGCGCAGCCGCGTGGGCTGCAGTAGCAGCTCCACCCTCTCCAAGCGCGGTGAACCTCCTCCAACAGGGCCAACAGGCTGGCAGCCATTCTCCTCCACCCGACCACCACCAGCCACCTCCGACCGCCACATCACCACCGTTACGTAGCCCTCGTTGAGGCGCACCACCCCGTCGACTCTCGCCACCAACCGTGCGTGACCATCCATGTGAGGAAGAGAGAGGAGAAATCATCTATTTTCTCCTCAATTAATATTTGCATTTAATGTCATTGCCATTTAGATATTCATATTTTATTCAGGCCACATTGCATTGATACACTTATGGTTTCTTGAAATTACTTCACTTGTGTTATGTGCATCATTTAACTTTGAATTTCGAATTTAACTTGCATGCAAGTTAAATTTATATGATATGCCATTACACATGCATCATATACATATTTTTGGAGCTTAATTCTTGACATGAAAATTGCATAAATACCCCTAAACTTTTAAAGAAATTGCAAGCTCCATTTAAAATAGCATATTCCTCGCATTAAAGTTGCAATAGTGTCTACGAACAGTATATTCCTCGACTCGTGGATTTATTGGTCTATTCCTCCCTATGGATGCGACATCTTTATTACGGTTAAATTTAATATTTAGTTTTGATTGAGAGATTTTCCACTACATAAAACACGACATATCATTCTATTGCTATTTTAATTAAGCAAGAATCTCTCCGTCACCAGGCACACCACATTCTTTCAAGTTTTAAAGGAAAACAACCTCACCTGTGCTTTCAAAACCTGATGTGCCAACAAAACTTGTTTGAAAATATCTAAAGTTGAATCCTAAAAGCTACTAAGCAAGATTTGAACCCTAAAATTCACCGCATCAAAAATAATCTTGCTTGAAAACCACTGGTTGTGCATGCACACACACATCAATCAATCATTTAGGGCACAACCCAGATAAAGGGCCCATCACATTCCAAAGCACATTCACACCTAACCCTTAATAAAATAGAGTAGACGTTGGCCTTAAAGATTCGACTCGCTCTTCGAAGCCCAGAATGAGATTATTTTTTATTAATCCATTTCTACTGTTCAATCAGATGTCTAGCTAGGGGAGCAGAATCAAATGATCGCTACTAGGGGGTACACTAGGAACCGGAGGTGCAAGCCAAAAGAAGAACCTTCTCCCCAGTCCCTCCTTCTAATTGGTTGGATTGAACAGACAGAAGTAGATCAAATCATTTCTTTATGTCAAGACGGGTTCTGGGAGTCTGTAGGTCTTTAGGCTAACCCACTTAAGGACAAGTTTGATTGCTTGTATTGCAGGGCACCTTTCTTCCTCCCATTTATCATGAATCCTTCCACATTTTATATGCATTCCTGCTCTTTCCCTCCTGTTATGAGTTATCCTCAACATGACGATTATCCCGACTCGTATTGTAATCAACCATCAGTTAGTTGGGATAACTCAGATTGGGGATACAGTTCCAGACCTCCGTGTTTAGGGTCTAACCCTGAACACCATAATTGCGATTTCTATCCTTCTCAGAGCCACATTGATTATAGATCGTCACCCTTTCCTGGACAACCTAATACAATCTACAATCAAGGATGATACACTGATCTTTACCCATCCTCTGATTACACTGCCTTTAGGTCATCACCACCTTTTGAACAATCTAAAATGACCTATTATCAGGAAGCGTATAATGAATCTCAATTCGTTAACTCCTCTGCACTGATCCCAAACCCGCCCAACCTGAACCAAGACATTTAGTTCAGGTTAACCAGGTTCAAGATAAGGTTTTGGCTAACTTAAGGAATACCATTCAATCTTTAGAAGTTCAGCGAATACATTGCATTGAAAAATTGGAGCCCCTGATTGAGATGATTGATGATTTGAACAAGTATTTGTTGGATTGGCTCCAAGATGTTAAAGAGAAGAACCCGGGTAAGTTTCTACTTGGGAAGTTAGTGAAATTGAGAATGAGATTTATGGTTGCTGTGGTTCAATCGTGGGATGATTCCCAGGATGAACCACCTTCAGGAGAGCTAAAGTCAGAACCCACTCAGGCACCTGTCGGGGGGGACACGTGTTACGAGGGTGACCAGATTGAATTAGAGAAACCAGTTAAGGATGATCTGATTTCTTCACCTGAAATCCCTGAGCTAGGGTACGAGGAAACATATGTCCCCATGGACCAGAAAATGAAAGATGATTTTGGGACATACATTAATACGGATTTGGATTTCTTTGATTCTGATGGTAAAGATTCAAGTTACAAACTCTCATGCGAGTTTATAGAACACGATTTCTATGAGACTATTGGGCCTGAGGAATCTGATGGATCATTTGATAGCCCAATAACTGAGGAAGCTGATCTTATTGGGGCTCACATTACGGATCCATAATCATATTTTTTGGAGGATTCAATCCAATGCCCTGATTGTCAATTACACACCATTAAGCTTATTGACAATTCTATTTTTGAGATTATTAGACCCAAGTCAATTCTGATTCAGCAACATCCTTTAGACTTGGAAATTTCAGACGGGTGATGCAGGAGATCCCGGAATTTGACATTCTGAATGAGGAGGATAAGAGCTGGGAAATTTTGATTTAGGAAGCAAATTCCGGAGGAAATAGAAGATCGAGTCTAAGGGCTCAAATTCATCTGAAACCATCAAACCAAAACCCTTATTACATTTGTTTTGAGGATGTTCAACCCAAGCATACATTCATTGATTATCCTTTTGATATTAAATTCTCTGTAACCTGACTCTTTGGTCTTGGGTTGCATCCTCATAAATCGCAGGCCCGACCCTGCTTGCATACTGATTTTAGGTTTTGGGTAATTTTTATCTAGAACCTTTGATATTCTCGATTATGGGATATGGGTCTGCACCACAATCTGGTCCACATCTATGGACATCTGCTGGCAGGTCAGAGGTTTCATCTTTTTATTCTGATTCTGAACTGCACCTGTGAATTCTTTATTTCTCTTCTTTGTATAGTGTGCCTAGCTGAAGGCATTAAATTCAGCACATATACAGTTTTAGTTTTATCTCAGAAAGGACCCGACATTCATGCAATTCAGGTGCTTTCTACTCTATTCCACACTGTTTTATGTCTTTTTAATACAATGAGGACATTGCATTGGATAGTCATGGGGGTGGATGTTCATCGCTGAATTATTTCATTAGCTCCATAGATTCCTTTAATTTTCTTTTATTTAGTTAAAAAAAAGTTTGAATTAGGAAGGAATATTTGGACATTAGGACTTTTCAATCTTTATAAATACTACATTATGATCTGAACACGAAGACCCTTCAGGTCTTCAGACTAAATCAGCCTGTGTATCCATTAAAATGTGGATTTGTTTTTCGAGTCCTCGCCAACCTAAATTCTATTTTAATTCGAGTAAATAAGTTTGGGTGACAAGTACACGACTTATCAACCTGCCCTATGATTTGAGGAAACTTTAAGCCTAAAGCATCTACACACTATCATTTCACTGACTCATTAATCGGCGATTCTAATGGAAATTGGGTAGCTAATGAACCTTCTAGGGTGATATGGTCGGTAAGTTATCGTGGGTAACAACCCATAGCTAGGTTATGCAGAGCCCAGTCAATGGACCATTCTCTTTTTGCTGCCTTTAGGTAAATCTTAGACTAGGGAAGCCACCTACTTAAAAAAAAAAGTCAAAAAGAAAAGAAAAAAAAAAGGAGAAAAGAAAAGAAACAAAAGAAATAAGCCACACTTCACTGCACGAGTATGGCTGGCAAGTTGTTGGTGATAATAGCTCATCGACCGATTGTCCAAAACCTAGCTCAATAAATGCAATGAAAATTAGTAAAACACTTAGGAAGAAGTGAAGTAGAATAAATCGGGGACATATACACTGGATTCACCCTTGTGTTGACCCCATAAAAATAAAAGTAGGGAGAAAGCTACCGGTTGTAAAGATACACCTTTAGGTAGAATTTCCTTTTTAAGGTCACCTAGAGGAATAGAAATCCAAAGTCTGTTTTAACTGTCGATTAACGAGTCTATCACATTCACAATTAAATGCTTAGAACTTAGGGTTCTCATCAAATCTTGGGTGAGTTGAATGGTCGTAGAAAACCACTCTTAAACCCTAAACTCGAAAATCCAAAAAAAAAAAGAAAAGAAGAAAAAGATAAAAAGGAATTTTTCTTTGAATAAGGTGAGGGCTTGAGGCGGTCTGCATTTTGGCAGATACCCGAGCACTATTGTGTCTTTGAAATTTCAGATCCTAAGTAAATATTTTTTTAATGATTGAAAATAACTCATGCCCAAATAATCCAACCTAATTCTTTTATAAATAGCATATAGTTTTTCTTAGGGACTAGCAAAAGATAGGCATGGATTTGTGATGTAAACATGTTTACACTACAAAAGATGTCTATTTATGCATGTTCTTAAGCATAGAATTGCATTGCATGTTATAAATATTGCATAGCATGCATCATCTTGCATTTAGATTAGTTTGAATAAAATGGAGGTTAATTATCTCCTTTTATGTTCAGGGACAGGGCAAAATTTTTATCGGGGCCTCGGATTGAAGATCCAACTATACAGATGTGATCAGGGCGACGATTGGAGTTCAACGACTCCAAGATCGTCCTAATCAGACATCTGTAGCATCAGATAGAGATTGAGGAACCCCAGAAGATCAAGGGCCAAGATGGTGTGAATCCACACTTCAAATGACAAATCCGACCACACGGATGGATTCGGATTAACGATCGTAGCCTAACAACGTGAAAATCGACTCAATCCGACAACCGTGGTACCATCTACATCATCCAGAAGATGGACGGCCAAGATGGCACCACGTGACACCATCTCGGCCACCTAACCATCTGCATGCATCCGTTGAAGGCCCCTGCATCAATGTTTCCCTGTCGTTGGATCAACATCCAACAGCTAGGATACACCTATGCTTAAGTTGAGCACCCGCCCATCCACACGCGTAGCGTAGTTGGGTGAGAGTGCTTAAGCGAAGTGCAGGCGCATGTTCGAGTCGCAGGAGGTAGGCGCGGGAGAGCAGGGGTAGCAACCATCTAATCCCGATCGAGCAGCTGCGAGTGCCCAATAGCGCCCACGCGCTATCGCACGCTTATGTGTGACGCGGCATCAGACGCGGGCGTTGCAACTTGAAGAGGCGCGGCGAGGGCACATCTCAGTTGTTCGATCTCATGATCGAACGACCGAGAATTGATGGACGTGGGCAATGCGGAAGATGAGCGGGCGACACACGCCGCCCACGACTGGGGCTTTAGCGACGATTTTATCCATCACTAAAGACCCCTTATTTAATGTTTTGTAATTGTAAAGACCAAATTGCCCTCACTCCTTGCAACTATAAAAGGAGACCCCCTTCATACGAAATTTTCATCCCTTCCTTCTCTTCTCTCCCTCTCCAAAGATCAAGAGAAGCTTGTCCCACACCTAGGATGCTTCTCAAGAGATAAAGTCAAATTTTCGCACCCCTTTCGGAAGCGGATCCTGCGACGACGATGACATGCTACTTTGTTCCTGTTCTTCCCGCTTCGTCCTCCTTCTTCCCACACCGTTCCTCTTCTTCCAAGCGTCGTCCCATTTGGCTCATCCTCCAAGTGACCGTCGAGGAGGATATCTCTCTCTCCATTCTTTTTACTACTTTCTAGAGTAGATTTACTGCTTTCTAGAGTAGAATCTTCCTGCTTTCTAGTGTAATCATTTCCCGCTTTCTGGTCGTAATGAGTAGTGTAACGAACAATTTCTTTGATAATGAACTCCATGTTCATTCTACATCCCTTTTTGGTTTTTGTTTGTAATATTCTCTCTCTCTCTTCTATTTATTGTAAATAGATAGATGGTTTCCAATCAGTTATTTTGCTTCATGACAAATAAAACAAACGTGTATTTTTAATTAAACGTCCACCTCCCTGAGTTTGGCCCTGGATTTCTTTTCCGGTATAAATTTTATTTGTTGAACACGAGTTCTTTTTCAAACTACAATGTTAGCAAAGCAACTCGCAGCTGCAACAGTTGTTACAAGAATTTGATCTCGAGATTTACGATAAAGCAGAAAAGTAGAACGTGGTAGCTAGCCACTTACCCCACCTTCCTTCCGACATTATTGACCCTTTCGGACCCATCACAGAGCACTTTCCTAATGAGCACCTCCTGACTATTAGTGCAAGACTTGCTTGGTTTGCTAATTTGGTGAACTACATGGCATCACATTATATCTTGTCCGATTGGCCGAAGGCCAAGAAAGACAAATTGCTTTCTAATGCCAAGTACTACATCTGGGAAGACCCGTACCTCTTCCACATTGGTGCTAATCTGATCATCAGACGGTGCATCCTGGAAGCAGAAATTCAAGACATTTTGTCCTTCTGCCATGACCAGGCCTACGACGGACACTTCTTCGGACATAAAATCGTAGCAAAAGTCCTCCAGTGCGGCTTTTACTGGCCCACGATTTTCAAGGACACATACGATCACTGTAAGGCATGCACTCGTCGCCAGACCTCAGGCAACATGAGCCACCATGATATGATCCTTTTACAGCCGATTCTCATATGCGAAATCTTTGATATCTGGGGGATTGATTTCATGGGACCCTTCCCTATCTCGGATGGCTTCGAGTACATTCTTCTCGTGGTTGACTATGTGCCCAAATAGATCGAAGCCATCCTAACTCGAACCAACAATCATAAAGTGGTAATCAAATTCATTCATCATAACATCTTTTCTTGGTTCGAAATCCCACGTGCCATTATCTCTGATGGAGGGACCCATTTCACGAATACTCAGTTCAAATCACTGATGACCAAGTGCAGGGTGTCACACCAAATCTCTACTCTTTATCATACCCAAACCAATGGTCTAACTAGCTATCAAATCAGGAGATCAAGAAAATCCTTCAGGTCACTGTTCGACCTGATAGGAAAGATTGGTCGTCCCGACTTCTGGAAGCCGTGTGGGCTTATAAGACCACCCACAAGACCTAATTGGGCATGTCTCCCTTTAGATTATTGTATGGGAAGGCATGTCACCTCCCCATCGAGCTGGAGCACAAAGCCTATTGGGTTGTACGGAAGTGTAATCTAGATCTTTCCAATGTAGGAACCATAGAAAGCTTCAAATGAGCAAGATCGATGAACTACGCAATGACACGTATGAGAACTCGTGAATTTACAAAGAGCAGGTTAAGGCCTTTCACGACAAGCACATATCCAGAAAGATCTTTCACCCCGGTTAGAAAGTCTTACTCTTTGATGCCAAACTAAAACTCTTCCTAGGAAAACTCATATCAAAATGGATTGGACCATATCTTATCCGACGAATTTTTTGAAATGGAGCCATTGAAATCACTCAGCATAGCCTTGATTCAAAGCCTTTTATTGTGAATGGCCAGTAACTTAAGTCATTCATTGAACTCACCGATACAAACTTGGCTGAGGTATCTTTTGATCTCCATTCTCCTTGAGCATATTGTGCCCGGCTGATGGCGTTAAACTTAGTGCTTAACAGGAGGCAACCTGTCATCCTTTTGAAAAAAAATCGAAACCATTCTTGACACATCCCATGCTGAACTCATATTGCACTTTAGGATTTTTCCATTAGAGCAACCGACTCCACCTCTAGTACCTATACTAGAGGTTGAAATCGTCCGCAACGGTCATCCCGACCCGTCCACCAACCTGAAACCTATTCTAATGTACGATCTAAGCTGAATTCAAACCCACCTAATTTACAATGAGGGCGTTGCACATCGTAGGCATGGAGGGGTATTAAAGTGCAAAATACTATGAGAATCACTTCACAAGAAATGGTTTCATCAAAAAAAAAATATACATATATAAAAAAAATTTGAAAAAGAGCAAAAAATGGAGAAGGGAGGAAATTTTGAAAGATTAAATTGCATATCATTCTTGAGGAGGAAAAGGGGAGGTGATTTAAAATGTCAACAAGGAGCACAATTTGAAACAAAAAGAGATAGTCATTAGTAAAAGATTGAGGAATCTACTTAGTTCTAGACCAAATCAAAAGAAAAAATAAAAGACAAAAAGTGCTAAGAAACACAGAGGTTGGTATGAACACTGATCTTAGGCCTCTTGGGCTTGTGTTTAAGCTTAAAAATTCAAGTATTCGTTAAGATTTGGATAGTCGTCAAGAGGTTGAGGAAAATGTGAAGCTTAAGTATTAGGTCTATGGCTTAGGGATTATTTGACCTCGTTAACTGACCTTTGGTTTGCGGGAATCGGTAACCTAAGCACCCAAATCCACACACAATCTGGTTCAGTGTGGTTAATTATCAAAATCACGCAAATGTATTAATTCTGTTCTGAAAGGCTACCAAGATTAGGAGCGACTTATCAATAGAAGTTGATTTGGAAGAGTTCCCAATGCGAAGAGACAGGAAATTCCCCTCGAAGATGTGCAATAACATACCGTCTCCTCGATGCTTGTCTCCTAGGATATCTAAATATCCTACCGGGGGCATGTAAGCACCTTGTACTGATTTAGGTGATGTGGGCGGGATTATCCCGAAATGTCGATTGCCAAGGCCTAAATTTAGCTACAGAACACCATAAATGGCACAATCTCGAAGTGTCGAAAGCCAGGGTTCTAGGGGTTACCATGGGTGGTGCTATCTCGAAGCATCGATTGCCAGGGACCCTGCGAGGGTTGATGGTGGGGATGAGGAATCTGATATAGTTCCTGTTGTAAAGCCAATCCAAAGATAGAAATAAAGAAAGAAAAGAGAGAGAAAACTCTCCAAAAGTAAAAAAAATCTTCTGCCTCACTCTTACAAAAATACACTGCAAACTGAACCGAGACTAAACATGTTTTAAGCATGGGTGCTTTAACCGCGGAGTTCAACAAACCTTAGGATAGTTCCTGTGGGCCGTAGAAACATTCATGGCAAACTGAGGCTAGAGTTGGTCAGGTCCGGATCTTGGTTGGTACTTGAGTACCTCTGGGACTACTATTGGCATTCTAACCTAATCTACAAAAGAAAGCACACAGCAGAAATCTGAGCATAAAAAGGCATGGTCTAGAATTTGAATTAATTCCATGAGATTTTGCTAAAGGATTAACAAAAGCTAGGCATGGAGGTATGATGGGAACACCATCATGAGCCATAAATAGCTCAATTTGATCTGATTAAGTCATTAAATACCCCTACATAACCATCGGCAGGTGTTGAACATTACAAGTTGCTACGCTAACGTGTTTGGTTTTGAAAAACCTGCCGTCGTAGTATGAAAGCGAAGAACTCGTGTTCAACAAATAAAATTTATACCGGAATGAAAATCTTGGGTCGAACTCAGGCGGACGTTTGATTTAAAAACACGTGTTTGTTTTATTTGTCATGAAGCATAATAATTGATTAGAAACTATCTAACTATTTACAATAAATAGAAGACAGAGAGAATAAGAGAGAGAGAGAATATTGCAAACAAAAACCAAAAAGAGATGTAGAATGAACATGGGATTTCATCATCAGAAAGATTGTTCATTACACTAGAAAGCGGGAAAATGATTACACTAGAAAGCAGTCAATCTATTCTAGAAAGCATTAAAAAGAATGGGGAGAGAGATATCCTCCTTGACGGTCGCTTGGAGGACGAGCCAGATGGGATGACACCTGGATGAAGGGGAATGGAGCAGAATGAAGGAGAACGAAGCGGGAAGAACGGGAATGGGGTAGCACGTCATCGTCGTCGCGGGATCCGCTTCCGAAAGGGGGACGAAAAATTGACTTTATCTCCCGAGAAGCATCCCAGGTGTGGGACAAGCTTATCTTGAGCTTTGGAGAGGGAGAGAAGAGAAGGAAGGGATGAGAATTTCGTGTGGAGGAGGTCTCCTTTTATAGTTGCAAGGAATGAAGGCAAATTGGTCTTTTAAATCTCAAACATTAAATAAGGGGTCTTTAGTGACGGATAAAACCGTCGCTAAAGCCCCAACGTGGGCGACGTGTGGCAGAGCACATGCGCCCACTCACCTGCTCACGCATGTAACGTGCGTTCACGTTCAACTGATCTCAGCCGTCCAATCGTGAGATCGGACAGCTTATCTCGCGACTCCACCCACCCCCTCTGCACGCCCGCCCGCGTCTGATATCGCGTGAGGCGCGACATGCGATACAGCATGAGCGCAATTGGGCACGTGCGACCGCTCGATCGCGATCGAGTAGTCAATTGCATTCGCTCACCGCACCCCAGCAGCCGCTCACCGCGATTCAAAAGCCCGTCGCTCGCTCGCGATAAGGCCTCCACCCACTACGCTGTGGAGGGGAAATGGTTGTGCGGATGAGTTGAGGAGCGACTGTCCATGGCCGTTGGATCACGATCGTGCGGTCCAAATCTACTACGCGGTGGTCTTCAAGATCAGCTGGGATGGTTTAGGTAGTCGAGATGGTGCCACGTGGCGCCATCTTGGCCGTCCATCTTCTGGATGATGTAGATGGTGCCACGGTTGTCGGATTGAGTCAATTTTCACGTCGTTAGGCTACGATCATCGATCCAAATCCATCCGTGCAATCGGATTTGTCGTTTGAAGTGCGGATTCACACCATCTTGGCCCTTGATCTTCTATGGTTCCCCGATCTCTATCTGATGCTACAGATGTCTGATTAGGACAATCTTGGAGTCGTTGAACTCCAATCGTCACCCTGATCACATATGTACGGTTGGATCTTCGATCCAAGGCCCCGCTAAAAAGTTTGCCTTGTCCATGAACACAAAAGGAGACAATTAACCTCCATTTTATTCAAACTAATCTAAATGCAAGATGATGCATGTTATGCAATATTTATAGTATGCAATGCAATTCTATGCTTAATAACATGCATAAATAGACATCTTAAGTAGTGTAAACATGTTTACATCATACCCCCATGCATATCTTTTGCTAGTCCCTAGCAAAAACTATATGCTATTTATAAAAGAATCAGGTTGGATTCTTTGGGCATGAGTTATTTTCAATCACTAAGAAAATGTCTACTTAGGATCTAAACTTTCAAAGACACAACAGTGCCCGCGTATGATGAGAACCCTAAGTTCTAAGCATCTTGTTGTGAATGTGATAGACTCATTGATCGGCAGTAAAAACGGACTTCGAATTTCTACGCCTCTAGGTGACCTTAAAAAGAGAATTCTGCCTAAAGGTGTATCTTTACAATCGGTAGCTTTCTCCCAACTTTTATTTTTTACGGGGTCAACACAAGGGCGAATCTAGTGTTTATCTTCCTGGTTTATTCTACTTCTCTGCTTCTTCCTAAGTGTTTTGGGATTTTTCAGTGCATTTATTGAGTTGGATTCTGGACAACCGGTCGATGAGTTGTTACCACCGACAACTTGCTAGCCTTACTTGTGCGGCGAAGTGTGGCTTATTTTTTTTCTTTTCTTTTCTCCTTTTCACTTTTTTTTTTCATTTTCTCTTTTTAAGTAGGTGGCTTCCATGGTCTAAGATTTACCTAAAGGCAGCAAAAAGAGAAAGGTCCTGTGACTGGGCTCTGGGCAACCTATCTATAGGCTGTTACCCACGATAACTTGCCAGTCATATCACCCTAGAAGGTTCAATAGCTACCCAATTTTCGTTAAAATCGTCGAACAATGAGTTAATGACAAGATAGTGTGTAGATGCTTAAAACTCAAAATTTCCTCAAATCAAAGGGCGGGTTGATAAGTGGTGCACTTATCACTCAAACTTATTTACTCCAATTATAATAGAATTCAGGTTGGTGAGGACTCGAAAAACAAACCCACATTTTAGTGGATACACGGGCTGATTAAGTCCAAAGACCTAAAGGGTCTTTGTGTTCAGATCATAATGTAGTATTTCCTAAGATTGAAAATTTTCTTAAACCCAAGTTCTCTTTCCTAATTCCAATTTTTTTTTTTAAATAAAAGAAAATAAAATAAATCTACGGAGCTGACGAATAAATTCAGAGATGAATATCCACCCCCATGCCTATCTAACGCAATGTCCTCCTTGTATTCAAAAGACAAAACAGAGTGGAATAGAGTAGAAAACACCTGAATTGCGTGAATGTCAGGTCCGCTCTGAGATAAAAACTAAAAAAATCTGTATACGTGCCGAATTTAGTGCCTTCAGGTAGGCACACTATACAAAGAAGAGGAATAAAGAATTCACAGGTACAGATCAGAATCAGAATAAATAAAAGAAATCTCTAACCTGTCAGCAAATGTCCACAAATGTGAACCAGATTGTGGTGCAGACCCATACCCCATAATCGAGAATATCTCAGGTTCTGGATAAAAATTACCCAAAACCTAAAATCAGTATGCAAGCGGGGCCGGGCCTATGATTTAGGAGGATGCAACCCAAGACCAAAAAGTCGGGTTACAGAGAATTCAAGCTCAAAAGGATAATCATTGAATGTATGCTTAGGTTGGACATCCTCAGAACAGATGTCGTAAGGATCCTGGTTTGATGGTTTCAGATGAATTGGAACCCTTAGACTTAATCTTCTATTTCCTCCAAAGTTAGCTTCCCAAATCAGAACTTCCCAACTCCTATCCTCCTCAATTAGAATGTTAAATTCCAAGACCTCTTGCATATTAATCACCCCATGTGAAATTTACAAGTCTAAATGATGTGGCTAAATCAGAATTGCCTTGGGTCTAATTATCTCAGAAATAGAATCATCGATAAGCTCAATGGGGTGTAATTGACAATCAGGGCATTGAATTGAATCCTCCAGAAAATGCGATTCTGGACACGTAATGTGAGCCACAATAAGATCAGTTTCCTCAATTATTGGGCTATCAAATGATCTATCGAATTCCTCAGGCCCAATCGTCTCAGAGAAATCGTATTCTGTAAACTCGCGTGAGACTTCGCAACTTGAATCTTCACCATCAGAATCAAAGAAATCAAGATCCGTATTAATGTATGTTCCAAAATCATCTGTCACTTTCTGTTCCAAGGAGACATACGTTTCCTCGTACCTTGGCTCAGGGATCTCAGGTGAAGAAATTAGATCATCCTTAACTAGTTGCCCTAATTCAATCTGGTCAGCCTCGTAACACGTGTTCCCCCCAATAGGTGCTTGAGCGGGTTCTGACATTGGCTCTCCTGAAGGGAGTTCATCCTGGGAATCATCCCACGACTGAACTAAAGCAACCAAAAATCTCATCCTCAATTTCACTAACTTCCCAAGTAGAAATTCACCCGGGTTCTTATCCTTAACATCCTGGAGCCAATCCAACAAGTACTTATTCAAATCATCAATCATTTCAATCAGGGGCTCCAATCTTTCAATGGAAGGTGTTGGCTGAACTTCTAAAGTTTGTATGATATTCCTCAAGTTAGCCAAAACCTTATCTTGAACCTGGTTACCCTAAACCAAATGAGTTGGTTCAGGGTTGGGTGGGTTTGGGATCAGTGCAGGGGAATTAACGAATTGAGATTCGTTATAACCTTCCTAATAATAGGACATTTCGGATTGTTCACAAGGTGATGATGACCTAAAGGCAGTGTAATCAGAGGATGGGTAAGGATCGGTGTATCCTTCTTGATTGTTGATCATATTAGGTTGTTCATGAAAGGGTAACGATCTAAAATCGAAGTGGCTCTGAGAAGGATAGCAATCACAATCAACGTGTTCAGGGTTAGACCCTAAACACGGAGGTCCAGAATTGTATCCCCAATCCGAGTTATCCCAACTAACTAATAGTTGATTACAGTACGAGTCAGGATAATTGTCACGTTGAGGATAATTCAAAACAGGAAGGAAAGAGCGGGAATGCGTGTAATATGTGGAAGGATTCATGAGAAACTAGAGGAAGAAAGGTGCCCTGCAATACAAGCAATCAAACATGTCCTTAAGTGGGCTAGCCTAAAGACCTACAGACTCCCACAAGCCGTCTTGAGATAAAGGAACGATTTGATCTATTTCTGTCTGTTCAATCCAACCAGTTAGAAGGAGGGATTGGGGAGAAGGTTCTTCCTTCAGCTTGTGCCTCTGGTTCCTAGTGTACCCACTAGCTGCGATCGTTTGATTTTGCTCCCCTAGCTAGACATCAAATTGAACAATAGAAACAAACTAATCAAAAATAATCTCTTTCTGGGCTCTGAAGGGCGAGTCGAATCCTTAAGGCCAACATCTACTCTATTTTATTTAGGGCTAGGTTTGAATGTGCTTTGGAATGTGATGGACCCTTTTTATGGGTTGTGCCCTTAATGATTGATTGATTTGTGTGTGCATGCACAACCAGTGGTTTTCAGGCAAGATTACTTTTGATGTGGTGAATTTTAGGGTTCAAATCTTGCTTAGTAGCTTTCAGGATTCAACTTTAGGTGTTTTCAAACAAGTTTTGTTGGCACACTAGGTTTTGAAAGCACGGGTGAAGATGTTTTCCTTTAAAACTTAAAAGAATGTAGAGTGCCTGATAAATCCCTAAGAGTTGAACCTAAGTGGCAGCTACTTGATGAGTTGATTTTAACTGAAGTGGTGTGGCCCAATCAACTCAAACAATTGGCCTATTGCACCACTTAATTAGGCACACAAGTGATTACCTAATATGATTTCTACTCAATTATGTGTTTGGATGTGTGTACTGGCTCTAAAGGTTGGTTTATCAGTTGATTTTGAAAATCAGATGAGGTTGTGTACCTTTGTGAGATTTTTTTTTTTTAATTTTTTCTTTTTAAATGTGGAGGTTGGGGCGGGTGTAGGTGTCAAACAACAAACAATCTAACCTTAGACTTTATAAGAACACCTAGGTTGATTGATGTTTGTGTTATTATGTGGTGAAATGAAATCTAATGGGTGGGAGGTGGGGGATAACTTACAGAACCTTCCACATCACTTCTCTCCGATCTACTGCGTTTGCTTGTCTCAAAAGAGTACCTACAATCACAATAAGAAAGGAGAGAAGTGAGGTAAATGATTCGTAAGTTGTAAAAACGCGAAGAAAAATCAAAAAGCGTTGCCTCCCCGGCAACGGCGCCAAAATGTTGAACGTTACGAGTTGCTACGCTAACGTGTTTGGTTTTGAAAAACCTGTCGTCGTAGTATGAAAGCAAAGAACTCATGTTCAACAAATAAAATTTATACCGGAATGAAAATCCTGGGTCGAACTCAGGCGAACGTTTGATTTAAAAACACGCATTTGTTTTATTTGTCATGAAGCATAATAATTGATTAGAAACTATCTAACTATTTACAATAAATAGAAGAGAGAGAGAATAAGAGAGAGAGAGAGAATATTGCAAACAAAAACCAAAAAGAGATGTAGAATGAACATGGAATTTCATCATCAGAAAGATTGTTCATTACACTAGAAAATGGGAAAATTATTACACTAGAAAGCAATAAATCTACTCAAGAAAGCAGTAAATCTATTATAGAAAGCAGTAAAAAGAATGGGGAGAGAGATCCTCCTTGACAGTCGCTTAGAGGAAGAGCGTGACGGGACGATGCCTGGATGAAGGGGAATAGAGCAGGATGAAGGAGAACGAAGCAGGAAGAATGAGAATGGGGCAGCACGTCGTCGTCATCGTGGGATCTACTTCCGAAAGGGGGACGAAAAATTGACTTTATCTCCCAAGAAGCATCCCAGGTGAGGGACAAGCTTCTCTTGAGCTTTGGAGAGGGAGAGAAGAGAAGGAAGGGATGAGAATTTCATGTGGAGGATGTCTCCTTTTATAGTTTCAAGGAATGAGGGCAAATTGGACTTTTAAATCTCAAACATTAAATAAGGGGTCTTTAGTGACGGATAAAACCATCGCTAAAGCCCCATCGTGGGTGACGTGTGGCAGAGTGCACCGCCCACTCGCCTGCTCACGCATGTAACACGCATTCACGTTCAGCGAATCTCAGCCGTCCGATCATGAGATCAGACGGCTTATCTCGCTAATCCACCCACCTCCTCTGCATGCCCGTCCGCGTCTGATCTCGCGTAAGGCACGGCATGAGATACGGCGTGAGTGCAATTGGGCGCGTGCGACTGCTTAATCGCGATCGAGCCGTCAATCGCGCCCGCTCACCACACCCCAACAACCACTCGCCGCGATTCGAATGCGCGTCGCTCGCTCGCGATAAGGTCTCCACCCGCTGTGCTATGGAGGGGAAATGGTCGCACGGATGAGTTAAGGAGCGGCTGTCCATGGCCTTTGGATCGCGATCGTGCTGTCCAGATCTAACGTGCAGTGGTCTACAAGATCAGCTAGGCCAGTTTGGGCTGTCGAGATGGCACCACGTGGCGCCATCTTGAACGTCCATCTTCTGGATGATGTAGATGGTGCCACAGTTGTCGGATTGAGTCGATTTTCAGGTCGTTAGGCTGTGATCGTCGATCCGAATCAATCCGTGCAGTTGGATTTGTCGTTTGAAGTGCGGATTCACACCATCTTGGCCCTTGATCTTCTATGGTTCCCCGATCTCTATCTGATGCTACAGATGTCTGATTAGGGCAATCTTGGAGTCGTTGAACTCCAATCGTCACCCTGATCACATATGTACGGTTGGATCTTCGATCCAAGGCCCCGCTAAAAAGTTTGCCTTGTCCATGAACACAAAAGGAGACAATTAACCTCCATTTTATTCAAACTAATCTAAATGCAAGATGATGCATGTTATGCAATATTTATAGTATGCAATGCAATTCTATGCTTAATAACATGCATAAATAGACATCTTAAGTAGTGTAAACATGTTTACATCAGAAGGACAAAATTCATTGCAAATCCTTTCAGAGAGAAATATAAGAAACTAGGGTTATTTTTGCAAATTTACTATTCTATCACAAAAATAGAATAACCGCGGGTTCAATCAGGGGTTGAACAAAGGTCAAACGTTCTTAGGAGTCAAATAAGTGGGTTAGAATAGACAGAAAAGGGTTTTCATGCATTACAGGAATTAATGAACATTTGAAATCCTGAAAACAGACCCACTTAATCTATTGAGGTTCTGTAAGGATAAAATTCACCTAAACCCTCTAAAAATCATAGAAAATATTCTCTAGGGTTCAGTACCTTCAATTTGACCATTGGAACCCATCTTGACCTAAAATAGAGTTTCAGACAGACATTTGCCCTGATTTGGGTAATTATGCAAATTACCAAGTCAAACTAGGTCAAAACCAAAATCCAATTTCACAATTTGATTCCTTATGTCCAAATTAGTTTTGTACCAAAATTTAAGCCCAATCTGAGTTTGTTTCGACCTAGTTTACACCTTGGTCCAAGTCTGATTTTCTTTATTTTAGATGAGCCCTTAACTTTTGAATTTCTTACAAAAAGGTCCCTATCTTTATCATCATTTTCTTCAAATAGGTCCCTACCACCATGAAATCCTAATCCTACAACTCTGGCGAACTTATTTTGGCATGTTCTCCTTGATTCCTTGACGAACTCCTCTTAGATTTGAAAGGGAAGTTCGTCAAGGAATTCCCTTCCTTTTAAGCCAAATCCTAAGCCCTAAAACCTTCCCAATCTTTCATGTGAATGCATGAGAGATTCACATATATTTCAACTTCTATCTCCAATGAAATTTCCAAGCTTGGGAAGCTTGCTTTCCAAGCTTAAAACATACTCCAGAGACCTATAAAAGACTCCCGACATTAGACCGAAGATCCCACACTCGAATTTGGTCAAATTACCTCCTGATTTCATCTCTCCTCATCTAGCCGAAGCTCCTCGACGTCCGGCAAGCTCCTACGACTCCTTCCTTCGTCTGACCGCAATACCGGCGGTAGATCCTCCTTCCCTGCCTTCCTCCACGTCGCGCCAAACCAGCGAGCACTTCTATCTCCTTCATCCATGCCGTCCTATCCTCATCGAAGTGCCTTCTTCTCCAGCGCCGTCCACACCGCAACCGATGTCGCCTCTGCTCCCCTTCGTCCGCCAAGTACCAAGATAAGTTCCCTAACTCCCCTACTTCATCCACACACCAACCATACTTTGTTTCAACCGTCGTATCACCCAAACCACCTTCACCTTCTTCCACTCTGGCCACATCTCCAGCGATGTGCCTCCACCACTCCACACCTCCATCTGCTTCGCCACCAACTCCAAAAGCTCCGCCGTGTCCTAGAGAGAAAAAGCCCTTTAGTTATTGAGGCTATTGGCCTCTCCTCAGTGCCACAGAACACTACGACCTATGCACCACCTTCTCGCAGTCGTCAAGCCTCCACCCTCACTCGTACCACACATTGCACCCACCACTGCACCCGCCACTCCACGACGAACCTTCTGAGCCATTTTGACGAGGCTGCGAGGCCGTGTTGTGGTTTTTAGGTGCTTCACCAGAGCTCTGCTGCCACGACGACTTCTCCAGCTTCATTCATCATGTTCTAGCCATGTTCTTCATCGACAACACCTCCAGGTCGCGTGGAGAAGCTCCAGGCAGGTCTCCAGGTCTGCAATTGAGCGTCAAACCCTCAACTACAGCTGTAATTGATGAGGAGTCGATCTACGAGCACTTGCGCTATGGCTTAGGTGGGATAGTCCCACCTCGAAAACCTCTGCACCACTTGCACAATACAAATTATTTTTGTGGTTATGGCTTATCGCCTTAGCACACACAGGGGGTGAGGTCCCCACTCACCCTTCACACGTGCCTCACTCGTGACCTGTCCCCTGCAGGCCTAGCACTGACCCGACATGCCTAAGCCCTATTCACACCTCGGCTGCGATATCACTCCCACAGCCCTAGTCCTAGGCACACTTAGATCTGAATCCGATTGCCTGAGGCTCTGGGAAAGCGGATCCCAGAGAGAGAAGGAGAGAGAGCGTGCGAGGGCAGGGGGTTTTGCTCTGAAGGCCAATGGCTAACACTTAGCCATTTGAAGAAGGAAACCCTTCCCCTTGTGTGAGAAGAGAAGGAAGGAGAGGAAGCCAGAGAAGATAGAGAAGAGAAGAGAAGAGGAGCTAAAGCAACAGAAGAAGAAGAGCAGCAGAAGTGCACTATGCACTTATTCTACGTGGATTTAGATTAATTGATATTATTTGGATATTTGATATTATTGTGAGGGGTAATTGGTGATCCAAATCACCATTTTTCCCCATTCTTTTTCACTATTTGACATTTGCTTTAATTTACATATCACTATTTCTTGGAATTCTATTATAAATTGCTCATATATTTGCTTGCATTGCAATCTTGAGAATGATTTTGCTAATTGCTCCCTGTGTTCGACCTCGGACTTCCATTCGAGTATAAATTCTATTTGTTTTTCACGCTAATTCCATCTATACTGTAATTCATTGATTTTAAAATCCGATTCAGAGCGATGAACAAGTCCCTTGGCCATTAATCTTCCTCGGACTGCATAAGGTGCTACTGAATTCCGATCAAGACGATTTCAGAGGCATTAGACTCTGATCGTTGTCCTAATCAGATCCGTATGGTCAGATCGTCAATCCGAGGCCCCAAAATAAGTCTCCTTCTCTCCTTACCACAAAAGGACACATATTAACCTAAACTTTATACAAACTATTCCAAATGCAGAATGACGGATGCTATGCGATATTTATACTATGGAATGCATATCAAGCTTAAGAACATGTATAAATAGGCAGTTTATCCTAATTAAATGTGTCTTCATCATACCCCCATGCTTATCTTTTACTAGTCCCTAAAAAAATCAAACTAAATGCTATGTATAAAAATAGAATTAGGGTATAATCACTTAGGCCTAAGTTGTTTATTAACAATAGAAAATTTCAACTAAGGTCCTAAACTATGAAAACTCAACAATACCCGGGTGCCTGGCAGAATGTAGACTGCCCAAGTCCTCGCCTTATTTGAAAAGGGAAGATACATTTTTTTTTTTTCTTCTTTTCTAATTTTTTTGGAATTTTGGAGTTGAGAGTTTCGGGATAACTTTTACGGCTACCCGACTCGCCCAAAACTTGAAAAGGACTCTGAGTGCTACGCATCTTGTGAAAGAGTGATAGACTCAATGAGCGGCCGTTAAAACGGACTTCAGGTTTCTACGCCCTTAGGTGACCTTAAGAGTTTTTGCCTAAAGGTTTATCTTTCTGATATGTAGTTTTCTTCCTACATTTTTTTTATATATATGGGGTCAACACAAGGGTGATTGCGCAGCAATCATAGGTCTTAATTGACATAAATTAGGCTAGGACTTAGCATAAGTTAGGGTTATTCATGCATGCATACGCATTATCTGCATCTTTACCACGTTCCTTTAGCTATGCATAAAATAATGTTATAATGTGCTGATTAAGTGCATTATGTCGATTGCAGGGAATAAGCTGATCAGGAGCTAGATCTAAAGCTGGATCAGGAATAATGGGAGTTGTAGAAGAGTTGGAGCAGAAGGCCTAGTTTAGATATAGGAATAATAATGTAAGGAGGTTAAAGGTTTTCTATTCTATTAAGTAGAAATAAAGCAGTAAAATGTGAAGAGCTTAGGTCCATCCTAGCCATAAGATAGCCTAGAGACTTCCCCAAGCCTTAGCCACCCTTAAATTAGGTCACAACACCCTAGGAAGCCCCAAAACCATAGTTCCAACCCTTCTCTGGATGTCCAGATAAATTTTAAGACGTCCAGGACCCTTAGCCAACTCCCGCACACTTTAAACCCACTTTTGCAGTGTTATTGGACGTCCAGACACTTTGTTAGATGTCCAATTTTTGCAGAATACCCAAAACAGAACCCAAAATCCTTCCTGACTCTAATTGGACGTCCAGACAAGGATGGACTTCTGATTTTTGAGTATAAGATGTCTGATTCTACTATTAGACGTCTAATACTGCTCTCCAATTCCTGTTTTGAGATTTAAGCCTTGATCTTGGATCTCTAGGTCCCTAAACCCAATTCTAACCCCATAGGAACCTAAATTAAGGTGCCCTAACCCTAGTACATCACCTCTAGACGTCCCTAAGGACCTACTTAGGTCCTCACTAAACCTAATTGACTTGGATCTTAGTCAATTCCATCAGCCTATTCAATTGGATTCCTTGAGTCCGATTGAGCCCTGATCTCAGCGCACACTGTCCAATTGGACTCAGTGAGAGTCTAATTGACCTAGACCTGACTTAATTGAGTTGTTTTACTCTCAATTAAGTTTCCACACACCCAATTAAACTTGTATTAAGTTTAATTGCACTTTACCTTAGTGAATTAGGGTTTATAACCCTAATTTGAGACCTACCTTGACCTAAACCAACTAGAACCCAACCTAATCAACCTAGCCACATAAGTTTCGACCCACACACACCCACACACACCATCCACACAAAAATATCTAGCCTAGAGTTCTCTAGAACTCTCTACTATGTGTGGTTGCCTTGGTTGCCAAAAATAGCAACCAAGAGCCATTCAATTTTTAGATCCACATTTGGTGGATCTAAAAACCACCATCCACCCTCTCTCTGTCACTCTCCCACGAGCTCCCACCATAGGCCTCTCTAGAGAATTCCATAATTCTCTAGAGAGCTTCCCTTAGGTCTATAAAAAGACCCCTTGGGTGGCCATTTGCACCCATTCACTTCCTTGGCATCCATTCCACTTAGAATAGCCACTTCCATCTCCACTCCACCTCCACGACTTTAGCACCACCATGGAGGCCACCATCTCCACGCTAGGAAGCTGGATCAGCTCCCCAACCTCTCTCCAAGGGCCAGCCTAAGTTCCATTAGCCTCCCCTCCTTCTCTCAACCATTCAAAGGCCATCAGGGACCACTCCTGAATGCCCTTCCATTCTACTAGATTTAGATTATGCTCTTCGTATATTTACTGCGTTTATTTACTACTTATTAGTGTAGTCTTACTTCTCCCCCAATGATGCAGGCAAAATCCCCCCATCGATTCTTATATGTGATCATTTTCTGGTAGCTAGATTTAATTTTCAAGCATTTATGTACAAGCTTCCCTCTACGTTTTATGTTGCAAACGACTCTCCCACTGAATGAATAAAAAATGCTTATATATATATTTGTCTATACATGTTTGAAATCACCATGAGCTTAATAATTGTCATTCTTTTTGTATGATTCAAGTTGCCTGTTTCCGATTCCTAATATTCTTGCAACTAAGCATGTCATACCTAAACACGTAATAATCACTAACTGGCATGCGATTCTAAACAAAGTAGAGTAAGATCGATTTCAAAAGTAAAAGCAATGCCTCCCAGAGATGAATGATCGGGACTCAAGTCTCGTTATCTTTAGAAATCAATTTTTGACGAACGTTTTTGCGTGACTATCCTACTATTTCCGTTGACTTTCAAATGTGCAAAAATGGCTTTCTGTCAAAGGGTGAACCCAGTGTATATCTCCCTAGTTTATTCTACTTCCTTGCTTCTTCCCTAAGTATTTTAGGAATTATTTGTGCATTTTTGTGAGTTGGGCTCTAAACAACCAGCCAATGGGTTGTTACCCATGACAACTTGCCAGCCATACTCGTGCAGTGAAGTGTAGTTTAGTTTTCTATTTTTATTTTTCTCCTTTTTCTTTTTTTTTTTTAAGTATCATTTTTTTCTTCTTCTAAGTAGGTGGCTTCCCTGATCTAAAATTTACCTAAAAGTAGTAGAATAAGTATGGTCATGTAGTTTATCATTGGACAACTAGCTAATGGGTTGTTACCCACGACAACTTGATAGCCATACTACCCTAGAAAGTTCATTAGCTACCTAATTTCCGTAAAAATCATTGAAAAAGTGAGTCAGTGCAAATAGTGTGTAGATGCTTAAACTTAAAGTCCTCTTAAATCTAAGGGCGGGTTGATAAGTTATGTACTTATCACCCCAATTTATTAGCCAAATTAAGGTAAAATTAATTTTGGCGAGGACTCGAGACCAAGTCCACATTTTAGTAGACACCAAGGCTAATTAAGCCCGAAGACCTAAAGAGTCTAAGTGTTCAAGTCCTTAAGTATCGTCTCCTAAAGTAAACTCCTAATGCCTAAGTTCTCTTCTCCTAATTCTTTTTTTTTGAATTTTGAATTTATTTATTTAAAAAAAAAATAAATAAATAAATAAATTTCACGGAGCTAACAAAATAATTTCAGGATTAAGTATCCACCCCCCCATGCCTAAATGATGCAATGTCCTTATTGTAAAAATAAAGACATGAAAAGGGCAGAGTAAACAGAATATCACCTGAATTTCGTGAAAATCCGACTAGCTCCACAAAGAGAAAGGAGTATACACATGTGCTAAGTTTATTGCCTTTAGCTAAGCATAATATACAAACAAGGAAGAAATTAGGAATTCACAAGTGCGGGTCAAGATCAGAATTAAAAGATTGATCCTCAGACCCACCAGAAAAAGATGTCCACAGATGTGGATTAGATTATGGTGCAGACCAATGCCCCAGGGTCAAGTAGTTCTACGGTTCTGGATGAAAATCACCCATAACCGAAGATTATTGTCCTTGCGAGGTCGGGCCTACCATTTTGTGGTGTGCAACCCAAGTCTAAAGTGGTGGACAATGGGTAGATCTAGTTCAATAAATTCGGGTGTCCACTTAGAGTTCAGCTCAAAAAGATAGTCAATTATTCCGAGCTTGGGTTGCACGTCAAAGATATCATAAGGGTCCGGATAGAAGGTAGGTGGTTTCAGGTCAACAAGAACCCTTAAATCCAAAATCCTGCCTTCCCCGGAGTTAACTTCCCAAATCTTAATTTCCAAATTCCTATCCTCCAAGATCAAGTGTTCAATTTTCAGGGCCTCATGATCGTTGTACACCCCATCAAAGATATCCAAGTCAAACAATTGTGACTGAATCAGAATTGACTTGGATTCAATCATTTCCAAATCAAAATCAATCATCTCTTTGGGGTGTGTTTGAAGATTAGGGCTACTGATTGGATCATCTATTATAATAGAATCAAAATCCTCCATGCTAGCCCCAATCAGATCATAATCCTCAGTTATCAGGCTATTAAATGGTTCATCATGCTCCTTGATGTAAACATGTTTATATTACATAAAATGTCTATTTATGCATGTTCTTAAGCATAGAATTGCATTACATACTATAATATTGCACAGCATGCATCATCTTACATTTAGATTAATCTGAATAAAATGGAGGTTAATTGTCTCCTTTTATGGTTAGGGACAGGACGACTTTTTATCGGGGCCTCAGATAAAAGATCCAACCATATGGATCTGATCAGGGCGACGATTAGAGTTTAATGACTCCAATATCGCCCTAATCGGATATCCATAGCATCAGATAGAGACTGAGGAACCCTAGAAGATCAAGGGCCAAGTTGGTGTTAATCCACACTTCAAATGACAAATCCAACCTCACGGATGGATTCAGATCGATGATCGCTGCCTAACGACACAAAAATCAACTCAATCCGATACCTGTAGCACCATCTACATCACCCAGAAGATGGACGGCTAAGATGGCACCATGTGGTGCCATCTCGGCTGCCTCAAGACGTGGGATCAGATCCGCGAAGCACCTCAATTGGAGCAGGCGCGCGGGCACTATCGACCGCACAATGGAGATCGAGCGGCTGTGCACGCCCATTCAGATCCATGCTCCAACTGACGTGGCATGGAAACGCGCTATCGCATGCAATGAGTGTGTGATGCTTAATGCACATGGCAGGTCTGGGGGCATTATTATATGGTGGAGAAGGGCTTGGTTACACCTGCTGGAAGTACACAAAGCTTGCCACCTGGTGATCTGCAAATTCCAAAGACATCAGGGGCAAGATGACATTTGTATTATTGGTGTGTATGGCCCATGTGTTGCCTCTATGAGATAGGAACTTTGGGATGATTGGGCTGCAGCTGTAGAACTCATGCAAGGGGAAGCATGGCTAGTTGGAGGGGACTTCAACTGTATACCGACAGGGACTGATAGGCCAAATGGTGTCATGGATAGTACTTCTATTAGGTTTCAGCTAGTGGTCTAGTCTCTTTGTTTGAATGAATATCCATCCTCATGAGCTGAATTTACTTGGCGAATTGGCAATGGCCTTATGTTGAAGATTGACAAATTCTTTGGGAATGCTACTATCCTTGATAGGTTCGAGCTCTCTAATGTTGCTGGACTGGATCGCCCCTTCTCAGACCATACTCCTTTGGTCTGGGACAGTGGCGAAGAGGTCCAAGCAGGCTCCTACTTCAAGTTTAGAAGATCATGTCTAAGAGATCCTAGTTTTTGTGAGATGGTTGGCTCATGGTGGAAAACCAAACAATTGGAGGGCTCAGTTACTATCAGGCTTGCTTCCAAGCTGGCTACTCTACGCACACTCTGGAAAGAGAATGGAGCTATGGTGTTTGCACTAAGGCAGCAAAGGCATTTAGGGCTCTAAATAAAATCTAGATCTTGGATTCTAAGGAGGCAGCAGTCCCATTATCTGATGAGGATCTTGCAGCCAGAAGAATGTAGCAGGGTGTGGCAGTGGAGGAGGACCTCAAGCAAGAGATGGACTGGAGGGAGAGGTCTAGACAGCTATGGCAAAAGGAGTGGGACGCCAACACAAAATTCTTTCACCTCGCAGCTAGCTCTTGTAGGTGAGTAAACTTTATTTCTTCCATTCTCAAAGATAGGCAAAGACTGTCATCTATGCAAGAAATTAGAGTAGCAGCTATCAGGTATTAAAGGGGCTCATCACGGGCAGCAGAGAGAGGTGGCGAAAGGATGGCTGCGAGTGATGCGCCTAGAGTTTTAGATGATTAGGCTTCCAAGCTAATGGCTACTATCACTGAAAAGGAAACTATAGATGCCATAAAAGATTTAAATAATGAGGGCTCCCCCGGACCAGATGGTATTCAAGTTTTCTTCTACAAAGAAATGTGGAGTGTGATTTGCAATGAGGTGATGGATGTTATAAGAGAGTTTGAGAGGGCCAATGTGATGAGACACTCATCATGATCTCTAATTACCCCTAATTAACTAGTCTTCCTAGTTAATTAGCTAAGGTTATGAATATATAAGGGTTAATTATAGAATAAGTGATATTTAGTTAAGGACCTTAAAATAAGTTAAAAATGACATTTTATCATTCAGTTAACATTATTAATAATTTAGATAATAATTGGACACGAAATCCTATTAGTCATTTCCTTAATTAATAAGATAAGTAACTTAAATATAATGTATACCTAAGTATGTAATAGCTTAAGTGATTTTACCTAATCTAATAAATTAACCTAAAAATGTCAAAAATTTAAATTCAAGGTGTAAACATAATATTTACCTTATTTACTAACATATATAAAAAGGTGAAAAAGATCTAAATTCAAATAAACCTTTAAAACCAAGGTTTACATTTTAGTCCTTAATATTCACTACAGTCGGGTCCTTATTTCTCACATAGGTCCTTAAGTTTTATTACTTCTAAGTCCCTCTTCGTCTTCTTCTTCTTCTTCTTCTCCAGCCGAATGAACTGCTGGCGGCAGAGAGTCACCCCACCGCACGATCACCACCCTGCTGACATCATTCCACTTTGTCCAAGCTCTTGCAGCTTGCGCTCACCACCTCCACTTCATCCATCGGTCTAGATTAATCGAGAATCCTATTTTTCAGTGGGGGATAACCTCACCATCATCAGAGACGACGACGAAGGTTAAGCTCCTCGAGCTCCTTCTTCGACAAAACCCTGCCACTCTCTTTGCCGCAAACTGCTATAAATACCCCCTCACAACTCTGATTTTATTCAAGTTGGCTCCCTTCCCTGTTCTAACACTGCAGCCGACCCAATAGGCTATTCGTCCAAAACTTCGGTGATTTCCCATTCCATCTTCCGACTTCCTCCGTCCACCTTAAGCAGCCAAGGAGATCCGTCGTGGTCATCTACACCTCTGACAAAGGCGTCGACCCTAGGATTCCTTTGCTCCACCTCAAATCCACCTGCCGGAGATCTTTCTTCCACTGTGAACCTTCAGTGGAACCCTATTGACCCCTTCGTCCAGGTAACAGTAGACTAGGACTAGGAGTAGGAGTAGGCTAGCTTAGTTAGTTTGTTTAGTTAGTTAGATTAGAGTAATGTTAGAATTTAGTTTCATCTCTTCTGACTCTGGCGAGTTCCTTGAGCTCGCCAGAGCTTTAATTTTGTCTTTTTACTCACTGTACACCTTCCTGTATCTTCCATGTTCACTTCTAATTCACTTAATCATTAATTAAATCACCTAAACGCCTAATTCAAATCTCACCTTCACCAACTATTGACACTGTCTATGGTGACAGTAATCGACCTAATTCCACCTTCACTGGGTTCTTTCATCACCTATCACCACTAATGAACCCTAATCGACATTATAATACCCATTATTATCATCTATAATTAAACACCTAAATCTTAATTAAGTTCCTAAGCTCGCTATCCATGGCTGCTCAGGAACTGTTTAAACTATAAAATAATTATATATTTATGAATATTAACATCTGTTGACTTGTGATGCAAACACATTTACACTACTTAAGATGTCTATTTATGCATGTTCTTAAACATAGGATTGCATTTCAAGATATAAATATTGCATAACATGCATCATCTTGCACTTAGAGTAGTTTGAATAAAATGGAGGTTAATTGTCTCCTTTCATGTGCTTGGACAGGGCAAACATTTTATTGGGGCCTCAGATCAAAGATCCAACCGTATGGATGTTATCAGGGCGACGATTGGAATTCAACGACTCTAAGATTACCCTAATCAGGCATCCGTAGCATCAGATAGTGACCGAGGAACCCTAGAAGATCAAGGGCTAGGATGGTGTAAATCTACACTGCAAATGACAAATCTGACCATATAGATGAATTCAGATCGACGATCGTAGCCCAACGACGCAAAAATCGAGTCAATCTGACATCCGTGGCACCAAGATGGTGCCACGTGGTGCCATCCCGGCCACCCAAACGGCCGCATGTAATCTCTGAAGGCCCCGCACCCTCTCCCTCTCCACCGTTGGATCTCGATCCAACGGCTGTGGTCAGCCACGCCTAAAAGCGCCCGCTTTACCATCCGCGCCTCGTAGCGCAGCGGTCGAGCACGCTTACGCGAGCTGCGAGTGCGGGTTCGCACCGCAGCGAAGGGGAGGAAGGCACAGGCGATGGCGGGCATTGGATCGTCATCGGACAGCCGTCTGCGCTCAATTGAGATCACGTGCGATTGAATGCGCGGCATCACGCGGCACCGCACGCGCCGGGCGGGCGCGCGTAGCAGGCGGAGATGCGTCTTAAGCTATCCGATCTCGTGATCGGACGGCTGAGATCTGAAGTATGTGGGCGTAGGCATTGAAGAAGCGGGCAGCTGAGGAGCCGCGCATGGGCGCGGAAGCTACGCCACATTGGGGGCTTTAGTGACGGATTTATCCATCACTAAAGACCCCTCATTTATTATTTTAAAGTTATAATGACCATTTTGCCCCCACTCCTTACAACTATAAAAGGAGACCCCCTCTATATGAAATTCTGATCCCTTCCTTCTCTTCTCTACCTCTCCAAAGCTCAAGAGAAGCTTGTCCCACACCCGAGATGCTTCTTACGAGATAAAGTCCAAATTTTCGTCCCCCTTCGGAAGTGGATCCAAGAACGACGACAGCGTGCTGCTTCGTTCCCATTCTTCTGCTTTGTCCTCCTTCGTCCTACTTCATCCTCCTTCGTCCATGCGTCGTCCCGTCCAGCTCATCCTCTAACCGACCGTCGAGGAGGATTTCTCTCTCCCTATTCTTTTTACTGCTTTCTAGTATAGATTTACTACTTTCTAGAGTAGTTCTGCTTGTCCTCCAAGCGATCGTCGAGGAGGACATTTCTCCCTCCATTCTTTTAATGCTTTCTAGAGTAAATTTATCGCTTTCTAGTGTAATTATTTTATGCTTTCTAGTTGTAATGAACAATTTCTTTAATGATAAATTCTTTATTTATTCTACATCTCATTTTTATTTCTATGTGTAATATTCTCTCTCTCTTACCCTCTCTCTCTCTTCTATTTATTGCAAATAATTAGATAGTTTTAAATTGAATTATTCCATGACAAATAAAAAGAAACGCGTAGTTTTTAAATCAAACGTCTACCTCCCTGTGTTCGACCCGGAATTTCAATTTCGGTATAAATTTTATTTGTTGAACACGAATTCTTCGCTTTCAAGCTACAACGACAGGTTTTTCTAAAACCAAACACGTTTGCGTAGCGATTCGTGCGTTCAACAACTTGACTTAACCTCTCAATCGGGTGGTTAAATAAAGTCCTGAGCTTTAACCACTCAAATCTTTTAAGAAAATAAACTTACTGTCAAACCTTAATCTTAATGAACAAATGAGGAATTAAATGTGATACTGAGGTTCCTTGTAACCTTAGGATAATTTTTGGATTAAAAATGGTTAGTTTTGTCAATCTGTACAAACAATTCTACATTTTCTGGACTCACCGGAGCATCGGCAGGCTCCGGTGAGCCATTATTGCATTGCAGCCTCTAGAACTTGCTAAGTGGCTGCTGAATAGTTTAATAAGGATTACAAACTGTTCCAAAGAAATTTGTTTGAGGATTTAACCACTGGAGCTATAGATTTGAACTTCATCTTCACCAACTTCGGTGAGTTGGAGAAGTCTATTTAAAGAGATTTGGGAAGCATTTAATGTGCTCAGAAGCTTTAGCGTGATGCACTGAAGCTACTTTAGTCTTAAAAACATTGTAGCAATCTTTCCTTGACTCTATCGAACAAACACCTATTTGAGTTCAGGCGGCGAGCCTGAAACCCTAGGTATTAAGGTTGAAACAACTTTCTAAAGATTTGAATAAGTTAAAGATGATGAGAAGACTCTATTTTAGGCATTAATTTCTTGGGAGGAAGCATAGAACAGAAAGTCAATTTTTGAGCTTCCACAGTCAAACATGAGTCTGATAATGGAGTTCTGAGCTTGAATTGAGATTTTGAGGAGTGGAAACTGTTTCTGAGATCCTATTTGATGTTTTTACAAAGAATAAAGTAAGCTCAGATGATGTACTTAGTGAAGATTTAGTTTCTGCCAATTTGGGTTACTTTCGAACCCAAACCAACAGGAGTATTGTTCTGATGAAATTTAAACTTAAAACCTACCCAGATTGATCTGTTACAACCCTTAGAATTAATCTAAATTGATTACAAACACTTTTAAGTGTCTGTTGCACTTATTGATGTCTGAAAAATCAAAATCTGAAGCTTTCAGAGAAGAGAAAAGCTTCTCTGCAGGTTCTGAAGGTCTTTAGAGTTTAAAACCTACTCTAACAGAAGTGGAATTACTTATATAACATATATAGATCTTTTAATAGAAGAGAGAAGTCCATCTGAGGACTCCCCTGATTTAAAACTACTGGAACCCCTGATTTTATCTTTTAAATTGAAAAGGAAAACATCATTAAAACATTAAATTGACCCTGTAATTGTGTAGATTACCCTTAGAGCTTTCCAACAAACATGAAATCATTCAATTTGGAGCTCTGGGTAGAAAGTTATGAACATTTGAATTCGGGTCTTGGAGGGGTAGGATAGTCCCACCTCGGTTATTCACAAGCGCACGCCCTGGGATAAAACCAATTTGTTTCTCTGGCTATGCAGTCGTCAGCGCTCGGCGCACCAGTTCCGATTCCATCTGTTCTTATCTGAGCATTGCATGTCTGAGTGTGCGGGCTTATGCCTGCGGGTGTGCACCCTTGGGGTCGTGCGAAAGTGATTGTGCCCTGGGAAGGCGAGTGTGGCCTGGGAGGCCAGGTTGAGCCGATGTGGCTCGAGACTGTGAATCGATAAGAAAATGAATCGAAAATGAACCTAATGGAGATTAGGTGAGGATCGAGTAGGGTCTGGTCCCACCCTGGTTTCAGGGTGCTGTGTATCCTCGAAAGGACCTTGTCGCAAATAAAAAATCTTTTGGTTAAAAAAATAAAAAAAACCTGGTTCAGCTGAAAGCTTAAGGAAAAGGGAAGCCACTGCAGGATGCTAAGTGCTAAAGAAGAAGGCACAGGCGCTAAGGAGTGTTAAGGAAAAAAAGACTAAGTAACAAAAGAGAAAAGAAGAAGAGAAGGAGGATAAGAAGGCAGGAACAACACAAGAAAGGTAAGGAAAGAGATTCGAGAGATAAAGAAGAAAATAAAAGAAAGAAAGATGAAAATAAGAGAGATGAAGATGAGAGGCTGAAGAGATTAATGAAAATAAATGAATTTCTCTTGCATCATTATCTTTTTGTTCTTAATTGTAAAAAGGCATGTTTTACTAGATAACTTTTTAATTGCCTTAATTTCTTAGAATGAAATAAAATTGAAAAACTACCATGTTTACTTGTTAATAAAGTACAATATTTTGAGTAAATATGTTTGCATATGGAATTTTGTATATTCTTTATAGTTTAAATATTTTGACAAAATTCATGTTTTTGAAATCAAACTAGTTTTACCTCCTAAACTTCAAGAGATAAAAGAAAATTAGTGAATTTGGAAAATTTATTATACCTCCCAGTGAACGACCTGGACTCAACCAGTAAAAATTTCTAAAATGTTAGGTTAATTTGACCCTATACTACACAGCCGACAAAACTTCGAGTTAACTTAAGTGATTTCTTCTACTCTTAATTAAGTGAAATTAACTTAATTACTGAGTTGAGTGAATCCACGTTACCACAATGCAGGTTTTGACAAGATCAATAAATCCTCTCTTTCTGTTGCCAAAGACATAGGGGGGTGAGAAATTTTCACATTTTAGACCGATTGCTTTATCGAATTCCATTTAATTAGTGGTGCATAAGATACTGCTAATAGATTGAGGACTATTCTACAGCACTTGATCCAACCTGTACAATCAGCCTTTCTACCCAATAGATCTCTTCAAGAAAAGTTCATTACGGCCCAAGAAATGGTGTGTGGGTGGCATAGAAGGAAATGCAAAGCATTTATATGGAAAGTGGATTTCCAAAAGGACTATGATTCGGTCTCATGGCCTTACATTTGCGAAGTATTCAAAAGAAGTGGTTTCCCTCCCACTTGGATCCAATGGGTGAAGCGGTTTATTACAACTACTTCCTTCTCCCCACTGATCAATGGGAAACCACGTGGAGCTTGGATTCAACCCCAATGTGGTGTTAGACAAGGATGTCCATTATCCCCTTTGATTTTTAACCTTGCAGTTGACAGGCTTGCAAGATATCCATGTAAATTGACAAAGGCTGGTGTTATAAGAGGTTATTCACTATCCAATAGGACTATGGCCCCTATTTTACAATATGCAGACGACACAGTTTTCTTTGTGGAGTGGACAACTACTGTAACTCATGCTCCAGGATAGATGGTGAAGATTTTCGAAGACATTTCAGGTCTAAAACTAAATAGGGAGAAATCTACCTTGATCTACTTTGGCCTGAATGAACAGAAGCAAGACACACTGCCAGCTATGCTGGGAACACCTCGCTCTAACCTGCCAATTAAATACCTGGGGCTGCCACTGCAGTGCTCGAAACTAAGGAAGAGTGATTGGAATGTTTTTTTGACAAGATTTCTATCAAGTTGGAAGGATGGAGCAGTACATTTCTATCAAATGGTGGAAGATTGATCCTTCTAAATTAAGTGATTACTTCTATCTCGGTGTTCTACTTCTCTATTTTCAAAGCCCCGAAATCTATTTGGAAATGTGTTGATGTAATGCACAAGAAATTCTTTTGGAAAGGGGCTAGACATGACGGGAGGTTCATGCAGCCTATCAAGTGGGATCAAATTTGCTGGCAAAAGGAAGCAGGTGGATTGGGGATCAAGGCTCTTAAAGAATTTAATGAGGCCCTTTTGATTAAATGGGCGATCAAGATTTTTGATGGCAAGGAAGAACTATGCACTGAACTTATTAAAGACTATTATGGTGGCTCAAATAGTATGCTGAAGAGGTTATTTCTAGCCAAACCATCCCCTTTTTCGAGATCGGTCATTCTAGCTATTAAAAGCAACTGGCATTTGATGCAGCCCAAGCTTGGAGATGGCCATGATTTTAGCTTATGGAATGAACATTGGTCACCGCTGGGTATTCTGAAAGATTCCTATCCAAGAGCATATTCAGCTGTTGTAGAAAAAGATGCCCCTGTCAGTAGCTTATGGTCAGAATCTGGTGATTGCTAGAGGTTTGATGAGCCAGAAATCAGCAAAGAGGGTACCCAGCAGAGGGAGGAAAGGCAAAGCCTGATCTCTGATCTGCAAAAGTTCTATCCAAGGTAGGGCATGGAAGACACATATAGTTGGAATGGCAGGTACAGAGCCCAGCAGGCATATGAAATAATTATCAAATCTAGCAGGAATATGGAAAGTGACCTGGTCAACAAGAAGATATGGCTACTGAGGATCCCACTGAAAGTGCAAATTTTTTTATGGTTGTGTAGGGGGAAGGCCTAATCATGAGAGATTTTAGACACAAAATAATGGGGACAGCATTAAATGATTGCTATCTATGCGGGTTGCACACTGATAGTTTATCCCACATATTTTCCTCATGTCTGATCACTGATATGATATGGAGAAAAATATGCCAGGAACCTCTACCTACATGGGAGTCCTAATGGCAAAGGTTGGCAACACCTGGAAGGCCTTATATGCGTATGGCTGTAACCTTGTGGTGTGTTTGGAGGGTGAGAAACAAGAAGTTATTTTAGGAGAGACCAATTTGTTGTGAGCAAATTGTAAATGAGTACTGGTCCCTCATATATAGATGGGGATCTTATGTGTAGTTCTCCATTGTTATTTTTTTATATAGTATGAAATAAAATGCCGTCCATATTGCTATTGTAACATGATAGATTTCCTCACAGTTTCAAAGAAAAAAACTTTATCATCATTCTTTACAAAAAGGTCGTCACACCATTTTTTGAAGGTCAAACCATCACCATCGAGTTTCAGGCAAGGATTTCTCCAAATTCGACCACCGTTCATACTTTCCCCTTCCGTCATCTCCACGTCCGGTAAGGGCTCTGGCAAGCCCGTGCCACCACCACACACCACCACCACCAAATCCTTTGCCATGGCCCCTAGAACAAAAGCCCTAACATTATTGGGCCTATCGGCCACTCAAACCCCCCCATCGGCCAACCCATCATCCACATGCCGTCACCGCCGCCATCTAACCACTCCACACACTCCCACACCCTACAGATGCCACCATCACATTCCACAACCTACGGAGATCCTCATGAGCCTTTTAACGAGGGTACTTTGTGTTTCAGGTCTTCCATCGGAGCTCTGCCGCCGCTGCCATCAACGCCACCATGATCTTCAAGCACCAAGCCACGAAGCGCCAGGTCTCACCTCTAGGCAGAGTGGAATACCCCTAGGAAGTCATCCCGATCCTCAATTGGAGGTTCCAGCTGTGAGAGCACGTCCAATTGAACGAAGCTTCACCACAGCTACGTGGGAAGAAGCCCTACGGGATTTACTCCCACATCAAGCGTGGAGAGTCGCGTGGTAGCCCATAAGTTATTTTTGTCGCATACGCTCTTTGCCTCGAGACCATAGGGGTGAGGTCCCCGCTCACCTGCTCGCTCGACCTGACCCGACCTAACCTATTCACTCCTTACTCATCACCACTACTGGAGAGCCTGGACTCGAGTGCACGTGATCCGATTACCCAACCATCTAAGAGAGGAAGATGAGAAGAAAGGAGAGAGAGTGTGTGAGTAGGGGGTTTTGCTCTTTGAAGAAGTGTCCCTATGTGACACTTAGCCAAAATTTGAAGGGTGCATAGCCCTTGTGTGTGAAGAGAGGAGAAGGCTTGAGAAGAAAGAGAGAGGTCTTGTGCATGCTAAAGAAGGAAGGAAGAAGCAGGAAGAGAAGAGTTGAAGAAGATGAACAGTGCCCTTGCACTGTAGCATCTAATTACTTGGCATCTGATTCAGCATTATCTATGTTACTGTTGATTATTTAAGTACTAGGGTTAAGGATAAATTGAGATGCATGCTTAAATGTGGATCAAAAAGGTGATTTCAATCACAACTTTCTAGGATCATTTCCATTTATTTGGCTATGTCAGACTCATGTTATACATTGATGATCAATTTTTAAATTATTCTTCCTTGAATATCATTCTTGGCTTAATTGTTGAGCTCATATATATATTCATTAAGATTAATGCTTGAATTCCTACTTGCTCCCAGCATGCGACCTCAGACTTATATTCGAGTTATAAATTGTATTCGTTGTTCGATCGATTGAGGATTTGAACTACAACGATGATAATATAAACCCTCAATAGATCGCTCCAACATTTTGGAACCGTTGTTGGGGAGCAATGCTCAATTCGTCACTACTCTTTGCTTTATCTAATTATATCTGAGCACTAACTTGCCTTTATTTGTTTCTTGTGATTTTGAGAGGTACATCACAAGGCAATGTTCTGTGTAAAGTAGCCACTCCTGGGGTAGGTAATTTCTCATTCTTCCCTAATCAACCTCCAAATCTTGGGAAGATAAAAAGGAAACAATCAATTAGGATTCATTTGCATTATTTTCATATTAATTTTCATTTTAATGCAAGGTTTCCTGATTTGCAAAAAATTTTCATTGAAAACTTGAGACGATTCTGATTGGAAATTCCCTACCTTAAGCCCCTATGCCAATTAAGGATTACACTTAAATTCTGAGCACATTGGACTACTCACCTTCTTATTTAAAGTCCAAGGTGTACATCTTGAGATTTAATTGGACTTGAAATAGAACCAACTAAGGTTTCTACTCTAGGTTTTGAAGTGTTAGTTCACATTTGCCTACATTAAAGAAAATTAACCCTCCCACATTTGTGTGCTAAACCCTTATTTGAAAATATCTAATCAAGAAAACCCTAAAAATCAGGCTCTAAAATCACTTGAACACTAAAATCTTGGACCTAATAACGTGAGAGTCATTCAGGGTGATTTCTATGTCTTGACTTAGATTTCATTCTATCATGTTCAGGGCAGGTCAGGTGAAGTTAGTCTACTTTGTAGGCCAACCAACTTCCAAATTAGGTCACGAGTCAAATTAACTTCTAAATCAAGTGGAATTAAAGGCACAAATTAGGACTTAAAATTGGTAGACTTAAGAGGTCAAGTTATCCATTTTTGTCTACCTAGAGCCGCGGTGACAAGGAAGGTCGAGTGGGGGAAACCCTGTAACCCGTGGGGATGCTCTACCGTGTAGGGGTCTTTGTGGGACTCTCCCTTCCATGCTGTGCAGGTAATTCTTAGTTGGACGACTTTCTGATCCAGGGGTATCATCCGCCCTGAACCTTTATAGTCATCCAAAAATCTTCGGGTGCCTTGATTGGATCCAAATTACATTCAAGTCCCTCATCTTTTCACTAGAGCACACACAGGAAGGTCCATAGGTTTTTAACCTAAGAGACCACATTAAATCTTCTTGGGAATCTCTTTTCAGATATGATCAATTTCAATCTAAATCCTGAGTTTGATTCTACATCTTGATTCCACAATCTGATTTGAAAATGCAACCTGGCAATTTAGGAAGACCATTTAGGAAACCTGAATCCCGAATGTCCATGAGAGATGAAATGATTAAGGATGCCTTGAAATTTTATGGAGTTGATGACAAAACCTCAAAACCAGTCAGCATGATTCAGGTTAATATCCCAGAAACAACATCCTTTATTACAAATTATGCTCAATTAATATTGACACAAATACAAATGGATTAACTCGGGATATTCTCATGACAGGATATATTGAATTGAAAAAATTGCATAACTTCGAATATCTCTAATGTCTGACAAATACTGTACTTTGGGAAAGACACCAAGATGACCTTGAGAAATGGGAAGAGATGAAAAAATTGTTGAAATAGATTATCGATAAAAAATACTCGTATATTCCCCAAGAGTTTAGCAAAGCATCTTGGAATATGGCTGAGAATAAGTATGATTTCCCAAATCCCGAGTTCAAGAATAAAGGTTGTTGTGGATCCCCAACCCAGATGGAATATGATCCAACTTATGTGCAGACTGATACGCCTGATCTTGAGTTGGGTTGGGAAGAGCAAACTACTAGTATTCCTGATTTCAAGCTTGCCCTAGAGATACGAGAACCTGGTTTGCCTAGCTCTAAATTCCCAGACACCTATAATGATGAGCATAAAATAGAACTCCTCGATAATGTAAATCCCAAGCCTTATCCTGCTAAGGTAATTCTCGAGGAAGATTCTGACATCCCAATAGAGCCAAACCTAGATTTTAGTGATCCAATCCCTACCCTTAACCTAGAATATGGATTCAAGCCTATTTGGGATGATTATGAGGCCCCATATGAAGAGAATCTGGTTTTCAATCTGAACTATGATTCTGGGCCTATGTTTGATGACTACACCTCTCCAGACTCCTCCGAGATACAGATTGATATGTTGGAAATTACTGCAATTTGTGACATAGAAATCGAGGATCTAGAAGAGTTGGGTTCGATTGGGTCTCTCCTAGAAGCCAAGAACCGAGCCCATGCCTAATAGAGACACCTTTTTGAGTTTGGATTCTGAGTTTAGATTAGATTTATGTCAGGTTGTTGCTTCTCCACATCTTGATTCACTCTGTGGTGGAACTTCCGATCCAGAATCAGGTTTAGAACACGATCTTCACAAATTCTTTGATGATTTCGAATCTTACTCTGATTTCAGAGAATCTTTGTTTCCTGATGACTACAAGCCAATTTACGACCTCAACATCCACGACCCATTTTCCGATTCTGACTCTGAGGTCCCTAATCCCAAGATCATCAATTCAAAATCAAGTTCCATTGACTTTGAATCATTCTTTTATGATCTACAGGATTCAAAAACAAGTGCCAAGAGTGTATGCAATCCAGAGTTTGAATCTTTTCTTGACTCTAATTTTCATGATCCTATAAGCACTCTCCAAGCATTTACATTTGATTTTGATGGGCTTTATGAGGACTCTTTAGATATGCCTACCTTTGAACCTTTTCTAGAAGAGCCCTCACACACAGTTCTCTTTGAGGCCACCTCTTCTACAACACATACGGAACCTGCTAAAATCCGATCCCACCCCCGACCCGCAATTGGAATCAACTTCTATTCCGATTCTCTTCTCGATGATCCAGTCACACATGATTCTTATCCATCTTTTGAACGAGAGTTGGATATTGATCAGACTACTAATCACATCCCATCCTTGTTTGATCACTCTTGTAGGGTTCCAACATCCTCCACAGACTCTTTTGCATTTGAGGATTCATACTCTGACCAGGTTGAATCGAATCAGCCAAACCCTGGATTTTCATTTCCATATCCTTCTGAGTCACAGAGTATCTGGTGGGCACCATATCTCTTGATTCACATCCATCAATCCATTGGGTTTGGGCTGCATCATTAGCCTGCTGATCTAAACAAGCACCTAGTTAGACCAACCAGGCTATTAATCAAGGTGCTTATTCTACAAAATTCATCTAATTTGACCACTCCTCCATAACCACCTTCTGCTCGGCTAAAGGCATTCAATTTAGTGCTTAACAGGAGGCAACCTATCATTTCAAAAACCTGAGATCCTTCTGATTATCCTTTTGAGCTTCACATCTACTGCACTCTGAGTTCAGTTTTAGAACAGCTGACTCCACCACTGGTACACATACCAGAACTTAAAATCATCCGCAACAGTCATCCCAACCCGTTCACCCACCCTTTTTACCCAGTTCTAACCCATGAACCACGCTGATTTCATACCCTCCAATTTACAATGAGAACATTGCAAAACTTAAGCATTAGGGGGTGTTAAAGTGCAAACACACAAAAAACTCGAGTTTCTGAAGGGTTCTCACAAAAAAATTACTCATAAAAAAAATCAAAACAAAATAATAATTGAAAAAGAACAAGAAAATGGAGAAAGGGAGGAAATTTTGAGAGGATTAATTGCATATCATTTTGAGGAATGAGGAGGTGATTTAAAAGTTAAAAGGAGCTACAATTTGAAACAAAAAAGGATAATTCATTAGTAAAATATTATGAAATCTACTTAAATTCTAGACCAAATCAAAAGAAAAATAATTAAGTCCTAAAAGAATAGAGAGACAAAGAGATTACTATGAGTGCTAATCTTAGGCCTCTTTGGCTTGTTTTGGGCTTAAAAATTCACGTATCCATGAAGATCTAGATAATCCTTAAGATATTGAGGAAAATGCGTAGCTTATGTATTAAGTCTAAGGCTTAAGGAGTATTCGGCCTTGTTAACTAACCTCTGGTTTGCAGGACTCAGTAACCTAAGCACCCTAATCCACACACAGTCTAGATCAGTGCCCTTAATATCAAAATCACGCAAAAGCATTTATTTCTATTTTGAAAAAGCTACCAAGATTAGGAGTGGCTTATCAACACAAGTTGATTTGGATGAGTTCCCAGTACGGAGTGGTGGGAAATCCCCCTCGAAGATGTGTAATAACATACCATCTCCTTGGTGCTTATCTCCTAGGATATCTAAATACCCTACCAGGGGCATGTAAGCACCTTGTGTTGGTTCAGGTGCCTTGGGCGGCATTATCATGAAATGTCGATTGCTAGGGTCTAAATTAACTATAGAATGCCATGGTCGGCACTATCCCGAAGTGTCGAAAGCTAGGGTTCTAGGGCTTGTCATGGCCGATGCTATCCCGAAGCATTGAAAGCCAGGGACCCTACGAGGATTTATGGTGGAAGTAATGAATCCAATACATACCATGTTTTTGAGTCAATCTAAAGCAAGAAATAATAAAGAGAAAGAGAGAAAAATCTCTCCAAAAATAAAAAAAATCTTCTATTTCTCTCTCTTATAAAAACACACTGCAAACTAAACTTGGACTAATCATGTTACAAGGACGAGTGCTTTAACCACTGGTTCCAACAAACCTTTGGATAGTTCCTTTGGGCCTTAGGAACCTTTGCGGTAGACTGAGGCTAAAGCTGGTCAGGTTTGGATCTTGATTATTACTTGAGTACCTCTAGGCCTACTATTAGCATTCTGAACTAATTTCTAAAAAAGAAAGAATCGGGACTTTGAACATCAAGGCATGGTGTAGAATTTGAGTTAATTCCATGAGATTTTGCTAAGGGACTAGCAAAAGTTAGGAATGGGGGTATGATGATAACATCATCATCAGCCATATCTAGCCATAATTAGTCATATTCCATTAATAAATGCTCCTACATAACCACCAAAGGACCATAATACACTGCACATCCATTTTGAGAGAAACAGGAAACTAGGGTTAAAACTGTAGTTTTACCATCATATCATGAATGCAGAACAACCGTGGCTTTTCTCATGGGTTTATTAAAGGTCAAATGTGCATTGAAGTCTAACAAGAGGGTCCGTGTAGACAGAAATAGGTTTTCATACATTAGGAGAATTAAATGACATCTGAAACCCTAAAAGCAGACCCTCTTAATTCACTGAGGTTCTAGTTAAGATAAAATTCACCTAAACCCTCTAAAAATTATATAAAAATATTCTTTAGGGTTTGGCGTCCTTGATTTGACCATCAAAGCATTTTTAGACCTAAAATATAGTCTCTAACAAATAGTTGCCTTAATTTGGGTTTCTACACAATTTACCCAGTCAAACACTTTTAAAAGCTAAATCAAACTTCACCATTAGATTTCTTATGTCCAAATTAGGTTTATACAAAAATTTGAGCCCAGTCTGAGATCACCTTGACCTAGTTTGCATTTCAGTCCTGTTAGATTTTTTTCTTTCACAAATATGCCCTAACTTTTGAATTAATTGCAATCATGTCCCTAACTTCATCATCATTCTTAACAAAAAGGTCCTCACACCATTGTTGGAAGGTCAGACCCTTACCATCGAGTTTCTAGATCGATTCTCAATCAAACACTCCCAAAATTGAAAGGGAGATTCCTTGAGCAATTCCCTTCCAAATGAGACCATCCATGAATTCTAAGTTGACCCCAAATCCTCATGAAAACCTTTTGCAGGTTCACATGTCCTACTTGCACGAAAATCATGGTGCTGCAAGCATGGTTTCCAAGCATGAAACCCCTCCCCAAGGCCTATAAATGGACCTGCAATCCAAACCTCACCTCTTTAGTTAGGTTTAAGACCAAAAATCTTCCCCATTCTCCAACTCCAGCCTCCTCCGACCAACTCTTCGGTGGCCCTCCTTCTCCTTCATCCTCACCTCAAACCGTCAAATTGGAGGCACAGCTGTCCTCCCCTTGTTCCTTCAACAGTGGCCGGCCAAAGCCCCGTCACTTTCGAACCTTCCTTGCTGCCGTTCACCTTACCAAAGGGTTCATCTCCCCCAAGTCCAGCCAACACACCGGCATGGGCTTACTTTCCCTTTTCATCTTATAACTAGGTTCAACCTTTTCCTCTCCTCCTCCTTAATCTCCTTGCTCCCTTATCCTCCAAATTTGACTGTCGTTCACACTCTCCTCCTCCGTCTTCTCCAAGTCCGGCAAGGGCTCTAGCTAGCTCGTGCCACCACCACATTCCACAAACATCACACCACCACGGCCAAAACCTCCTCCATGGCCGCTAAAACAAAAGCCCCAACATTATTGGGCCTATCGACCACTCAAACTGCCCATCAACCAATCCATCATGCGCACGCCATCTCTGCCTCCGTCTGACCACTCCACGCACTCCCATACCCCACGGATGCCACCATCACATTCCAAGACCTACGGAGATCCTCTTAAGCCTTTTAACGAGGGCTTTTAGCCTGTACTTTGTGTTTCAAGCTTCCATTGGAGCTCTGCCGTCGCCGCCATAAATGTCACTATCTTCTTCAAGCACCAGGCCACGAAAGCACCAAGTCTCACCTCTAGGCAGAGCAGAATGGCCCCAAGAAGTCATCCCGACCCTTAATTGGAAGTTCTAGCTGTGTGAACACACCCAATTGAACGAAGCTTCACCGCAGCTACACGAGGAGAAGCCCTGTGGGATTTAGTCCCACATTGGGCATGGAGAGTCACACAGTAGACATAAGTTATTTTTATCCCATACGCTCTTCGCCTTGAGACCACAGGGGTGAGGTCCTCGCTCACCCACTCACTCAACTTGACCTGACCTAACCTATTCACTCCTCGCTCATCACCACTGCCGGTGAGCCTGGACCCGAGTGCATGTCTTCCGATTGCCTGGCCATTTGAGAGAGGAAGAGGAGAAGAAAGCAAAGAGAGTGCAGAGAAGGGGGGTTTTTGCTCTCTGAAGAAGTGTCCCTGTGCGACACTTAGCCAAAATTTGAAGGGTGCATAGCCCTTATGCATGAAGAGAGGAGAAGACTTGAGAAGAAAGAGAGAGGGCTTGTGCATGCTGAAGAAGGAAGGAAGAGGAAGAAAGAGAAAAGTTGAAGAAGATGAACAGTGCCCTTGCATTGTAGCAGCAAAGTACTTGGCATCAAAATGAGCATTATCTATGTTACTGTTGAATTACTTAAGTACTATTGTTAAGAATAAATTGAGATGCATGCTTAAATGTGGATCTAAAAGGTGATTTCAATCACCACTTTTTAGGATCATTTCCATTCTTTTTGCTATGTCAAACTCATGTTATAAATTGATGATCAATTTTTAAATTATTCTTCCTTGAATATTATTCTTCGCTCAATTATTGTGCTCATATATATATTCATTAAAACTAGCGCTTGAATTCCTAGTTGCTCCCTGCATTCGACCTAGGACTTATATTTGATTTATAAATTGTATTTGTTGTTCGATCGATTGAGGATTTGAACTACAACAACAATAATATAAATCCTCAATAGATCGTTCCAACAGTCATCCATGGGTTTGAGATCTTACGTGACTGAGTCACCCAAGCACCTATCCTACAATCCCCTAATTGGTCTCAACCCTTTGAGATTGTTCGGGACGCTTGATCAGGTTATAAAAGGTCGCTTTGTAGTACAATCGAAAAAGCATTAAAAAAAAATACACTTTATTACTTGAATGTTAAAATCTGAGGTCGAACACAGGGAGCAAATTAGGGTTTAGAAATCAAGAGTACAACTTGAGAATTTGAAAGAATATAATATGCAATAAGATCAATGTTATAGTGCAGAATGATAGGAATAAATGTAAGCACAAAACATTAAAGGAACCAATATATGTAAATAAAGCACAAAATTGGATGTTTGATTTGTGAGTCAGATGGCATAAAATGTTGATGCTAGAGTGCTTGGCTCTTTCTCTTCCTCTTCTCCTATTCTTGTTTCTCTGTCTCTGACGGTTCCTACCTTATTCTTCTTTCTTTCTCTTCTCCTCTTTATCTTCCTTTTCCTTTCTCTTCCTTTTTCTCTTCTGATTTTGGCTTCAGCTTCCTTACCTTAATCTTTCTCTTCCTCTGCCTTCTTCTCTCTCGGCTACCTTCAGCTTCCTCTTCCTTTAGTTCCTTCCTTCATTTTTCTTTCTTTCTCTTCCTTCCTTGCTCTTTCCTACAGCTCCTTCTTCTTCTACCTTAGCCTTCTCCATCCTTAGCTTCTAACTTCAGCTTCCTCTTTCACCTTCTCCTTCTTCTTCCTTTGGCTTGGCTTCACCTTTCTCTGTAGAGCAAAACCTACCCCTACCCGCGCGAGCTCTCTTCTCTCCTTTCTCTCCTAGGTTCGCACTCCTATAGCCACTTCTCGGGAAATCGGGTCGGGTACATGCCCGGGACAAGGCCCACCGACATGTAGTGGTGGGCGAGGTGTGCTAGGTCGTGTCGAGTCACCAAGTCCGTGAGGGGGTGATCATGGACGAGGCGTCGGGTCGGGTGAGAGGGGACCTCACCTCGTGAGTAGTAGGCGAAGAGCTTAATGTAGAAATTCAACTTATGCAGCTGCGGCGCTCCGCAACTTTTCAAGGTGGGACTAACTTCCCACCCTCTTTCACACGCGCCTGCAGCAGAGGGGCATCGCTCAATTGCAGCTGCAGCTTCAACCTTCAACACCAATTGGATGCCTGGAGACATCCGCGAAGACTCTCCGCATGACCTGGGACTGGATCCTGGAGTGGGCATGGCTTGGAGAAGCTTGCAAGCAAGCTTCCTACTGTACATCAATGCTGGTGAACCCCTAGACCTGAAATCACACACATGGCCTAGCGACCACATTAAAAAGCTCAGGGAGCTTCACCAAGGTCCGACGAACGTGCAGAGGTGGTTGGCGTGGCGTGGGACTGCTTGAGGGAGCGTGCCTAGGGCACACTGCAGCCATGCATGTGGGTGTGTTCAGGGGTGCATTTGGGTGAGTGGTGGAGTGTTGTGAGTGGGGGGTTATGATCAGTGAGTCGAGGTGGTGCTTATGGACCGGTCGATGAAGAGGGAGGCGGTCTGTGGCGGTGGAGCAAGCTCGCCAGAGTGGTGGTCGGAGGTGAAGGGGATGATGGTGGTGGAGGGTGGCAATGGTTGTTTGAAGGAAATAAAGAGGAGAAAAGGGAGTAGAGGATGAGAGGACTTATCTGTGAGTGAAGAGACGAAGGGGGAGGCAAGGATGGTGTCTGGCTCGTATCGCCGATGCCGGAGACGAAGGTGCTCTGTGAGGGAGGTCAGAGAGGACAAAGGGGAGGCAGGAGTGTCGGCGGGTGTTGTGCATCGCGAACGAGCAAGAGGAAGAGGAACCTGCCACCGGTATTGCAGCTAGGTGATGAGAGAGAGTGGTAGAAGTCGTCGGAGCTTGATGAGTAGGTCGGACAAAGGAGAGACAAAATTGAGGGAGTTCTCCAGCTGAATTCAAGCTTAGGAGATGCGGGGCGAATTGGGGTCTCTTAAATAGGCCTTGGATGTCAGGTTTGTGCTTAGAAGCCAAGCTTCCAAGCACGACAAGTTCGCCAGTAGAGGAAACTCGAGAGAGACCCAAATCTCTCATGCATTCGCATTAGAGATTGGATACCAAATAGGGCTTCTAATTGGGTTCACACTGGAGGAGATTTTTCAGAGAATCTCCCTTTCAATTTTGAAGAGGATTCTTTGAGAGATTAGGGAGAAATCACCCTTTCAACCTCGTCGGAGTAAGATTCCCTCCGCTATAATGGTGGAGGGACCTAATTGCAAAGAATGAAGAAGAAGCTAGGGTGTCAAAAGTAATGGTTTTTGAAAGATAGGGGTAGAAATGTAATTGGGTTGAACCTATTTGCGAAGTTGGTCAAGATGAATTCCACTTAGGCCCAAATTTTGGTACAAGCCTAATTTAGACATAAGGAATCCAATGGTGAGGTTGGATTTTGGGTCTGACCACGTTTGAATGGGCAATTTACGTAAAAACCCAATTTAGGGTAAGCATTTGTCTGAGACCCCATTTTAGGTCAAAATAGGTTCCAATGGCTGAATTGAAGCTTCTAAACCCTAGAGAATATTTTTTTATGATTTTTAGAAAATTTAGGTGAATTTTTTCCTGACCATAACCTTGTTAACTCAGGTGGGTCTATTTTAAGGTTACAAGAAGTCATTTAATTCCCAGAATTCACACAAACGCTTTTCTGTTTCAACCAACCCACTTTTCATCTTGTTGAGACCATTTAACCTGTGCTTAGCCCTTGAGAAAATCCATTGTTGTAGTGCAATGGTAAAATTACAGTTTTACCCCTTGTTTCTTGCGTTTCCCTCAGAATGGTTATTCAGTGAATTAGGACCTCTAGTTGGTTATGTAGGAGCTTTTGTTCTCTTTCATTGGTCAAAAATGGGCTAGTTAGGGTGCATGATGGTGTTCCCATCATACCCCCATGCCTCGCTTTTGCTAGTCCCTTAACAAAATTTCAAGGTTTTAACTTTGATACTAGACCATAAGTTCTTTTAATGCTCAAAACTATGATGAGTGCTTTTTTTCTTTTGATTAGGTTAGAATGCCGATGGTAGGCCTAGAGGTACTCAAGTACCAACCAAGATCCAGACCTGACCCGCTCTAGCCTCAGTCTACCGCAAAGGTTTTTAAGGCCCACAAGAACTATCCTAAGGTTCATTAGACTCTGCGGTTAAAGCACTCGTGCTTGTAACATATTTTAGCCTCGGATCATTTTGCAGTGCATTTTTGTAAGAGAGAGATAGAGGATTTTCTTTGTTTGGAGAGTTTTCTCTCTCTTTTCTTTTTATTTCTAGCTTCGAATTGGCTTTTCGACAAGGTCTGTATCAAATTCCTAGTCCCTATCATCAATCCTAGAAGGGTCCCTGGCATTTGATGCTTCATGATAGCACTGCCCATGGCAACCCCCAGAACCTTGGATTTTGAGATTTCGAGATAATCTCACCCATGGCATTCTGTAGCTAAATCCAGATCTAGGCAATCGACATTTCGTGATAATGTTGCCCATGGTATCTGAACCAGCACAGGGTGCTTACATGCCCTAGTAGGATATGTAAATATCCTAGGAGACAAGCACCGACGAGACGGTATGTTATTGCACATCTTCGAGGGGAATTTCCCGCCTATCCGCACCGGGAACTCATCCAAATCAACTTGTATTGATCAGTCACTCCTAATCTAGGCGACTTTTCTAGAACAATTTAAATGCATTTGTGTGATTTTGATACTTATGCGCACTAAACCAGACTGTGTGTGGATTGGGGTGCTTAGGTTACTGAGTCCCGCAAACCAAAGGTCAGTTAAGGTCGAATACTCCCTAAGCCTTAGACCTAATACTTAAGCTTCGCATTTTCCCCAACCTCTTAAGGACTATCCAGATCTTAATGGACACTTGAATTTTTAAGCCTAGGAGTGTAGCCTAAGAGGCCTAAGATCAGTGTCCCTACTAATCTCTTTTGTGTTTCCTTAGCACTTTTCTTTTTTCTTTTCATTTTCTTTTTCTTGATATGGTCTAGAACTCAGTTATTCCCTTAATTTCTTACTAAAGACTATCTCTTCTTTTTATTTTCATTTTGTGCTCCTTTTTTGACATTTTTCACTTTTCCTCTTTTTCTGCTCGTGATTTGTATGGCCTCAAAATTTTCTCTCCCCACGTAATTTTTTTGTTCTTTTTCAAGAATTTTTTCATTTTTTTGGTATTTTTGGGATATGTGCTTTTTTTTTGTTGAAACCTTTTCTTGTAAGATGATTTTTCATGGCATTTTGCACTTTCATAACCCCCCATGCCTACGATTTGCAATGTCCCCCTTGTAAATTAGGTGGGTTCTAGTTCAGCTTACATCATTCATTAAAACAGGTTCTGTGTGGATGAACGGGTTGAGGTGACTATTGCGAACAATTTCAAAACTCGGGTACGGGTACCAAAGGTGGGGTCAGCTGTTCTAATGGATGAACCCTAAAGTGCAATATGAATTCAGCATAGGAATGTCAAGAAAGGTTTTAGGTTTTTCAAAAATGATGGGTTGCCTCCCGTTAGGTGTTGAGTTTATGCCATCAGCTGGGTGCAATGAGCACAAGGAGAATGGAGTGTAAAGGATATCTTAGCCAAATTTGTATCAGTCAGGTCAACGAACGGTTTGAGTCTTTGACCATTCATGATGAAATGTTCTGAATCGTGCCTAAGTGGACTGATCTTGATGGCCCCATTTCCAAAGATTTGTCGAATAAGGTAAGGTTCGATCCATTTTGATCATAGTTTTCTTGAGAACAGTTTGAGCTTAGCATCAAAGAGTAGGACTTTTTGACCAGGATGAAAGATCTTTCTAGAAATGTGCTTGTCGTGAAAGGTCTTAACTTGCTCTTTGTAAATTCGCGAGTTCTCATACGCGTCATGGCGTAATTCATCGATCTCCCTCATTTGAAGTTTTCTATGGATTCCTGCCTTAGAAAGATCTTGGTTGCAGTTCCGTACTGTCCAATAGGCTTTGTGCTCCAATTTGATAGGGAGGTGACATGACTTCCCGTACACCAATCTAAAGGGAGACAAACCTAATTGGGTTTTGTGGGAGGTCCTATAAGCCCACAAAGCTTCCGGAAGTCGAGATGACTAGTCTTTCTTGTCTGGTCAAATAGCAACCTGGAAAATTTTCTTAATCTCCCTATTTGATAGCTCAACTAGACCATTAGTTTGTGGGTGGTAAGGAGTAGAGATTTGGTGTGACACCCCGTATTTGGTCATCAGTGACCTGAATTGACCGTTAGTGAAATGGGTCCCTCCATCAGAGATTATAGCATGTGGAATCCCAAACCGTGAAAAGAAGTTATGATGAAGGAATTTGATAGCCACCTTATGATCATTGGTTCAGGTCAGAATGGCTTCGATCCATTTGGACATGTAGTCAACAGTGAGTAGAATCTACTTGAAGTCATCCAAAATAGGAAAGGGTCCCATAAAATCAAACCCCCACACATAAAAAATTTCTCATACAAGAATCGACTGTAAGGGCATCATATCATGGTGGCTCATGTGGCCTAAGGTCTGGCAACGAGTGCATGCCCTACAGTGATTGTATGCGTCTTTGAAAATCATGGGTCAATAGAAGCCACACTGAAGGACTTTTGCTACGATTTTATGACCTGAGAAGTGTCCATCTCATGCCTGGTCATGGCAGAAAGATAATATGTCCTGAATTTTCGCTTCCGCGGCACATCATCGAATGATTTGATCAGCACTGATGCGGAAAAGATACAGGTCTTCCCCGAAGTAATACTTGGCATTAGAAATCAACTTGTCCTTCTTGGCCTTCGACCAATTGAATGGGATCTGATGTGATACCAGGTAGTTTACTATATTAGCAAGCCATGGAAGCCTTGTACTGATAGTTAGGTGGTGCTCATCCGGAAAATGTTCCGTGATGGGTACAAAAGGATCGATGATCTCAGAAGGGAGGCAGGACAAGTGATCAGTGACAACCCCATTTTCAAGCATTTTGAAATCGTCGAAAATCGTAGTATAGTCGCGCTAAACGCTTGTCAAAGATAATTTGTAAGAAGAACAAAACTTGAATCCCGGTCGTTCATCTCTGGGAGGCATTTATGGAAATGCAGATTTGAAATTGATCTCTTTCGCTCTACTTGCTTAAAATCTCATGTCCGTTTATGGTGATTTACGTATTGATGTACGATATGTTAGTTGCCAAAAGATAATAATTAAAAGTAGGCAATTTCAATCACACAAAATATATTGCAATAAGATCATGGTGATTTTCACACATAGATATATATATATAGTAAGAATATTTTCATTCATTCAATTCATGATGGTTGCTACAACATTAAGCTCGTGGAAAGCTTATAGAGGAATGCTTGGAAAATACAAAACTAGCTAGCAGAAAACGATCGCATACATGAATCTAAGGGTGGATTATGCATTCATCATTGGGGGAGAATAAAGAGCTACAGTACAAAGCAGTAGATAAAGCATGTAAACTATGAAGAACTAAGCTACTAATCTAGTAGAAATAAGGGCATTCGGAGGTGGGCTCCGATGGCCTTTGAGTTGGTTGAGAGGAGAAGGAGGGGTGACCAATGGTGCTTACGTCGGCCCTTGGAGAGTGGTTGGAGAGGTGATACAGCATCTTGGCATGGGGGTGGTGGTGGCCAAGGTGAAGCAACTCATGAAGGTGGAGTGTAGGTGGAATGAAACTAAGCCAAATGGAACCAAGAGTGGATGGGTGCAAAGTGCCACCCCCTAGGTCTTTTTATAGACCGAAGGGAAGCTCTCTAGAGAATTATGGAATTCCCTAGTGTGGCCTATGGTAGGAGCTCATGGGAGAGTGTGAGAGAGGATGGATGGTGGTTTTTAGATCCACCAAATCTGGATCTAAAAATTGAATGGCTCTTGGTTGCTAATTTTGCAACCAAGGCAACAACACATGGAAGAGAGTTCTAGAGAACTCTAGGCTAGGTATTTATGTGTGGATGATGTGTGTGGGTGTGTGTGGGTCGAAACTTAGGTGCCTCGGTAGATTAGGTTAGGTTCTAGTGGGTATAGGTCAAGGTAGGTCTCAAATTATTATTGTAAACCCTAATTCACTAAGGTAAAGTGCAATTAACTTAATACAAGTTTAATTGGGTGTGTGGAAACGTAATTGAGAGTAAAATAACTCAATTAAGTCAGGTCTAGGTCAATTGGACTCTCACTGAGTCCAATTGGACAATGTTTGCTAAGATCAGGGCTCAATTGGACTCAATGAGTTGAATTGAATAGGCTGATGGAATTAATTAAGATCCAAGTCAATTAGGTTTAGTGAGGACCTAATTAGGTCCTTAAGGAGATCCAGAGGTGATGTACTAGGGTTAGGGCAACTTAATTTAGGTTCCTAGTAGATTAGAATTATGTTTAGGGAGCTAGAGATCCAAGATCAAGGCTTGAATCTCAAAACAGGAACTAGAGAGCAGTTCTGGATGTCTAATAATAGTGTCAGATGTCTTATAGTGAAAAATCATAAGTCCATACTTATTGTCAGGATGTCCAATTAGAGTCAAGAGAGTTTCTAGGTTCTGTCTTGGGCATTTTGCAGAAATTGGACGTCTAACCAAGTGTTTGGACGTCTAATAACACTGCAGAAGTGGGTTTAAGGTGTGCAGGAGTTGGCTAAGAGTTCTGGATGTCCTATAACTCATCTGGACATCTAGATAGAGGCTAGAATTAGGGTTTTAAGGTTTCCTAGGGTGCGGTGACCTAATCTAAGGGTGGCTAAGCCTTGGGGAAGCTTCTGGGCTATCCTAGGGCTAGGATGGTGCTAAGTTCTTCATAATTTACTTCTTTATTCCTACTTAAATAGAATAGCATACCTCTAACCCTTACATTATTATCTACTACATCTAATCTAGGTCTTCCACTCCAGCTCTGCTACAACACTAGTTATTCTTTATTCTTCAGATCCAGCTTTAGATCCAGCTTCAGATCTAGCTTCCGATTAGCTTATTACCTGCAATTGACATAATGCACGTAATCAATACATTATAGCAATATTTTATGCATAGCTAACAGAAGGCAATAAATGTTCTAGTAATGCTTATGCATGCATGAATTACCCTAACTTTTGCTAAGTCCTAGCCTAATTTAGGTCAATTAAGACCTATGATTGCTGTGCAATCATACCCCTATGCCTAAATCTTGTTAGCCCCTAGCAAATGGAAGACTAAATTATTCACATAAGGGTCCCTAAGGGATTGATTATCGTATCAAGTGTGTGCCTAGAGATTTTTCACCTTTTTGTTTTCATCCTATGTTCTAGAAATCTAGACAATCGTGAAAGTGTAGCTATGTAGCTTTTGCAACGGATTCGAGTGAAAAACTGATTCACCTCTAAAGCCGGTACTTGACCCTAGTAAAATTCTAGTGGGATAGACAGACTTCTTCCCCCTGGGTATTTAAGATATTCTATGAATTTCACCCAAGATTTAGTCTTAGGTAGAGAATCTCTGAGGGGTACAGGTGTTTATTTGGTGGCTCACTCACACTTGGTGCTACATAGAGATTAGTACTGCAGATTCTAGATTCCCAGATTACTAAGTAACTCAACTCAGAGAAAGACGAGAAAACTATGCTCTCTTTTGGTTCCTTTGTATTTATTCTCTCATTTTCTTTTTCTTTTTCTTTTCTTTTCTTTTGTTTTCATAGAGCTCACAATCTCACCAAATTCACGCATATGACCTGTATTTGGTGGTCTCACTTGTCATTGCCACTTTAATTGAGTTCCCATAACTCTAATACTAAGTCAAAATTTCTCAGCCAGTATTCGAGAGATCAGAAACATAGAAAGATAGGTTAAGGCTATATTTGGTGGGTCTCAAATTTATTTCGTGGTATTGCCTCAATGTAAATGAAATAAATACTAAATATTCACGAACTCTTTTCTTCTTCTTCCAATTTTTTTTTTCTTCTTTTTCTTTATCTTTCTTCTTTTTTTCTCTTTTCTCTCCTTTTTTCATATTTTTTTCTATGTAATTTTCCTTTTTCAACACAAAACAAGCTAGCATACAATCATGAACTTTATTGAGGAGGCATTATTAGGGATTGATGGTACTTAATAGACATTGGGTGGCATATTTGGTGGAAGTGCCTACTCATGGCATCGGGAGAGATAGACAGGATGTGTGTATTTTTGACCTTAACATCAATACTCTCCTTCAGCTGAGGATTCCATAAAGAATGGTCGTAACCATCTACCTTAGCCCTATTTTTATGAAAACTTGCTCTCCGTGTATTTACCTTATTTGGTGGCTCACAAAATTTCGTAGAAAAATGTATACCCAGGAACCGAGAGCAAAAACTATGCCTAATCTCTGAGTATCATCACCTAATTATCTAGGATTATGGATTCCTTACACTAATCTTAGAGCACCAGTACACTCTACTCTCATCTCACACTATTTGGTGGATTTTTCGAAGAAAATCTGCCTAGCTCCCAAAAGACTGTCCAAGGGTTTAGGAAAAGAAGTACTGCTTCTTCTCGGCAGACTAAAGACATTTATCAGCCTTCACTGTGAATTCATTGCAAATTCTCCGTATGTGTGAAAAGTTGTACTGGATTCCAGATTACAGGAATCAACTAGAGGATAAAATCCCTAATGCATTCTCTTGGTAAAAATCTTATTCATGGATTTACTATGTATATATGTTATAAACAACCTCGTATAATTTGTACTTCGTAAAATTCCCGTAGCGAGTTACATTCAGCTTGATCCGAAATTTCAGAATAGGAAGGGTGAGCAGGTGAGTCGGAAATGGCTGTTGCAAACAATTTCTAGCTCCAATGCGAACATTCGAGGTGGAGTCGGTTGTTCTTTTATTTAGGATCCTAAAGTACGTTTGACATGCAGCTTCGAGGTTTTCCTAAATGTTGGCATAAAAATTTTCAGTTTTGTTGTATCTATCCCCAATGCCTAATTTCTTGCATATGCATGAATGTAAAAGAAAACAAATACATCAGGGAGTAAATGGGTAGAACTCACCTAGAATTGCTCCTGAAGTTTATCATTCAGCATCAGCCAACCTGACAGTATGCAATATGCAAAAGGAAAATATGCTTAAAGAAAAATATGCTATATATAAAAATGAATATGTATAGGGTGATGGATGTGGAGTAGATGCTGAGTTTAACGCCTCCGGCTAGGCGAAAACTCAATCACATGTCCTTTATAAGATGAACAATCTCGTCAGCTGGAGGAGGTTCCTAGGCCAAAAATGGCTTGAGGTGCTAGCCATTTATCGTAGATATATGCCCAGATTTTGGGTCCCTGATCTGGACTGCCCCATTAGGATATGGGTGAATCACAACATATGGGCCAGTTTACTTGGACCTGAGCTTCCCTGCGAGAATTTTTAATCGTGAATCGAACAACCAGACTCGCTGGTTGGGCGTGAATGCTTTCCTTTGGATGTGGCGGTCATGAAAGGCCTTAGTCTTGTCCTTGTATGTCAATGCATTCTCATAGGTTTCCCGTCGGATCTCTTCTAATTCACTAAGATGGTGTCTCCGCTCTTGACCTCCTGCATCGAGGTCAAGGTTACATTTTCGCACCACCGAAACGGTGCGGTGTTCCAACTCTACAGGAAGGTGACAGGACTTGCCATATACCATATGATATGGTGACATTCCGAGTGGGGCCTTCTACATAGTCCGATATGCCCAGAGTGCATCAAATAATTTACCGGACCAGTACTTCCTATCTGGTCTAACCATCTTTTGGAGAATTAGCATGATCTGACCGTTAGACACTTTGGCCTACACATTGGTCTGTGGGTGACACGGGGTGGCTATACAGTGATGTACTCCATATTTCTTTAATAATGGCCTGAAGTGGGTGCAGATGAAGTGTCTTCCCCATCGCTAATCAGATCGTGGGGTATTTTGAATCTGGCAAAGATGTATTGTCGTACGAAAGAAATGACGATCTTATGATAAGCCCGTCTCTCCAGGATGGCCTCGACCCACTTCGAGACATAGTCAACGACTAGTAATATGTACTTGAAGCCATGCGAGTTTGGAAAGGGGCCCATAAAATTGATGCCGCAAATGTCGAAGACTTCTACAACCATGATGGGCTGGAGTGGCATCATGTCTCTCCTGGTTATAGAACCGACCGACTGGCATCATTTGCAGTGCTGGGCGTATTCGTGTGTATCTCTGAAAATAGTTGGCCAGAAAAATCCTGACTACAAAATTTTTCCAGCAATTTTCTGTCTCGAGAAATGACCACCACAAGCATCATTGTGGCAAAAAGATAACACACTAGGGATCTCAGAATCTGGAATGCATCTTCGAATAATCTGATCTGCTCCAATGCGGAAGAGCAGTTGGTCATCCCAGAGGTAGAATTTGGCCTCCGTAGTAAATTTTACTTTCTGGTCCTTGGATAGGTTCGTGGGAATCTTGCCTACGGCAAGATAGTTCACGATATCAACTTACTAGGGGAACTCAACAGAGTGAATTGCCAAGAGGGATTCATTCGAAAATTGGTCATGGATAGGCAGGGAATAAGGAATGTGGGCTAGGTCCAGTCTAGATAGGTGATCCGCCAGAACATTTTTCTTTCCGACTTTGTCACGGATTTCAATATCAAATTCTTGAAATAGAAGGATTCATCTGATGAGCTAGGGTTTGGCATCCTTCCTTGCCAACAAATGCCGGAGGGCAGAGTGGTTAGGGAAGATGATGACTTTGGGCCCTAATAAATAAGCTCTGAATTTCTCCAACCCGAATACTATTGCTAGTAGTTCTGTTTCGGTTACAGTATAATTGCACTGAGCCTCATTCAGCATGTTGCTAGCATAGTATATGACAAAAGGTTATTTTTCTCAATGCTAGCCTAAAATAGCACCGACGGCAAAATCAGAAGTGTCGCACATCATCTCGAAATCTAGTGACCAGTCGGGTGGTTGGAGAATCGAGGAATCAGAGACAGCGCTTCATAAAGTCTCGAAGGTGCTGAGACACAAGGTGTCGAATTCGAATGGGGCATCGGCAACAAAGAGATTCATCAAAGGTCGTGCAATTTTCGAGAAATCACGTAAAAATCTCTGATAGAAGCCGACGTGACCCAAGAATGATATGATCTGCTTGATTGAGCTAGGTGGTGGTAAGCGGGAAATAATCTCAGATTTAGCTCGATCTACTTCGAGTCCATTTTTACAGATCCTATGCCCTAGTACTATGCCATCCATCAACATGAAATGGCTTTTCTCCCAGAATAGCATTAGGTTTACCTCAATACATCGTTTCAAGATTTTGGTGAAGTTATCATGACAAGATGCGAAATCATCTCCGAAAATGGAGAAGTCATCCATGAATACCTCCACATAGTCCCCAATCATGTCAGAGACGATGGCCATCATACAACGCTGAAATGTTGCTGGTGCATTGTAGACGCCAAAGGGCATCCGCTTGAAAGCGAATGTTCCAAAGGGGCATGTGAATGTGGTCTTGCCTTGATTTTCTTAGCTAATTGCTACTTGATTATACCCGAAGTATGCATCCAGAAAGCAAAAGAAACTACGTCAAGCTAACTGTTCCAAGATCTGATCAATGAAAGGCAAAGGAAAGTGATCCTTCTGGGTATCCATGTTCAGTTTCCTATAGTCGATGTAGACCGGCCATGATGTCGCAGTGCTGGTCGGGATAGATTCGCCTTTATCATTTTTCACTACAATGAGTCTTGCTTTCTTTGGCACTTTCTGGATCGGACTCACCCATTGGCTATCAGAGATTGGGTATACAATACCTGCATCCAGCCATTTGATGATCTCCATCTTAACAACGTCTAGCATATTCGGATTTAGACTTCTTTGAGGTTGTCTCAAAGGTTTCACCCCCTCATCCGCGTAAATGTGATGAGTGCAATATGAGGGGTAAATACCGTGGAGATCAGCAATGCTCCACCCTATAGCAGCCCTATGGTCTTGTAGCGTAGAAATCAATTGATGCTCCTGTTCTTTCGTTAAGTGGGACTAATAATGATCGGGTATGTCTCACTTTCACCCAAGAACACATACTTAAGTGGGTCAGGTAAGGGCTTCAATTCAATCACGGGTGGGTCAAAGTCAGAGATGGAAATAGGAGTAGATTCAAAGGTGGAAATCTGGTGATCCGGATGCGTGTGAATTCCCGTTGATTCACGACCTATGAGATAGTTGGACGTGACTACGTTAATGGGAAACCCGTTAGCTATGGTCACGTCTTCTTCTAACAACAAGGGCAATCCAATAGTGTATGGATCAGGATAGCTAGATTCAGGGGTGTTGTGGTCAGAAACACACCCTAAACAGTTAGATCCTCGGGGAGATATGTGCAGTGCAGTGGCCCTAGACCCGTGTGGATCGAGGTCCAAGAACCCTGATAGTGCAAACAAATGAGACATTGGGTTGTCACAAAGGAGCCGAATGTTACCACAGTATGGCAAATCTTCATCTTCACCATCCTCCTCTATGCGATCACAGTCAAAATTCCTTGATGCCCTAAATATGACAAGTCGAAGTCACTCATTACCTAGGGCTATCTCCATACACTCGGATGCACAATCAATGTTTTCTCAGACTGTAGCTAGAAATGGGCGACCCAAAATGATTGGTGCATCTCAGAGATTAGGAGGAACCTCCATATCGAGAACGAAAAGTCTATGGGAAAGCAGAATCCACAGACTTTCACGATCACGCTCTTAACCACACCCCTCGGTGTTTTTACTAATCTATCAGCCAGTTGAATCATGACCGAGGTAGGATTTAACTCCCCAAATTGAAATCAATCAAATACGACAATGGGAGTTAGGTTGATGGAAGAACCCAGATCTAGAAGGGCTCGATCAAATGGAGAATCCTGCAAGAAGCAGGATATGAGTGGGGTACTAGGGTCTTTCCTTTTCGGTGGCAAGTCGACTAGAATCACGGTGCTAGCTTCTTTTGATAGTATCGCCTGTCGTCCAATTCTAAGCTGTCGCTTTGGGTTACAATAGTCCTTGAAGAACCGAGTGACAGCGGGGATGTGATCAATTGCCTCGAGGTGGGGGACCTGAATATGTACTTCCTTGAACATTGACTTTAGGTCCTCAAAATTCTGCGTGTCCTTCTTCCGTACTACATTTCACGTCAGAGCCTCAGGAAAAGAGATGGGAATCTCAGGGTCAAGTGGCCTCTTACCATTATCTATCATAGGTGGGTCCTGAGATGGAGTCAAAACCACCTACAGTGAAGGGTGAGAAAAATTATGGCCTGCTTACCTTTGTTTTGGGTCGAATGTCTTCCTTCCACTCCTCAATAATACAGCATTTACATCGGCTTGCTGTCCATGAGATGGTGGGGGAGCAAAAGGGGCAGAGTATGCGGGGTTCTGCATCAAAAGCGACTGGCCTTGAGCATAACCAGGTGGTACAGGAGGCGCCTGTAATATGGCGTGTGCCTGTCCCTGTGGTGCCTGAAACCTAGGTGGGGCGCCTTGGTTCTGCACATATCGAGGGTTCGAGATGGGTTGCGAGGGCAAGGATCCCTAAGTCCTATGCTCCTGCAATAGCTAGTTTTGCGTGTTCTGTATAGTCTGTATCTGGTCAGCCATCGCCTTCATTATCTGGAAACTGTCCTGTGTAGATTTCCTCATCGATTCTTGCAGCTCCTTGATAAATGCCAGATTATCATCATTCTTATGCATTAAAACAAAACTAGCTCTTAAGATTTTACTCTGCAAATGGGTTTTGGGTTGCATTTAGGCATAAATTACATTAGGCATGCATTGCATTTTTTATTGCCTTTTTGGTATAATTTTGTGAGTGTTAAGGATGAACAGATATATAGATCCCTAAAACCCTAGCACTCAAGAAGGAAAATGGTGAAGGAGAAGCTCAGACTAGCTGGAACTTAGCTTGATCCAGCTCACCACAGCTGGAACCTAACTCACTTGAACTAGGGTTAGCTCATCCCAGCTCCATTCAGCTAATCTCAACTGAATGGCAGCTCAAGAGAGTTCATCTAAGCTCACCCTAACTTAAGTCAGCTCAGATCCAACTCAACCTAGTGAGTTTAGTTCATTTTAGTTCCCACAAGTCCACAGGGAGCTCTAGCTAGCTCAGCTGAGTAGACCGGAGTTCACCCCAGCTCAAGTCCAGCTACATCCAGCTCCACTCAACTCCAACCAACTGATGAGGAACTCATCCCAGCTCAGGAAGCTCAGGTCCAACTCCCGAGGACGCAGCTTAGCTCAACTCAGTTGAGCTAAGCTACCTTAGCTACCTCAACCAGCTTGATCCTCCCCGGGAGCACTAGACCCAGCTCACCTTAGCTCATTATGGTAGAAGCCAGCTCACTTTAGCTTGTCTTAGCAGCTAGCAAAGAACTAGAAAGCTAAGCCAGCTGGAGTAGCTCCATGCCAGCCTCTTCAGCAGCTGCCAGCTCTAGTTCCAGCTCCAGACTTCTCCTCCTCAACTCCTCTCTTCAAACCCTAGCTCCAATACCCCCTCATCTACTCCATAGCTAGCTAAGCTGGCTTAGCTTAGCTAGCAACCTGCTCCTTGGCCATCCACCACGTTCAACTCAACCCTAGCTAGCTCCACCAACTTAAGCCCTACCTAAGGTAGATATCCTACTCATTTTGGCGCCACCTCTTGACCACCTTTCACCCCTCAACTAACCACCAAATGACACCAAAAGTTGGCGCCAAAACTAACCCTAACCACCTCCCTTTTGGCACCAACTTTCAGCCCCTTTATCCACCCTACACCTACCCACATAACCCATCCTAGCCATCCACATACCCCCTTTCTAGAACCCTAAGGTGGTGCCACCTAATGGCCTTCTAGAAGGCCCATTTTGGTGCCAATTCTAAAGGGCACCAAAGCCTTAACTACCCTCCTTAGCACCCCTTAGGTGGCGCCACTTATCCTTAGCCCAAGGATCCCCAACTACCCCCCATATCCTATCCTAGCCATCTATTCCAAGAGCCACTTATGCCCCCCTTCCTACACTATATATACCCACTTAATTTGACACATTTTCTTCATCCTCTATTTGTGTCTACTTCGACCTGCATCCACCTATACCTATGGCCAAGGAGAAGGAGTAGAGAAGAAGATTAAGGGGGCACATCACCAGCCCCTTTAGTGCCTTCTTCTCCCCACTCTCTTCAACTTGGGCCACGCCAAGGAGGAGGAATTTTCTAACTCAAGGAGGATGGACAAGCAAAGGAGAAGTACCTAGGGTGGACGTCCACCCTTGTAGAAAAGCTTAGGGCACGCCCCCTTAGGGCTTGCTTTGGAGGACATCACCTTGGCAGAGCTATAGAAGGAAGGAGCTGAAGATCTTCTTTTCAAGCCCGGAAGCTACCAAGCTTGGAGCAAGAAGAGCTTCATCCTCTTCATCACCATCATCATCTAAAGGATTTGTCTTTATTTTATTTTCAATTTGTTTTTTTTGTAGAAGCATTCATCTACTAGTTGACAATTTCCTTTAGTATAAAAAAGAAGTTGCCTTAATTTCTTGTTGCACTCTTTCTTTTTGCATTACCTTGCTTTATCTTTAGTATAGTTACACTCCTCCTTTCTAATTAACCTAGGCCTCCATGTGCCTGGTTGAGCTTAGAAAGAGGATAATTTTTGTCACTTAGATTAGCATAGTAGGTGTAGTAATTTTTCCAGTCAACTTCGCATGTTGCCTTAATTTCAAAAACATAAAAATGATATATTGAAGAAAAAAGACCAAAAACAAAGTTGAGATTTATATTCCATGTAAGAGATTTAATTTTTCCAAACTTGCCTCCTTGGACGACCCTAGATACCCCACTATCTAGGTTTATAAATTTAAGAGTTGATCGATTTTGCGTGTTACAACGATGTATTTTACAAACCGCGTAAAATCTGTATCACTTTTTGGCGCCATTGCCGAGGAGGCACAGATTTTCTTATTCTTTCTTCTCTTGCATGAAGTGGATCTCATCCCCTTCTCTTTCTTCTCTCTTGTGTGTGCAGGAACTACAGCAGGAAAGAAGGAATTTGAAAGTGAAAGCTCAAAGTTCCTTGTCGTCTCGTGAACATTCAGGTTGGTTCTTCTTACTTGTCACACCTAACCTAAAAAACTACCAAAATACACTAAACCTGGCCTTCAGGATCCTAAACAACTTAATTAAGTGGAGTGGTGCATTTTAAAACTTATTGATTGCTTATTTGCCCAATTAACACCACTTCATTTGAAGTATTGGTGTTCTATTTTTTGGGTCCAGATTTCTGTCCAAACTTGAAAAATCAATTCTTAACACCACAGGCTTCCTAAAATCATAAAATTTCATACATGGATTCCAAATTAAGTTTGGAACATCTGTTCCAAATTTCAGATCAATTGGATTTGCATTTAATTTTTAAAAATTAGTGGACTACAGAGGGGTCACACCCTCCAATCTTCCTATTTTGCTACAGTCCGTGAATTTTTAGAATTTTTGTACTCATCCAATTTTTGTGAAATTTAGCTTACTAGAATCCTTGTGAAATTTGACACATTATAAAATCATCAAAAATTTCTGAGGTCGGTGGTAATACTGAAAAGTCCAAAATACCCATGGGTATCATTTCTAGACTTTGACACCAGTACAAGTAAAATTCAAAGTAATTATCAGACAAATTCGTAAAATCTTACAAAAATATTTTATGGAATCCTTATTTGATTCCCTTATAAGTAGTGGTGTTGTTTGAATTGTTTGGACCACTACTTAATACATAAAGCCTAAAAATAACTCATTGGTAGTTAAATTTTTGTCTTAGGACCAATTGGATTAGGGTTTCTTTTTTCATATTTAGAAACAAACAAAAGGAAACATATCTTCACCCATACAACTTGATTTCCTCTTGTTTGTGGAATCTCAAACTTGTTTGAAAACTTTAAAAGAAAACCCTAAAAATACACTAAGTTAAATCCAATCCTAAAAGACAGAAATACAATAATTGTATGACAACTTGCTTTTCATTGGAGCCACTCTCCAATTCTTGCACACAAACAAAAAATTGAAATAACAAGGCAACAACCCAATAAACGCCCTCCGCATTACGTGTGCACTATAGTATCCTAGACCTAACTAAAATCTGTAGCAACTTGACCCCTAAGGCTTCATCAACTTAGGCTAGCAATATAGGTCTTACGTTTTATTTAGTTAATACCAATTCTGCCATCTATATCTGGTGTTCAGGCTAAGGGGTCATGTCAAATGACTAGGCACGGGTTTGTACAAGCACCTGGGGTTTTCCCTGGGAAACGTTTGGGCCCAAACCTCCCCTTAAGCAACTTGGCTAGATTTGTTGATAGAACGGGTATTCACTATTGATTACTTATTTCCTATGTAGACCAAGTCTTATGTTTATTTTTAGGGAGTCACACTTAAGTTAGGTCTAGCTTTGGTTGTTTGATTTGTACACTTTCTCTCATCACTTTCTCTTCTCCTCCCCTCCCGTTCTTCCATTTTATGCACAGGCGACGGTCTAAAATTCCACACCTGGAAGGACCATTTGATTTTGCCCCCACGCAAAAAGTCCACTTTTTCTATCTTCTTCTCCTTCTAAAAAAATGGAAAATCAACAAAATGGGTCCACTAACCCTTCCAGTTCCACCTCTAATCTTGCCTCTAACGCCACTACTGACCCTAATTCTAACCCTTCCACCCAAAACCCACCCACCTTTAACTTCCCACACTTAGAGCTCCCTAATCTTGAATTGCCCCAAACACAACATCAAGACCCCCTGCCTGATCTTTTAAAATTGATGGCTGAGCAGATTGATAAATTAAATTCCAATCAACAAACATTGACTAGGAATATCCAAAACCTAGCCAATCAAAGGCCAAACCCACCACCCCGTCAGCAGCTTGTTATTCCACCAAAAGATTTTTATGATCCATCTTATTACGAGGAACGACTAGGGGTGGTCATACCAGAGGGGGACTTCAAGATCAAGCCTGTAGTCCTGAACCTAATTAAATACTTTCATGGCCTTCCTAGGGATGACCCTTTCAGCCACCTTGAAGAACTGACTCTTCTTGCAAAAACAACCCATTCCCGAAATGTGCAAGAAGACATATGGCTTATGCGGCTTTTTCCATTATCTCTTAAAGATATGGCCGCTTATTGGTTCAGGACCATTGGCCGACCCATCACAACTTGGCCTCAGCTCAAGAGCACCTTCCTCAAGAAATTCTTTCCCATAGGTTGTACCAATTCCCTGTAAAGATCTATTATGACCTTTCACCAAAAATCTGGTGAGACTTTCCATGATTCTTGGGAAAGACTTCAAGATCTCTTAAGAAGTTGCGCACACCATGAGATTCCTTTATGGCAGCTCGTGCAAATCTTCTATCTTGGATTAGAAGATCAAATCCGACATTTTGTCGATGCCTCGTGTGGTGGCAACTTCTTAAATAAAGATGCTGAAAGTGCCTATGACCTTTTTGAAGAAATGAGTGAAAACTCATTTAATCAAGCTTCCATGAACACATTTTGTAGAACTCAAAACCCGCAGTTCAGTGTTCATGACGTAGGCACTCAATCTATCCCTATCACCCAAGACAATCTTCAAATGATCGCTCAAAGACTCGACCAGATGCATATTAATCAAAGGAAAATTGAGGAAAGACTAGCCATGTCAACCAAAGCTCCACATAGTCCACATCTAACCCAACCTAACTTTCCACGAAGAGAAAATTTGCACAATCTCAACACTACTCCTGCTGATTATTGCCAGTATTCTGAGGTTGCCCATGGTTCACTGGGGAATTACAACTATCCAGATCTTAACCCTACTCAAGATATTTCTGCCTTCTAGGAGCCCTTTAAAAATTCTTCCAATTGGAAAAATTACCCGAACTACTCCTGGAATAATCAGGTTCCTTCCCAACCAGATCATTTTAATGGGTATGGGTCGAATCCAACCTTCCATCCTGGGCCATCCCAACAAGACATCAATGCCCAGATGATGCGAACCCTGCAAGAAATGCAAAAAAAAATGATGAAAGTAACCCGCACCATCACAAATCTGAACAACCAGATTGGGGTTACTCCCACGCAAAGACCTGCAGGAGATCTTCCATCCCAACCCATGCCCAACCCTAATCACCAAAGGAACCAATATCCAGGCAGAAATCCACACTACCCGAATCAGTCTCCTACTAATCCACCACATCAGCAGCCTCCCAGGTTTCCGCAACCACAGGCCCCCCCACCTCCTCCAAATAATAATCCGACTGCACATGCAGTTACTTTGAGGAGTATGAAAATCACCACTGATCCCAGGCCTTCACACAAACTTGGTGAAATACCTGTGCAAATTGACTCCCCACCTCCCCATCAGGAAGAAAAAGAAATACAAAAATCTCAAGACAGGATTCCTATCCCTTTCCCACAAACTCTCCACCCTACCACCAACAAAGAAAAGAAATCTGAGCTCACCACAGAAGAACTCATGGATCTATTTAGGCAAGTTCAAATCAATATTCCTCTCCTAGATGGCATCAAATATATGCCTGCCTATGCCAAATTTTTGAAGGAGATCTGTACTCCTAAAAGGTAGGTCAAAAATCTAGGATAGGTGCATCTTTCGGAGATAGTAAGCTCTGTCATACAGAGCAAGCTGCCTCCTAAGATGAAAGATCTAGGGGCACCTTTAATCTCAGTAATTATTGATGATACTATTTTTAATCGCACCCTCCTTGATCTTGGTGCCTCAATTAATATTATTCCCACGATTTTATTTGAAGAATTTTAGATCGGTGAATTAAAACCTGTCGAGGTTACCCTGCAATTAGCCGACCAATCTACAATCAAACCTCATGGGATTGTTGAGGATGTTTTGGTCAAGGTCCAGAATTATGTCTTCCCTACAGACTTTCTGGTTCTTAACATTGAGGTATCTGAATCATTACTAGACTCCCCAATAATCCTTGGATGCCCTTTTTTGGCCACTGCAAAGGCAAATATCAATTGCCACACAGGAAAAATGGATATCACTTGCGTCGGCCAAACTATCACTTTAGATATTTTCAAATCCTCCAGGAGATTCCATGAAGATAACTTTTTTGAGGACTCAGATACAGAAATTTCCAATATGGTGGAGGAGACAATGTTGATAGATACCCTTACCGACCATAATTTTTTTGATGATTCTGATTCTGAATCAATGGTCGGCGAAATCTGTGATCTGGAGACTTGTCTTGACCTCAAATCCGTTCCTGATGCACCCCGTGATCACCCTAACCCACCCACTATTCACGCACCTAATTTTTCCACACTAACTTCACCCAATCCTCACCATCTCTTCCTCGACTCCTTTCTTACAGACCTGCCACCAACCCCGCCCAAGTTTGGCATCCAACCTGATTTAAAACCATGGCCAGACTCGAGCTACACTTATCACTTTCCATCCAACTTTGATCCCAATATTGCATCTAATCAATTTTCTAGGGATCTAGAAGAAGACACCTTTTTTGCAGGCATCCAAGCGTCTAACTATTTACATGATTTTCTGCCTTCCGTGCATACCTTCACGTCCGGCTGAATGGCGTAAAAGATAGCACTGGATGGGATACTTTCATTTTTTCTTCTTCTTTTTCCAAGTTTTGATCATCCTAAACCCAACCATTCTTCACTAGGGTGATCCCTTTTCCCTCCTAATACATGAGGACATGGCATATCTTAGGCATGGAGGGGTGTTTTTAAAATTTGACGATCGATTTAGGATTTTCCAAACCTAGAAACATGCATTTTTCTTTAGTTATTTTATTTTCCTACTTGCATACCCAAAAATAAAATAAAATAAAATAAAAATGTTGGATACTTTTGAGGAAAAATTTTGAAATCAGGACTAAGGTCGAAAAATTCACTTTCGGTACAATGGGATTTAATATTTAACAAACTAGGGAAGAGGATGTGGATCTGATCATTAGAATTTCAGGGTCAATTTTAGACTAGATTAGATATCCTTCTCTAAAAATTCCACCTGAACACATGATAGTTCAGGTGACTTGATCCTATTTTGTAATGTGGAAGGCATTTGGCTTAGTTTCTAATTCAAAAACTTGCATGTCTTGAGAAACTTCTTGTGTCAATTTTCACACACAAGCCAACACTTAAAAATAACTAAAAATTTGAAAAACTCTCGTGTTTGGACTTAGTAAAAGTCTGGAACAGATCATTGGTTTGAGTTCCCACCGTCGAGAAGGAGGAAAATGCCTCCTTTGAGGACACGATGTCAACATGTTACCACCTCGGCGTTGCTCCATATCTATATTTCATATCTTTAGACGGAGCATTAAAGTGCATTTTAGCAGCTTAAGTGTCTTGGACAGTGCTCTACCTATAGTGTCGGAGCAAGAGCTTGAGTTTGCTTGGAGCACCCCTTTACACCGCATTATGTTTTGGGGTTGTGAGCTCCTGGGTGGTGTCATGGATAGTGCTATCCCAAAGTAATGGCGCCAAAGCCCCCTTGAGGATTGGTAACGAGAATGACGATCCCGACACATCTGTTGTAAGACTAACCTAAAAATAAGCATGGGGGAGGGAAAAGAAAAACAAAAAGAAAAAATAAATAAATTAACACGCCGCTATAAATGTTGGCTTTTCACAAGCGCAGACACAAGGTTTTAAAGGATTTTTGCAAGTTGCTAATCAGATTCACGAGCTAGAAAAATCCTAAAAACAAAAATTTCAAGTCATCTGAATTAAAAAGGGGTTAATTTGTGAATTTTCTGGAGGATATATTGATCCCGTTTTGTCTAATGGTTGGATCCAAACTCAATCCCAATGTTTATCTTTAACAAATCCCATACCACCTGTGTTTAGATCAACCAAGGTCCCTTAATCTTTTTCTCCTCAAAAGTAAAAAAAAATTAGATTTCCCAAAAATTTCTTTTTGCAAAAAAATTGAAGTTTTCCTAAGAGACTAGCAAAATATAAGCATGGGGGTGTGATAAATGCTAGTTTATCATCATTCTTATGCATTAAAACAAACCTAGCTCTTAGGATTTTACTCCGCAAATGGGTTTTTGAGCTGCATTTAAACATAAATTAGGTTAGGCATGCATTGCATTTTTTATTGTCTTTTTTATATGATTTTGTGAGTGTTAGGGATAAACAAATATACAGATCCCTAAAACCCTAGCACTCAAGAAGGCAAATGGTGAAGGAGAAGCTCGGATTAGTTGGAACTCAGCTTGATCTAGCTCACCATAGTTGGAACCTAGCTCACTTGAACTAGGGTTAGCTCATCCCAGCTCCATTCAGCTAATCTCAGCTGAATGGCAGCTCAAGAGAGTTCATCTAAGCTCACCCTAGCTCAAGTTAGCTCAGATCCAGCTCAACCTAGTTGAGTCTAGCTCATTTTAGCTCCCACAAATCCACAGGGAGCTCTAGCTAGCTCAACTGAGTTGACTGGAGTTCACACCAGCTCAGAACTAGCTACATCCAGCTCCACTCAACTCCAGCCAGCTGAAGAAGAACTCATCCCATCTCAAGAAGCTCAAGTCCAACTCCCGGGGACTCAGTTTAGCTCAACTCAGTTGAGATAAGCTACCTTAGCTGCCTCAACTAGCTTGATCCTCCTTGGGAGCACCAGACCTAACTCACCTCAGCTCATTAAGGTAGAAGCCAGCTCACTTTAGCTTGGCTTAGTAGCTAGCAAAGAACTAGCAAGCTAAGCCAGCTAGAGTAGCTCCATGCCAGCTTCTTCAGCAACTGCCAGCTTTAGTTCCAACTCCAGACTTCTCTTCAGCTCCTCTCTTCAAACCCTAGTTCCAATACCTCCTCCTCTACTCCATAGCTCTAGCTAAGTTAGCTTATCTTAGCTTATCTTAGCTAGCAACCAGCTCCTTGGCCATTGATAACGCAATACGCGTGATTTGTAAAAGCAGGTTTTTAACATCGTTGTAACACACGAATCCGCTCTCGCTTTTAAATTTATATCCTAGATAGGGAAAGTATCTAGGGTCGTCCAAGGAGGTCAAATGGTTGCAAAATTAATCCTCTTGCTTACAAATAGATCTCAACTTTCTTTTTGGTATTTTGAATATGTAATAATTTTTTTTTTGTTTTGAAAAGACGAGGGCAAAATGCAAATTGTAACGGAAAGTACTAACACCTACAATTGCTTAACTAAAATTTAAAAGATAGAAATATCTTCTTCCTAAGCTCACTCTAGGCAAGTGGAGGCCTAGAGTAATTAGGAAGAAGAGGTGAAACAAGTGCTAGAACCAAAAGTAACAATTGTAATAAAAAGCTAAAAGAAGGCAATTTAATTGACTAGAATTAATGTTCTTTTCAAGGACAAGTAGAGGAATGTTTCTACTAGAACTAAACAAATTTAAAAGCAAATAAAGAAACACTAATCCTCTTGCAAAATTTGGTGAAGAAGGGAGTCTTCTCCCTCCAAGCCTAGCTGCTTCTTGGCTTGAAAAGAGGGCCTCCTTCTCCTTCCTTGAGAGCTCCTCCAAGGTGGAAGCTACCACCTTCAATGCTCTCCCCAAGGGGTGGGCGTGCACCACCCTCAAAAACTCCTCCAAGGTGGCGTGGACCACCTTCAAGATCTCCTCCAAAGATCTTCCTTGCCTGGCTTCTCCTTTGGCTGGCGTGACCCAACAGAGAAGGGAAGAGGGGAAGGCACCAAGGGGACAGAATATCCCCTTAATCTTCTTCTTCTTATTCTCTCTTGGACGTGGACTTCTAGGTGGAATATGAGAGTGAATTTGATAGCCAAGGATGCCTTGAATGGTGGTGGGTAGTGGTCTTTTTATAGGGTAGGATGGGGGGTTAAGGTGCCCCTTGAAATGGAGGGCCAGGATGGAAGGATGGAGGTGGTTGGTGATCCTATGGCCAAGGGTGTTTGGCGCCAACCCAAGGGGTGTTAAAGGGGGTGGTTATGGTGGTGTTGGTGGTTTTTGGTGGTGGAGAGACACCATCATTTTGGCACCAACCTAGGGTCTTCTAGAAGGGGGGTTAGGTGGATGGTGGAGATGGTTTTTAGGAGAGGTGTATGGTATAGATGAAGGGGGTTTTTGGAGGGAAAAGTGGCGCCATCAAGGGGGTGGTTAGGGTGGTTTTGGTGCCACTTTTAGGTGTCTTTTGGAGGTGGTGGGTAGGCTAGGTTGGTGCGAAGTAGGTTAGCTTATGTGGATCTTAGGTGGAGCTAGTTGGGTGGAGTTGTTAGGTGGGTTTTTGGGGTGGTACAAGCCAAGGAAGTTGGAGCATAGCTAAACTAAGCTAAGCTAAGCTAAGCTAGCTTAGCTAATGGAGGAGTAGAGGAGAAGGTGTTGGAGCTAGGGTTTGGAGGGAGGAGTTGAGGAGAAGAAGTCTGGAGCTAAAACTGGAGCTGGCTACTGCTGAAGAGGCTGGCATGGAGCTACTCTAGCTGGCTTAACTTGCTAGTTCTTTGCTAGCTGCTAAGCCAAGCTAAAGTGAGCTAGGTCAGGTGCTCCCAGGGAGGATCAAGCTGGTTGAGGTAGATAAGGTAGCTTAGCTCAACTGAGTTGAGCTAAGCTGAGTCCCCGGGAGCTGGACTTGAGCTTCCTGAACTGGGATGAGTTCTTCTTTAGTTGGCTAGAGTTGAGTGGAGCTGGATGTAGCTGGATCTGAGCTGGGGTGAACTCCTATCAACTCAGCTGAGCTAGCTAGAGCTCCCTATGGACTAGTGGGAGCTGAGATGAGCTAGACTCAGCTAAGTTGAGCTGGATCTGAGCTAACTTGAGCTAGGGTGAGCTAATATGAACTCTCTTGAGCTGCCATTCAGCTGAGATTAGCTGAATGGAGCTGGGATGAGCTAACCCTAGTTCAAGTGAGCTAGGTTCCAGCTGTGGTGAGCTGGATCAAGCTGAGTTCTATCTAGTCTGAGCTTCTCCTTCACCATTTACCTTCTTGAGTGCAAGGGTTTTAGGGATCTGTATATCTGTTCATCCCTAACACTCACAAAAACATATCAAAAAGACAAAAAATGCAATGCATGCCTAGCCTATTTTATGCCTAAATGCAGCCCAAAAACCCATTTGCGGAGTGAAATCCTAAGAGCTAGGTTTGTTTTAATGCATAAGAATGATGAAAAACTAGCGTTTATCAGCCATCCACCACCTTCAACTCAGCCCTAGCTAGCTCCACCAACTTAAGCCCTACCTAAGCTAGATATCCAACTCATTTTGGTGCCACCTCTTCACCACCTTTCACCCCTCAACTAACCACCAAAAGACACTGAAAGTTGGTGCCAAAACTAACCCTAACCGCCTCCACTTTGGCTCCAACTTTCAGCCCCTTTATCCACCCTACACCTACCCACATAACCCATCCTAGCCGTCCACATACCCCCCTTCTAGAGCCCTAAGGTGGCGCCACCTAATGGCCTTCTAGAAGGCCCATTTTGGTGCAAATTCTAAAGGGCACCAAAGCCTTAACTACCCCACTTAGCACCCCTTAGGGGCACCACTTATCCTTAGCCCTAGGATCCCCAACTACCCCCATATCCTATCTTAGACATCCATTCCAAGAGCCACCTATGCCCCCCTTCCTACACTGTATATACCCACCTAACTTCCAACAATTTCTTCATCCTCTATTAGTGTTTACTTCCACCTACATCCACCTATACCTACGGCCAAGGAGAAGGAGTAGAGAAGAAGATTAAGGGGGCACATCATCAGCCCCTTTGGTGCCTTCTTCTCTCCACTCTCTTCAACTTGGGCCATGCCAAGGAGGAGGACTTTTCTAACTCAAGGAGGATGGCCAGGAAAAGGAGAAGGACCTAGGGTGGACGTCCACCCTTAGAGAAAAGCTTAGGGCACGCCCCATTAGGACTTGCTTTGGAGGACATCACCTTGGCGGAGCTATAGAAGGAAGGAGCTGAAGATCTTCTTTTCAAGCCCGGGAGCTACCAGGCTTGGAGCAAGAAGAGCTTCATCCTCTTCATCACCGTCATCATCTAAAGGATTTGCCTTTATTTTGTTTTCAATTTGTTTTTTTTGTAGAAGCATTCATCTACTAGTAGACAATTTCCTTTAGTATAAAAGAGAAGTTGCCTTAATTTCTTGTTGCACTCTTTCTTTTTGCATTACTTTGCTTTTTCTTTAGTATAGTTTCACTCCTTTTTAATTAACCTAGGCCTCCACGCGCCTAGGTTGAGCTTAGAAAGAGGATAATTTTTGTCACTTAGATTAGCATAGTATGTGTAGTAATTTTTCTCGCCAACAACTTCTCATGTTGCCTTAATTTCGACAACTTCTCGTTACAACGACGTATTTTACAAACTGCGTAAAATCTATATCACTCCTCTTCCAATGCCTCCAGAGGGTCAGGCAGCTTTGGAGGGTGACTGCCAGCTTGGTGCAGCGGCTAGTATAAATAACAAGGTTGCTACTGCTGAGACGGGAATGGCTGCTATGTAGGGTATGTGTTTTGTGCATTCTCATATTGCCTAGTCTGGTAGTGTGGATCTTGATGTGGTCTCTGTGAGTTACCAGAGCAGGAGAAGTTCAGATGCTGGCACCAACCAGGGTTATATGTCTCTGAATACTGGTTATTATGCCTGTATCCTTGAATAGCACTACGTCCCCGTAGGCCGATGACGTATGAGACGTATATCCATCAAGGGGATACGCATTATAGTTTGCGGGTGGTGCGTAACCCTGGTCATATGGTGCCAGATCAGGGTTGTTTATAGGATCCTGATATGCAGGATCTCATAAATAAGGAGAAGATGCATCCCGAGTGAGTAGATTAACTCGAGCAAGGGGGCTCGGGGTTGATAGGAGGGTCTTGGAGCAGCAGAGTTCAAGTCAGATTGACCCAGACTAATTTGGTCGATCTTTTTCTCGATCAGGTATATTCTATCCAGCTGCTTGCTGATGATATTCATGTCGGCTTGAATAGACTGAGTGTGAGCCTCATGGACACCAACCCGCTGGAACTGGTTCATGGATGCGGCATACATCGAGTTCTTCGCCAAATATTCGAACAACTCAAATGCACTGTTCTCATCTTTCGCAAGGAAATTCCCGCCACTAGATGCGTCGGCCAGATACTGATGTGTGTCATCCAGTCCATGGTAAAAGATCTGAGCTAGGTGCCATCTGGGTAAACCATGGTGCGGCCATTTCTGGAGAAGGTCGTGAAATCGATCCCAGGCATCATGCAACTTCTCCCCAGCTCCTTGGGAGAAAGTCATGATCGCATGCCTCATCGCGTTTGTTTGACCGATCAGGAAGAACTTTTGTAGGAATTCACGTCGTAATTCCGGCCAGGTTCCAATTGGGTTCCCAATGGTCTTGAACCAGTATGAAGCTTTGTCCCTCAGAGAAAATGGGAAAAGCTTCATTAGAACAATCCCAAGATCAACATTCCTGGGTTGAATCATTTCTACATGTCAACTCAAGTCCTCTAAGTGCTGGAATGGATCTTCACTTGAGTTTCCGTAAAAATGATTGCTGATCAAACCGGTCACATTAGGCTTAAGCTCAAACGCATCTCTACCTATGGAAACCCTGACTAAGGGTGCGACGATCGGTGCAGCTGGATCATAGAAGTCCCGAAGTTGTTCTCCTTGCGGTGGATGCTACATTCTGTCAAGATTCATCAAGATACGGTCCATGCTCTACTGATGCCGCTCCCCTGATTCAGCCACCCAGGCTTCCAAATGAGCCATCGGGTCTAAATTATCAGCATCCTGACCCGATCTAGGTCCAGGTCCAGGATTAGCCATTGCGGCTAAGGGAGTAGAAGAAGTGGGTGGAGAAGATCGTCCTGGCGAGGTGACTCGCCTCCTTAGGAGTAGCTCCCAAGGTCCAACCAGTTGAGGTCTAAGTGACCTCCTTCCTTGCATACACCACCCAACCCCTCGGTTGTTGTAGCCAAGCTAGACAAGGCTAAGGCCCTATCAATCAGATGGTCCTTAGGATCGAGTGACCAGATTTTCATTCTAAGTTTGAATTCCTGAAGAAAAATTCATCGTACAACCAACAGAAAGTGATTCCCGCCTCTCAAGCTAACCTAGCCAGTCTGGTTACGAGGGGACAAAGTTGAAGGTTCTTCCTTCAGCTTACGCCTCCGATTCCGTTGACCCCCGAGCCGCAGTCGTTTGACACTACCCCACACACTTAGTCACTAGGTTTGGCAAGGGAGGTTGAAAACACCTAGTAGTATGACAACGAATTCAGGTTGATTTCATGTTTTAAAATTAATTTAAGCACGTTTTTCTTCAGTTGGAGTTTGTGGTAAGTGGCCCATGATGAGTCCATTAAAATGGACTAGTATTAAGCTAAGTATATTTAATCGTATAGTTTAGGCGTGTTAATAATGGCAATGAAGTTGTAGAATATTTGTACGCCTTATGATTTAAGTTTATAACATTCTATAACTTAATTATTTTGTAGTTTTTATGTGCAGGTAATAAAATGCAGAAAGAACAAGGGTTGGGGGATAAATTCCCCAACACATAACAACTGCAACTCTTTCCCCCCTCCCCCGCCGGACATTGGGGTAATCTTCCTCTTCCGCCTCCTTTCTCAACAACTATGACCAGGGATTTGGGAAAATCCCTGAACTCACGCGCAAAGGAGAGAGGTTAAAAAGAAGAGGCGGGGAGAGAGGAAGGCATCCAAGAAGAGAAGAAGCGTGCACTGTGGCTGGCTTCCCCCTTGCGGGAAAACCTCACACCAGCGTGCCGCTCCGTCCAGCCACCGCAGGCGCACACTAGTGCGCCCTACCGCTCATCTACAAGCGCCGTCTGCCTGCCCGCGCGCATCAAGCCGCGCCTCTCCACCCTACATCCATGCCACAGCAGGTGCATCCACCCAACCGCGCACCTCTCTCCCTGCTGCAGGCGCTCACCACCTCACAGTAGACGCCGCACCGCTCACGCACCGCACAGCAGGTGCCCACACCGCCTACAGGCCGCCCCCTACTCACCGCGCCTGCACGCCAGCACGCCTCTCCCTCCAGCCACTGCAGGCTCAAACCAACGCGCCCTATTGCTGGCCCTTTTCAACGCCATCTGCAGGCGCACTGCTTCACCAACAGATCGTGCTTCTCCACCCTGCAGGCAAGCCCGGAACCACCCACAGCAGGTAGCATGCTCCACCTCTCATCTGCAGGCGCTACCTCCACCATCTGCAGGAGCAAACCAATGTGCCCACGCCCGCATGCTCGCACAGCCGTAGGTGGCACTGCAGTAGCTCCGCCTTCTTATTCAATAGGTCGGAGCTCTGGCCACCTCCATCGCCGCTGCTGCCACCACCGGAGAGCCCTCGTCCTCGCCGTCCTCCTGAGCCTTAAGACAGCCCCGCAGTTCTCTCTCTCTCTCGCGAGGAGAGAGGAAGAAAGCTCTATTTTTTCCACCTATTAAAATTTACATTCAATGCCATTGCCACCTAATTTGGTTTTATTTATTATTATTATATTGTGGCGGAATTGCATTTGAACACTCATAGTTCTTTATAATTGCATGACATTGATATTAACTAGTTTAAAGATTGATTTTTGGGCTTAACTTAAGTACTAATTATCTTTAGTACACATCACGTGAAAATTGTAGAAATTCATCATAAATCTATTGAGGATTTCTGTAAGGGAAAACTGCACATATACCCTTATATTTTTAAGTTATTGTAAATCTACTTTCCTTCATATTTTAAGTTAGATTTGAATAGGGATTTCGCACTGTCCGAAATAACATTAAATAATTAAGTATTGATTGCATAATTACCTCCCTGAGGACACAACTAGCTCTTCTGCGAGTGGTTATTTTCATTATTTTTGATTAGTCGATTTTTCCACCACTTAAATACTATAATGCAAAGCGAAAATCGTCTATCAAAATTGGTGTCGTTGCCGGGGAGGCAACAGACGCAATAGATTTACTTTATTATTTTTTAAATCTTTTGAGTTGCGAAATTATCTAATCATTTTGATTATTGTGCGAGCAATCCACCGAGGCGACAAGGCGCAACAGAGCAGCAACAGCAACCACGAGTTAAGCCACACGAGGAAAAGACGAAGGAGATCAAGATCCTGTTTTGCAGAGGATTCTCCATCGTCACAATTTAATTCTGTCTTTTCGCCCTTGTAGTAATTTGGGGCTAAATTTTTGGGGGTTTGTCCCCGCATTCTTTAGCTACTAGGGCTTACAATATTTTTGGTGCATGCGTGATTATATTTTCTGCTTGCTTTCTTTTAAAGACCAATAAAGAAAATATTGAGCTGCCTATTTAGAAGTTGCATGCCATTAGGTGCGCGCATTTAGGGGTGATTGAGCAGCATATTAGATCTTATTATTGCATTGCAAGCATATTAGCACAACGATTGCTGGAGACAGGTATATCTTTCTAACTTTTGCATCCAGCTTCTGTTCACGCATTTGCATTCCAATTTAAATCCAAGACCACCAAATTATTTGAATTTACTAATTCAGTGGTCACATAACTAAAAGCGGAACTAATAATCAGATTCGACCCTAAAAGCAATTCACATTTTGATCTGATTCTAAGGGACTTATCTGCGATTTCAAACGAAATTACAAAGATTTGCGGTGTGTTGTACACTTTTGACACTGAGCACGCACATTAGGCACCGCACTAAGGCTTGATCCCTTAAGGCTATAGGCACAGATCTCTTTACCGTTGCAAACCCTCCTAATGTGTTTTGTGGTGGTGGTGATACTATCTTCTGATCAAGTGTTTTGATACTCCACGGAGGGGGACACCCCTTAAAAGAACAAAAGGGTAGTTAAGGGGCACCGCATATGCATCACCTCAAAAGAAGGGTTCACCCTACTTGCATCCCTTTGTTCGTCCTTGGAGTAACTTCTCCCTTGATCAACTGGGAGTATCATCCAAGCAAAGTATAGGTCCTAGGACACTCAAAGGTTCAATTAAGGCACGTAATTGCAGTGAAAAACTTGTTTGGCCATTTATTTTAACTAATTCAAAATCCACAATAAAGAAGGTTAAGATTTCAAGTCCACACCCCTCTTATACCACTTACGTGGGAACGGAGGGATAAATCTTGATCATTTGACTTATCTTTGGAGTGGGGGTTTAACTTAATAAAAAAAAATTCTGAATTGTGTTTTGTATGCTTGGTAGATGCTCTTGAGGGTAGTCTTGTGTTTGATGCTGAGCCTGAGAGAATTCTTAGGAGAGCTCACCTAGGAGAAGAAAGAGAAGAAATGGCTGAGCATGGTGCAAATCAACAAAGGACCCTAAGGGACTATTTTATTCCTACCAACCAACCTGCACAAGCACTAAGACAACCGGCAGGGGATAATCCATATGAGATCAAGAGCAGTACCATATCTTTATTGCCTCTTTTTATGGTACTACTAGGGAGGACCCCAACCGGCATTTGGAGGAATTCACCGAGGTCTGTTCCATGGTGAAGCTCCAGGACTTTACTGATGAAGCCCTGATGATGACTCTATTTCCTTTCTCCCTAAAGGATAAGGCTAAGCATTGGTATCATACCCTCAATGCAAGGGTAAATGATTAGGCCACCCTTTAGGGAGAATTTTTAAAAAAGTATTTTCCTATGAGTAAAACCAACCATTACAAAAGAGAGATTATGGGTTTTACTCAACAGGAAGGGGAGCAATTTCATGAGACTTGGTTGCGCTTTAATGATCTTCTTAGGTTATGCCCCCACCATCAAGTGCCAAGATGGCAGTTGGTCGAAAGGTTCTATAATGGATTATCTGAAAGGCATAGGTAAACCATCGATGCAGCCTGTGCAGGAACCTTCATGACCAGAACTGAGGATGAAGCCTGGGCATTATTTGAAACTTTAAGTGACAACTCCATACATCTGTCCCCTGCATATCAAGAAAGAAAACAATCAATCTTGCAGAGGAAGATAGAGGCCCATGAAGCTGGGGCTTCTCAGGATTAGGCTTATCAGATTCAACTATTGAATAAAAACTTTGATAGGCTTTTAGCAAACCCCAGCATGAACCTGCAAGCAGCCTCTATTTTTCAGGCTTCAAGAGAATGCTCCATTTTCCAAAGAACAACGCACGCCACTATGGAGTGCCATCAGACAACCCAATTCCCTGAGTTGATTCAGGCCGACTTGAACGCAGGCCAAGGTTTCCACCCCCTCGCATTAACCCTTACTCCAACACTTATAATCCAGGGTGGCGGAACCATCCAAACTTCTGTTGGAAGTAAGCTGATGCTTCTAACTCAGGGAATACAAGACCCTTACCTCCCCAGCCAACTTACCAACCTTCTTATGAAAACCCTCCTCTGAATAAGCCCTCGGAGATGGATGAACTGAAGGCCATGATGAAAGCAATGCAAGAGCATCAAAATATGCTTATCCAATCACAGAATAAGATGATTACTGATATGCAATCCCAAATTGGTCATCTTACTGAGGCAGTTAGGCAACGTGATCCGGGGAAGCTGCCTAGCTCTTCTTAGGAGAACCTTAAGGGCAAGGGGGTTGTATTCAGGGAGCTCACCCAAGTAGTGACCGTGTTGAGGAGTGGAAAAGAGATTGACAAGCTTGATAACACTCCTACGGTTACATCTCAGAATTCCCCTTCCACACCTGACCTGACTTCCATCTTACCTGAGGAAGAGCCACACCACTCTCCCTCACAAAAAATCACCCACAATGAGGATGTCGTCCTTCCACCACCCCTTTCCAGCCATGACGAACCCTCTACCCAGAAGCTAAGGGTGCCTTATCTAGAGTGCCTATCTGCTCCTGGGGAATCTTCTGTTGGCTCGTCTGGAGCCAAGGATAGGACGAAAGAGATTATGGATACTTTTAGGCAAGTCCCGATTAACTTGCCTCTGTTGGAGGCGATTAAACAGATTCCATCCTATGCCAAGTTTTTGAAGGACCTGTGCATGCAGAAGTGCTGATCTAGGAAACAGGTCGAAACCAAGGTCATCTTGCCAGACCACGTTAGCTAGGTTCTTCAGCATGGAACACCCCCCAAAATGAAAGACCCAGGGGCCCCGTATATTGCAATGGTTATAGGTAACCAACACATTGACGAGGCTCTACTCGATCTGGGTGCGGGGGTAAACATTCTACCGAGCTCTGTCTATGACCTTTTGGGAGGAGGAAAGTTGAAGCATAGTCCAATAATCCTATAGGTTGCAGATACATCACTTAAGAGACTGCGGGGATTGTTGGAAGATGCCCTTGTGAGAGTGGAGGATTTCTTCTTCCCCGTTGGCTTTCTGGTACTTGATACTGACCTGTCTAATAAGCCCACAAAGCTATCCATTATTCTGGGATGCCCCTTTTTGGCCACAGCCAATGCCTCTATAATTGTAGATCCGGGGCACTTAAAATGGGCTTTGGGAACAAGAAGATCCGGTTGAATGTTTTTGATACTTACAAGCAACCCAGATTTGAAGATTGTTCCTAGATTGAGGTCGTTGATGAAATAATTCAAGAGACTACTCCAGCACTCTTATGTAGAGATCTCCTTCAGAAGGTCATATCTCAGGACCATCCCTCGATTATTAAAGAAACTGAAAGGAAAATTCCCGAACTAGAAGAGTTGCTGGGGATACACACTGAGTCTCTGTCCCCACCCTGCGCTGTGAAGGTAGATCCACTGCCTGAGGTGGGGACATTTCAACTAAAACCCTCAATCCAAAAGGCTCCTGAATTGGAGTTGAAACACCTCCCGAGCACAATGAAATATGCTTTCCTTGCCCTAATAACATGCTCCCCGTTATTATCTCGTCTACATTATCTGAATTGCAGGAGGGAGCTCTACTTGAGTGTTTACAAAGGCACAAGGAAACAATTGCCTGGTCAATTGCTAATATTAAGGGGGTTGATCCCTCTCTTTGCATGCATCATATATACACGGAAGAGTCTGTGAAGCCTTTTCGAGACATGCAGAGAAGACTTAATCCAAATATGCGGGAGGTTGTTAAAAAGGAGATTCTGAAATGATTGGATGCAGGGATTATCTATCCCATTTCAGATAGTAAATGGGTCAGTCCGATTCATGTAGTTCCGAAAAAGGCAGGAATCATTGTGGAAGAGAATGACCAAGGAGAACTGGTGACCACTGACTTGTCGATCTTTCGCTTTTAAGTCGTTTGTAGTTTAATGTGGTGGAAAAATCGACTAATCAATTTTTAACAAGAAATAACCACTCGCAGAGGAGCGGGTCATATCCACAGGGAGGCAATAACGTATTAAAATTCGCGCCACTTAAAAATGTTTGTTCGTAGTCAATTTGGACAAGAACCAGGCCAAGATTGCCTTTAGATTAAGGTTTAAGCAAGAAACAATGCTGAAATGGCAATTATGAGAAACTACAGGATATTTTCCGCAATGCAGAGTAATAGAATATGATTAAAATGTGGCAATGCCAGAAAATGTAAATTTTAATTAACGTTTTACTGTAGCAAAACAGGGGAATTTTTCCCCGTTGTCTTGCGCGATGAGGAGCCGATGGCCAAGCGCGGGAAGCTCGGAGGAGGTCCCTTGGATCAAGGGCTTCGAATCGGTGGTGGCGGCGAGTCGCGCGGCGGCCGGAGGTGGCCGGATGAGCTCCGGCAGAGGTGCTGCAGCCGGCAGCTTGCGTAGCCTGTTGGCGTGAAGTCCGCCGCCTGCTGCTGCTGCGGGGGTGGCTGCTGCCGCTGCCGTGGGCAATGCTGCGACTGGCGTGGCAGGCGTTCGTCTGCAGGCATGGGGAAGAGGGCACTGCAGGCGGTTCTGCAAGCGCGGCGGAGGGTGCTGCAGCGCGGTTGGAGGATGGCGTGCGCTGCGGAGGGTCTGCGGAGGGCGCTGGCGCGATTGGCGTGGGCGGTGGTCTGCAGGCGCGTGGAGATGGCTGCGGTGGTCTGCAGGCGCGGTTGATGGTTGGCGCGGGTGTGCTGCATGCTGATGGGCGCAGGGAAGGTGGCGTCGGCTGATCTGCAAGCGTGCACAGGTCTGCAGCCGGTGAGCGGTGGAGGGTGCAGGCGGTCTGGTGGCCGGTTGGAGAGTGCAGGCTGAGGAAGTGGAGGTGAGCGGGTAACTTCAGACGTCTAGGAAATCTCCCAGACGTCTTAAGTCACTGAGAGGGTGGCTCATCAGTAGCTCGGTGGTGGTGGTCTGTGACGACAGCGAGGAAGATGCACGCTAAGGTGCTCACGGTAATGCGGGCGAGCTCCGGATGGCGGTGTGGCTTGTCACACCACACGCCCACGGTGGTGGAGACTCGCCGCCACGGTAGAGGCCGGCAGTGTGGAGTGGAAGAGAGAGGTTCTCTCTGCACAGTTGTGGGTCGGTGGCGGAGGCCTCCCGAGCTCGGCTGCCTCCCTGCTACTTTTGTAGTGGCCTGAACAAGTTTGAAATCAGCCGCCGACGAAATCCACCACATCCGCTCCCCCTTGAATGGCTTCATCACTGCACCAGCCGGGCGTTGGAGCGGCACCCAGCCGTTCTTAAAGAAGAAGAATAAAGGAAATAATGTTAAAATATTAGGATTATTTATGTATAGACCCTCAACTTCTATGTTAATGAAAATAATGTACCTAATTGGTTATCTAATTAGATGAATGCTATTCTAAGCTAATTCTAAATGAACTTAAGATATGAATTCAATGTATGGATTATGTAATTAGATTAAAACTATGAATTAATCTATTTACATCCTAATTTATACTAAATAAATGTTAGAATTAACCTAATGTGTAGGCACTTAAATACTTAAATAGCCCACAACTATGGGCTAATCAAATACCCCCATGCCTAGTTTTTGCTAGTCCCTAGCAAAATTAAGCGAAACCTAGCACTCCAAGTAGACTAGTCAACTCACTTAGTCTTCCTTCAGAAGCATATTAAGTTCAGGCTCTAGACCCAAGGTTCCTAAGTAGTTGCTAAGTTACAGACTAGGTCGGCTAAAGACGAGTTGCAGGCACAAGTTTCCCTGATTTCTGACTCTACCCTAAAGTTTATTAATCCTTGAGATTAAAGCATCCGTGCTTGTGCATTGGTCCGAGTTATTTGAGTTAAAGGAATTTTTTTTTAATATATATATATATATTATATCTACAAATGTATGCAATTATGCTATGTATATCCCCAAGTACACCCCCCCATGCCTAAAATCTGCAATGTCCTCATTGCATAGAAGGATATTACCTGGGTCAAAGCTGGGCTGAATAGCCGAAGAACCTGCAAATCAGGTTCAAGAATTGCATAAATAGGCCCTAAAAATGAGCAAAGCAAGGTTGGCCTAGAAAATAGGTAACCTAGGATGTTGGCGAGCTGATGATGAATCCCTATAGCAAATGCTCGGCCAACTAAAATGGGAATGAAATCTTCCCAAGTCACCAGAAGAGGTTCTAAAGGATAAACAGTTAAAATAACCTCCAAAGGGGTAGGGGTAGGATGACAAGGATCCTCCGAAAAGAATGGGGAAGGAATGGTATAGAGATAAACCCCCAGGGTAATGGACTGGCTAAAGAAATCATCAATCCATACCCGATACTCCATTACAGAAAATATTGGTCTGTTAAGCCCCCTAGTCAGAACAAAAATGAGCAATTCTCTAAGGCAAGGATCGTCTAGGGTGTCCAAGTTACGAGGTTGTGGGATGGCCATAAGATCTAGGTTGGGTTTAATCAGCTTGGTGTCCATCCCAAACACTCTTTCTAAATCCTCAATTTCATCCCTAGCATTCCTTGCACCATCACGTGGATCTTCCTGCTCTTCATCAGGAGTCACAATTTCACTTTCAGATATAAGCGAATCAGAGGGTGACTTCGAAGTGAATGAAGGCAGGTTGGAAGCAACAGATCTAGGGATTATCCTATCAATGTCATCCCCGGGTTTTTGTTCTTTACTCAAATCTTCCCCGGAGTCTATATGTGAATCCAAATAAATCTTAGAAATTGCTTCCAAATTTTCCATCATTTTATCATGAGGAGAAATATCATCAATGGGTGTGCCAAGGAAACCTAATTTGGTCAAATTTGTGACATCCTCAGGGGCTAACTCTTCAAATAAGACATAATCACCCTTAGTGTCACTCCAAATCTTGAATGTAGGTTCCTCATATAATTCATCTTCCTCCTCATCACACAATTCATCATGTACCCGAGGTCTAGAATCATTTAATATCTCAGCAGATCCCCTAGGGTGCTCTATCTGAGGTAAATTATTTACATTGGTTACATCAGACTCCTCAAATAGGTCAATTTCTTTAGGGTTAGGTTCCCTAAGGGTGGGTTTGAGTTCCATATCGTGATCAGAAGGGAGGGTAGGATTAACAACTTGACTTTGACCCACTTCATCAAATGTCACGAAAATACTATCATCTAGGTCGAGGTCTTCCAATGGTACCATCATTCCCTTCTTTTGACTCCAATATAATTCAGGTGGATACTCAACCTTATCATCATCTTCCTCGGGTTGCCACCTTTCTTCATCCAATGCATAGCTACTTTCATGTGTATTTTCCTCCCACCTAAAGTGTAGATCTCTCAAGGAAGTGTCATCTAATGGGGAGGTTTCAAAATCGATCCTCGAAAAGTAGCTATTCTCCCCAGAATTTCCCTTCAACTTAAAGTGTTGCTTTCCCACGGGAGATGCATCTATTGTAGAGGGGTGTACGTCATCGTCAATGGGGCAGATTGGGTGGCTAATTTCATCTCTTTCTTGTTGGCCTGCTCTCAAAGATTCTCCTAACAATTCACTCATTTCATTTTGCATTTTCTGTATTTCCATCTTCAAAGAGGAGAGGTCATTTCTATCATAAGAGAAGTTAGGCTCAGGCTTATATTACCCAGGAGTGTTTGTCCAACCATTATAAGTTTTCAGGGAGGGTGGGTTGGGTATTTCTTTGGTATGTGGGATATTGGGCAAAGCAAATCCCGCTCCTGAGTTCCGCTCACTAATTTGGGGCTTAACTAGGCCAATACTCCTATAATAGGAGTAAAACGGATCCCAATGATTGTCATTATGTCCATCAAGGAATGGACCATCTCGGCGTCTGGGATCGAAGGATGCAGAGTGGGGGTGAGGGTGTGGGCAAGATGTGAAAGGATGAAAATCAATGTGGTCCATTCTAACTCACACTTCAATCAGAATTCCCAAGCAAGACACAATTCAAAAAGGACCTTTTAGGTCTTTCCCAATTTAGGCTTTTGATTTTAAGTCGGATTGTAGGTGACAATACAATTTGTTCAATCAATTTACGCGCCTATTGTCGACCTACGGCTCGCCTAAAAAGACCTAGTTGGAGCTTAGGTGTTCTTCCCTAAATCTCAAATGGTCAAGTAAATCCAAAAATGGAAGATCGAGGGATGCAAGTAGGCCTAAGCCTTCCTTTGAAGCTGTGCTTTCACGGTGCTCCTCAACTACCCCCAAAAATCCATGACAGGGTATCCCCCTCTTTGGATTTACAAAACCTTTGATCTCAAGTTCCAAACACTGCAAAATCCAACGAAAGGAGGGCTCTTGTCCTAGTATTTCCAAACCTAAGGAGTGTCTAGAAGCGTGCCGTGGTGCAAGTGAAATAAGTGTGCATACACCGTCAAAGATTTTGAACTTTGAATCGCACGCCAAGTTTGAAAATCAAATCCTTGGTTTTTAAAATGTCCTTCCTTCAATTAGTCCTTTTTCTAAAAAAATATGTGACCACTTAGATTTATTCAGTACAGATTAGGTGGTCTTCGCATTAAATCCCAAATGCAATGCGTGATCAAAAATAGGATGCAAAGTAAGAGAATACGTACCTCGTCTCCAGCGATCTTCAATGCAAAAATGTACGCAATGCAGAAAAGTAAATCTAGAGGCTGCTCATATAGACCTAAATGGTTCGTCCTAGGGCAGGCAGCTTCTAGCAGGCAGCTCATTTTTTTTTCTTTTTCTATTTTTTTAGAACTACTTATGCACAAGCAAATAAAAGTAATAATAATAAAAAAAAAAAACCTAAATCTAAAGAAAAGGGAACAGGCTCCCAAAAATTACCCAACACGGGTCCAAAACAAAATCGGGGAACAAACTCTCATAATATGCCTCAGAACAAGGGTTTCAAACTAACTGTAATGAAAAATTAAGTCTTCAGTCTTAATTCTATTCTAATTAAATTAGCGATTAAATACAATGGTGTCCGTCGTGTCCTCGTCCTTCTCCTCCTTTCAAAATTGCTTGTCCACTTCTCGTCTGGCGACGTCAAGGGTCGCCTGTCACAGTGGCGGATTCTTGCATAAATTTTCTCGCAAAGAAAAGAAAATAATGAATGGTCAAATCTCTGTGCAATTGACAAATAATCAAAATAAAATTAGGCAAAATTATTGCGTCTATTGCCTCCCCGGCAACGGCGTCATTTGACTTGTCGATCTTTCGCTTTTAAGTCGTTTGTAGTTTAATGTGGTGGAAAAATCGACTAATCAATTTTTAACAAGAAATAACCACTCGCAGAGGAGCGGGTCGTATCCACAGGGAGGCAATAACGTATTAAAATTCGCGCCACTTAAAAATGTTTGTTCGTAGTCAATTTAGACAAGAACCAAGCCAAGATTTCCTTTAGATTAAGGTTTAAGCAAGAAACAATGCTGAAATGGCAATTATGAGAAACTACAGGATATTTTCCGCAATGCAGAGTAATAGAATATGATTAAAATGTGGCAATGGCAGAAAATGTAAATTTTAATTAATGTTTTACTGTAGCAAAACAGGGGAATTTTTCCCCGTTGTCTTGCACGATGAGGAGCCAATGGCCGGGCGCGGGAAGCTCAGAGGAGGTCCCTTGGATCAAGGGCTTCGAATCGGTGGCAGCGGCGAGTCGCGCGGTGGCCGGAGGTGGCCGGACGAGCTCCGGCGGAGGTGCTGCAGCCGGCAGCTTGCGCAGCCTGTTGGCGTGAAGTCCGCCGCCTGCTGCTGCTGCGGGGGTGGCTGTTGCCGCTGCCGTGGGCACTGCTGCGGCTGGCGTGGCAGGCGTTCGTCTGCAGGCGCAGGGAAGAGGGCGCTGCAGGCGGTTCTGCAAGCGTGGCGGAGGGTGCTGCAGCGCGGTTGGAGGATGGCGTGCGCTGCGGAGGGTCTGCGGAGGGCGCTGGCACGATTGGCGTGGGCGGTGGTCTGCAGGCGCGTGGAGATGGCTGCGGTGGTCAGCAGGCGCGGTTGATGGTGGGCACGGGTGTGCTGCAGGCTGATGGGCGCGGGGAAGGTGGCGTGGGCTGATCTGCAGGCGTGCGCAGGTCTGCAGCCGGTGAGCGGTGGAGGGTGCAGGCGGTCTGGTGGCCGGTTGGAGAGTGCAGGCTGAGGAAGTGGAGGTGAGTGGGTAACTTCAGACGTCTGGGAAATCTCCCAGACGTCTTAAGTTTCTGAGAGGGTGGCTGATCAGTAGCTCGGTGGTGGTGGTCTGGGACGACAGCGAGGAAAATGCACGCTAAGGTGCTCACGGTAATGCGGGTGAGCTCCGGATGGCGGTGTGGCCTGTCACACCACACGCCCACGGTGGTGGAGACTCGCCGCCACGGTAGAGGCCGGCAGTGTGGAGTGGAAGAGAGAGGTTCTCTCTGCACTGTGGTGGGTCGGTGGCGGAGGCCTCCCGAGCTCGGCTGCCTCCCTGCTACTTTTGTAGTGGCCTGAACAAGTTTGAAATCAACCGCCGACCAGATCCACCACATCTGCTCCCCCTTGAATGGCTTCATCACTGCACCAGCTGGGCGTTGGAGCAGCACCCAGCCGTTCTGAAAGAAGAAGAATACAGAAAATAATGTTAAAATATTAGGATTATTTATGTATAGACCCTCAACTTCTATGTTAATGAAAACAATGTACCTAATTGGTTATCTAATTAGATGAATGCTATTCTAAGCTAATTCTAAATGCACTTAAGATATGAATGCAATGTATGGATTATGTAATTAGATTAAAACTATGAATTAATCTATTTACATCCTAATTTATACTAAATAAATGTTAGAATTAACCTAATGTGTAGGCACTTAAATACTTAAATAGCCCACAACTATGGGCTAATCAACCACTAGACCCTCAACTGGTTGGAGGGTCTGCATTGATTACCGCCGTTTAAACACACCTACCCGAAAAGACCATTTCCCCTTACTGTTTATCGATCAAATTATGGAACGATTGGCGGGGAACAGGTACTTTTGTTTTCTTGACGGGTACTCTGGGTACAATCAGATAGGCATTTTTCCTGATGATCAGGAGCGTACCACCTTCACAAGTCCTTACGGCACTTTTGCATTCCGCCGAATGCCATTCGAGTTATGTAACGCTCCTGCCACTTTCCAACATTGTATGATGGCTATCTTTTCTGATATGATCGACAAGTTTGTTGAAATTTGATGGATGACTTCTCCATTTATGGCTCGTCATTTGACCTATGCCTTTCGTACCTTAATAAAGTATTAACCCATTGCGAAGAGGCAAAACTGGTGCTTAGTTGGGAGAAAAGCCACTTTATGGTCCAGTAGGGCATTGTGTTAGGGCATGTAGTTTCCAAGAGAGGATTAGAGGTGGACACCGCAAAAATCGATTCCATCTCTAAACTTCCATTGCCTGCCAATGTTCGTCAGGTTAGATCTTTCCTTGGCCATGCTAGATTTTATAGGCGCTTCATTAGAGATTTCAGTAAAATCTCTAAGCCACTCTGTGACCTGTTAGCGAAGGATGTCTCCTTTGATTTTGATGATAGATGTGGCGAGGCTTTCCAAGCTTTGAAGAAAGCCCTCATTACCACGCCGATTCTCCAAGCACCAGATTGGACCCTCCCGTTTGAGCTTATGTGCGATGCTTCTGATTTTGCAGTGGGAGCATTCTTAGGTCAAAGGGTTGATGGCAAACCTCATGTGCTGCATTATGGCAGCAAGACCCTTACGGATCCTCAGCAAAACTACATGGTCACGGAAAAGGAATTACTTGCTGTAGTATTTGCTTTGGAAAAGTTTCAGTCTTATCTTTTGGGATCCAAGGTTGTGGTGTTCATTGATCATTCAACCCTTAAGCATCTTCTGGCTAGAAAGGACACCAAACCTCGCCTAATTTGTTGGATTCTGCTACTCCAAGAATTTGACCTGGAAATTAAAGACAAGAAAGGAGTTGAGAATGTGGTAGCATACCATTTTTCTAGGATCCCTAATGAGGCATCAAACCCTGCTGGTGGTATTCAAGAGACTTTCCCTGATGAGTCTCTAATGGCCGTGGAAACTAAAACTCCTTAGTTCGCTGACATAGTGAGCTATCTGGTCACAGGCATCACCCTTAGTACTTGGGACAAGCAGAAGCGAGACAGGTTTATCGCCAATGCTAAATTTTATCACTGGGAGGAACCCGAGCTTTTTAGAATAGGCCCTGACCAGCTGTTTAGCCATTGTGTCCTTGATGAGGAACAAAGAAGTGTTCTGAGTTTCTGCCATGACCTTCACTGTGGGGGACATTTTAGTGGGAAGAAGACTGCTCATAAGGTTCTTCAGTCTGATTTTTGGTGGCCCAAATTATTCCGAGATGCGCATACGTATGTGGGCGCATGTCTACGTTGCCAGTAGACGGGAACCATTAGAAAAAGAGATGAGATGCCCCAACAACCTATCCTCCCTATTGAAATCTTTGATATTTGGGGCATTGACTTCATGGGTCCCTTTCCTGTGTCCTTCGGATATGAATACATCCTTGTGGCTGTTGATTATGTATCAAATTGGATAGAAGCCATCCCCACGCGAACCAGTGACCATTCCGTGGTCTTGGGCTTTATTAAGGCTAATATAATTTCTCGATATGGGTGCCCAAGGACGATCATAAGTGATGGAGGACCTCGCTTTAAGAATGTACACTTCACTAGACTACTCCAAAATTTGGGAGTCAACCACATGATAGCCACACCTTATCATCCCCAAACGAGTGGGCAAGTTGAAGTGTCTAATAGGGAGATTAAGCTAATTTTAGAAAAAACTGTCAGGCCTGACCGGAAGGATTGGACTAAAAAACTAAATGATGCTCTTTGGGCCTACAGAACTGCATATAAGACTCCCTTGGGCATGTCTCCTTTCCGTCTTGTCTACGAAAAAGCGTGCCACCTTCCCATTGAAATCCAACTTGAAGCTTATTGGGCCATTAAAAGCTTTAACTTAAATTTGGATAAAGCGGGAAAAGCACGTATGTTAGAATTAAGTGAGCTTGAGGAGCTTCATAATGAAGCTTATGAAACTTCTCAAACTTACAAGCAACGTACAAAAGTCTTCCAAGACAAGCACATCATTAGAAAGACTTTTGAGCCCAACCAGTGGGTCTAGCTTTTTAATTCTAGACTTAAATTATTTCCTGGAAAGCTCAAGTCCCGTTGGGATGGGCCATACGTTGTTATCAATACCTTCCCTCATGGAGCTGTAGAGATCAGGAACCCTATTTCAGGTGCAAACTTTAAAGTAAATGGCCAGTGACTTAAACCGTATATTACTCTTTCAGATGGCCAGGTTTTGGATGCACTACAGCTTGAGGAGCCTTAGCTCCTCCCACTCTCCTCCTCAGGTGATATTCTTCTCTGTCTATATTTTTCCAATGACGATATTATCAGTTTTAGGAATAGGGGGATATAACCTGAGAATGTTTATAATGTTTATAGCATTTATAAATATTTGCATACATATTTATTAAAAGAAAAAATTCTTTTCTTGAGCTGATTGGGTTAGTCCCTAGCAAAATACCTTTGTTATTGGAGGTTTTTCTTTTGGAATTATTTCTTAAGTTTAGAATCCAGTACATTTATTTCACGTGCACGTAGACTTGGTAATGGATCCTTTGGGAAAACCAATAAGCATTTCTAGTCTACTGAACCCTTGGACAGTTCATAGAGACTTAGGCATACTATCTTCTAATAAATCCACCTCATATTTGTGAGAAGTAGAGAGATTACTGGTGCACTAAGTCTAGTGCAAGGACTCTTAAGTTCTAGATAATTAGATGATGATACTTCAGAGTTAGGCGTAGTTTTCACTCCCTGATCCTGTGTGCGTACTTTGAGTGAATTCTTGAGAGTCACCAAATAAGGAAGATACACAGAGATTGAGTCTTAATAAAGCTATAACTATGGTGGATGGTTACGACCATCCTTCATAGAGTCCTCAGCTGAAGGAGGGTAATAGTGTCAAAGGTTAGAAATACGCCTGTCCTATCTGATGTAAACACATTTACACTACTTAAAACGTCTATTTATACATGTTCTTAAGCATAGGATTGCATTTCATGATATAAATATTGCATAACATGCATCATCTCGCATTTAGAGTAGTTTGAATAAAATGGAGGTTAATTGTCTCCTTTTATGTGCTTGGACAGGGCAAACATTTTATCGGGGCCTCAGATCAAAGATCTAACCGTATGGATGTGATCAGGGCGACGATTGGAGTTCAACGACTCCAAGATCGCCCTAATCAGGCATCTGTAGCATCATATAGAGACTAGGGAACCCTAGAAGATCAAGGGCCAGGATGGTGTAAATCCGCACTTCAGATGACAAATCCGACCACATGGATGAATTCGGATCGACGATCGTAGCCCAACGACACAAAAATCGAGTCAATCCGACATCCGTGGCACCATCTACAACTTCCAGAAGATGGATGGCCATGATGACGCCACGTGGCGCCATCTCAGCCGCCCAAACGGTCGCTTGCATCTTGTGAAGACCGCGCACCCGTCTCCTCTCAGCCGTTGGATCTTGATCCAACAGCTGCGACGCGCCCGCGCTGAAGTCAAGCACTCGACACAAACGCGACCGCAGCGCAGCGGTCGAGCGCTCTAATGCGAAGCAGGGACGCGCGTTCGAACCGCGCCCCGCAGAAATTGGAGCGGTGGCGCGCCTCCAATAGACCGCACGATTGCGATCCAACAGCTGTGCGCGCCCGATAGCGCCGACGCACGATTGGACGCGCGCGTGAACGTGCGATCGCACGCACAGGCGGGTGGGCGGTAGCGGTGAAGGCGTGGTTTTAAGCCGTCCGATATCGCGATCGGACGGCTGAGACTTCGCGGATGTGCGTAGGCGTTACGCATGCGGGCAGGCGAGCGGGCGCGCGTGGGCGCGGCGGCGATGGCCACGTCGGGGCTTTAGTGACGGATTTATCCGTCACTAAAGACCCCTTATTTATTATTTTGAAGATGTAATGTCTATTTTGCCCCCAATCCTTGCAACTATAAAAGGAGACCCCCTCCATACGAAATTTTCATCCCTTCTTTCTCCTCTCTACCCCTCCAAAGCTCAAGAGAAGCTTGTCCCACACCCGGGATGCTTCTCGTGAGATAAAGTCCAATTTTCGTTCCCCTTCGGAAGTGGATCCCGCGACGACGATGGCGTGCTGCTTCGTTCCCGTTCTTCTGCTTCGTCCTCCTTCGTCCCGCTTCGCTCTCCTTCGTCTAGGCGTCGTCCCGTCCGGCTCGTCGTCCAAGCAACCGTCGAGGAGGATTTCTCTCTCCCTATTCTTTTTACCGCTTTCTAGTATAGATTTACTGCTTTCTAGATTAATCTACTCGTCCTCCAAGCAATCGTCGAGGAGGACATTTCTCTCTCCATTCTTTTAATGCTTTCTAGAGTAAATTTATAGCTTTCTAGAGTAATTGTTTTATGCTTTCTAGTTGTAATGAACAATCTCTTCAATACAAAAATACCTTGTTTATTATACATCTCATTTTGATTTCTCTGTGTAATATTCTCTTTCTCTCTTACTCTTTCTCTCTCTTCTATTTATTGGAAATAATTAGATGGTTCTAAATTGAATTATTCTGTAACAAATAAAAAGAAACGCATAGTTTTTAAATCAAACGTCTGCCTCCCTGTGTTCGACCCGAAATTTTAATTTCGGTATAAATTTTATTTGTTGAACACGAATTCTTCGCTTTCGAACTACAACGACAGGTTTTCCAAAACCAATCTCGTTAGCGTAGGTTCGTAATCGTTCAACATTTTGGTGCTGTTGCCGGGGAAGCAACGCTCTTTGTTTTCTCTTCGTGTTTTGTAACTTATAAATCATTTACCTCACTTTTCTCCTTTCTTATTGTAATTGCAGGTACTCTTTCGAGACAGGCAAAAGCAGTAGATCGGAGTAAAGTGCTGTGGAAGGTTTTGTAAGTTATCCCCCACCTCCCACCCATTAGATTTCATTTCATCACATAATAACTCAAACATCAATCAACCTAGGTGTTTTTATAAACTCTAAGGTTAGATTGTTTGTTGTTTAACACCCATACTCACCCCAACCCCCACATTAAAAAGAAAAAAAAAATCTCACAGAGATACACAACCTCATCTGATTTTCAAACTCAACCGGTAATCCAATCTTAGGAGCCGGTACACACATCCAAACACATAATTGAGTAGAAATCAGATTAGGTAATCATTTGTGTGCCTAATTAAGTGGTGCAACAGGCCAATTGTTTGAGTTGATTGGGCCGCACCACTTCAAATAAAATCAACTCATCAAGTAGCTGCCAATTAGGTTCAACTCTTAGGGATTTACCAGGCACTCCACATTCTTTTTAAACTTTAAAGGAAAACATCTTCACCTGTGCTTGCAAAACTTGGTGTACCAATGAGACTGGATTGAAAACACCTAAAGTTGAATCCTAAAAGCTACTAATCAAGATTTCAATCTTAAAATTCACCACATCAAAAACAATCTTGCTTGAAAACCACTGGTTGTGCACTCACACACGAATCAACCAATCATTAAGGGCACAACCCATTTAAAGGGCCCATCACATTCCAAAGCACATTCAAACCTAGCCCTAAATAAAACAAAGTAGGCGTTGGCCTTAAGGATTGGACTCGCTCTTCAGAACCCAGAACGAGATTTTTTTTGATTAGTTTGTTTCTACTGTTCAATCTGATGTCTAGCTAGGGGAGCAGAGTCAAACGATCGCGGCTGGAGGGTACACTAGGAACCGGAGGCGCATGCCGAAGGAAGAACCTTCTCCCCAGTCCCTCCTTCTAACTGGATGGATTGAACAGACGGAAGTAGATCAAATCATTCCTTTATCTCAAGACGAGTTTTGAGAGTCTGTAGGTCTTTAGGCTAACCTATTTAAGGACAGGTTTGATTGTTTGTATTGCAGGGCACCTTTCTTCCTCCCGTGTATCATGAATCCTTCCACATATTTCACGCATTCCCGCTCTTTCCCTCCTGTTGTAAATTATCCTCAACATGACGATTATCCCAACTCGTATTGTAATCGACCATCAATTAGTTGGGATAATTCGGATTGGGGATATAATTCCGGACCCCCGTGTTTAGGGTCTAACCCTGAACACTTTGATTCTGATTTCTATCCTTCTCAGAGCTACATCGATTATAGATCATCCTCCTTTCATGAACAACCTAATATGATCTACAATCAAGAAGGATACACTGATCCTTACCCATCCTCTGATTTCACTGCCTTTAGGTCATCACCATCTTTTCAACAATTTGAACTAACCTATCATCAGGAAGGGTATAACGAATCTCAATTCGTTAATTCCTCTACATTGATGTCAAACCCGCCCAACCCTGAACCAACTCATTTGGTTCAGGTTAATCAGGTTCAAGATAAGGTTCTGGCTAACTTGAGGAATATCATTCAATCTTTAGAAGTTCAGCCAATACCTTGCATTGAGAGATTGGAGCCCCTGATTGAAATGATTGATGATTTAAACAAGTCTTTGTTGGATTGGCTCCAGGATGTTAAGGATAAGAACCTGGGTGAGTTTCTACTTGGGAAATTAGCGAAATTGAGGATGAGATTCGTGGTTGCTTTGATTCAATCTTGGAATAATTCGCAGGATGAACTCTCTTCAGGAAAGCCAATGACAGAACCCGCTCAGGCACCTGTTGGGGGGGACAAGTGTTATGCGGCTGACCAGATTGAATTAAAGCAACCAATTAAGGATGATTTGATTTCTTCACCTGAGATCCCTGAGCCGGGTTACGAGGAAACATATGTCCCCTTGGAATAGAAAGTGACAACTGATTTTGGGACATACATTGATACGGATCCTGATGGTTCAGATTCAAGTTGCAAAGTCTCACGTGAGTTTTCTAAACACGATTTCTGTGAGACAATTGGGCCTGAGGAATCTGATAGATCATTTAATAGCCCAATAACTGAGGAAACTGATCTTATTAGGGCACACATTACGGATCCAGAATCACATTTTCTGGAAGAATCAATTCAATGCCCTGATTATCAGTTACACCCTGTTGAGCTTATTGATGATTCTAATTCTGAGATAATTAGACCCAAGTCAATTTTGATTCTGCCACATCATTTAGACTTGGAGATTTCAGACGGGGTGATAAATGTACAAGAGGTCCTGGAATTTGATATGCTGAATGAGGAGGATAGGAGCGGGGAAGTTCTGATTTGGGAAGTTAATTTTGGAGGAAATGGAAGATTGAGTCGAAGGGTTCCTTTTAAGCTGAAACCATCAAATCAGAACCCTTACGACATTTGTTTCGAGGATGTTCAACTCAAGCACACATTCAACGATTATCCTTTTGAGCTTCAATTCTCTGTAACCCGACATTTTGGCCTTGGGTTGCATCCTCATAAATTGCAGGCCCGACCCCGCTTGCATTCTGATTTTAGGTTTTAGGTAATTTTTATCCAGAACCTAAGATATTCTCGATTATGGGGGATGGGTCTGCACCACAATCTGGTCCACATCTGTGGACCGCTGTTGATAGGTCAGAGGATTCTTCTGTTTATATTAATTCTGACCTGCACTTGTGAATTCTTCATTTCTTTTCTTTGTATAGTGCGCCTAGCTGAAGACACTAAACTCAGCACTTATACAGTTCTTTTTTTGATTTCATCTCGGAGCGGACATGACATTCACGCAATTCAGGAGCTTTCTATGCTTTTCCACTCTGTTTTATGTCTTTTTAATACAATGAGGACATTGCATTAGATAGGCATGAGGGGGGTGGATATTTATCTCTAAATTCATTCGTCAGCTCCGTAGATTTGTTTATTTTCTTTTATAAAAAAAAAAATTTGGAATTAGGAAAGAGAATTTGGGTTTAAGAAAATTTGCAATCTTAGGAAATACTACATTAGGATCTGAACACAAAGACCCGTCAGGTCTTTGGACTTAATTAGCCTGTGTATCCACTAAAATGTGGATTTGTCTTTGAGTCCTCGCCATCTTAATTCTATTATAATTGGAATAAATAAGTTTGGGTGATAAGTACACGACTTATTAACCCGCCCTCTGATTTGAGGGAATTTTGAGTTTTAAGCATCTACACACTTTCTTTGCACTGACTCGTTATTCGGCGATTCTAACGGAAATTGGGTAGCTAATGAACCTTCTAGGGTGATATGGCTGGCAAGTTATCGTGGGTAACAGCCCATAGGTAGGTTGTCCAGAGCCTAGTCACTGGACCTTTCTCTTTTTGCTGCCTTTAGGTAAATCTTAGATCAGGGAAGCCACCTACTTAAAAAAAAAAAAAAATCAAAAAGGAGAAAAGAACAAAAAGAAATAAGCCACACTTCACCGCACGAGTATGGCTGGCAAGTTGTCAGTGGTAACAGCTCATCGATGGGTTGTCCAGAACCCAGCTCAGAAAATGCACTAAAAATTCCCAAAACACTTACGAAGAAGCGGAGAAGTAGAATAAACCGGGGAGATATACACTGGATTTACCCTTGTGTTGACCCCGTTAAAAAATAAAAGTAGGGAGAAAGCTACCGATTGTAAAGATACACCTTTAGGCAGAATTCTTTTTGAGGTCACCTAGAGGCGTAGAAATCCGAAGTCTGTTCTAATTGCCGGTCAACGAGACTATCACAATCACAATAAGATGCTTAAAATTTAGGGTTCTCATCAAATCTTGGGTGAGTTGAATGGTCGTAGAAAGCCACTCTTGAACCCTAAAATGTGAAAATCCAAAAAAAAAAAATTAGAAAGAGAAAAAGAAATTTTTCTTTGAATAAGGCGAGGGCTTGAGGCGGTCCCCATTTTGGCTGATACCCGGGCACTGTTGTGTCTTTGAAAGTTCAGTTCCTAAGTAGACAATTTCTTAATGATTGAAAATAACTCAGGTCCAAATAATCTAACCTAATTCTTTTATAAATAGCATATAGTTTTTGCTAGGGACTAGCAAAAGATAGGCATGGGGGTATGATGTAAACACATTTACACTACTTAAAATTTCTATTTATGCATGTTCTTAAGCATAGGATTGCATTTCATGATATAAATATTGCATAACATGCATCATCTCGCATTTAGAGTAGTTTGAATAAAATGTAAGTTAATTGACTCCTTTTATGTGCTTGGACAGGGCAAACATTTTATCGGGGCCTCAGATCAAAGATCTAACCGTATGGATGTGATCAGGGCAACGATTGGAGTTCAACAACTCCAAGATCGCCCTAATCAGGCATCCGTAGCATCAGATAGAGATTGGGGAACCCTAGAAGATCAAGGGCCAGGATGGTGTAAATTCGCACTTCAGATGAAAAATCCGACCGCATGGATGAATTCGGATCGACGATCGCAGCCCAACGACACAAAAATCGAGTCAATCCGACATCCGTGGCACCATCTACAACTTCCAGAAGATGGACGGCCAAGATGACGCCACGTGGCGCCATCTCAGCCGCCCAAACAGCCGCTTGCATCTTGTGAAGACCGCGCACCCATGTCCTCTCCGCCGTTGGATCTCGATCCAACGGCTGCGACGCGCCCGCGCTGAAGTCAAGCGCTCGACACAAACGCGACCGCAGCGCAGCGGTCGAGCGCTCTAACGCGAAGCAGGGACGCGCGTTCGAGCCGCGCCCCGCAGAAATTGGAGCGGTGGCGTGCCTCCAATCGACCGCACGATCGCGATCCAATGGCCGCACGCGCCTGATAGCGCCGACACGCGATTGGACGCGCGCGTGAACGTGCGATCGCACGCACAGGCGGGCGGGCGACAGCAGTGAAAGAGCGATTTTAAGCCGTCCGATCTCGCGATTGCACGGCTGAGACTTCGCGGATGTGCGTAGGCGCTACGCACGCGGGCAGCCGAGCGGGCGCGCGTGGGCGCGGCAGCGACGGCCACGTCAGGGCTTTAGTGACGGATTTATTCGTCACTAAAGACCCCTTATTTATTATTTTGAAGATTTAATGTCTATTTTGCCCCCACTCCTTGCAACTATAGAAGGAGACCCCCTCCATACGAAATTTTCATCCCTTCTTTCTCCTCTCTACCCCTCCAAAGCTCAAGAGAAGCTTGTCCCACACCCGGGATTTTTCTCCCGAGATAAAGTCCAATTTTCGTTCCCCTTCGGAAGTGGATCCCGCGACGACGACGGCGTGCTGCTTCGTTCCCATTCTTCTGCTTCGTCCTCCTTCGTGCCGCTTCGTTCTCCTTCGTCCAGGAGTCGTCCCATCCGGCTCGTCCTCCAAGCAACCGTCGAGGAGGATTTCTCTCTCCCTATTCTTTTTACCGCTTTTTAGTATAGATTTACTGCTTTCTAGATTAATCTACTCGTCCTCCAAGCAATCGTCGAGGAGGACATTTCTCTCTCCATTCTTTTAATGCTTTCTAGAGTGAATTTATAGCTTTCTAGAGTAATTATTTTATGCTTTCTAGTTGTAATGAACAATCTCTTCAATATAAAAATACCTTGTTTATTCTACATCTCATTTTGATTTCTCTGTGTAATATTCTCTTTCTCTCTTACTCTCTCTCTCTTCTATTTGTTGTAAATAATTAGATGGTCCTAAATTGAATTATTCTGTAACAAATAAAAAGAAACGCGTAGTTTTTAAATCAAACGTCTACCTCCCTGTGTTCGACCCGGAATTTTAATTTCGGTATAAATTTTATTTGTTGAACACGAATTCTTCGCTTTCGAACTACAACGACAGGTTTTCCAAAACCAATCTCGTTAGCGTAGGTTCGTAATCGTTCAACACTATCCATTCCTTTCCAGTGCCGAGAATAGGCACTTCCACCAAATAAGCCACACAACTTCGTCTTGACCATCATCATCTGTAATAATGCCTCGTAAATAAAAGTCCGTATTGTGTTGTAATTGATTGAAAAAGAAACAAAAGAAAAAAGGAAGAGAGAAAAGAAGTAGAAAAAGAAGAAATAGAAAGAAGAAAAAGAAGAAATAGTTATATTACAAAAAAAAACGTCCAAGTGTATGATGTAACACTGTTTCTGAGGCAGCAAAACACCTATCGCATTCCACCAAATATGACCCATACCTACCTTCTAGTATTTCTAATCGCCTGAATACTGGTTGAGAACTCTAACTTAGTTATACAGTTATTAGGACTTTAATAGAAGTGTGGATGCCATGTGAGGCCACCAAATAGTGAGTATAACTTCTAAATCTGGCGAGATTCGTCATCTCAGAAAGAAAGAAAAGAAAGAGTGCCCAGGAGCATCAAGAGAGCACAGTTGTGTAGCCTCTCTCAGAGTTGACTTGTCTAATAGTCTAGAGAGCTAGAGTCTGTAGTACTAGACTATATGTAGCATCAGTTGAGTGTGTGCCACCAAATACAAATCCATTCAACTTGATATCTCCTACCTAAGCCAAACATCGGGGTCAAATTACTTATTATCATCTGCTTTATCCCCGAGGGAAGTAGTTGCCTATCTCGGCAGAAATTTTTCCCAAGGGTGATGTATGAACTCCCAATGCGAATCGACGCTTTCACTTGGATCTGTTACCTAGGCTATCAGCACTTCACAATTGTTTGGATTTCTAATGTTTTGAAATAAGAAAAGAAGAAATCTTCTGATTATTTCTATTATTTTTGTTAGGGACTAGCAAATCTTAGGCATGGGGGTATTTGATGAGTCCAATAAAATGGACTAGTATTAAGGCTAAGTATATTTAATCGTACAGTTTAGGTGTGTTAATAATGGCAATTAAGTTGTAGAATATTTGTACGCCTCATGATTTAAGTTTATAACATTCTATAACTTAATTATTTTGTGGTTTTTATGTGCAGGTAATAAAATGTAGAAAGAACAAGGGTGGGGGGATAAATTCCCCAACACATAATAGCCGCGACTCTTTCCCCCCACCCCCGCCAGACATTGGGGTAATCTTCCTCTTCCGCCGTCTTTCTCAACAACTATGACCAGGGATTTGGGAAAATCCCTGAATGTTGAGAACCTCATCATGAGCCATAACTAGCTCATTTTGACCTAATACAGAGGATAAAAGCTCCTACATAACTCAAGGAAAGGCTTAACTCAGAGAATTCTGAGTCTAAGAAGAAAACAAGTCATAAGGGGTAAAAATGTTATTTTACCAACACAATCTGCAAACAGGGTAACTCAGGGTCCAAACATAGGTCAAACTAACCTAATAAGAAGGAAAATGGGATGATCTGATCTGATGAGGGCTACAGCAACTCCAAGGAATTAAATGACAATCTGTAATCCTAAAACAAATCCACTTCAATTCACGAGGTTTTAGGCAAAGCAAAAATCTACTAAACCCTCTAAAATTCATATAAAAATAATCTCTAGGGTTTAGAACCTTCAATTTAGCCTTAGGAACCCATTTTGACCTACATTGAGAACCATGCCCAATTAATGATTTAATTTAGGTTTTTACGTAAATTGGTTGGTCAAACAAGGCCTGACCTAGAAATAAAATTCACCATTAGAATCCTTAGGTCCCATTTAGTCATGCATAAAAACTTGAGCCTAAGAAGAGACCTTCTTGACTGACTTTGCATTTTGGTCCTCATCCATTACTTTTTAACCCTCAACTTTTGAAACCCTCGCATTTTGGCTCCTAATTCTTCATCATTTTTTGCATTTGCGTCCTCCCTGCAAAACCCTGAGCAGCGCCATGCTCCGGCAAGGCATGGCGTCGCGTAGGGTGAGGGCGACCCCCTTCCAAGACAACGGGGTGTTCCCTGCGACGTCTGCTGTCGCAAGGACACCTCCACGATCTCTACCATCACCTTCCGTGCGAACGCGCGGAAGGTATGGGTCGCGATCCGGCCATCCTCCGGCGAGGGAGGCACGTCGTCTCCCTCCGCCCTCCTCTCTGATTTCGCCTCTATAAAAGCCACCACCGTCTGCCGCTTTCAGTAGCTCGATTCTGACGGAGAACCACCCACAACTTTCTTCTCTTCCCACTCCGGTAGACACCCAGCGAGCTCCGGCGAGCTCCCTTTCCTTTCCTCTTCGCTCTGCCACAAAATCAATGGCAGTGACTTCTTCCTGATTCTCCTCCGCGTCGCGCAATACCCGCGCGCGCTGCTTTAGCCCAGTCGTCGCCGCCGTCTGCCCCCACTGGGTACCTTCTTCTCCGGCGACAGTCGACACGACTGCCGCCCCACTCTAGCATCCTTCGTCCCTGCAAGTAGGTAATAGTTACTTCTCTTCCTCCCCTCTTTCTTTTCCCTATTTTAATTTGCTCAATCAAACCCTCGACCGACCCGACCACCATCATCTTCCACGCCTCCGGCCCACCTCCGGCGAGTCACTCCGATCATTCCGCCACTCCACACGACTCACCGACCGACTCAAAACTCCGCCTCTTCTCATTGAACCGTTTCCGCCCCTTCACTGCCACTCCTCACCTCCATATCACTCCCCCGAACAAACCCATTCCCCCGGCCGCATCTGACCTAGGGCAGCCCCTACACGCCGCCCCACGCCTCGCCACCACCTACACCAGTTTCGCCGCACTTCGGCAAAGCTCCCTGCACCTTCTGACTAGGCCAAGAGGCCGTATCTCTGTGAACAGGTTACCCGTCCTTCACTGCCATTGCCGAACAGGTGAAGCTGCTTCAACCTACAGCTGCAGCTACGCTTCGCCCAGGCCTGCGCTCCAGGATGCGTGGATTGCGACCACGTAGCTGCCCAGGCCTTCAGCTGAAGAGAAGACCTAGCAACAGCCGCGAATGGGGTGGGACATTTAGTCCCACCTTGGAAGATCCTGGAACCACGCACCCCTTTAAATTAGTTTTGTGAAATTACCTTATCACCTCTGAACGCACCAGGGTGAGGTCCCACACCCATTGACCCGCCCAGTCCACGAGCTCACCACGCGGATCTGGCGGATCCGACCCAAACTTATCCTGAGCACTCCTCGCGCATCACCCACCTGCCGGTGCGCTTGGTCCCAGGTGCGAAGCCTGACCCGATTACCCGGCGGCTCTGGGAGAGCGATCCTATGAGCGAAGTCTGGAGAGAGAGAGAGACGTGCGGGTAGAGGGAAAAGGGTAGGTTTTGCTCTGTGCAGGCCGAGGCAGAGAAGAAGAAGAGAACAGGGTGCAGTGTAGAGAAGAGGAAGAAGCAGAGGAAGAAGAACAGATCGCAAGATGAAGAAGATCGAAGGAAGAAGAAGGTGGAGCACTGTAGCAGTGGCGATTTAAGTCGTCTGATTGGAAAATCAGACGATGCTCTGCAGAAGAAGGACTGCAGAGAAAGAAGGAGAACGAAGAAGCCATGCAGCTGAGCAAGGCAGGGGACCGCAAGAAGAAAAGCTCTACAGCTGAGGCAGAAAGAAGAAAGAAGAAAGGAGAAGCTGAAGAAAGATAGAGCTGAAAGAAGAGAAGAAGATGAGAAGCTCTGAAGAAGAGAAGAAATAAGAAGAACTGAAGGCAGAAGGCAGAAGATCAAGGAAAAAGATCCGAGAAAAGAAGAAGATGAGCTAAGAGAGAAGAGAAGCCACAAATCTAAGATTTATTTCTCCCTCTCTCTCTTTTATTTTTGTAATAAAGAAACATTGTACTTCTAAAATACAACTTGCTCCCTGAGTTTGACCTTGGGAACACTTTTTCCGAGTAACAAATTGTATTAAACTGGTAACCAGTTCTCTATACTATACTACGACGAAATAATAAAAACTATAGGGGAGTCGCGCTTCGCCACTGAGCTCACGCACAAAGGAGAGAGGTTAAAAAGAAGAGGCGGGGAGAGAGGAAGGCATCTAGGAAGAGAAGAAGCATGCACTATGGCCGTCTTCCCCCTTGCAGGAAAAGCCTCACGCCATGCGCCTCTCCCTCCAGCCACCGCAGGCACACACCAGTGTGCCCTACCACTCATCTGCAAGCGCCATCTGCCTGCCCACGCACACCAAATCGTGCCTCTCCACCCTGCATCCATGCCACAGCAGGCGCATCCACCCAACCGAGCACCTCTCCCCTGCTGCAGGCGCTCACGTACTTCACAGCAGATGCCGCATCGCTCACGCACCGCACAGCAGGTGCCCGCACCGCCTACAGGCTGCCCCCTTCTCATCGCGCCTGCACGCCAGCGTGCCTCTCCCTCTAGCCACTGCAGGCGCAAACCAGCGCGCCCTACCACTCGCCCCCTTCATCACCATCTGCAGCCACACCACTTCACCAACAGCCTGCGCTTCTCCACCCTGTAGGCACACCCGAAACAACCCACCGCAGGCAGTGCACTCCACCGCTCATCTGCAGGCGCTACCTCCACCATCTGTAGGCGCAAACCAGCGTGTGCACGCCCACACACCAACGTGCGCACGCCCACACTGCAGCAACTCTGCCTTCTTGTTCAATAGGCCGGAGCTTTGACCACCACCGTCACTGCCGCTGCCACCACCGGAGAGCCCTCGTCCTCGCGGTCCACCTGAGCCTTGCGACAACCCCGCGGTTCTCTCTCTCACAAGGAGGAGAGAGGAAGAAAGCTCTGTTTTTTCCACCTATTAAAATTTACATTCAATGCCATTGCCACCTAATTTGATTTTATTTATTATTATTAGATTATGGCAGAATTGCATTTTAACACTCATAGTTCTTTATAATTGCATGACATTGATATTAACTAGTTTAAAGATTGATTTTTGGGCTTAACTTAAGTACTAATTGTCTTTATTACACGTCATGTGAAAATTGCATAAATTCATCATAAATCTATTGAGGATTTCTGTGAGGGAAAACTACACATATACCCTCATATTTTTAAGTTATTGCAAATCTACTTTCCTTCACATTTTAAGTTAGATTTGAATAGGGATTTCGCACTGTCCGAAATAACATTAAAAAATTAAGTATTGATTGCATAATTGCCTCCATGAGGACACGACCCGCTCTTCTGCGAGTGGTTATTTTTATTATTTTTTATTAGTCGATTTTTCCACCACATAAATACTATAACGCAAAGCGAAAAGTCATCTATCAGCCCACAAGGCGACCAAGCTCACCGGCTAAAAACTAGACTTCACTAAGTCTAGGTTACCCCAAATGTGGTCTCTAGATTGTAACCTAAGGTTCATGCAATTCTAGGGTTTTTTTTTCTTTCTTCTTTAGTAGGCCAATGAAATTAAGACCAATTCTCTGATAAAAATTGGAATCAGAATAAGTTGAAATTTAGCAAGTAGCTTCCTTTTTCAATTAAAATTTCAGAGAATATTTTTTATAATTTTTATTATTTCAATCGAATTTATAGATATTTTTAAATGTCAACGGATCAGATTTGGAATTTTGACCCCTAATCGGTTTTAAAATTGAAACAGTAGTAAATGATTTTTAAAAATTTGGATAAAATATGAAAATTAAAGCCAATGAGATAATCTTTCAGACCTTACCATTTTTAGTCAAAATGGATTCATGAATTGCTCGAAATTACTTTTTGAATTTTGAAAAACCTCAAATCTAGGTCAATCTGACCCCCTTGCACTTTGCGAATTTTTAAAAATTTTGTACCTGAAATTTTTTTAAATGAATGGTGACGTTTGAAAGATGGTTTGAAAATGAAGGTATAGCTCAAATTTTAAAATTTTTGCTCATTAATTTTTCGGTAATTGAATTTTGAAATCAGAATTCGAAGTCTAGCTAAAAATCAGAGGGTGGTGAGAAAGCTTTTCAAAGGTATTTGAGTTTAAAATTAAAACTTTCCACCAAACTTTTCTTTTTTTAAAAAAAAAATTTGAGAATTTTTTTCTTTTCAAGAAATATTTTTTTCCTTTTTAAAGGATTTTCAATTTTTTTTTCAAAACTAACCTAGGATTCAAAAGGAAACCTAATCTAACTACCTAGATTTTTTTTTCTTTTCCACAAAAATGAATAGGCTTTTTTTTTTCTTTTTTTTCAAAAATATCTAACCTACTGTTCAGAAAGGGAAATCCTAATCTAAGATGAGATGTGCACCTGATTTTTGTTTAATCTATGCTCGTTGCGTGCACAGATTCCCGTTTTTCCTATTTTCCTGCACATCAAAAGAGAAGCAAAGGAAGATTTGTTAGTGATAGCTCAGAAGAATGAAATAAAAAATGACGTTGCCTCCTCGGCAATGGCACGATTTGATAATGCCATTTTCGCGCATTTTGAAATCATCGGAAATCGTAGTATAATAGTGCTAAATGCTCATCAAAAATAATTTGTAAGAATAACAAAACTTGTGTCTCGGTTGTTTGTCTCTAGGTGGCATTTATGGAAATGCAAATTTGAAATCGATCTCTTTCGCTCTACTTGCTTAAAATCTCATGTCGATTTATGGTGATTTACGTATTGATGTACGACATGCTAGTTCCCAAAAGATAATATTTAAAAGCAGGCAACTTCAATCACACAAAATATATTGCAATAAGCTCATGGTGATTTTCACACAAAGATATATATATATAGTAAAAAGATTTTCATTCATTCAATTCATGATGGTGGCAATAGCATTAAGCTCATGGAAAGCTTATAGAGGAATGCTTGGAAAATACAAATCTAGCTAGCAAAAAACAATCGCATACATGAATCTAAGGGGGGATTATGCATGCATCATTGGGGAAAAATAAAGATCTATACTAATAAGCAATAAATAAAGCATGTAAACTATGAAGAACTAAGCTACTAACCTAGCAGAAATAAGGGCATTCGGAGGTGGGCTCCGATGGCCTTTGAGTTGGTTGAGAGGAGAAGGAGGGGCACCCAATGGTGCTTAGGCCGGCCCTTGGAGAGAGGTTGTAGAGGTGATCCAGCATCTTGGTGTGGAGGTGGTGGTGGCCATGGTGAAGCAACTAGTGAAGGTGGAGTGTAGGTGGAATGAAACTAAGCTAAATGGAACCGAGAGTGGATGGATGCAAAGTGTCACCCCTTAGGTCTTTTTATAGACCTAAGGGAAGCCCTCTAGAGAATTATAAAATTCTCTATAGAGGCCTTTAGTGGGAGCTCATGGGAGAGTGAGAGAAAGTATGGATTGTGGTTTTTAGATCCACCAAATGTGGATCTAAAAATTGAATGGCTCTTGGTTACTAATTTTAGCAACCAAGGCAACAACACATGGAAGAGAGTTCTAGAGAACTATAGGCTAGGTATTTTCATGTGGATGATGTGTGTGGGCCTGTGTGGGACAAAACTTAGGTGCCTAAGTTGATTAGGTTAGGTTCTAGTGGGTATAGGTCAAGTTAGGTCTCAAATTATTGTTGTAAAGCCTAATTCACTAAGGTAAAGTGCAATTAACTTAATACAAGTTTAATTAGGTGTGTGGAAACCTAATTGAGAGTAAAATAACTCAATTAAGTCAGGTCTAGGTCAATTGGACTCTCACTGAGTCCAATTGGACAGTGTATGCTAAGATCAGGGCTCAATTGGACTCAATGAGTCGAACTGAATAGGCTTATGGAATTGACTAAGATCCAAGTCAATTAGGTTTAGTGAGGACCTAATTAGGTCCTTAGGGAGGTCTAGAGGTGATATACTAGGGTTAGGGCACCTTAATTTAGCTTCCTAGGGGGTTAAAATTGGGTTTAGGGAGCTAGAGATCCAAGATCAAGGCTTGAATCTCAAAGCATGAACTAGAGAGCAGCTCTAGACATCTAATAATAGTGTCAGATGTCTTATGGCGAAAAATCAGAAGTCCAGACTTGTTGTCTGGATGTCCAATCAGAGTCAGGAGGGATTCTAGGTTCTATCTTGGGCATTCTGCAGAAATTGGACGTCTGACCAAGTGTTTGGACATCCAATAACATTGCAGAAGTGGGTTTATGGTGTGCGGGAGTTGGCTAAGAGTTCCTGATGTCCTATAACTCATTTGGACATCCAGGTAGAGGCTAAAATTAGGGTTTTAAGGTTTCCTAGGGTGCGGTCACCTAATCTAAGGGTGGTTAAGGCTTGGGGAAGCTTCTAGGCTATCCTAAGGCTAGGATGGTCCTAAGTTCTTCATAATTTACTGCTTTATTCCTACTTAAATAGAATAGCATGCCTCAACTCCTTACATTATTATCTACTACATCTAATCTAGGTCTTCCGCTCCAGCTCTGCTGCAACACCAGTTATTCTTTATTCTTCAGATCCGATTTTAGATCATGCTTCAGATCTAGCTTTTAATCAGCTTATTGCCTGCAATTGACATAGTGCACCTAATCAATACATTATAGCAATATTTTACGCATGGCTAAAGGAAAGTAGTAAATGTGCTAGTAATGATTATGCATGCATGAATTACCCTATCTTATGCTAAGTCCTAGACTAATTTAGGTCAATTAAGACCTATGATTGCTGCGTAATCAATCAGCTACCCCTTTCTGTTTTCCAGCTTTATCGCGAATCTCAAGGTCAAACTCTTGCAATAGCAAGATCCAATGGATTAATCATGGTTTCACGTCCTTATTTGCCAGGAGATGCCTCACAGCTGTGTGATCCGAGTAAATGATAACACAAGAACCCAAGAGGCATGATCTGAACTTTTTCAGGGCAAATACTACATCTAGCAGCTTTTTCTCAGTATCTGTGTAGCTACACTGAGCCTCGTCAAGTATTTTGCTAGCATAGTAGATGACCATGGGTTTTCCGTCAATTTTATACCCAAGTACTGCTCCTATAGCGAAGTCAGATGCTTCACATATGATCTTAAAGGGTTGAGACCAATTAGTGGACTGTAGGATCGGAGCTTGGGTAACTCGATCATGGAGGATTTCAAATGCTTGAGTGCATTCCTTGGAGATTTCGAAAGGTACATCCTTAGCTAGCAGAGTGGTCAGGGGGAGCGCAATCTTTAAGAAATCAGGAATGAATCGATGGTAAAAATCGACGTGCCCCAGAAAAGATCGGATGTCCTTGATCGAGCTAGGCATAGGGAGTTTGAAAATCAAGTTCACCTTGGCTTAATTGACTTGGATGCCCTTTTTTGATATGTGATGTCCCAGGACAATTCCTTCAGGCACCATGAAATGGCTCTTTTCCCAGAAAAGAACCAGATTCATGTCAATGCATCACTTGAGGATTTGGACCAAGTGTAGGAGGCAATCGTCAAATGATTCTCCGAATACTGAAAGTTATCCATGAAGACTTCCAGATAATCACATACCATATCTGAGAATATGGCAAGCATGCACTGCTGAAAAGTAGCAGGTGCATTGCAGAGACCGAACGACATCCTTCAAAACGTGTACATCTCAAAGGGGCAGGTGAAAGTGGTCTTTTCTTGGTCCTCAGGAAGGATTTCCACCTGGTTATAACCGGAGTACCTGTCCAAAAAGTAGAAGAACCTATTTTCCGCTAGTTTCTCGAGGATCCGATCAATAAACGGTAGTAGGAAATGATCCTTCTTGGTGTAGGTATTGAGTCTTCTGTAATCAATGCAGACTATCCATGAATTTGCCACACGGGTCGGTATGGTTTCTCCTGTTTCAGTTGTGATCACGGTCAGTCCTGCCTTTTTAGGAACAACCTGGATTGGACTCACCGACCAATTGTCAGAGATCGGGTAGATGATCCCTGCATCTAACCACTCGATGATCTCCTTTTTCACAACCTCTTGCAGATTAGGATTCAGACATCTCTGCATTTCACGGGAAGGTCGTGTGCCCTCTTCGATGTAGATACAGTGTGTGTAGTAAGAGGGGTTGATACCAGTCAAATCATTGAGAGTCCATCCAATGGCTCTACGATGTTGCTGGAGAACCGTAATCAGACAAGATTCCTGATCAGGTGTGAGTCTAGAGTTGATAATCATGGGAAACGACTGATTGGGACCCAAAAGGATGTACTTAAGATGGTCAGGAAGAGGCTTCAGTTCCAAAACAGGGTTATCAGTAGCATTGGGCGATTCGGGGTGTGTGTCAGGAGCAAGGGAAGGAGTTATGGGTGTATCTAGGTTAGGTTCAGACTCCTCTGATTACTGGTTTTGATCCTCTTGTGGTTGATCGGAAGTAGTCAAGTTGTCCTCAATATATGGATCGTCAACCACAACCTTGATGTCACATATCTATTCTATAACACAGCAATTAATCCCTTGTTGGGCCTTAAGGATGTCAATCTTTAGTGTTTGGTTTCCAAATTTTAGTTCAATTTGGCCCTCCTTACAATTTATGTTGGCCCTAGCAATGGCCAGAAAGGGTCTCCTTAGTATAATTGGTGTATCCCTTGGGTTTTCTGGAGCATCCATGTCTAAGACTACAAAGTCCACTGGGAAATAGAAATCCCGTACCCTAACAATGACATCCTCAAGAACTCCTTTAGGTGACTTTATAGATCGGTCATCCAACTGTAATGTCACCTCTGTAGGTTTAAGCTCAGTTTCCTCAAGGTGGTCAAGTAGGGATGTAGGTATTAGGTTTATGGAGGCTACAAGATCTAATAAAGCTCTATCAAATTGGGTATCACCAATGGTACAGGAAATCAGGGGAGTACCTGGGTGTTTTGCCTTAGGTGGGAGTTTGCTCAAAATTACAGAGTTGGCTTGCTTTGACAATATGATTGAACTCCCACTTTTGGTTTGTGGCTTACGCTAGGTGGACACACGTCTTTTAGAAATCATGCGTAAGTCGGTATGTGGCGGATCGCATCCATCAACGGGATGTTTATATGGACCTGTTCAAAGAGGTTGACCAGATCCTCCTCAGGTGCCATGGGTTTGGTTGTCCTCTTTCCGTTGGTCAAGGCCTCGGGAAATGGAACCTTGGATGGTTCCTCTAGAATAGGTCCAGGTTCTTGATCAGAGACAGGGGTATCCTGGATAACTATCCTAGGGCTTGCGTTAGTACTACCAGCCTGAAAGTGGCCTGGATAAGGTGGGTCTTGTGTTGCTTTGCCATTACAGGTTGTAATAGAATTTTTTCCTGCCTGGTTTTGGTTCGGAGTTGGTAAAATAGGTGGCTGTTGCTGAAATCCCGCATATGATGTCGAAGTTTCCATCCCGTCGGGTGATGGAACAGAAGAGGCCTGATAAATCATGTGGGCTTGGCCAAGATTTGGATTCATAATGTGCCTTTGGTTCAACACGTTATTCGGATTTGGTAGAGGTTGCAAAGGAAGTGTGCTAGGTTGGCGAGAATTCACCATTTTGGCGAGTTGATTGTGAACCTTTGTAATCTTGTCCTTGTGCTGTTTTTGCATAGCCGCATTCATCTTCTGAATGTCAGCCAGAGTCTGAAGGATAAGAGTCATTTGATTTGTTTGAGTTGGCCCAGATTGATAGGTGGGGTTGGGTCGAGGCTGAGGCGACTGATATGGATGAGGAGCATGTGGACAGGGTTGATATGGTGGTCTTTGATTACGATTATTTCCCGCCCACAGGAAATTGGGATGATTTTACCATCCAGGGTTATAGGTATTAGAGAATGGGTCATTCTGGATGGTGTTGAGGTCCTCGCAGGTCTGAGGAACCTCAGGAAAGTCAGAGTACGAGGGTTCAAAGTTCCCCCAACTAGAGTAGGTCGGATCGGAGTTTCCTCCGATCCTAGAGTCAGACGGGGGTGGATACGGGTCCATCCCTTGAGAAGATCGGTGATGGATGTTATGCATAGCTTCCCTCCCAGAAGGCACTGTGCAAATGGGTTTTGCATAGAAGTGGCTTGTTGCAGATGTCGAGTCGGCTCATCCACCTTCTTCTCAATGATAGAGACCTTGTCCAACTGACTGGCCATCAATTCCAAGTCGACGGATGCGGACAGGCCTTGCTTCTCATGTGCTCCCCTTGGATTTGTTGATGCGCGGGTATTCGTCCGGTCGAATAATCCCATGGATTCATTATTGATGGAGTTCTCGCACATATTCTCGAGAATCTCTAACACAGTGCCTTCATGATGACCCATGATATTTCCTCCGTAGGTTGCATTGACGAATAAGCGAATATCTTCATGGAGTCCCTGGTAAAAAGACTGGACTTGTTCCCATTTAGGAACTTCGTGATGGGGGCACTTTCGCATGAGATCCAGGAAATGGTCCCATGCTTCATGAAAGGGTTCTCCAGATTGCTGGGTGAAGTGTGTGATCTGGTGTCGTAAGGCATTCATCCAACCAATTGGGAAGAACTTTTTTAGGAACTCAGATTGTAGTTCAACCCATGTGTTGATTGGATGCGTTTGAGTCTGATACCAGTGAGCTGCTTTGTCCATGAGAGAGAAGGAGAACATCTTCATTAGAAGAATATCCCAATTTTGAACATCTGACCCAAAGGTCTGGGCTAGATGCTTGAGTTGTTTGATGTGATGGAAGTGATCCTCGAAATTAAGCCCATGGAACTTTGAAATATCATGAATCATGTTGGGCTTGAGTTCAGAATCAAGACCTCTAGTCGGGATTGGACTTGAGGTTCGATTGCCACCACAGCGGGATTATAGTGATCTCGCATCATAGGATGCTACGGTGGGTTTACAAAGGCTTGAAATAAATCATAAAGGCACTGAAGTTGGTTCTTAAGGTTATTCTCTTCTATTGGTTGTGCCACGATGATGGAAGAAGGAGAATTTGGCTCAAATGAATCAGAGGAGATGTCTATGTGGTGGGGTTGCTACACAAACATGGACGTCGAGGCCTGGCTTTGGCGAGAGTGAATCACTAAAGGAGGCCTTAAGGATGGTCTTAAGGACCACCAACTGAACATGCACCGATGGTTTGGATGAGAGTAGAATGTGCTGGACCCAATGAAGACACCCAAAAATTTGGATGACTACAGAGGTTTAGGGAGGATGATACCTCTTAGTTAGAAAGCCATCCACCTGAGAAATATCTGGGCAACCAGGGAGGGAGAGTCCCGCAAAGACCCCTACACGGTAGAGTGCACCCACGAGTTACAGGGTTTCCCCCACCCGACCTCTCTTGTCACTGATGTTCCAGGTAGACTAGAATGGGGACTTTGACATCTTAAGTCTACCAGTTTTAGTTAAGAGCAAGGGTGCTTAAGATTCCACTTAAACTTTAGATGTATTGAGTGCAAAAGTGACATAACTTCATGGTTGGTTGACCCAACAAGGGGGTCAACTTCAATTTGTCCTTTGAGAAGTTTTAGGTCCTTTCTTTTAGGATTCAAGTGAGATTAAGAGCCTGAATTTTAGGGTTTTGTTGAATAAGTCTCTTCAACCAAGGCTTAGGCACACCTCGTTTTGAAGAGTTGATTCTTTCTTATAAACGTGTGTCTCTAAAATCCTAAATTGAAATCCTTAATTTGGCTCTAATCTTGGTTCAATTTAGTTTGCCACAATATGGTATCTAGGGCTAAATCAAGAAGGTGGCTGCCCTAGTTACCTTAAATGGGTGTACAAATTAGTATTGTTGTTGAAATCAAATCAGGCAACTTTGGTGAATTAGCTAGAAATGGAAATTAGGTAGCCCTATTTGATTTTATCCTCTTGTTTTTTTTTTTGCCTGTTCAGAGTGAGGGGCTTAAGAGAAAGAGATTAATCAGAAATTACCTGCCCCAGGCGTGTTTGTTATGCAGCTATCTTTTCTTGAATTTTCTCCCTTGAAATAATCACAACAAAAAGAGATATATCAAGTTAGTATAGAATCAGCAATTGTAATCAGGATTTCTAAATCGCCCATTGCTCCCCGGCAACAGCGCCAAAATGTTTGGGATGCATGATTATGTTTTAAAAAGGTCGCATTGTAGTACAGTCGAAAAAGCATTCAAAACAAATACAATTTATTACTCGAATGTTAAAGTCTGAGGTCGAACACAGGGAGCAAATTAGGGTTTAGAAATCAATAGCACAACTTGAGAATTTGAAAGAATATAATATGCAATAAGATCAATGTTATAGTGCAGAAAGATAGGAATAAATGTAAGCACGAAACATTAAAGGAACCAATATATGTAAATAAAGCACAAAATTGGGTGTCTGATTTGTGAATCAGACACCTTAAAATGTTGATGCTACAGTGCTTGGCTCTTTCTCTTTTTCTTCTCCTACTCTTCTTTCTCTATCTCCGACGGTTCCTTCTTTATTCTTCTTTCTTTTTCTTCTTCTCTTTATCCTCCTTTGCCTTTCTCTTCCTTTTTCTCTTCAGATTTTGGCTTCAGCTTCCTTGCCTTAATCATTCTCTTCCTCTGCCTTCTTTTCTCTCTCCACTGCCTTCAGCTTCCTCTTCCTTCGGTTCCTTCCTTCTCTTTTCTTTCTTTCTCTGCCTTCCTTGCTCTTTCCTTCAGCTCCTTCTTCATCTGCCTTAGCCTTGTCCTTCTTTAGCTTCTCACTTCAGCTTCCTCCTTCGCCTTCTCCTTCTTCTTAGCTTGGCTTCACCTTTCCTTGCAGAGCAAAACCTACCCCTACCCGCGTGAGCTCTCTTCTCTCCTCTCTCTTAGGTTCACTCTCCTAGAGCCATTTCTCAGATAATCAGGTCAGGTACGTCCCCGGGACCAGGCCCATCGATGTGCTGTGGTGGGTGAGGTGTGCTAAGTCGGGTCAGGTTGGGTCACCAGGTCCACAGGCAGGTGATCGCGAATGAGGCGTCCGGTCGGGTGAGAGGAGACCTCACCCCGTGAGTAGGAGGCGAAGAGCTTAATGCAGAAATTCAACCTATGCTATTGCGGTGCTCTGTAACATTTAAAGGTGGGACTAACTTCCCACCCTCTTTCACGCGTGCCTACAGCAGAGGGGCATCTATCAATTGCGGTTGTAGTTTCAGCCTTCGACACCAATTAGATGCTAGGAGACGTTCGCGAAGACTCCCCACGTGACCTGGCACTGGATCCTCGAGTGGGCATGGCCTGGAGAAGCTTGGAAGCAAGCTTCCTGCTGTGCGTGAATGGCAGCAAACCCCTGGACCTGAAATCACACACACAGCCTCACTGTCACGTTAAAAAGCTTAGGGAGCTTTGCCAAGGTGCGGCGAACATGTAGAGGTGGTCACCGTGGCATGGGACCGCTTGAGGGAGCGTGCCTAGGGTACACTACAGTAGTGCATGTGGGTGTGTTCGGGGGCACGATTGGGTGAGTGGTGGAGTGTTGTGAGTGGGGGTATGATCAGTAAGTCGGGGCAGTGCTTATGGATCGGTTGATGGAGAGGGAGGTGGTCTGTGGAAGTGGAGCGAACTCACTAGAGTGGTGGTTGGAGGTGAAGGGGATGATGGTGGTGGAGGGTGGCAGTGGTTATTTGAAGGAAATAAAGAGGAGAAAAGGGAGTAGAGGATGAGAGGACTTATCTCAGAGTGAAGAGACGAAGGGGCAGGTAGGGATGGCATCTGGCTCGTAATGTCAATGTCGGAGACGAAGGTGCTCTGTAAGGGAGGTCAACGAGGACAAAGGGGAGGCAGGAGTGTCGGCGGGTGTTGCGCAATGCAGATGAGCGAGAGGAAGAGTAACCTACCACCGGTATTGTGGCTAGGCGATGAGAGAGAGTGGGAGAAGTCGTCAGAGATTGACGAGCATGTCGGTCGGAGGAGGAGAGACGAAATTAAGGGAGTTCTCTAGCTAAATTCAAGCGTAGGAGATGCAGGGCAAATTGGGGTCTCTTAAATTGGCCCTGGTAGTCGGGTTTGTGCTTGGAAGCCAAGCTTCCAAGAATGGTAAGTTCACCGGCAGAGGAAACTCGAGAGAGACCCAAATCTCTCATGCTTTCGCATGAGAGATTGGGTACCAAATAGGGCTTTTAATTGGGTTTACACTGGAGGAGATTTCTCAGAGAATCTACCTTCCAATTTTGAAGGGTTGTCTGAGAAATTAGGGTGAAATCGCCCTTTCAAGCTCACCGAAGTAGGATTGCCTCTGCTATAATGGTGGAGGGACCTAATTGCAAAGAACAAAGAAGAAGGTAGGGGTCAAATGTAAGGATTTTTTAAAGATAGGGGTAAAAATGTAATTGGGCTGGACCTATTTGCAAAGTGGGTCAAGATGAATTCCCCATAGGTCCAAATCTTGGTACAAATTTAATTTGAACATAAAGAATCCAATGGTGAGGTTGGACTTTGTGTTTGACCATGATATTTATGTAAAAACCCAATTTAGGGCAAACATTTGTTTGAGACCCCATTTTAGGTCAAAATAGGTTCCATTAGCTGAATTGAAGGTTCTAAACCCTAGAGAATATTTTTATACGATTTTTAGAGGGTTTAGGTGAATTTTATCTTGACCAGAAGCTTGTTAACTCAAGTGGGTCTATTTTAGGGTTATAAGAAGTCATTTAATTCCCAGAATTAACATGAACCCTTTTCTCTTTGAACCAACCCACTTTTTATCTTATTGAGACCATTTGACCTATGTTTAGCCCTTGAGAAAACCCGTTATTGTACTCCAATGTTAAAATTGCAGTTTTACCCCTTGTTTCTTACTTTTCTCTCAGAATAGTTATTTAGTGGATTAGGACCTCCAGTTGGTTATGTAGGAGCTTTTATTCTCTTTCATGGGTCAAAAATGGGCTAGTTAGGGCCCGTGATGGTGTTCCCATCAGAGATCATGTGCGATGCATCTGTCTATGCAGTAGGTGTAATGCTTGGGTAGAAAATTGACAAGAAACCTGTGGTCATCTACTACACTAGCAAAACACTTGACGAGGCTCAATGTAATTACACAGTTACTGAGAAAGAGCTACTGGTTGTAGTATTTGGCTTAGAAAAATTCATATCATACCTTCTGGGTTCTCGTGTCATCATCTACTTGGATCACACTACAATAAGGTAGTTACTCGCGAAGAAGAATGCAAAGCCTTGACTAATCCACTAGATCTTGCCATTGCAATAATTTGATCTTGAGATTCGCAACAAGGTGGGAAAGCATAATGTGGTAGCTGATCACTTATCCTACCTTCCTTCTTCTGTTATCAACCCTTCCGAACCTATCACGGACCACTTTCCCGATGAGCACCTCCTGACTATTGGTACAGGACTTCCCTAGTATGCTAACGTGGTGAATTATTTGGCATCCTACCAGATCCCATCTGATTGGCCGAAGGCCAAGAAAGACAAATTGCTTTCTAATGCCAAGTACTACATTTGGGAAGACAAGTACCTCTTCTACATTAGTGCTGATCAAATTATCAGACATGTTCCAGAAGTGAAATTACAGGACATCGTATCCTTCTACCATGACCAGGCCTACGGCAGACACTTTTCTGGACATAAAACCGTAGCTAAAGTCCTCCAGTGTGACTTTTATTAGCCTACAATCTTCAAGGATGCACACGATTACTGTAAGGCATGTAGTCGTTGCCAAACCTTGGGCAACATGAGACACTATGATATGATGCCTCTACAGTCGATTCTCGTGTGTGAAATCATTGATATCTGGGGGATTGATTTCATGGGCCCCTTCTTTAAATCTGATGGCTTTGAGTACATTCTCTTTACTGTGGACTACGTGTCCAAATGGATCAAAGCCATCCTGACCTGAACCAATGTTCATAAGGTGGTAATCAAGTTCATTCATCAGCACATCTTTTCCTGGTTTGACATTCCACATGCTATCATTTCTGATGGAGGGACCCATTTCACAAATGCACAGTTCTGATCCTTGATGACAAAGTATGGGGTGTCACAATGACTCTTGACTCCTTATCAACCCCAGACTAATGGATTGGCAGAACTATCAAATAGGGAGATCAAGAAAATCCTTCAGGTCATTGTTCAACCTGATAGGAAGGATTGGTAGGCTCGCCTTCTTGAAGCTTTGTGGGCTTATAGGACTGCTCGCAAAACCCAATTAGACATGTCTCCCTTTAGAGTCATGTACGAGAAGGCTTATCACCTTCTCGTCGAAATGGAGCACAAGACCTATTGGGTAGCGATGAGAAGCTCATCATGGTCTCTAATTACCCCTAATTAACTAGTCTTCCTAGTTAATTGGATAGGAATATGTGAATGTATGGGTTAATTATTAAATAAGGGATAAATAGTAAAGGACTTTAAAATAAGTTAAAAATGTTATATTATAATTCAATTAATATTATTAATAATCTAATTAATAATTGGACTCAAAATATTATTAATAATTCATCTAATTAATGTGTTAACTAACTTAAGCATAATATATACCTAAGTATGTAATAACTTAAGTAACATTACTTAATTAAATAAACAAATCTAAAAAGGTCAAAAATGTAAATTCAAGGTCTAAATATAATAATTGTTTTGTTTATAATCATACATAAAAAGTTGAAAAAGATTTAAATTAAAATAAACCTTGAAAACCTAAGTTTACATATTGGTCCTTACATTTCATTTGAATCGGGTCCTTATTTTCAACTTAGGTCCTTAGGTTTCAGTTGCGACGCTTTGTCGGGATTTATAAGTCAATTGCATTGTAGTATAGGTGACCAAGCGTTGACAACAAATAAGAATTTATTACTCGAAAACCTAAGTATCTGAGGTCGAATACAGGGAGCAAATGGAATTTATTCACTAATCTCAATAATGTAATTGAACACTTAGAATTACTCAAAGCTTAATTCAGAATATAAATGTAAGAGTTTATGAATTAAATTTACAGCAAAAATAGAAGAGTTGGACGTCTGATTCTCTGATCAGATGTCTTAATTGATGGCCTCTTATTCTTCTCCTTGAAGCTTTCTCTTCTTCTTCCTTCTCTTTCTGTCTCTACTTCAGTTGCTTCTCTTGTGCCTTCTTAGCTTTTGCTTTCTTCCTTCTCTTCTTCATAGTGCCTTTCTCCTTCTTCTTCCTCTGTGGGTCTTCTTCTTTCTTACTTCTTCCTTCTTCAGCCTTAGCTCTCCTCTGACTTCCTCTCTCTGTGGCTTTGCCTTCCTTCTTCCCTTCTGCGGCTAAGTATCCTTACTTTCACCTTGCCTTAGCTTTTCAGCTATGCCTTCCTCTTCCTTCTTCTTCCCTACACACACACCGAAGAGTAAAAGCTATCCATAACCTCCCCCCGTCACTCTTTTTCTGTATTTCTCTCTTTGGTACGCTCACCCAGAGCCGGGTAATCGGGTCGAACACGTGCCCAGGTCTACGAACACCGACGTGGGTCTGGGTGCAAGCTCCGTGGGGGAGCATCCTGGACAAGGAGTGAAGAGTAAGGGCTAGGGACCTCACCCCTGTGTGACTTGAGGCGAATAACGTAAAACACAAATTCAATTTATCCCATGCGTTGCACTCTTGCATTCACGAGGTGGGACTAATGTCCCACCTACTTCTTCACGTGTGTCTGCAAGAATCCTTCTTCGATTGCTATTGATGGGTCACTCGCCAAACCAATTGCTTGGCTGCATGAAGTCGTGCACTCATCTCGCTTCACCTAGGACCCTGACACCTGGAGCGCACATCCTGGGATGAAGCTCGCGACCTTCTCGCTGTATGCATCAATGGCGGCAGGTGCTCAGATCTATCACACACGAATACGGCCTGGTGGCCCCATTAAAACACATGGGAAGCTTTCCCATGTCACGGTGAAGGTCGGATGGTAGGTGGCAGGTCTCGGGGTGACCTAGGCATGCGTGCCTAGGTTACCCTATGGCCGTGCTTATGGGTTAGGTCAGGGGGTGTTTAGGGAGGTGTTGGCGGTCGATGGATGGGTGGAAGATGTTCATTGGTCGATGGCAGAGGTGAAGAGGTTGGTGGCGAGACGTGTGGAGGTGTGGAGTAATGGGTGCGTCTCGCCGGAGGTTAGCCGAAGATGGGGAAGATGGCGGTGGACAGTGCCAGTCGAGGGATGTTTTGTGAAATAAAAGGAGGGCAATTGAAGAGGGGATAGAGAGGAGTAAGTCTAACCTAACTAAGTGGATGAAGGGGGAGAGGTGGAGACTAGCAATACCTGCTGTCGCCGGAGATGACGGTGTCTGATGAGACACTCATGATCTCTAATTACCCCTAATTAACTAGTCTTCCTAGTTAATTAGCTAGGGTTATGAATATATAAGGGTTAATTATAGAATAAGGGATATTTAGTTAAGGAGCGTAAAATAAGTTAAAAATGACATTTTATCATTCAATTAACATTATTAATAATTTAGATAATAATTAGACTGGAAATTCTATTAATCATTTCCTTAATTAATAAGATAAGTAACTTAAATATAATGTATACTTAAGTATGTAATAACTTAAGTGATTTTACTTAATCTAACAAATTAGCCTAAAAAGGTCAAAAATGTAAATTCAAGGTGTAAACATAATATTTACCTTATTTACTAACATATATAAAAAGTTGAAAAAGATCTAAACTAAAATAAACCTTCAAAACCTGCGTTTACATCTTAGTCCTTAATATTCATTACAGTCGGGTCCTTATCTCTCACACAGGTCCTTATGTTTTATTACTTCTAAGTCCCTCTTCACCTTCTTCTTCTTCTCCAGCCGAATGAACGGCTGGCGGCAGAGAGTCACCCACCGCGCGATCACCGCCCTACCGACAACATTCCTATTTGCCCAAGCTCTTGCAGCTTGCTCTCACCACCTCCACTTCATCCATCAGTCTGGATTAATCGAGAATCCTATTTTTCAATGGGAGATAACCTCACCATCGTCGGAGATGACGACGGAGGTTAAGCTCCTCGAGCTCCTTCTTCGGCTAGACCCCGCCATTCTCTTCACCGCAAACTGCTATAAATACCCCCTCATACCTTTGATTTTATTCAAGTTGGCTCCCTTCCCTCTTCTAACACTGTAGCTGACTTCGATAGGCTATTCGTCCAAAACTCCGGCGATTCCCCATTTCATCTTTCGACTTCCTCCGTCCATCTTAAGCAGCCGAGGAGATCTGCCGTGGTCTTCCGCTCCTCTGAGAAAGGCGCTGACCTAAGGATTCCTTTGCTCCACCTCAAACCCGTCCGCCGGAGATCTTTCTTCTACCCTCTAATTTTTTCGTCCGCTATGAACCTTCGGCAGAACCCTATTGACCCCTTCGTCCAAATAATAGTAGACTTGGAGTAGGAGTTGGAGTAGGCTAGCTTAGTTAGTTAGTTTAGTTAGTTAGGTTAGAGTAATTTTAGATTTTAGTTTCATCTCCTCCGACTCCAGCGAGTTCCTTGAGCTCGCCAAATCTTTAATTTTGTCTTTTAACTCATTGTTCACCTTCCTATATCTTCCATGTTCACTTCTAATTCACTTAATCATTAATTAAATCACCTAAACGCCTAACTCAAATCTCACCTTCACCGACTATTATCACTGTCCATGGTGACAATAGTTGATTTAATTTCACCTCCATTGGGTTCTTTCATCACCTATCACCACCTATGAACCCTAATCGACATTATAATACCTACTATTATCATCTATAATTAAATGCCTAAATCTTAATTAAGTTCCTGAGCTCACTGTCCATGGCGGCTCAAGAATAGTTCAAATTATAAATTAAATACATATTTATGAATAATATCTGTTGACTTCAATTAACTTCTCAATCGAGTGGTTAAATCAAGTCTTGAGCTTTAACAACTCAAATCTTTTAAGAAAACAAACTTACTATCAAATCTTAATTTTAATGAACAAATGAGGAATTAAATGTGATACTGAGGTTCCTTGTAACCTCAAGATCATTTTTGGATTAAAAATGGTTAGTTTTGTCAATCTGTACATACAATTCTACATTTTTTGGACTCACCGAAGCTCCGGCGAGATTTGGCGAGCCAAAGTTGTGTTGCAACTTCTTAAACTTGCTAACTAGCTCCAGAATAGTAAATTAAGGATTACTGATTATTTTAAATAAATTTATTTGAGGATTTAACCACTAGAGCTATATATGTAACTTCTTCTTCTCCAACTCCGGCGAGTTGGAGAAGTCTGTTAGGAAAGATTTGAGAAACATTTAAGCAGCTCAGAAGCTTCAGTGCGATGCATTGAAGCTATTTTAACCCTCAAAACATTGTAGCAGTCTTTCCATGATTCTGTCGAACACATACTTATTTTAGTTTAGGCGGTGAGCCTGAAACCCTAGGAATTAAGGTTGAAACAACTTTCTGAAGATCTAAATGAGTTTCTGAGGTTGAGGAGACTCTGATTGAGGCATTAATTTCTTGGGAGGAAGCTTAGAATAGAAGGTCAATTTTTGATCTTCCACAGTCAAACATGAGTCTGATAATGGAGTCTGAGCTTGAATTGAGATTTTGATGAGTGGAAACTGTTTCTAAGATCCTGTTTAATCTTTTTAGAAAGAATAAAGTAAGCTTAGATGAATGAATGTGTGAGTATTTGGTTTCTGCCAATTTGGCTTACTTTCGAACCCAAACCAACAGGAGTACTTTTCTGATGAAATTCAAACTTAAAACCTACCCAGATTGATCTGTTATAACCCTTAGAATTAATCTAAATAGATTAGGAACACTTTAAAGTGTCTGTTGCACATATTGATGTCTGAAAATCAAACTCTGGAGCTTTCAGAGAAGAGAAAAGCTTCTTTGCAGGTTCTGAAGGTCTTAAGAGTTTAAAATCTATCCTAACAAATGCAGAATCATTTATATCACATGTACAGACCTTTTAATTGAAGAGAGAAGTCCATTTGAGGACTCTCCTGACATAAAAACTACTTCCAGGCTAGTAAAAACCCTGTAGGAACCCCAGATTTCATCTTTTAAATTGAAGAGCAAAACATCATTAAAACATTAAATTGACCCTGTAATTGTGTAGATTACCCTTAGAGCTTTCCAACAAACTTGAAATCACTCAATTTGGGGCTCTGGGAAGAAAGTTATGAACTATTGAATTCGGGTCTGAGAGGGGTAAGTTAGTCCCACCTTGGTTATTCACGAGCGCACACCTGGGGATAAAACCAATTTGTTTCTTTGGCTATGCAGTCGTCAGCGCTCGGTGCACCAGTTCCAATTCCTTCTATTTTGATCTGAGCATTGTATGTCTGAGTGTGCGGGCTTATGCCTGCGGGTATGCGGCCTTGGGGGCGTGCGAAAGTGATTGTGCCCTAGGAGGGCGAGTGTGGCCTAGGAGGTCTGGTTGAGCCGATGCGGCTCGAGACTGTGAACCGATTAACAAATGAACCTAACTGAGATTAGGCGAGGACTGAGTAGGGTCTGGTCCCACCCTGGTCTCAGGGTGCAGTGTATCCTCGAAAGGACCTCGCCGCAAATAAAAGAACTTTTGGTTAAAAAAGTAAAAAAACCTAGTTCAGCTGAAATTTTAAGGAAAAGAGAAGCCACTAAAGGATGCTAAGTGTTGAAGCTGAAAGCTAAAGAAGAAAGCAAAGGTGCTAAGAAGTCAAGGAGAAAAACTAAGGGAAGAAGAGAAGGCAGGAGAACATTAAAGGTAAAAAGAAGAAGAGAAGGAGGATAAGAAGGCAGGAACAACACAAGAAAGGTAAGGAAAGAGAGTTCGAGAGATAAAGAAGAAAATAAAAGAAAGAAAGAAGAAAATAAGAGAGAAGAATATGAGAGGCTGAAGAGATTAATGAAAATAAATGAATTTTTCTTGCATCATTATCTTTTTGTTCTTAATTGTAAAAAGGCATGTTTTAATAGAATACTTTTTAATTGCCTTAATTTCTTTGGAATGAAATAAAATTGAAAAAACTAGCATGTTTACTTGTTAATAAAGTACAACATTTTGAGTAAATATGTTTGCATATGGAATTTTGTATATTCTTTATAGTTTAAATATTTTGACAAAATTAATGTTTTTAAAGTCAAACTAGTTTTACCTCCAAAACTTAAAGAGATAAAAGAAAATTAGTGAATTTGGAGAAAAATTATTATGCCTACCAGTGAATGACCTAGACTCAACCAGTACAAATTTCTAGAATGTTAGGTTAATTCGACCCTACACTACACAACCGACGCAACTTCGAGTTAGCCTAAGTTATTTCTTCTACTCTTAATTAAGTGAAATTAACTTAATTACTGAGTTGAGTGAAATGCACGCATCATTTTAATGGCACCATTGCCGGGGAGGAAATATTTTGACTCCCTAAAATTTAAAAAAGGATTAATTGTTTAATTAGGAGGTATTTTGTAAATAGTTTTATTTTTACTAACTTTAGTTCTAGTTAGTTTCGTGTTTTGTTTTGTTTTGTTTTTATTTTCTATCTTCTTTCAGGTTTACCTTCGCAGGTAATCTCAGGTGAAGGCGGGAATCCATTTTACTGCTTTCATTTTTATAAGTATTTCTTAATCTTTTGTTTTGTTGAATTTAAAAATAAAAAAAATTTGAAAAAAAACAAAAATACATATTTTCTGACTAGCAACAGCATATCATAGGCATACACTCTTAGGAGTGCATTTCCTGCTAGTATTAAGTGCGATCTGACTCGGGAAATTTTTAAACTATTTTTCTCGCATCAGCGGGAAAACACGAGAAAACCCACATAGTTCCCTGTCTTTGAGAATTAAAAAAGACTACATATTTTTGTTTGAAAAGATATAAAAAGTGACCATTGTAGTTTAATTGATATATTTTTGAAAAAGATTAACTAAAAAGAGGAAGTAAAATTGGTGACTTAAATCTGTTTGCAGAATGCATGCGGGTTTTTATATCGATATCGTCTGTTGCATGCTATCGCGCACACAACGCGATCACTAGAGTCACACGAGTCTATTTTTCTATCTCTCCTCTTTACACCTCTTAGGGCTTTGGCCGAAGATCAACAAGTCTGTCTCACTACTAGAGCCCCCGGGAGCCAGTAGTGAGCGGTCTCGATCTTAGACTTTAGACCTTTGAGCTTTAATGTATGCACCTGCGTAGTCACGAATTAGGATGCGTATTTTGATACTATTACTCTCTTTGTTTGCGTCAAATTACTTTGCGTACTTTAGGAATTTCTTCTTTCCTTCGAAAGAAGAGCAAAACCTACGCCTTTTACGTTGTTTTGCGGGTTTTTTGTACCGTTGTTTTCTTATCGGTGGTGTGCGTGTGCCTTTGCACATTTATTTTCCATTTATGGATGGGAGGTGATCCTTGCTTCTGCCTCTTGCACCACCGTTGACAGGTGATCCTAGGTTGGATGCAGATAAGTAACCAACGGTTTTCCCGTCTGATCCATCAACTTCTATGGATCCAATGCAGAATCTTAATCCAGAGATCCCTTCTTCTTCTGGACAGGGGAGATGCCGCCTTTTGATGTTCATGAGGCGCTCCTGAACTAGAACCTTTGGATGCTAGAGAAAACAAGACAAATCAATTTATTAACAACAACCTTAAATAATCTACAAACTTTGCAAACCCGTTCTTCACCTTGACCTGAGGCAGGTTTTGAAAATCCTGATTTACCGATAAATCATCCAAGGCCTCTACTTAGAGATTATTATAACCCAACTAATGCACAAGTCGAGCCTAATGTTAGGATTCCTATTGGGGAAAATGATCCAGAATTAAAGCCAAACATTATATGTTTAATCCCCCACTTTCACAGATTTGCATCTGAGGATCCATTTCAACACATTGAAGATCTTAAAAATTTATCTCAAACTCTTGGTCCTCGAAATCAAAATAGGGAAATTCCACTAATGAAAATATTCTCTTTTAGCCTTAAAGATAAAGCAGCTTATTGGTATAGAACTATAGGAAGACCAATTTTAGCTTGGGTTGAACTCGAATCTTCATTTTTGAAGAAATTCTTTCCAATTGGTCGAACCAATGCTTTAAGGCGAGCTATTACTATTTTCAATCAAAATCAAGGAGAACCAATTCATGAAGCGTGGGAACATTTTCATGAATTGCAAAGGAAATGCCCACATCATGACATCCCTCGTTGGCAAATCATGCATATGTTTTATTATGGTTTACAAGAGGGCATTCGCAATCTAGTCGATGCCTCTTGTGGAGGGAATTTTCTAAATCACAACGTAGAATCCGCTTCAGAATTATTTGAAGGGATGGCGGAAAACTCGATCAACAATGCATCAATGTTGCAATTTTTCTGGGGCGCGAATACGAATCACCAAAATCCGCATAAGGGCATTCACGAGATCGGTAAACAGTCCAGTTCAAAGGATTTAGAGATTATTGTAGAAAAACTGGACAAAGTAGATATCGTAGCAAAGCATCTCGACGAGGTTAGAAACACAATGAAGAATCTTACGCCTCTACTTGCTACGAATCCTGCGTATTTACCTGTTTCGTAAATTCCCGTGGGGAGGGAATTTGTGAATAATCTGGATTCTAGAGATCCATCTTCCTTGGGTTTTCTATCTACCCCACCAACCCAAGGAGGGACCTTTGTCCCACAATCTTACCCACCCTTTTCCCCGCCCTTTACTGTTGCAGAAAACATGCCATACCCTCTTGATTTAAACGCCATTCAGGGATACACACCAAGATCAAACCCATATTCAAATACCAATAATCCTGGATGGCGTAATCACCCTAATTTTTCTTGGTCTGACCATACACAAAGACCATCATATCCGACTCAGACCAGACAAAACCCACCTACAATGTCGTTTCAGCAACACAATGCGAGGCCATTTTATGCGGGTTCGCAAAGCCCCATAGGGCCAAATAGAGATTCACAGCTAGACCAAATTTTGAGAGCTATGATAGAGAGCCAGCAACAAAATGCTGAGGCTCTTGCTGAAGTCCAACGACAATGTTCGATAGAATTGGCTGATCTTAGGGGTCAAATCACGTAGTTAGCTGAATCTCGTCAGCTAGGGACCCTTCCATCCCAGCCAATTCCAAACCCTAGGAATTCCAACAAAGACAACACCCAGGAGTTCAAAATCCGAATCAGGGACATGTCCATCTCCTTAATCAATTACCCCTGAATCAAAATCAAAATCTGAATCCACCTATTTCTAATCTTGATTTTGAATATCTAAATCAACAGCAATTAGTTGCGAATCAACCATTAATTAATGATCTTTCCAAAATTCACAAGCATCTTCTTCTTTAGATGCTTCTTCTTCTCATGTGGGTATTAACTCTGTTACAACCCGTCATGGAACTTCCACTAGGATCCAGTTTTTCCAAGGAACCTATCCCAAGACCCTGGTACATCTAGATTAACCCCTGTTTCTACATCTGGAAGAGGTGCCGAACCTGATCCCGTAATTCCTGCTAATTTGCAAGATTAGGATAACACCTCAGTAGAACAGGAAACCCACGTCCCATTCCCAGAAGCCTTGAAGAAGACTAGGAAACAAAAACAACCTGTTACATTAGATGAAGATTTGATTAAGATTTTTGAACAGGTACATATTAATATCCCACTCCTAGATGCTATCAAACACATTCCGACTTACACAAGATTTCTTAAGGAATTGTGTACTCCTAAGCGTAAGTCGAAGAAAGGAAGCATTGTTGTACTTTCAGAGCATGTGACCTCTATTATTTCAAGTACGCTTCCTTTAAAAAAAGAAAGACCTAGGATCTCCATTTATTTCCTGTATAATTGGGGGTCAGTGTTTTGATCGAGTCCTCCTAGATTTAGGAGTTTCTATTAACCTCATTCCTTTCTCTTTGGTAAAACATTTTCAAATAGAAAACCTTAAGTCTACCAATGTGACTTTACAATTAGCTGATAGATCTATTAAGTCACCAAAAGGAATGTTGGAGGATGTTATTGTAAGAGTTCGGGATTTTTAATTCCCTATAGATTTTATTGTTCTTGATATAGAAGTACTCGAACACATTAAAGACACCCCAATTATCTTAGGGAGACCCTTTTTGGCTACTACAAAAGCCAACATTGATTGTGAATCAGGAAAGATTGAATTGAAATTTGGGGAGAAGACAATTAAGTTAGATATATTTAGAGCTTCTAGTGGATTTGATTATGAATGGATTGAAGAAATAAAATCAGTAGAAGTTTTTGAGGATGACATTAGTTCTCTAGATTTAGAAGACACATCTTTTGATATCCTATACCCTTAAAGCAATGAAACATTATTGGAATCTCTACTCAATCCTGAATTTGACTCTGAATCTGAATGACTTTTCACAATTGAGAATCCCACCCCAAATCCTACTGTTGATTCAACTCCTATGCTTGAATTGAAACCATTGCCTGATAATCTAAAATATGTATATCTCGAATCTGATCAAACATATCCTGTAATAATCAATTCTTATCTCTCTGAATCACAAGAATCCAAATTGATCAAAGTACTTTGAGATCACAAGAAGGCAATTGGGTGGACTTTACATGATCTCACCGGGATTAGCCCTAATTTTTGTACTCATCGGATCTATATTGAAGATGGGGCACGACATTCAAGAGAAGCTCAAAGATGCCTAAATACTAATTTAAAGGAGGTCGTTAAGAAGGAAATAATCAAGTGACTTGATGCTGATATTATTTATCCTATATCTGATAGCCCTTGGGTGAGTCCAATTCAAGTGGTACCCAAAAAGGCAGGACTCACCATAATCAAAACTGAATCTGGAGAAACCATTCCCACATGAATTGCGAATTGATGGCGGGTTTGTATAGATTATCGAAAACTGAATTCTATTACAAAGAAGGACCATTTTCCTTTACCATTCATTGATCAGATCCTTAAGAGATTAGCTGGTAATAGCATCTTCTGCTTTTTAGATGGTTACTCTGGATATAATCAAGTTGCAATTTATCTTGAAGATCAAGAGAAAATGACTTTCACCTACCCCATCAGAACCTTTGCTTTCCGAAGAATGCCATTTGGGCTTTGCAACGCACCCGCGACATTTCAGCATTGCATGTTAGCCATTTTTACCGAAATGGTCGGTGAATATATGGAAGTTTTTATGGATGATTTTTCAGTCATCGGGGAGACATTTGATATTTGCTTGGATAATTTGTCGAAGGTTCTAAAAAGATGTATTGAGGTTAACCTTGTCCTTAGTTGGGAGAAGAGCCATTTTATGATTCCTGAGGGCATAGTACTTGGTCATCTTGTATCTGAGCGGGGTATCCAAGTAGATCGAGCCAAGATCAATCAAATTGTAAATCTTCCAATTCCTGACTCGATCAAAGGCATTAGATCATTTCTCGAGCTTGTGGGATTTTATAGAAGATTCATCCTTGATTTTTCAAAAATTGCCCGACCACTCACAAACCTCCTCACAATGGATGCAATTTTTGAGATGGATGAGGAGTGTATTTTAGCATTTAAAACTTTGAGAGATAGAGTTACACAGGCTCCAATTTTGCAACCACCTAATTGGGATTTACCATTTGAAATCATGTGTGATGCATCAGATTATGCAATAGGAGCTGTTTTAGGATAGAAAATTGAGAAGAATCCAGTGGTAATTTACTATGCTAGTAAAACATTGAATGAGACACAAAGGAATTACACAGTTATAGAGAAAGAGTTACTAGCAATAGTATTTGGATTAGAAAAATTTAGATCTTACATACTCGGATCTCAGATCATAGTGTACTTTGATCACTCAACTATTTGACACCTTCTTGCTAAGAAGGACACGAAACCTAGGCTAATCAGATGGATCTTGCTTTTGCAAGAATTTGACCTAGAAATTCGTGATAAGGTGGGTAGGCAAAATGTTGTTGCAGATCATCTATCCCATCTTCCTTTTGATACAATCGAATCATCTCCACCAATTATAGAACACTTCCCTGATGAACATCTTTTGACTACATCCACAGATCTTCCTTGGTATGCAGATATTGTTAATTATTTAGTTACACATCAATTCCCGCCAGATTGGGACGGGAATCGCAAATCAAGACTCAAGGCAAAAGCCAAATACTATTTTTGGGAAGATCCATATCTTTTTAGACTCTGTAATGATCAAATCATCAGGTGTTGTGTCACCTCTTCTGAGATTTATTCTATCCTATCTTTTTGTCACGACCAGGCCTATGGTGGTCACTTTTCTTGTAGAAAGACCGCTGCAAAAGTTTTGCAATGCGGGTTTTATTGGCCCACGTTATTTGCTGATTTTCAGACTTATTGTAAGGCATGTAGTCATTGCCAAACACTTGGTGGCATGTCTCTGAAAGACATGATGCCTTTGAACCCGATTCTAGTCTATGAAATCTTTGACATTTGGGGCATAGATTTTATGGGTCCATTTCCATCCTCTTTTGGCTTCCATTATATTTTACTTGCTGTCGACTATGTTTCTCGTTGGATTGAAGCCATACCCACATGCACAAACGACCATCGGGTTGTCACTCCTTTTATATAGAGTCACATTTTCGCTCGTTTTGGGGTAGCTCGTGCTATTATTTCTGACGGTGGTTGCCATTTTATTAACGCCCAGTGTAAACATTTACTTAGAAAATATGGGGTTACACATCGTATTTGTACACCTTATCATCCCCAGACTAATGGGCAAACTGAGGTCTCTAATCGGGAGATCAAAAAGATCCTTCAAATGACAATCCAACCTGATAGAAAGGATTGGTCTTCCTGTTTAGATGAGGCTTTGTGGGCTTATAGGACGGCCCACGAAGCACCAATAGGCATGTCACCATAAAGACTTGTTTACGGGAAACCCTATCATCTTCCCGTAGAAATTGAACACAAGGCCTATTGGGCAATTACAGTCTGTAATTTAGACCTCTTGAAGGCTAGTGAAAATCGTAGGTTGCATCTTAGTGAACTAGAGGAATTACGTCATGATTCTTATGAAAGTTCAAAGCTGTATAAGGAGAAACTTAAAGCCTTCCATGACAAATTCATTTCCCGCAAATCCTTTGCACCTGGCTAGAAGGTGTTGTTATTTGATGCCCATTTGAAGCTCTTCCCAGGTAATCTTAGGTCTAAATGGCAAGGGCCATTTATTGTACTTAGAGTCTTTGACAACAGAGCTGTCAAAATCACTGAACCCAGCAAGGATCAACCCTTCAAAGTCAATGGTCAACGTCTTAAACCTTTCTTGGAATCACATCCTTTGGGTCTTGTTGGAGAATGTTACTGGCTCCACTAGGGTTTTCTATCCATCCACCATACTTGTACATAGCTGTTTCATGCTTTCATCCTTTTTTATTTTCTTATACACTTACTTTTAAACTTTCACTCCATATCATATTGATTAACTTCATTTAGTCCGACTGACCACTCTGACCTTTGGTTAGACTTGAAATCGTCCGCACAGAGATTTTTAATCTCCTCTATTCGACTCCTTCCATCACCCTATACTAAATGAAGTGTAGTATTTTTCACCCTTCTTACAATGAGGACATTGTAAATTTTGGCTTGGGGGGGTGTTGAAGTGAAATTTTCACTTTAAGTGTTGGTTTAAAAAATAAAAACACAAAAAAAACACATATCCATGAAATTTTAAAAAAATAGAAATCTAAAAATGATAAAAATTTAAAAAATAATTCAAAATTTTCATAAAAATCATAAAAAATTGAAAAAATCTTGTATACATAAAAATAAAAATATATAAATACAAAAATTTAAAAATAAAATTCATAAAAATATTAAGAGGGGTTTATTCATTTTTAATAAAGAAGAAAAGAAGAAGAATGTATATATATTATAATTAAGAGCTTTAATTTTCTTTTAGGTTAAAAGTTTAAAATGTATATAGAATATATAGAACATATAAGTATTTAAGAGCATTCAATTCTTAATTAGATTTTACTTAAACATTTTATAAAAACACACTTTTTTGTTTAAAATTTTTAAAACAAGATTTTATTTGAATTAAGGAATCCTTTAAATCTTTTAAAGAGTTGTTTTTCTATTCTTACTTGAATTAAGAAAATAAGTGTGTTAAGATTTTAAACTTAAGTTTTGAAATTGAATTATAACTTTTTAATCAATTAGATTAAGTAATCCTTTTGATTTTTGAAAATTTGATTTTATCATAGAGTTAAGTAAAACGCCAGATATTCAGAGTTAATTAGATAGACAATTGGTGGAATTTTAGTTTACAAAACTTACAAGCTAGAGATAAATAACTAGACTTGGTAAATTTTGTCCTGACAGATCCTATAGGAGGAAACTAAAAATTTAAAGAACCTAAGAGTAAAGGGTATTGTTGTCCAAGCTCTGGTTTGAGAGCTAAGTAACCTAAACATCTAAAATTCACTCACATAGAATTGTCTTATTGACATCTGAGACCGTGAAAACATAGAGGTTAAGAGATCAATTCTGAATCCTCTTTAGTCCAATGATTTCTGTAGGGCGGTTCTTGAAAGGGTGAAGGATGTGCCACTCACCTAGAAAAGAGATTTGGAGAATAATGTTAGTATGAAAAATGAGAAGGGGGGAAAAGAAAAGAAAAAGAAAAAGAAAAGAATAAATAAAACACCCTACATTTAAGTGCATTGCTAAAAATAGGTACTTATGCAGTTTTCCATAAATAAATAAAAGCATCTCGTTACAAATGGATGCTACCCTTCCTTCCATCAAAAATAAAAAGAACACCTCACTACAAATGGGTATTCTAACAAATAGAAAAAGAGAAAAAAAATATGGAGAAAAAAATATTAGGAATAAGAGACCTAGTGGTCCACCGGGGAGTTATACACAAAAAGTGTTGACCTTGAGATAGAAAACTGCTGAGGAGAAAGCAACTAAACCTGAGTAAGGCCAAGCCAAAGGCTTGAATTGGAATAATTGGGATTAGAAAGTGATGTCTTAAGATCTAGATTTTTGCAACTTTGGATTTCTTTAGGATAATTCTCTTCACTAAGCATAGATATTTTAAAATCATAGCTACTAAACCTTGGTATTGGGCAGTGAAGCCTAAGAAATTGGGTTTTGAAGATTTTAAGTTGAGACCTAAAGGAGAAGAATTGACAGAATCCTAGGTCTAGAAGTTAATCTTTAGTGCTATAGGGTAGTAAATTAGAGTTTTGCTACTCTACGTTTGATTAATAATGAGTATTTGGTTAATTTGCTTAAACTTACATTGATAAAAGTCAAATATCATAAACAAAGGATTAACTTAAATCTATTTAAGTTTTTGAGTTAAAATTTAATTCTTAATCCTTAAGTTTTGTTTTTCTTAAAACACTTTGTATTCTAATTTGAGTTAAGAATAGTTGCTAAGATTAAGAGATTTTTGAGGAATTCTAATTCAAAATAAAATTCTTGTTTACAAATTGTTTTAAGTGTGTTTTGAAAATGTTATAAGTATAAGTCTAAGTAAGAAAATTTTCACACATGCTCTAAACATTAATCATTTATATTTAACCGTAAAAATTTCTGACCTAAGCTTTCCTCTACATAGTTACTATTTATACCCAAGTGCTTTAAATCATCATAGTCTTAATTAATTTTGCTAGGGACTAGCAAAACTTTGGCTTGGGGGTATGATGAGACACTCGTCACAATCTCTAATTACCCCTAATTAACTAGTCTTCCTAGTTAATTAGCTAGGGTTATGAATATATAAGGGTTAATTACAGAATAAGGGATATTTAGTTAAGGACCTTAAAATAAGTTAAAAATGACATTTTATCATTCAATTAACATTATTAATAATTTAGATAATAATTGGACTCGAAATTCAATTAATCGTTTCCTTAATTAATAAGATAAATAACTTAAATATAATGTATACTTAAGTATCTAATAACTTAAGTGATTTTACTTAATCTAATAAATTAGCCTAAAAAGGTCAAAAATGTAAATTCAAGGTGTAAACATAATATTTACCTTATTTACTAACATATATAAAAAGTTGAAAAAGATCTAAATTAAAATAAACCTTCAAAACCTAGGTTTACAATTTAGTCCTTAATATTCATTACAGTCAGGTCCTTATTTCTCACACAGGTCCTTAAGTTTTATTACTTCTAATTCCCTCTTCGTCTTCTTCTTCTCCAGTCGAATGAATGGCTGGCGGTAGAGTCACCCCACCACGCGAACACCGCCCTACCGACATCATTCCTCTTTGCCCAAGCTCTTGCAGCTTGCGCTCACCACCTCCACTTCATCCATCGTTTCGGATTAATCAAGAATATTATTTTTCAGTGGGAGATAACCTCACCGTCATCGGAGACGACGATGGAGGTTAAGCTCCTCGAGCTCCTTCTTCGGCCAGACCCCGCAATTCTCTTCGCCGCAAACTACTATAAATACCCCCTCATACCTCTGATTTTATTCAAATTGGCTCCCTTCCCTCTTCTAACATGGTTGCTGACTTTGATAGCCAATTCGTCCAAAACTCCGGCGATTCCCCATTTCATCTTCCGACTTCCTCCGTCCATCTTAAGCAGCCAAGGAGATCCGCCGTGGTCTTTCGCACCTCTGACAAAGGCACCGACCTAAGGATTCCTCTGCTCCACCTCAAATCCGCCTACCAAAGATATTTCTTCCACCCTCTGATTTCGTTGTCCGCTATGAACCTTCGGCAGAACCCTATTGACCCCTTCGTCCAGGTAACAGTAGATTAGGAGAAGGAGTAGGAGTAGGCTAGCATAGTTAGTTAGTTTAGTTAGTTAGGTTAGAGTAATTGCAGATTTTAGTTTCACCTCCTCCGACTCCGGCGAGTTCCTTGAGCTCGCCATAGCTTTAATTTTGTCTTTTAACTCATTGTTCACCTTCCTATATCTTCCATGTTAACTTCTAATTCACTTAATTATTAATTAAATCACCCAAACGCCTAATTCAAATCTCACCTTCACCGACTACTATCACTATCCATGGTGATAGTAGTTGATTTAATTTCACCTCCATTGGGTTCTTTCATCACCTATCACCACCTATGAACCCTAATCGACATTTTAATACCTATTAATATCATCTATAATTAAATGCCTAAATCTTAATTAAGTTCCTGAGCTCGCTGTCCATGGCGGCTCAGGAACAGTTCAAATTATAAATTAAATACATATTTATGAATAATAACATCTATTGACTTCATTTAACTTCTCAATCGAGTGGTTAAATCAAGTCCTAAGCTTTAACCACTCAAATCTTGTAAGAAAACAAACTTACTGTCAAATCTTAATTTTAATGAACAAATGAAGAATTAGATGTGATACTGAGGTTCCTTGTAACCTCAAGATCATTTTTGGATTAAAAATGGTTAGTTTTGTCAATCTGTACATACAATTCTACATTTTCTGTACTCACCGGAGCTTCGACGAGCTTCGGCGAGCCAAAGTTGTGTTGCAGCCTCTTAAACTTGCTAAGTTGCTCCAGAAAAGTAAAATAAGGATTACTGATTATTTTAAAGAATTTTTTTTGAGGATTTAACCACTGGAGCTATAGATGTAACTTCTTCTTCCTTAACTCCAGCGAGTTGGAGAAGTCTGTTAGGAAGGATTTGAGAAACATTTAAGGAGCTCAAAAACTTCAGTGTGATGCACTGAAGCTATTTTAACCCTCAAAACATTGTAGCAATCTTTCCATGGTTCTGTCGAACACATACCTATTTTAGTTCAGGCGGCGAGCCTGAAACCCTAGGAATTAAGGTTGAAGCAACTTTCTGAAGATCTGAATGAGTTTCTGAGGTTGAGGAGACTCTGATTGAGGCATTAATTTCTTTGGAGGAAGCTTAGAATAGAAAGTCAATTTTCGATCTTCCACAGTCAAACATGAGTCTGATAATGGAGTTCTGAGCTTGAATTGAGATTTTGAGGAGTGGAAATTGTTTTTGAGATCCTGTTTGATGTTTTTAGAAAGAATAAAGTAAGCTCAGATGAATGAATGTGTGAGTATTTAGTTTCTACCAATTTGGGTTACTTTCGAACCCAAACCAACAGGAGTACTGTTCTGATGAAATTCAAACTTAAAACCTACCCAAATTGATCTGTCAGAACCCTTAGAATTAATCTAAATAGATTAGGAACACTTTAAAGTGTCTGTTGCACATATTGATGTCTGAAAATCAAACTTTGAAGCTTTCAGAGAAGAGAAAGCTTCTCTGCAGGTTCTGAATGTCTTAAGAGTTTAAAATCTATCCTAACAGATGCAGAATCATTTATATCACATGTACAGACCTTTTAATATAGGAGAGAAGTCCATTTGAGGATTCTCCTGACATAAAAACTACTTCCAGGCTAGTAAAATCCCTGTAGGAACCCCTGATTTCATCTTTTAAATTGAAGAGCAAAACATCATTAAAACATTAAATTGGCCCTGTAATTGTGTAGATTACCCTTAGAGCTTTCCAACAAACTCGAAATCACTCAATTTGGAGCCCTCGGTAGAAAGTTATGAACGTTTGAATTTGGGTCTGAGAGGGGTAAGTTAGTCCCACCTCGGTTATTCACGAGTGCGTTCCTGGGGATAAAACCAATTTGTTTCCTTGGCTATGCAGTCGTCAGTGCTTGACGCACCGGTTCTGATTCCTTCAGTTCTAATCTGAGCATTGTATGTCAGAGTGTGCGGGCTTATGCCTACGGGTGTACGCCCTTGGGGGCGTGCAAAAGTGATTGTGCCCTGGAAGGGCGAGTGTGGCCTGGGAGGCTGGGTTGAGCCGATGCGGCTCGAGACTGTGAACTGATTAACAAATGAATCGAAGATGAACCTAACTAAGATTAGGCGAGGACCAAGTACGGTCTGGTCCCACCCTTTTCTCAGGGTGCTGTGTATCCTTGAAAGGACCTCATCACAAATAAAGAAACTTTTGGTTAAAAAAGTAAAAAAGCCTGATTCAGCGGAAAGCTTAAGGAAAAGAGAAGCCGCTGAAGGATGCTAAGTGTTGAAGCTGAAAGCTAAAGAAGAAAGCAAAGGTGCTAAGAAGTGAAGGAGAAAAACTAAGGGAAGAAGAGAAGGTAGGAGAAGATTAAATGGAAAAAGAATAGGAGGATAAGAAGGCAGGAACAACACAAGAATGGTAAGGAAAGAGAGTTCGAGAGATAAAGAAGAAAATAAAAGAAAGAAATAAGAAAGTAAGAGAGAAGAAGATGAGAGGCTGAAGAGATTAATGAAAATAAATGAAGTTTTCTTGCATCATTATCTTTTTGTTCTTAATTGTAAAAAGGCATGTTTTAATAGAATACTTCTTAATTGCATTAATTTCTTTGGAATGAAATAAAATTGAAAAAACTAGCATGTTTACTTGTTAATAAAGTACAACATTTTGAGTAAATATGTTTGCATATGGAATTTTGTATATTCTTTATAGTTAAAATATTTTGACAAAATTCATGTTTGGAAAATCAAACTAGTTTTACCTCCTAAACTTAAAGAGATAAAAGAAAATTGGTAAATTTGGAGAAAAATTATTATGCCTCCCAGTGAACGACCTGGACTCAACCAGTAAAAATTTCTAAAATGTTAGGTTAATTCGACCCTATACTACACAACCAACGCAACTTCGAGTTAACCTAAGTGATTTCTTCTACTCTTAATTAAGTGAAATTAACTTAATTACTAAGTTGAGTGAAACGCACGCGTCAATGTCCAGTGGAGGGAGATGGCGACGACAAAGGAGCTGCAGGCACTCGCGCGAGTGTTGCATGATGCGGAGGAAGATGGTGAGGGTGGCTCTGCGACTGGTATGGTGGCAGAGCGACGAGAAAGAAGAGGGAGGCTTGTCGGAGCTCGTTGGACTACTTGACCAGAGGAGAAAAAGATGAAATTGGGTTGGATCTTTGGCCATGTCGAGCTAAAGAGATGCGGCCGGAGATGGTGGTCATTTTTATAGTCACTGGCAGGGACTCTCATGCTTGGAAGACAAGCCTGCGAGCATAGGAGACCTCACCAGAGATGGAAACTATTGGAGACCCAAATCTCTCGTGTGTTCTCACAAGAGATTGGGTGTGAATCAGAGATTAGGATCACCCTCTGATGGAAGGGAATTCCTCAGAGAATCTCCCTTCCAAATCTAGGAGATCTCTGAGGAATCAGGGAGTACTCCCCCTCAATTCCTCGTCAGAGTAGGATTTCTCCCCATTAATGGCGGAGGGACCTGTTTGTAATATTGGCGAGGAAGTTAGGGGGGTCTGTGCAATGGTTTTCAAAAGAAAGGGGTCAAAATGTAATTGGGGATACTATTTTGCAAAGTACCTCAAGATGACCTCCCCTTAGGTCCAAATTTTGGTAAAAACATAATTTGGATCTCAAGAATTCAATGGTGAAGTTGGATTTTAGGTTTGACCACGTTTGATAGGACATTTTGCACGAAAATCCAAATTAGTTCAATTGATGAGCTAGGACCCCAATCTAGGTCAAAATAGGTTCCAAAGGATAATTTGAAGGTTCTAAACCCTTATGGATATTTTTCCATCAATTTTAGAGGGTTTACTTGATTTTTATCTTGACCAAAACCTCATTGAATTAAGCAGGTCTGTTTTAGGGTTACAAAATGTCATTTAATTCTTGGATTGCACATTAACCCATTTCTGACTGATCCAACCCACTTTTTATCTTATTCAGACCATTTGACCTATGTTTTGCTTCTGAGAAATCTCATTTATGTACTGCAATGTTAAAATTACAGTTTTAACCTTTATTTCTTATTTTCTTCTCAGAATTCTTTTTCCTTGAATTAAGCCCTTCTCTAGGTTATGTAGGAGCTCTTATTCTCTTTCTTAGGTCGAAATGTGCTAGTTAGAGCTCATGATGAGGCTCTCATCATGCCCCCATGCCTAGCTTTTGCTACTCCCTTAGCAAAATTTTAAGATTTTAACTTCTGTTCTAGACCCTGAGTATCTGTCACCAGTTATGATAAGTGCTTTTCTTCTTCTTTTGATTAGGTTAAGAATGCTGACAATAAGCATAGAGGTACTCAAGTATTAACCAAAATCCGGACCTGACCAGTTTTAGCCTCAATCCTCCGTGAAGGTTTTTAAGTCCCGTAGAAACTATCCTAGGATTTATTGGACTCTGCGGTTAAAGCAGCTATCCTTGAGACATTTTTTAGCCTAGGTTCAGTTTGCAGTGCATTTTAGTAAGAGAGAGATAGAGGATTTATTTGTTTGGAGAGCTTTCTCTCTCTTTTCTTTTTATTTCTAGCTTTAGAATGGCTTCTCAACATAGTCTGTATCGGATTCCTCATCCCCATCATCAATCCTCAAGGTTCCCTAGCAATCGATGCGTCGTGATAGCACTGCCCATGGAAACCCCTAGAACCTTGGCTTTCGAGATTTCAAGATAATCCCTCCCATGATGTTCCGTGGTCGAATCTAGACCTTGGCAATCGACATTTCATGACAATGCCGCCCATGGTATCTGAACAAGCAGAGTGCTTACATGCCCCTGGTAGGATATTTAAATATCCTAAGAGACAAGCATCGAGGAGACGATATGTTACACATCTTCAAGGTGAATTTCCTGCCTCTCCGTGTCGGGAACTCGTCCAAATCAACTTGTGTTGATTGGCCGCTCTTAATCTAGGCAACTTTTTCAGTACATTGAAACATTTTTTGTGTGATTTTGATATTTATGCGCACTGAACCAGACTGTGTGAATTGGGGTGCTTAGGTTACCGAATCCCGCAAACCAAACGTCAGTTAAAGAGGCTGAATACTCCCTAAGCCTTAGACCTAGTACTTAGGCTTCACATTTTCTCCAACCTCTTAAGGAGTATCCAGATTTTAGCGGGTACTTGTACTTTTATGCCTAAGAGTCTAGCGTGAAAGGCCTTAGATTAGCGTTCCTGTTAATCTCTTTTTGTGTCTCCTTAGAAGTTTTCTTTCATTTTTCTCTTTTCTTGATGTGGTCCAGAACTTCGGTTAATTCCTTAATCTCTTACTAATGACTATCTCTTTCTCTTTTTCATTTTGTTCTCCTTTTTGTCATTTTTGCTCTTTTCTCCTCCTTATAATTATGCGGCTCACAAAATTTCCTCCCTCCAATTTTTTATTCTTTTTCATAATTTTTCAAATTTTTGTTTTGCGTTTTTGACATATGTGAATTTTTTTGTGAGAATCCTTCTGACTTTTTCCTGGCTCTATATGTATGCGGTTTACCACTCCCCCATGCCTAAGTTTTGCAATGTCCTCATTGTAAACGAAGGGTATGAAATAGTGTTGAGGTCAGGGACTTAGAACAGGATACATCAGGTGGGAGAATGGGTTGGAAATGACTGATGCGGATGATTTCAAGCTCTGGTACGTGTACCAGAGGTGGGGTCAATTGTCTAAGGCTAAACTCAAGGTGCAATGGATGTGGAGTACAGACAGATAATCAGATAGGTATCTATTTTTGGAATGACGGGTTGCCCCCGTTAAGCGCTAAATTCAACGCCTTCAGTCGAGCAGAACATGGAGTGGAGAGGGAGTGGTCAACTCAGCGGATTTCTGTAAAGCAAGCACCTTGATTAAGAGCCTGGTTGGTCCAACCAGGTGCTTGTTAAGACCAACAGGCTGATGATGCAGTCCAAACCCAATCAATCTGGTGGGTTGATAGATGTAGATCAACAGATGTGGAACCCACCATATGCAATGTTGCTCGGATGGATATGGAAGTGAAAACTCAGGTTTAGGCTGAGTCGAATCAGTCTAGTCAGGGTAGGGTTCTGAAAAATAATCAGTGCATGGTGTGGAAACCCTACAAGGGTGATTAGAGAATGATGGATCATGTTTCTTAGTTTGATTGATACCCGGTGCCTGGTATAGATGTGGAGTTGAATCCTCTACAAACGGCTCAGTGAGAGGCGAATCAAAATAGAAATTGAGTCTGGTTGTGGGTCGGATAGAGAACAAGCTTTGATCAGTTCTGTATGTGTGGAAGAGGTGGCTTCAATGAGAATCGTGTATGAGGGCTCTTCTAGAAAAAAGGAATGACAGGTGGTCTCATGTAGAGACTCCTCATAGTAACTTTCAAAATCAGAGATAGAGAATGCGTCATGTGAGTTGAGGTCGTAGATTGGCTTGTTATAATCAGGAAGCAGATTTTCTCCGATGTTATGGTTAGATTCGAAATCGTCAGAGAGTTTGCAAAAATCAAAATCTGAATGAGATTCAAGATCATAAGTTCCACCATAGAATAAATCATATGTTGTAGATTCAGCAGCTTGACTGGTGTCGAACCTAGATGTCAGTTTTGAGCTTAAAAAGGTGTCCTTATCTTGTAGAGGCTCAGGTTCTAAGCTGGTAGGACAGACCCAATTGAAACCCCACTCGTCCAACTCCTCAGTTTCTGTATCGTAAATTGGCATGACTTCCGAAAAATCGATTGGTTTCTCTGAGGATGTTGGCGAGGGATATTCATCAAATAAAGGCCCAAAATCATATTCTTCATTAAAAAATTGATCTTCCTCATATGGGGCCTTGAAATCTTCCCAATATGTTTCAGATCTAGATTTTGGGCTTAGGATGTGGGTTGAATCACTATAATCTAGGTCCTAATGACCTTCCACAGTCACCTTATTAGAATAAGGGGCGAAATTTACACCCTTGAGAGGTTCAGTTCTACTCTCATGATTGTAGGAGTTTTGGGATTCTAAGCCTGGTGATTTATGGTCTAGAGTTAGCTCAATATTGTGCTCTCCTACAATTGGAACTTCCCAACCTTCTTCAATATCAGGCACATTGTACTCCATCTGGGTTGGGAATCAACAACCATTTTGTGCCTCAAACCCGAGATCAGATTGATCCTCGATGTTGTCCCAAGATGGTTCATCCTCTGTTTATGGAGTAAACGGGTATTTCGGGTTGATAATTTGTTTTAATAATCTCATTATCTCTTCCCATTTTTGAAGATCATCATGGTGTTTCTCCCAAAGTAGAGAATTTGTCATGCATTGAAGGTATTCAAGATTGTGCAATTTTTCTATCTCAATGTATCCTGTGATGAGCATGTCTCAGGTTGATCCTTTTGTGGCTTCTGCCAATAGCACTTGGGCACAGGTTATTATGAAGGTTATGGTTGTTGGGACATCAACCTGAATGATTTCTACTGGTGTTGAGGTTTTGTCTCCTTTTTCATAGAATTTTAGGGCATCCTCAATCATCCTATCCCTTATGGATCTCCGATATTCAGGTTTCTTGAATGGTAGTCCTAAGTGGTTTGGCTACATATTTGGATCAGGTGGTGGAATCAAGATGTAGAATCTGAGTTTGAATCAAGTTATGAAGCGATTAGATCTGAATAAAGAGTCCCACTGAAAATGCACGTGTGTGCTCAAAGGAGAAAAGATGAGGGACTGGAGATGTTTTTTTGACCCAATCAAGAAACCCAAAGATGTTTGGATGACTATGGAGGTTCAGGGCGGATGATACCCCTAGAATAGAAGGTCATTCACCAGAGAATTACCTGGGCAGCCAGAGGGAGAGTCCTGCAAAGACCCCTACATGGTAGAGCGTCCCCATTAGTTACAGGGTTTCCCACACTTGACCTCTCTTGTCACTGAGATTCCAGGTAGACCATAATGGGGACATTGACCTCTTAAGTCTACCACTTTTATTTCAAAGGTGCTTTAGGGTTTTCACTTGAACTTTAGATGTTTTGATGTTGTGACCTAATTTGGAGGTTGGTTGATCCAAGGGGTCAACTTTACCTGACCTGTCCTAAAGATGGCAGAATGATTCTAGGCTTGGGACCTAGAGACCGCCTTGATTTGACTCCCAATTTATTAGGTCCAAGAATTTTTTTTAAGATTCAAGTGCTGTTAGAGCTCAATTTTTAGGGCTTGTCTTGTTTAGATCTCTTCAATCAAGGGCTTGGGTAGTACACTGATGCGGGAGGTTTCATTTCCTTTTAAACAGGCACATATGACTAGCACTCCAAAAACCCTACTATAGAAACCCTAATTTGGTTCTATTTTCAATCCTCTTTTCTTCTTGAAAAAGGTTCTCTTTGGACTTAAAAGCAAGAAATGTGTTGTCCGCAGAGATTAAGTGTGATTTCTGTTAGGCATAGGAATTTGTGGGATAGGATCTAAAAAATAATCGCTCCAACTTCAAGAAGATTTTAATAATTTATGCAAAATTAGGAAATGTTTGCCTTGAAGATGGTGATTACTATAGAAAGAAGGCAATTGATTCCTAATTTAATTGCTTTATTTTGTCTTTCAAGGATTAGGGGATGGTTTAAGGAAGAAAAGAGACTACCTGACTTGGAGTAGTTGACTTGCGAGAGGGATCTTCTCGTGAAATACCTTGCAAGATCACAACAAAGCAAAGTACGACAAGTTAGTGTTCAATATGATAAAAAAAAAGAATGCAGAGATTAGTGATAAATAGTGCGTTGCTCCCCGAAAAATTTTGTCAAAATGCTGCGATGCTTTGTCAGGCTCTATAAGTCAGTTACGTTGTAGTATAGGTGACCAAGCGTTGACAACAAATAAGAATTTATTACTTGAAAACCTAAGTATCTGAGGTCGAACATAGGGAGCAAATGGAATTTATTCACTAATCTCAATAATGTAATTGAACACTTAGAATTACTCAAAACTTAATTCAGAATATAAATGCAAGAGTTTATGAATTAAATTTATAGTAAAAATAGAAGAGTTGGACATATGATTCTATGATCAGACGTCTTAAATGTTTGCCTCTTATTCTTCTCCACGCAGCTTTCTCTTCTTCTTCTTCTTCCTCTCTTTCTGCCTCTGCTTCAGTTGCTTCTCTTGTGCCTTCTTAGCTTTTTCTTTCATCCTTCTCTTCTTCACAGTGCCTTTCTCCTTCTTCTTCCTCTACGGGTCTTCTTCTTTCTTTCTTCTTCCTTCTTCAACCTTAGCTCTCCTCTGACTTCCTCTCTCTTTGGCTTTGCCTTCCTTCTTCCCTTCTGCAGCTAAGTATCCTTACTTTCACCTTGCCTTAGCTTTTCAGCTACACCTTCCTCTTCCTTCTTCTTCCCTGCACATACACCGAAGAGCAAAACATATCCCTAACCTCCCCCGCGTCCCTCTCTCCCTGTATTTCTCTCTTCGGTATGCTCTCCCAGAGCCGGGTAATTGAATTGGTCGCGTGCCTGGGTCCAGGTGCAGCGATGTGGGTGTGGTGCGTGAGGAGTGCACAGATAGGTTAGTCAGGTCCAGGTGCCAAGCCACACAGGGGTGAGGTCCCTCACCTTTACTCTTCATGCCTCATCTGTGACACTCCCTCGTGGACCTGGCACTCGGACTCGACTAATGTATCCATGTACTCCTCGCGCACCACACCCACACCGGTGTGCCTGGACCCGGGCACGCGACTGACCCAATTACCCGGCTCTGGGAGAGCATACTAAAGAAAGAAATACAAAGAGAGAGAGACGCGAGGGAGGTTAGGGATAGGTTTTGCTCCTCGATGTGTGTGCAGGGAAGAAGAGGGAAGAGGAAGGCATAGCTAGAAAGCTATGGCAATGTGAAAGTAAGGATACTTAGCCACAGAAGGGAAGAAGGAAGGCAAAGCCAAAGAGAGAGGAAGTCAGAGGAGAGCTAAGGCTAAAGAAGGAAGAAGAAAGAAAGAAGAAGACCCGCAGAGGAAGAAGAAGGAGAAAGGCACAATAAAGAAGAAAAGGAAGAAAGCAAAAGCTAAGAAGGCACAAGAGAAGCAACTGAAGCAGACATAGAAAGAGAAGGAAGAAGAAGAAGAAGAGAAAGCTGTGAGGAGAAGAATAAGAGGCCATCGTTTAAGATGTCTGATCATAGAATCAGATGTCCAACTCTTCTATTTTTGCTATAAATTTAATTCATAAAGTCTTGCATTTATATTCTGAATAAAGTTTTGAGTAATTCTAAGTGTTCAATTATATTATTGAGATTAGTGAATAAATTCCATTTGCTCCCTGTGTTCGACCTCGGATACTTAGGTTTTCGATTAATAAATTCTTATATGTTGTCAATGCTTGGTCACCTATACTACAACACAATTGACTTATAAAGACCGACAAAGCATCGCAACATTTTGACAAAATGTTGCGACACTTTGTCGGGCATTGTAAGTCAGTTGCATTGTAGTATAAGTGACCAAGCGTTGACAACAGATAAGAATTTATTACTCGAAAACCTAAGTATGCGAGGTCAAACGTAGGGAGCAAATGGAATTATTCACTAATCTCAATAATGTAATTGAACAGTTAGAATTACTCAAAACTTAATTCAGAATATGAATACAAGAGTTTATGAATTAAATTTATAGCAAGAATGGAAGAGTTGGACGTCTGATGCTATGATCAGACATCTTAATTGATGGCCTCTTTTCTTCTCCTCACAGCTTTCTCTTCTTCTTCTTCCTTCTCTTTCTGTCTCTGCTTTAGTTGCTTCTCTTGTGCCTTCTTAGCTTTTGCTTTCTTCCTTCTCTTCTTCACAGTGCCTTTCTCCTTCTTCTTCCTCTACGGGTCTTCTTTCTTTCTTCTTCCTTCTTCGGCCATAGCTCTCCTCTAACTTTCTCTCTCTTTGGCTTTGCCTTCCTTCTTCCCTTATACAGCTAAGTATCCTTACTTTCACCATGCCTTAGCTTTTCAGCTATGCCTTCCTCTTCCTTCTTCTTCCCTGCACACACACCGAAGAGAAAAACCTATCCCTAACCTCCCCCACATCTCTCTCTCTGTATTTCTCTCTTCGATACACTCTCCCAGAGCCAGGTATTCTGGTCGGTTCCATGCCTGGGTCCAGGCGCACCGACATGGGTGTGGTGCATGAGTAGTGCATCGATAGGTTAGTCAGGTTCGGGTGCAAGCTCCGCGGGGGAGTGTCATGGACGAGGCATGAAGAGTAAGGGCGAGGTACCTCACCCCTATGTGACTTGAGGCGAATAACGTAAAACACAAATTCAATTTATCCCACACACCGCACTCTTGCGTTCACGAGGTGGGACTAATGTCCCACCTGCCTTTGCGCATGCGTCCGCAGGAATCCTTCTTCGATTGCCACTGATGGGTCACTCGCCAAACCAATTGCTTGGCTACATGAAGTCACACACTCATCTAGCTTCACCTAGTGCCCTAATGCCTGGAGCGCACAGCCTGGGATGAAGCTCATGACCTTCTCGCTGTGTGCATCAATGGCGGCAAGTGCTCATATCTGTCACACACGAATACGGCCTGGTGGCTCCGTTAAAACACATGGGAAGCTTCATCGTGTCAAGGTGAAGGCAGGAAGATAGGTGGTAGGTCGTGGGTGACCTAGGGGTGCGTGCCAAGGTCACCCTGTGGCCGTGCTCATGGGTTAGGTCGGGGGGTGTTTAGGGAGGTGTTCACGGTCGAAGGATGGGTGGAAGATGTTCAGTGGCCGATGGCAGAGGTGAAGAGGTTGGTGGCGAGACGTGTGGAGGTGTGGAGTGATGGGTGCGTCTCACCAAAGGTTGGCCGGAGATGGGGAAGATGGCGGTGGACAATGGCAGTCGAGGGATGTTTTGTGAAATAGGAGGGGAATTAAAGAGGGGATAGAGAGGAGTAAGTCTAACCTAATTAAGTGGACGAAGGGGGAGAGGTGGCAACTGCCAGTACCTACTGTCACTGGAGAAGACGGTGTCCAGTGTTGGGAGACGGTGACGACGAAGGGGCTGGAGGCGCTCGCGTGGGTGTTGTGCGATGCGGAGGAAGATGGTGAGGGTGGCTCTCCCACTAGTATGGTGGTAGAGCAATGAGAAAGAGGAGGGAGGCTTGCCAGAGCTCGCTGGACTACTTGACCGGAGGAGAAGAAGATGAAATTTGGATGGATCTCTAGCCAAGTCGAGCTAAAGAGATGCGGTCGGAGATGGTGGTCATTTTTGTAGTCGCTGGCAGGGACTCTTATACTTGGAAGACAAGCCTATGAGCATAAGAGTCCTCGCCGGAGATGGAAAATGTTGGAGACCCAAATCTCATGTGTGTTCGCACGAGTGATTGGGTGCGAATCAGAGGTTAGGACCATGCTTAGATGGAAGGGAATTCCTCAAAGAATCTCCCTTCCAAATCTAGATCTCTGAGGAATCAGAGAGTACTCCCCCTCCATTCCTCGTCGAAGTAGGATTTCTCCCCATTAATGGCGGAGGGACCTGTCTGTTAGATTGGCGAGGAAGTTAGGGGGTTTGTGCAATGGTTTTCAAAAGATAGGGGCCAAAATGTAATTCGGTGTACTATTTTGCAAAGTAGGTCAAGATGACCCCCTTAGGTCCAAATTTTGGTACAAACCTAATTTTGATCTCAAGAATCCAATGGTGAAGTTGGATTTTAGGTTTGACCACATTTGATAGGACATTTTGCACAAAAATCTAAATTAGGTCAATTGATGAGCTAGTACCCCAATCTAAGTCAAAATAGGTTCCAAAGGCCAATTTGAAGGTTCTAAACCCTTAGGGATATTTTTCCATGAAGTTTAGAGGGTTTACTTGATTTTTATCCTAACCAGAACCTCGTTGAATTAAGCAGGTCTGTTTTAGGGTTTTAGAATATCATTTAATTCTTGGATTGCACATTAACCCATTTCTGACTGATCCAACCCACTTTTTATCTTATTCAGACCATTTGACCTATGTTTTGCCTCTGAGAAATCCCGTTTATGTACTGCAATGGTGAAATTACAATTTTAACCTTTACTTCATGTTTTCTTCTCAGAATACTTATTCCTTGAATTAAGCCCTTCTCTAGGTTATGTAGGAGCTCTTATTCTCTTTATTAGGTCAAAATGTGCTAGTTAGGGCTCATGATGAGGCTCTCATCAGTTTCACTATGAATAAGTCCCTGGAGTTCTTTTTTTCTTCTTCACCAGTCTGGACAGCTGACGACTGAAGGTGCGTCCACTGCCTAATAATCACCAATCTGTCATCATCCCTTCTTCGCCAAGCTCCTGGAGCTTGTGCTTACCATCCCCTTCTCATCCACCGGTTTGGATGATGCCTAAATCCTATTTTAGGGTTGGAGATAACTTCACTGGTATCAGAGAAGACGCCGATGGTTATTCCCCTCCTAGCCATTAATCTATCCAGATTCCACCTCCTTCTTAGTCACTGCCAACTATAAATACCCCTTCACACCCTTGATTTCCACCAAGTTGTCTCCCTTCCCTCTTCTTCACTGAAGTTGACTTCTATAGGCTATTCTCTCCAAAACTCCTGCGAACTTCCTCCACTTCGTCCGACTTCCTCCATCCTTCTTCAATAGCTCAGGATCTCCACCGAAGTCAACCGCATCTTCTAACAAGTGTTGGCTAGGAGATATCCTCTACTTCACCTCACAACCGCCCACCAGAGATCTTTTGAGAACCCTCTAATTTCCTCCTCCGTCATGAGCCTTTGATGGAGATCCTCTATCCCCATCATCCAGGTAATAGTAGACTAGGTAGGTAGGTTAGTTTAGTTAGTTAGTTAGGTGGCTTAGGTAGTTGTAATGTTAGATTTCACATTCATCTTCCTCAACTCTGACGAGCTCCTTGGGCTTGTCAGGAGTGATAATTTTTTGTCTTTTTAATTCGCTTTCCACATTCTTCTATCTTCCATGATCATTTCTATATTCATTAATTACTAATTTGATCATTAAATCGCCTAAACCACCTCCACCTCCACCGACTACTTCTCCTATTCATGGCAGTAGTAGTTGACCTATTTTCCACCTTCACTGGGTCCTCCATCACCTATTCATCTCTTAAGGATCCTAATCATCACTTTAATTCTAGTAATTACCATATATAACCTAAACGCCCAATCCTAGTTAACCTCCTGAGCTCACTGTCAAGGGCGGCTCAGGAGTAGTTGAAATCATTAATTATATATATTTTTATTATTGCAATCAGTTGTTGACTTGTTTTCTCCACTCAATTGAGTGGGAAAACAAGTCTTGAGCTTAATCCAACTCAGATTGTATATAAAATGAATTCACTATTAAATCTTTTTTCTAATGAACAATTGAAGGAACTAACTTGTTCCTGAGGTTCCTTGTGACCTCAGGAACCTTTTCAAATCACTAATGGCATAATTTCTCAATCTCTGTACAATTTCACCTTTTTCTAGACTCACCAGATCTCACCGGAGCTTCGGTGAGTCAAAACTAGTTCTTTAGCCTGTAGAACTGAGTGACAAGCTCCAGATCAATGAATTGAGGTTCACTGATTATGTTAAGATTGTTTCTTTGAGGTTTGAGTGTTTGGAGTTATTGTTTAGTCTTCATCTTCTCCAACTCCTACGGAGTTGGAGAAGTCTGACAGTTAGGTTTAAGTTGTAACTAATAGGTCTGGAAGTACCATTATTGCACCCTAAGTTCATTCTATGATCCAACCAATGTAACAACCTCTAACTTGTTCTGACGGTCAAAATACTTTAAAATCCCAAGCAATGAGCCTGAAACCCTAGAAAGCTTAATTGAAACACCTATCTTTTTAATCTATTTCTGAGATTAAGGAGATGATGTTTTAGGTTTTAATTCCTTGTGAAGTAGCTAAACTCAGAAAGTCAAAACTTGAGGCTTAGTAGTCAAACCTTAGTCTAATTCTTGAGTTATGGATTTAATCTGATGAATTGATGAATTCAAATTACTTCTGAAATAATTATGAAAGATTTAGATGAGTTTTGGATGAGCTCTGATGGATAATTTGATAGGATTCGATTTCTGCCAGTTTGGGTTGTTTTTGAACCAAAACTAATGACAGTGGATTTTCAATGAAATTTGAATGCAAACTCTGCCCAAATGGAGTTATAACAACCTCTAGAAGTGTTTTAATCGATTAAACAAGTCTTTAGTTGTCTGTTAGGTCTTTTCAGTGTCTGAATCAAGGTCTTGAAGCTTCCAAAGAGGCTTTGAGCTTCTACACCACTTCTGTAGCTCTTGAGAGCTCAAAACATCCACCAGGAGCTGCAGCAATAACCTTAGAACCTATCTAGAACTTCAGTTGGAGTTTAAGTCCAGTCTATGGACTTAGAGTTGAGAAATCCATTTTCCAGGACATAATAGACATAGATAAATTAGGATCTTTGCCATTCAAATCGAAGAGCTTAACTTCCCCTTTGAATTAAATTGACACTTCAATCCTGTAGAGCAACTCAGGAGCATTCCAACAAGTTTTTATTCACATGGAACGGAACTCTGAGCTAGGAGAAATTGTCACTTGATGTTTGGTATGGGAGGGGGTAACCTAATCCCACCTCAGAAAGTTCTGAATGGCTGCATAGGTATAAAAGGTTTTTGTTATATTGCCTCTTTAGTCAACAAGCGCATGGCGCAAATGAACTAAACGAGCATATTAGGTGTGTGTGGGTGCGTATGTGCCCAAGTGTGTGTGCAACTGTGGGCGTGTGAATGTGGGCCCTGGGAGGGTGTGAGCGAGGCTTGGGAGGTTGTGAGCCGGTTTGGCTTGAAACTGTGAATAAGAAATAAATCAAAGCTTAATGAACCAGGCTTGGACCTAGTAGGGTCTGGTCCCACCCTAAGAGGGGTGCTGTGTATCCCCGACCGGTCCAAGCCAGCAATAAATAAACCTATGTTTTGGTTAGAAGAGAAAAAAGGCCAGTTCAGTTCAGAAAAGAAAGAAGGTTCAGAAGGCAATGAAGGATGCTAAGGAAGAGAAGGAAAGATGCTAAGGAAAAATGCTAAGGTAAAAGAAGAAGAAGGAGCAAAGGAAAGGAAGCAAAAGAGAAGGAAGAGAGAATTCATAGAAGGAAAAGAAGGATGAACAGATACTAAAGAGACAAGGTAGAGAAGAAAGAAAGAAAAGAAAGGAAGAAGAGAAGACTTGTGAAATAGAAAAGCTCAAGAAAGGTAAGAGAAAAAATTAAGAGAAAGAATAAAGAGAAAGATAAGGAAAAGATTAAGAGATGATTAAAAGATAAGTAAAAAGAAAGAGAGAGCATAAAGAGAAAAGGTAAAAGAAGAAGAAGAAAGAGAGAGAGGCTGAAGATACAAAGATACAAAGAGAAGAAATGGTTTAAATTCTTGCATTATTTTTAATTCCTTTTTGATTTTAGGTTGTAATTATTCATACTTTTATTAGTAAAACTTTCTATTGCCTTAATCTCTTTGAAATGAAAAGAAAATTAACATGTTTACTTGTTATTAAAGAAGCTCATTTGTGTAAATATGTTTTCTTATGGAATTTTGCATACTCCTTAAATTTAAAATCATTAGGCAAAGTTCATGTTGTTAAAATTAACTTAATTATACCTTCTATCAGTAGCTTAGATTGATTGATGAATTCTAAATAAGCTATACCTCCTAGCGAATGACCTGGACTAAACTAGTTAAAAGAAATAGAATCTAAAATGTTAGGTTAACTTGACCCTATACTACTCAATCGACACAAATTCGAGATTCGAGTTAACCTAAGTTACTTTCTTATACACTTAATTAAGCATAATTAACTTAATTAACTGTGTTGAGGAGAGGAAAACACCATTTTAATGGCATCGTTATTGGGGGGTTATATTTTAATTCACCAAAATATTCCCTTGCATAAATTTTGTTTAATAAACATTTTGGTGCCATAGGAGGTAACTATAATTATATTCACCATTATTAGTATTTTTAGTGTTTTGTTTTAATTAGTTGTGTTTTTGTTTTGTTTTCTATGTTCTTTTTAGGTTTACCTCGCGGGTAATCTCAGGAAGAAGGCGGGTTTTTTTTAGTTCTATTTTGCATTATAAATACCATTGTAACTATTATTTCCATAGTCTTTAGTTAGTTTGAATTGTTGCATTTAGTTAAGCTAAAAAAATATAGAAATACATACCTTTCTGACAAGCAGCAGCATGATATAGGCATACAGTTTTAGGAGTGCATTTTACCTTCTAGTTCTTTTCAATCTGACTCGGGAGTTTTTACTATTTTTCTCGCATCAGCGGGAAATCACGCAAAAAAAAATCATGTAGATCCCTGTCCTGGAAATAATATCAAGACCACATATATTCTTTGAAAATATTGAAAAAGCAATCACTTTAATTCTTTCTATCAAAAGATTAAATAAAAAAGCGGATAATAAAAATTGTGACTTAAATCTGTTTGTAAAATGCATGTGGGTTTTATCGCAATTATCTGTCGCATGCTATCGCGCACACAGCACGATCACTATAGTCACACGAGTCTGAATTTTCTCTCTCCTCTTTGCACCTCTTAGGGCTTTGGCCGAAGATCAACAAGTTTGTCTCACTACTATAGCCCTGGGGAGCCAGTAGTGAGCGATCTCGATCCTAGACCTTAGACCTTTGAGCCTTAAGGATATGCACTTGCATAGACATGGGTTTAGGATGCGTATTTTGATATTGTTACTGTACTTGTTTGCATCCAAAGTATTTTTGCGTATTCTAGGAATCTCTTCTTTCCTTTAAAAGAAGAGAAAAACCCATTATTTTGTGCTATTTTGCGGGTTTTTGTTGTCTCTATTTTTCTTGTTGTGTGAGTGTGCCTTTGCACATTCTTTTCATTTTATGAACGGGAGGTGATCATTCCATCCTCCTCTTCTAACTCTTTTGATAGGTGATCCTAGGCCGGTTGTAGCTAAGCAACCACTTAAATTCCCATCTAATTCATCTATTCCTATGGAACAAATGCAAAATCAGAATCCCGAGATCCCTTCTTCTGGTCAGGGGGAGATGCCGCCTTTTGATGTTAATGAGGCACTCCTGAACCAGAATCTTAGGATGCTTGAACAAAATAGTCAAATTAATCTTTTAATAGCAGCCTTAAATAATTTACAGAATCTTCAAACCCGTCCTCCACCTCAACCTAAGGCAGGCTTTGATCTTCTTGATTTACCGATCCCTCATCCAAGGCCTTTACTCATAGACTACCATAATCCATCTAATGCACAAGTAGAGCCTAATGTTAGGATTCCTATTGGGGAAAATGATCCAGAATTAAAGCCAAATATTATAGGTCTAATCCCACATTTTCATGGATTTGCATCCAAGGATCCATTCCAACATGTTGAAGATCTTAAGAATCTATCTCAAACTCTTGAACCTCGAAATCAAAATAGGGAAATCCTACTTATGAAGATGTTCTCTTTTAGCCTTAAAGATAAAGTAGCTTATTGGTATAGAACTATGCAAGACCAATCTCAACTTTGGTTGAACTTGAATATGCATTTTTGAAGAAATTCTTTCCTATTGCTCGAACAAATGCTTTAAGGCGAGCAATCACAATGTTTAATCAAAATCAAGGAGAACCAATTCATGAAGCATGGGAACGCTTTCTTGAATTACAAAGGAAATGCCCACATCATGACATCCCTCGTTGGCAACTAATTCATATCTTATACTATGGATTACAAGAGGGCATCCACAATCTAGTAGATGCCTCTTGTGGAGGGAATTTTCTAAATCGTGATCTAGAATCCACTTCAGAATTACTTGAAGGGATGGTGGAGAACTCGATCAATAATGCATCTATGTCGCAATTTATGAGGGGCGCAAATACAACACATCAAAATCAACATAAGGGCATTCACGAGATTGGCAATCCATCCAGTTCAAAGGATTTGGAAATTATTGCAGAGAAACTGGACAAATTTGACATCGTAGCAAAGCATCTCGATGAGGTTCGAAATACGATGAAAACTCTTAGACCTCTACTTGCTACGCAAAATCCCACGCATTCACATGTTTCACAAATTCCCACGAAGAGAGAATTTCTGAATAATCTGGATTCTAGAGATCCATCTTCCTTGGGTTTTCTATCTCCTCCTGCACTAACCCAAGGAGGGACCTTTGTCCCACAATCTTTTCCACCCTTTTCCCCACCCTTTCCTGTAGCAGAAAACATGCCATATATTTTAATTTTACATGCCATCCACAAAAACATTCCAAGGTCAAATCCTTATTTTAATACCTATAATCCTGGATGGAGAAGCCACCCAAATTTTTCTTGGGCTGAACAAAATCAAAATCAAAGACCAAATTATCCAAATCAGACCCATCTAAACCCTTCTCCATTACCTCCTTAGCAACCAAATGTGAGACCTAATCCTACGAGTATGTGGAATTACTCTAGGCCTATTAGAGATATGTAGCTTGATCAAATTTTGAGGGTTGTGACAGAGAGTCAGCGACAAAATACTGAAGGTCTCACTGAGATTTGAAGGCAATGTAAGGTAGAGTTGGCTAATTTATGAAATTAGATCATGCTTTTGGCTAAGTCTTGTTAGCCAGGTACTCTTCCATCTCAGCCAATTCTGAATCCTAGAAATATGCAAAACCCTAGGCAACATCAGGGCCAAGTACATTTCCTTAATCAGGCCTTTGATTCTAATTAGAACCCGTCCTCTGTACTTCCTGAAAATAATCCACCAAACCCACATCAGCAGCCTTTATTGTATCAAAATGACCCACCTATTATTAAGAATCAGAATTGACTCTGCTGATCTTCTGAATTTGGTTGGAATCATTTCTTGTATTGCCTCAATCTTTAATATTTTACATCTCAACCTAGATCAGATCTAATTCTCACGAAATTCACTCTTATCTTTCTAAGATTTTTGTATAGGAATCTCATTTTGGTTCTGTGAGATCTATTCTCGGCAATCTGGGGATGAGATTTTACCGGGTGGTCTTATCTGTGATTCTATTTTTGAACCAATTCTTTCATAACTCCTTTGTTTTTATCATACATATTCTTTTTAGGAGTTCTTTATTAGGGTTTACACCAAGCTGAAGGCGTAAAACTTAGCAATTTTGTACATAGTTGTTTCCTGCTTTCTACACTTTTATTTCCCCATACACTTTTCTGATTTTTCACTTCATCTTATACTGCTTACCTTCATTTAGTTCGAGTGACCACTCTAACCTTTGGTCAAACTTGAAATCATCTTCACAAAGATCTGTGATCTCCTCTATCCATCACCCTATACTAAATGAAGTGTAATATCTTTTCACCCTTCTTACAATGAGGACATTGTAAAATCTTGGCTTGGGGGGGTGTGAAGTGAAATTTTCACTTTGAGTGTGTGTAGAGAAAAGATATATATAAAAAAAAAATATATAAAAATTAAATACCCACGAAAATTTAAATAAAAAATAGAAATACAAAAATTCTAAAAATTTAACAAATAAAAAATTTCATAAAAATTTGAAAAATTTTGAAAAAGTCGTAAAAATTGTAAAATTCTGTAAAACATAAAAACAAAATTACTCAAATACAAAAATTTGAAAATAGAAAAATAAAAAAATAATAAAAGGGGTATATTCATTATTTAATTTTTTACTTATAACATTTTGTAAAAACACACTTTTATTTTCAAAATTTTTAAACAAGATTTTATTTGAATTAGAATCTTTAAACCTTTGAGCACAAATGGATGGAATAGCAACAAATAGCATCTTTCGGTATTGCATATCCATTTCAATCTCTCTCATTTAGACACTTCCTCAGTATCGGTATTTCAGCAACTCAATGGGAAGTCGTTGGGGAATCGGATGTGCTCGCCTAGCGAAAAAAGACCTACCCCTTCTCACTATTTGGAAAATCACAAAATCACCGAACCGCTCTCTACTATATTTCCACTCACCAAAAAAGAAAAGAAAGAAGGGAACGAAACGAAAAAAAGAACTTCATATTTTGCTCCAGTAGTCTTGTTTAACCTTGAATGCAATTTATGGATTCTACAGCAATAGTCCCTCGGACTCGGAAAGTAATAACGAAAATCACTGACCCAATAGCAAATTTCGTAGCTGCCACTGTTGGAACTAATGAAGCAAATGATTGACCCATCATATCATCCAAAGAAATGGAAAATACCAAAAAGTTCGAATTCATTGCTAATAACATTGATTCAATTTGCATTGACATAATAGGAATATTTTGTCTATTAAGGAGTATTCCTCGAATACCTAAAATAGAGATGATGATCAAAAATGTAAAATATTTCTGGGGATCTATTTCGGGAGTGTGGAATGTAAGTCAAAGAATTTCAAATTCCATATTGGATTCAGCTTTGTGGCAAAAAATAGAAAAAAGTAGCAAAAGCTGAACAATGCATGGGTAACAACGTTATGAAACCCTGCCCTCTTGGGGTCACAACGCCATTCACCCACCCTACTTAGATTAGGAATACAGGCATTTCAACCTATTTGAGTGGAGGGATGCGCTATTTCTTTACATCCATTAGTTTGTAAGGGCTTTAACGTAGTGAACTCACTAATTCAAGGATCAAATGGGCATTCATATCAATTTATATGACCTTGGAAGCTCAAGCGGAGGCCCGTTGACTTATGTTTTCTCATATGAATCTATTGTCTCCAACTATTGGGAACCCCATTTACGTACCAACTCAAGATATGCTTATTGGACTCTATATATTAACGATTGGGAACCGTCAAGGTATTCATCAAAATAGGTCTAATACCTAGCAAATCTATCCAAATCAAATAGGGGACAATCCTAACTAATGGGTAAGTATACGAAATAAAAAGAACCCTATGTTTCTTTTCTAGCCCCTATGATGCACTTGGGGCTCCGAAAACGAATCCATTTCGATAGTAAGACCTTTGTGGCTCCGATGGCGATTAGATCAACATGTCATTGGTTCCAAAGAAGTTCCCATTGAAGTTCAATATGAATCCTTGTGTCATGAGATTTATAAGACCTATCTAATAGGTGGTTCAGAAGTCTAAAAAAAGAAATCTGTTGTATATATACTAGAAAGAATGTTGGTCCTATTTATTTTGATCGAGAAATAGAAGATCAGGGAGGATCTGGTAGCGAAAGGTGCAAAAGAATGACGCAAGATCCATGTTAGCAAAGTGTTGATCTCTTCGATTTCATTGGTATCCTAATTCTGGAAATGGATATTTGAATCAAGCTTGTGGAAAGGAAATTTTCGAATCACTGACTCAGACCCATTGTCGAATCCTACTCAGCAGAATATGGAGGTAGTACTTATGGCAGAAGGGGCCTGCCTTGTCTTTCCTAATAAAGTGATAGATGGAGCTTCCATGAAATAACTTATTAGCAGATTCATAGATCACTTTGGAATGGGATATACATCACGTATCCTGGATCAAATGAAAACTCTAGGTTTGCAACAAGCTACTGCTGCATCTATTGAATTAGGAATTTACGATCTTTTCGCCATCCCTTCGAAGAGATGGTTAATCCAAGATGCTGAACAACAAAGTTGGATTTTGGAGAAACATCATCATTATGGAAATGTACATATAGTAGAAAAATGACGTCAATCCATTGAGATATGGTCTGCTACGAGTCAATATTTTAGACAAGAGATGAATCCTAATTTTCGAATGACCAATCCCTCAAATCCAGTTCATTTAATGATTCCACCTTTTTCGGAGATAGAGGAAGTGCATCTCAGGTACACCAATTAGTAGGCATGAGAGGATTAATGTAAGACCCACAGGGACAAATGATTGATTTACCCATTCAAAGCAATTTACGCGAGGGGCTTTCTTTAATAGAATATCTAATTTCCTATTACGGAGTGCTTTTGGTAAAGTAGCTGTAGATACTACTGTATGAACATCCGATGTTGGATACCTCACGCGTAGACTTGTGGAAGTAGTTCAGCACATTATTGTACACAGAACAGATTGTGGTATGATCCGAGGTATTTCCGTGAGTCCCCAAAAGGGGATGACCAAAAGAATTTGGATCCAAACACTAATGGGTCAAGTATTAGTAGAAGATCTATATATGGGTCCACGATGCATTGCCGCCTGGAATCAAGATATTGGGATTAGACTTATCCATCGATTCCTAACCTTTTGAGTACAACCAATATATATTAGAATTACTTTGACTTGACTTGCAGAAGTACATCTTGGATCTGCCAATTATGTTATGGCCGGAGTACCACGCATGGCGACTTGGTCGAATTGGGGGAAGCCGAAGGTATTATCGCTGGTAAATCCATTGTAGAACCAGATACTCAACTAATATTAATAACTTTTCATACTGGTGGAGTATTTACGGGTGGTACTGCTAAACACGTACGAGCTCCCGATAATGGAAAAATCCAATTCAATGAGGATTTTGTTCATCCTACACGTACTCGTCACGGGCATCCTGCTTTTCTATGTTCCATAGACCTATATGTCACAATTAAAAGTCCGGATATTCTACATAATGTGAATATTCCATCCAAAATTGGATTGTGATTTTTGTTCCAAATCATCAATATGTAGAATCGAAACAAGTGATTACTGAGATTCGCGTCGGAGCATCCACTTTGAGGGCCTGAAAACATATTTCTTCTGAATCAGAAGGAGAAATGCATTGGAGTGTCTATGTTGTGCTTGAATATCCATATGGTAATGTTAATCTATTATAAAAATTAAGTCATTTATGGATATTAGCCACGAGTACGTGCAGATCTAGTAGAGTGTCTTTTTCGCTCCACAAGGATCAAGATCAAATCAATGCTAATTTTTGTTCTATCGAAGAACAAGATATCTCTGACTCCTCAATGACTAAGGGTTGGGTGAGACATCAATTGTCTAGTTCAAACCCTTCAGATGAAAGGTGGGGTTCTTTATTATTAAAGATCTCATAAAACCCTACCCAAGGGTCAGCTAAATTTCCTATATCCTTCTATTGAAAAACCAATCCAATTATGATTTCTTAGGGAAGAGCCGAAGAAATAGATTCCTAATTCTATCATAAGGAAATATCAAAAGAAAAAGACAAAATTCATATCTTGTTTTCGCATTTCGATCAAAATACCCGCTTTAGTAAAGTATTGTATTTGAGGTAGAATGAATAGTATTTTTGCTTATTGCGCTGATCCCTAATACAGAATAAGGAATTTTGGAATCATTCAGTCAATTCCATTTCGATATAGTATCCGAGAGAGAAAGCAGAATTCCATGCTCAAAAAGCTCAAAAAAGGGGGTTTCGCTTAGTTTCAAGGAATAAAAGGATGAAATCCGAAAGACGAAAGGAAAATAGAGCAATTTGGTTTCCCAAAAAATACATATCTTACCTCGATCCTCGTGTATAATGGTATACTCCGAGTTATACAATAGTATTATTCGAGTATATAGACAAATCACTTCCACTAAACGAAATCGAGTAAGCGGAGGTTGGAGAAAAAAAATAGGGATAAAACGGACCATTTGTTCTGGGAATATTCATACAAAAACCAGGAGAGACGGATAAGAAGAGAAATAGATTCAAGCCTAGTTACAAGTTCCTACCTCCAGGAATAGGAAAAAAAGATTCTAAGGAATCTCCAAAATGGAAATAGGGGATCCATGTCCAATGGATTACATTGATAAATCAAATCAAGAACAAATCCAATAAATTCAAGAAACAATCTGTTGTTTTGGTTCAGCATGCAGTCGCTTGGGTAATAACCGATAAGATCCATTTAGCAACATTTTTCCCACAGGATCCCTTGCAGGAAAGGGAGAATGTCCCACTTGAAGTTGTCCATGCTATTCCTGACAATGCCAAGGTTTATTGTTATGGAAATCGCAAGCGAATGTGAATTCAAAGATCAAGAGGTTTTTCATTCGTTAGGACTTGCTTAGTATGGAATTGGGACCAAGAAAAAATGGATTCCATAGAAGAGGTTCATGCTTCCTTTGTTGAAAGGAAATAAGGACAAAATATCTGATTCGCGACTTCCGTGGATAAGAATGGAGTTCATCCAATCCCCAATTTCATATATTGTAAAAAGAAAGGATACGGCAGGTTCAGGGTTTCTTTGCTGGATTCGATTGTACCAATATGAATCCTTTTGATTCCAAGGTGAAGATCAGTCACTTATCCAACTGCCATAAGGAAACTCCTCGTATTGGTACCTTGTTGAATCTAAATAAGGAATAATTCGCCAATCTTTGCTAATTTTGCCATCACCCAACTGTTCTCGAATCGGCCCATTCTACCACATGGGAAGTTTCGAAATCTCACAATATGACAAAAGAACCAATGAAGAAAAAAGATCATACAATAAAAAATGAATTTCATTGGGTCTTTAGGTATTATTATACCTCAAATGACAAATTGCGATTCATCTTACCATTTCATAACTCATAATCAGATGAAATATTGAGAAAACAGAGTGATAGATGTGGACGCACTACTCCTGCTGATGCTCCTGAACCCAAGAAAAGGAAGGGCTGCCATTGTGTCTTTGCTGAGGAAGATCAGCTGGAAGATGTTGTTACAGCTACTGATAACAGACAAGTTATGATAGTCAAAGAGGATGGCTGTCTGGAGGTCGCTGAGACTTCATTGGCAGATTCTAAGATGAACTGTTGTAAGGAGGTGGGCAGGACAGGAAGGGATTTGATGCTTAAAGTGCCAGACCAGTTGTAGCTTGCTATTCCTACTAACTTGTAGTATGGCAGTGGTTCCAATCAAAAAAGAGGTGTGGGTAGGTCTCCTTACATGTTGAGAAGGAGAAGGAAGGAGCCCTTGCCCCCTATTGAGGAGCAAAATATTGCAAAGTCCATTATGGTTGAATATGTGGGCTGCAAGGCCAATGGGGATCATTCTAATGAGGAATGAGAGTTTTGTCTTGGAATGTGCGTGGGCTACGAAATAAACAGAGAAGGGCTTCTTTGTGTAGATATCTCTCTGAGTAGGAGATAGACTGCGCTCTTATATAAGAGACACACTTGGAGACGGAGAATGGTCAAGAATGGGACTGTTTTAAGCAATTTGGCCATAGCGATATTGCGGCTAAGGGTGCCACTGGTTGTTCTGGTGGACTGGCTTTTTGGTGGAGAAAATCTTCCATTTCTGTAACTGAAATTATTATTGAAAGGTTCTTACTTTCTTGTAGATGTCAATCTCCCCAAGGAGATATGGAATGGTTTAGATCATGCATATATGGTCCTTGTGTGGCAGCAGACAGAGTTGGTATGTGGGAGGAACTCTATGCAATGCATCAAAGAGTGCAAGAGACCCCATGGTTGTTAGGGGGTGATTTCAATTGTTATCTTTCTGGTGATGACAACCCAGATGGGAGAGTGGATAGTTCTACAGCTGGCTTCCAATTGGCTGTGTAGAACTGGGATTGACTAAATATCCCATCAGTGATGTGGAGTATACTTGGAGGAATTGCAGTGGATAGATTCTTTGGCAGTCCTAGTTTGTTAGAGAGATATCAATTATCAGTAGTTTTGAGCCTTGATAGGCCGTTCTCTGACCATATGCCTCTAGTTTGGGACAGTGGGGTGAATGCAGACACAGGATCATACTTCAAACTCAAGAGATGTTTAAGGTCCTGTTTAGGGAGGAAGGCTTCGTGCAAATGGTCTCTCAGCAGTGGCAGAGCAAGGATGTTTAAGGCACTACCAAACAGCAGTTTGCGGCTAAATTGGCTGGTCTACGTGATATGCTGAAGGAATATGGACAAGCTGTGAATCTGATCAGAGATCAAAAGAGGAGGGAAGCCTTGACAGTCATCAGGGATCTAGATCTAAAAGAGTGCAAGCTGGCTTTGAACCAACAGGAGCAGCAGCTAAGGCAACAGATGCAAGCAGTTGTGGGGGATGAAGATCTGAAAATAGAAATGGATTGGCGTGAAAAATCCAGACAGCTATGGTTTAAAGAGGGTGATGCGAGCACAAAATTTTTCTTTCTTGCGGCTAGTGCTAGAAGGATATTCAACCTTATTTCATCTATTAAAGTTGAAGAGAGAAATATTACCTCTGTTAAGGAGATCAGATCTGAAGTAAGTAAATTTTTCAAAGAAACTTCCAAGGCTGCTCCAAGAGGTTCTTGGAGGATGGTAGCAATGAACTTCCCCTGTGTAAATAATGATCAGAGAGACATGCTCATGACCCCTATATCTGAACAAGAAGTGCTAAAAGCTATTAAAGAGTTATATAATGAAGGTGCTCCCCATCCGGATGGATTTCAGGTGTTTTTCTGCAGAGAGCTATGGAATGTTGTTCAGGTGGATGTGTTAAAGGTTATTCATGAGTTTGAACTGGGCAACACCGGATTTGAGAGGCTGAACAAATCCTATCTGTTTTTGTTGCCTAAGAAATCAAGTGCGGAGAGTTTTTCTGATTATAGACCCATTGCGCTATCTAACTCCATCTACCTTATTATTAGTAAGGTTATTGCTAACAGATTGTGGGAGGTTTTAAAGGACTTGATAATGCCTCTTCAGTCAGCTTTTCTTCCTGGGAGGTCATTACAAGAGTCATTCATTGTTGCGCAAGAGATTTTTATGGGTTGGCGAAGGAGAAAATCCAAGGCTTTCTTATGGAAATTAGATTTTTCCAAAGCCTATGATTCAGTCTCCTGGTCATACTTGTGCGAGATTCTTAGAAGGAGCAAATTTCAACCTTTATTGATACAATGGGTGAAGCGGTGCATTACGACAGCCTCTTTCTCCACATTGATAAATGGTAAACCGTGTCATTCTTGGATTCAGCCTCAATGTGGAGTAAGGCAAGGTTGCCCAATTGCCCCTCTAATTTTTAACCTTGCGGTGGATACTCTGGCTAGATTTTCTTGCAAACTTGCTGTGGATAGTTTTATAAGGGGGTATTCAATGTCTAATCATAGGGCTCTAGCCCCTATACTTCAATATGCTGATGATACTATTTTTCTTGTGGAAGGGGGGAAGAGAGAAGTGCAAGCTCTATTACATATGGTAAAAATTTTTGGAGAGGTTTCTGGTCTCAGATTGAATGGAAGTAAATCCTCCCTGGCTGCTTTGGGATGAATAGTGGGTTACAGAATGATATCTCCACCATTCTTGGTACACCTGTGGTTCCACTGCCGATTAAATATCTGGGTCTGCCTTTGAAATGTTCTAAGATGAAGAAAGTAGATTTGTCTTTCCTCTTTGAAAAGGTAGCTACCAAATTTGAGGGTTGGAGTAGTAGATACTTATCAAAATGGGGAGGTATATATTACTGAATTCTATTATCACTTCGATTCTTGCTTTCTCTTTCTCTATCCTTAGAGCTCCAAACTCTATTTGGAAAAAGTTGGAGGTGATGCGGAAAAGATTCTTTTGGAAAGGGGCCTTTTTTCAACCTTTGAAGTGGGAATCAATTTGCAAACCAAAGAAGATGGGAGGTATGGGTGTTAGATCCCTTAAAGAATTCAATGAAGCATTACTATTGAAGTGGACTGTTCGATTGCTGCAGGGGGAAAAAAAATATGGACAGAAATTATCCAGGATAGTTATGGGAGTACCAATGACGAGATAAATCATCTTAACCCATGTAAGCCTTCCCCCTTTTGGTCTTCTGTGGTGCGTGCCCTGAAGGATAATTGGAATTTTTTCAAATCAGTTTTAGGTGATGGGAAAAGCTTCAAGTTTTGGTTGGAAAATTGGGTATATGGAGGGACGTTTAAAGATAGGTTCCCCCTTGCTTATGCTGCGGCTGCAAATCAAAATGCGGTGTTAGCCGATTATTGGGATGTGGATTCGGAGCAGTGGTTGTTAAATAATGGTGGGTGGAATAATCATGAAACAAGAACTCGTGAAGAGAATGAACGTCTCATGCAAGAGCTTGCTGCTTTCAAACCCATGCCTCATGAATATCACACATACAAATGGGAAGGTAATTTTTCTACTGCGGCTGCTTATGTCAGATTGATAATGTCCTCGAGGGTGGCGGAAGATGAAGAAATTGGGAAGAAGCCATGGAAGTTAAAAATACCACTAAAGTTACAAATTTTCTTATGGCTCTGCAGAAGGGATGGATTGATTACTGGAGATCTGAGGCACAGAAGGATGGGTACCCCCACCTAGTTTTGTTATTTCTGTGGGATGCATAATGATTCTAGCGTTCATATCTTCTCTTCATGTGTGATCACTGATTATGTATGGAGGAGAGTATGCAACGAGTCCTTACCCACATGGGGGAATTTGTGGCGCTGTCTTGTGGATGGGAATAAGCCTTATATACATATGGTGGCTATGTTATGGGCTGTATGGAGGGCTAGAAATCAGTGTGTTTTTCAGGAGACCCCAGTGTATGTGGAAAATATTGTAAATTTATGCTGGAGTCTCATAGAACATTGGGGTTCAAACTTGTAAATATTTTTTATTATCAACAATAGCTCTCCTGGTTTGCTATCGGTGATTCGATAGCATTCCTTTCTTTCTCAAACAAGAAAAAAAAAATTGACTACTTGACAATTGGAAACACACTTTGCTATAATAATACTGGAATATCGTTTAATGGACAAAAATGGGAGGATTTATAATCCCGATCTGTGCAGTAAGATCATTTGGAATTCAGTGGATTGGAATTGGCACTTTCTACATCATGATGATTGCAAGGAATCATCCTCCATAATGATTCTTTGGTAGTGAGTTTCTTTGTTCAAATGTACATTTCTTTCAATACGGACCACAAATGAAATCTGGTTAAGTTCTAATTGTTCATGTAGACCCTTCTTTCGTAATCAGATCTGCTAAACCTTATTTGGTCACTCCAGGAACAATAATTCATGGTCATTATGGGGAAATCCTTTACGAAGAGAATACATTAATTACAATTTTATATGAAAAATCAAGATCTGGTGACATCACGCAGGGAAAAGCAGAACAAGTCTTCAAAGTGACTTCGATTGATTCCATATCCAGGAAGCTCAAAAAGAGAGTGGAAAATTGAAAGATACAAAGAATTATTGGAATCCCTTGGCTTGATTGGTGCTGAGCTAACCGTAGCCTAAAGTCGTATCTCCTTGGTTAATCAGATCCAAGAGGTTTATCGATCCCAGAACGTATAGATCCATAATAGTAAGCACATACAGAGATGATTATACATCAAGTAACATCCAAGGTAAAGTCAACTCTTGGTTTCATCAAGAGATGGAATGTCTAATGTTTGTTCACCGAGAGAATGAATCAGGTTGTTACAAGCGGAACGAGTAGGGCATGCTCTGGATGAAACAATCGGTTATAAGGCAATCTTCTTAGGTTAGTAATAACTAGGGCAATTCATCCTTTCATACTAAAAGTGTCATATGTGAAGCTAGTTTTCAATAAATTGCTCGAATTTGAGCAAAATCTTCTCTTCGTATTGATTGGTTGAAAGGTTTGAAAGAAAATGTTGTTCTGGGTTGCTGGTACCGGATTCAAAAAATGAGTACACTGCTCAAAGCAACAAAGGAACATTCATTTTGCAAAAAAGGAATAGATTAAAGGGAAAGGTAGAAGATCTTTTTTCCATCATAGAATTAGATCTTTTTTCTGAAAATGAGTTCATCCAAAACAACGAAGGATCTCTATGAGACATCAGAACTTTGATTTACACAATGGAATAATTCTTAACCTAAGAAGAGATTAATTCTTGGAATTGGAATTGAATTCCATTCTTCTTTTTGATTTCTTTGATGGATTTGGGTAGTTTCGATTTTGTGTTCTTTTCTTTGGTAATCAAGATTCTAACAAATTCATGAAATTATAACAAATGACAAATAAGAATGAATGGGTTAGATTGTATATTAGCGGTAAATCCTCTGTACCGTCGGAACATGGATTGATTTCAGACTACCTCCTCTCTTTGTTTTTGATTAAAAAAGTAAACAACCAAGAGAAAGTGTGAGGAAAAATGACAAGAAGATATTGGAACATCCATTTGGAAGAGATGAGAAAAGTGGGAGTTTGGTAATGGTATTAGGAACTGGAATCCTAAGATGGCACCTTATATTTCCGCAAATCGTAATGGTATTCATATTACAAATCTCATTCGAACCGCTCATTTTCTATCAGAAGCTTGAGATTGAGTTTTTGATGCAGCATGTACAGAAAAACATTTTTGAATCATTGGTAGCAATACCAAAGGCAGAGTAGGCAAGTTAGTAGTATTAGCTGAGGGACGGTGTCATTATGTGAATACAAAATGGCTTGGTGGTATGTTAACGAATTGGTCCACTACAGAAGGGAGACTTCATAAATTCAAGCACTTAAGGGAGAAACAAAAGATGGGTCAATTCCAGCGTACCCCAAAAAGAGATGCAGCAATCATGAAGAGAAAATGAGATACTCTGCAAAAATATCTGGGCGGGATCAAATATATGACGGAGTTACCTGATATTGTCGTCATCATGAATCAACAAACCTTAAGAATATAAGGCTCTTCGAGTGGGTAATGTATGATTTTGGGAATTCCAACGATTTGTTTCATCTATACCAGACCCTGATCTTGCGGATCTTTCGATTCCAGTCAATGATGACAATTTCCTTTCAATACGATGGATTCTGAATGCATTAGTATGCGCAATTGATTTTGTGAAGGTCGTTCTATAAAGAAAGGAAGATCGTTCTAGCTATATAAGAAATCGTTCATTATGATGAATAAGAAAAAGAAGTCCATTCCTATCTCGAGAAGTGAAAACTTCGTAGATTTCTTGGATTGGTTATGATTCCTATATTTCCATGAAGGAATCCAAAGTACCGAATCTATTATGTCATTCTTCGATATCCTAAATATACCAGGTATTAGGAAAATAGGCGAGTTGAGAAATGGATGAGACGGTTGAATTTTGGTTTAGAATTCTTTTTTCTTGTTTGAAGTTCGATTGACAAAAAGGTAAGGGAATTTCGTTTCGGAATGGTAGTTCAGAGGACAATACGAATGTTATACCATGTTCCATTAAAACACTCAAAGGATTATACGATATATCCGGTGTTTTCTTTTGTAGAAGTAGGCCAACATTGATATTGGCAAATAGGAGTACAAGTACATGATCAAGTACTTATCAAAAACTTCGTGGGTCGTAATTGCCATTTTATTGAGTTCGATCACCATAGCTGTTCGGAATCCACAAACCATTCCGATTGACTATAAAAATGGATTCAAATATGTATTACCTTACTATGCTACCCTTCAAGATTGAAGCAAAACTCAAATTGGGGAAGAATATGCCCTTGGGTTCCCTTTATTGGAACTATGTTACTACCTCCTTGATTTTGGTTTCGAATTGGTCAGGCACTCTTTTACCTTGGGAACTCATAGAGCCACGGGGAGTTAGCTATGGCAACGAATGATATAAATACCATGGTTGCTTTAGCTTTACTCACGTCAGTGGCATATTTCTATGTAGGTATTAGCAAAAAAGGATTTAGTTATTTCAGGAAATATATTCAACCAACTCCAATCCTTTTACCAATTCACATTTGAGAAGATTTCACAAAACCTTTATCACTGAGTTTTCGACGTGCTACTAGAACCAATAATATATTAGCTGATGAATTAGTAGTGGTTGTTCTTGTTTCTTTGGTACCTTCGGTAGTTCCTATACCTGTCATGTTTCTTGGATTATTTACAAGTGGAGCTCTGATTTTTGCAACTTTAGCTGTGGCTTATATAGGTGAATCTATGGAGGGTCATCATTGACTAGCTTTCAAAATAGTTTGTTTCTTTTGTGAAGCTTATCCCAATTCATGCATAATTCAAGAAATAGAATCATCATATAGAATAGATCCCAATATGGATGTATATATGATCTAAAACCATAGCAGGAAAGATGTACGATATTATGGTGGTTTTTGTCAAACCAAATCTTAGGAAAAAAAAGGAAGATCCATTTCCTATTGTTCATTTCTTGGTACCTGTCTGATTGCTATTGGATTTCGATTTGTTATTTGCTCGTTCCTTTTCCATATTCCCATTTCTAATTGGAATCAGGATTGGTATATTATCCATTTTCGATGTGCTACTAGAACCAATAATATATTAGGTAGGTCAAACTAGGCATATGATGATTTCTATATAGATAATTCCATCTCCTGTGTATGTTTCGAAGAAGAATTCGAAACCACCATTGCCGCTGATTTTCCGTGGAATTGAAAATAGGAATGGTTTAAAGTATAGAGGAAACCAATGTATATGTGATATTAGATATTCACTAGTGATATACTATACCTATAGGATTTCCTAGTCTATAGCATTTCCTAGTTCACTGCATTTCGATTTCGATCCAACTACTTACCTTAAAAGTCAGTTCCTTTCTCTCGTCAATGATTATGCATTCCTTGAAGAAATGGATCTATTCAAGGACATAGAATAGTCAAGAGTGAAGAATGGAATGAAATAAAGGGTTTGAAAACAAACATGCAACAACTAGAATTCAATTCCTAGGGAATGGAACAATTCTATCATGGATAGTAACGAAAAATGAGATATCGAAATAGTTCTTTTGATTAGTCAAATTATGATTTATTGGGGAGCGAGGCTTTGGACGTGAAGGACAAAGGCGAGCTGCTGCTCGTTTCGTTCCACTGCACTTTGCACGAAAACAAGTAAGTACAAGCATAGCTTGTTGCACTTCGTTTCACTTCGCATCGACCAGATAGAATTTTCGTAATCCAAAAAGAAGTCAGAATTCATTGGTTGATTGCATCATTCACCCTTTCTTTTTTTATGTGAAGAGCTTCATTTACTATGAATCAACTGATTTCTGCTGCTTCCGTGATTGCTGCTGGATTAGCCGTAGGACTTGCTTCTATTGGACCTGGAGTTGGACAAGGTACTACTGCAGGACAAGTTGTAGAAGGTATTGCGAGATAGTCAGAAGCGGAAGGGAAAATATGAGGCACTTTATTACTAAGTCTTGCTTTTATGGAAGCTTTAACCATTTATGGATTGGTCGTAGCATTAGCACTTTGATTTGCAAATCCTTTTGTTTAATACTAGAAATCTGACACTTTTTTGAAGTACGGTACGTACTTTGTTTCTGATTTTATGGACTTAGACTTGTCCTTGGATTCTTCCAATTCTATCAACACTAGACTCTTGCAATTCCTTATTGGTTTTGTTGAAACAAGACGCTTGGGAAGGTAAGTACTGATTTGAGGATGAGGAGTTAGCAGATCCGCTCGCTTTCTTCCTTCCCATTCTTAGGATAATTCCACTTTCAAGTAAAGGTAGGTTAGGAATAGTGGGAAACAAAGTATATCATGCAATACTTAAAGCTGGACGATTTGGGCTGATGTTCGGTGTGAAGTGAAATGGTTTCTTAACTCAGTGGAACAAGAGAACAAGTTCGTTTTTGTCATCGGAGGATGGAACAGGACACAGCTCGTCTTTAGGGAGAAAGAGATCTTGTCGACTACAAAAACATACGACTCGCATCATCTCCTTCCTCCGTCTCCCCTCTTTCTACCTGTGCTCCATGTCACTTCTCGTCTCGCCCGGATCCCATACCACGACGGAGCACATTCTCAATTGTCCGATTCCCGTCATTTTCCTGACCTACCCGGCAGAGCATCTGATGGAAGGGGAGGTCCTCTTCAAACCAATTCCATCCCCCGTAGCAAGGGCATCTCGAATGACCGCGATAGAATCCCCTCAATAATCTTCATCCCTCACATATGTATGGCATCACACCAGGCACCACTTTCTCAACAATTGTCTCACTTCAAAGACAATCATAAACAATCAGTTTCATGAGAGTCTTTCCACTTTCCTCATAAGGGAGACATTCTCCTTTCTATGTATTGTGTCTGCCTTGTCTTTTGCGAATGGCTTCGACCATCGCACCCTCTGGTCAGGCCGGGTATGGTACCTAGTGGAAGTTGACCAAACCATTAATGAGAATTCATTCTCTTGCTCTGCCCATGCGTACACAGAAAGGAGGATCGAGCTGGGTATGTGGCAACCAAGGTAAGCTCGGAAAGCAGGTCCCATATGATCAAGCAGTGGAATTGACTTCGAGGAAATCCAGCCACATTTGATTTGAAGTAGAATAGGCAATGCTACCGCTTTCAAAAGAAAGAGTTGCAAAGGTTCAAGTAGTTTTGAATGCGAATCAGAGAGTTGAGAAAATGTGAGGGATCGAAGAGGATTCGCGAAAGATGAAATACTGGGCCGAGGGATGAAGAGAAGGGACTGATGTCCCCGAGGGGAGAAGAAGCAAGCCTACCTAGCGTTCGACCATCGATCGAGCTTGCTGGACCACTCACTTTCTGTAAGCCTCCCCCCAAATGGAACCGGATGCATACATGTTAGTATAAGCATAAAAAAGGGAAGATGAGATTGATATTACCATTTGAAATACCATTACCTCAGCCAAGCACTAAGTCAGGTGCATTCTGACTGCGGAAAAATCAAGAGCTTTTTTTTTATCAATATAGCGAAATGAAAGTTCACGTTTTGATGTGAGCAGAAGAAGGTAGTCGACCTCTAGTGCTACAGCACAGAGTAACGAACCCATTATTTCCAACATCCAGTACTCATCAATCAAGTGGGTAATGTACATCCTCTAGCGAGTTTTGATATCATGCGCATCAATAAGCTACTATAAGCTTGCATTTACTACCAAAAAAAAGGTCACACCTTATTCCAAGAACTACCCCTTCCAAAACATCACAAACTTTGGGAGACAGACACACATGGGTAGAAAGGCCAAGCCTCTTCCATTCATTCTACCATTAAAAAATGTGAGCTGAGCTCCACACACTTCAAAGTACTAGGACTGAGAGTGATTCCATTTCTATCGATATGGCACCTTGGACAAAGAGACCTCAAGAGAAGCAGATAGGATAGGAGAGGAGGCGGGTCTTGAGTGAGAGTGATCCTTGGGCCCCATGAGTCTTCTTTTCCCATGTAAGGTAAGGGACTGACTCAAGCAAGGAAAGAAGTGTCTCAGATGCTTGGAAGCTCAGACACACAAAGCTTAGAAGCACAGGAAGCCTGGAAAGAGAGATGGCAGTTGGTGCAAGTCAGAGTCTACGAAGTCAGCACGTAAATGAGCTAGCCTTGTTCTTTCCGTTTCTGTTCACTCACTGTATTCGTATTCGGATTCTGAGTCTAGGTATGCTGGGGGAAGTAAAGGTAAGTAAAGAACCGGGAAGAGATTGGATGACTGATTACTTGTATTCAGTCTTCATTCTATTAATAACCCGACCCAGTGATGACTTACCTATTATGAGCTTACCCTAATAGCTGGAATAAGGCAAGCTCGTCTCTGTATCCTACAACTTGCACCATGGAGCAAATGATTCATAGTACTCAGCAACCTGAGGGAATTGATTCAGTGAATTGTTCCTTACTGTGCAATTAGGGACACCTCTTCTTGCGCAGCCTGGGGATTGGTTGATCGGGTATTGTAATTCACATACTACTAACTACTCTCAGCCAGGCTGGATTACTTACATAAAGAATCCACTACAACCTGGTAAAGATTCATTGTCTTTTTGTACCCAAAGCACCTCCCCAATTCCCAACCCCAAGGGAATAGATGAAGTGGAGCAGAACGAAGTGCAGTGGAATAGAACGAGTTATGCTCGTCGACTAGCAAAACATACGACTCGCTCGGGAGACGAGCCTCTTCCGTCTATTAATAGGTATAGCAGGGAACATGGTCAAAGGGTAGAACTGAAGCTTAAGAATAGCGAAGCTATTCTATTAACCGTTCCGGGGGGAATGGAAATGAGGGAGACGAGTGAACAGGTGGGTTGGGCTCCTTCATTCAATCATGCTCCCTAGGGTTGGATACCCAGTTTGATTACTTACTTTACTTCCCTTCCCCGGTCGGTATAATTCATTAGATCTATATGTGAAATTTCGATCAAAGAAATTGATAATCACACAAGGGTAGACTTGCACATCTTGTCATACATGTTTTCAAATAGTGGATATAAATAATCGATACTTCTCAGAAAAAAAGAGGGAACAGAATCCCTTGCCGGAAAGGAAATGCCTCACTACTAAAAATGCACTCAGCCGGTCAAATGTTTCTCATTCATGGACCTCGATAATACAATCCTTTATTTCTTTATTTTATTATGTTATTTTCTGTATCAAAGGTTCTACCAATTTGGATTCTAGAGTGATGAAATGAAAGTTCAATTTGGATTCTAGTTCGTGTTCACAGTTCAAATATGACAAGAACTTACAGTAACGGTAATAGCAAGGATTTGTCTATCAATGACAGAGGTCTTCTTGGGATTAATAACATATTGCATATCAGTATATCGTCACCTTTGTGTAAATATGGAAGGGATTGCCTTAGCAATGGCAATGGTTTTGTTTCAAATGGTAGCTCCGTTGAAGAAGAATCAAGTAATCTGGATCCAAATCTAGTAATGGATTCTAAGAGATACAAACATTTATGGGGTAAGCTCTATGCGAAGATTGCTCTTGGTTAAATTATCAAAAGTTCTTGCCTGACAAATTGAGTCTGTGTGAATATTGTGGATACCACTTGAAGATGAATAGCTTACATCGAATTTCACTTTCGATTGATTCGGGCACTTGGTATTCTACTCCATGGATGAGAATATGGTCACTATAGATGCTATTGAATTGGATAAACCTAACATCAGTCCAAAATTGGAAGCAATTACGGATGGATTTGTGATAAAAGTGAGTCTATATGTTTCTCTTATGAAGGTGAAAGGGAAAAAGGATTCCATTATTTATGAAATGAAGTGTAGATAATGAATCAAAATAATAATTTTTAAATACATGTATTTAACATAGAATAACAAAAATGAGTCACTTCTTTGTTTATGAATGACAGTTCCAAAAAAATGTACTTCTATGTCAAAAAAATGCATTCGTCAAAATATTTGGAAGAAGAAAGGATATTTGGTTGCGGTGAAAGCTTTTTCTTTAGCTAAATCCATTTCGACGGGAAATTCCAAAAATGGTTTGCCTTGTGTGGCAAAGAAACCAATCAAAAAACCTTGGAAGAGTCTGAATATGCCTAGACAACCAAAAAATGGATAAAAAAAATCAAGAATTCACATTCACGAATGCCCCCAATTCCATAGAATTGAGAACTCGTTGTTGTATAGAATAAGAATTCTTTTGTTTACCGAGTTTGAGTTTACTTAGTTTTCATATATTTTGTTTTCCTATCTATGTTCTTTCTATTTGGATTCTTTTCATGATTCCAGAATTCGAATTTGCGGCACCTAAATTGGTTCTTACCAATTCACCTTTCCAAAAAATGATTGATATTGATACATATAAAAGGATCTCATTTTTGTGAAAAGTCAACGAAAGTGGAATATCGATTGCAAATCTTTTCTTTTTGATGTATTTCTTAGGTCAATCAAAAATCGGTTTCACAAATCAGTTTTCTTTAAATGATGAATATGGGTATACTCAAATTCATTCCATTGGATTGAATGGTACCAAGTGATCGAAATATTTGGATCAATCCTTTAGGCTTAGTGATCCCATTACAATATATTAATATTAGTGATCCCATTGCTGAAGGAAATTCCATTTCTTTCTCAATTCAAAAGAAAAGAGGAAGGAAGCTATAAGTCAGATATTTTGTTTAGGAAGGTAGAATGTAATGAATTGAGAGTGATTTTTTGGATTTCATACTATATGTGATTCCATCCATTTCTCTAGCTACTGAATGACACTTTTTTTTCTAGTAGGGGAGGATTATGAAGAATCCCATTTTACATGGTTGTTTTAGTATTTTCCATTTTTGGAATAAGGAGAATTTCACTATGAAGAATTCCATTTTACATGGTTGTTGTATTACGATGGTAGAGGAGATTCGTCAGTTTTGTAATACTGTTGTGGAGTCGATTTGCCATTTTTCGACTGCTTATGGATTCCATTTCATTTTCATGTCTATCATCATCTGGACTCTTGGATTGTATTATGGATTGATTTCCGTTCTTCCCATGGGCCCCCACTATATACTGTTCATTCGAATCTGGATCATCAAGAAAGAAAGTCAAAAGAAGAAACACTTTAACACCACAGCGGTGACCGGACAATTTGTGACAGTTCTCGCAATCTATTATGCACCTCTGCACAGGGCATTCCAAGGACCTCATAAAGTAGTGGTTGTCATTCCGGCAACCATTTGGATTTAGTTCATGCGAACCAATTAGATCATGACTTTGCACCCCTACTTCGAACACCGAAGTGGTTCACCATTTCATTTGATCTGAAACCATCCAAGAGACGTTTCCAATGATGAATCCACTATCATGTGGAAATTAAGGATTCCACGTATATTCCTTAATTTGATGCTGATCCCAATTCTCAACTATTTCGTTGTACCAAGCTCCATATTGGACAGGTTAGTAGATGTTTACATGTTTCGATGTCACAACAAAATTGTGTTTGTCACAAGTAGTTTTTTTGGTTGGCTCCTAGGGAATCTATTAGTCATTCAATTGATTCGATTGATTTGGAATTGGATTCCATCTAAGAAATTAAAATACCTTGTATTCTAATTCACTCATTCCCGGCTCGCACCTTACTACTAGAAAGCTTCCTTATCTCTATTCAAGTTCTAGGAATCTATTATTAATATATTACTGACTTGAGTCAACCTGGAGTAATCAGCATATATTAATCAAATATGAATAATCCGAAAGTAATAAGTAATAAACAATATTATTAATAGAGATAAGGAATGAGCTTATACATCCTGGAAAGTGGGTTAGGCAGTTAGCTTTCCATAGATAGCTTTCCCTTCCCAATTAGACCCAGCTTCCAAATATCTGATTTCCTCATTTCCCAGAGCGAACGGAAACACCTATGAAGACTAAACCTGGTATCAAGATTGCTTCTATGCTCCTCTTGGGTGATCCCACTATTACTTGGCTTTCAATTCTCCTCCGACTTGCACCTACGAATGAAGCTTTTTTTGAACGCACTCCTTGGCTGCATGGGAACTACTAAAGTTTTGTTGCTTTCCATTCCAATATAATCATTAATGAACTCCGCCCCCGAAACCAAACCATTGATCTTTCCAGCTCCACCTTTGCTCAAAGCCCATTCCTCTACTACTCCACTTCTTAACCACCCCGAAATATACACAAATCCCTAGGCTTTAGCTCCAATACAAGTCAAAGAGGACCCAAAACAAGCAAGGCAGGGAGAATCAAGGAATAGCATTGTGTTGTGAATCTAGCTCTGAGGGGTAGGGTTGGAGTCTGTAGTTGGGGTTGGAGTTGGAATCCGGAAGTAGCAAGGGGTTTAGTGAAAAAAGACTACTCACATTATATATATAATACCTGGGTTGTTCAGAAGCTTATAAGAATAATGGAATTCAAATTCCCGGTATACGAGAGCCTGGGATTGAGACACTTAATCTGTGGGGTTGAGGTAGGGAATCGGGTTGTGAAAAAGGAGGAATCCAATTATTCTTATTCCACGACACGGGCAACAGAGGTTGAGGATTCCAATTGGGAATAGAGGTATATTCCGCCGGCCGGAGGCTATGTTATGAATTGGAGGAGCTAATCCGCAGGGTAAGTTCATTAAGGGAATGCATGCCTCCTCCACAGCTAACTAGGGGAATTAAGGATAATGGTCCATGGCCAAAATAATCAATATAGAAGTTTCGGTTCCAAAGTCTAATTCAGATGAAATGGATATTGATAGTTGTAAGCAGAGGAGGAGTTAGCAGATTCTGAGGATTACGAGTCGTCAGCCAGGGGAGAGTGAGTATTATGATTCCAGGCTTGAGATTGAGTGAAACTATTCAGTGAAGGGTTCCCCAGCTCCAGGTAAGTAGTCCAACCCAGATCCGGAGAGAAGGTGTTATTGAAAGTATTCCGCTATGAACTTCCCCAGCTCAAGGATGTTACTACTCAAAAACCTGCAGGAAACTTATAACTAGGGACACCTATTGCCCCTTTCTGAACAACCCACCCAGCAGCTTAATGGGAATTTCCCGAATGCTAATCAAGGAATAAAATTACCCCCGTACGTTTGGTTCAATCCAGGGTTTATCTTTCCTTGACACCCGGGTTCTGACTTCTCTTCTCTTCTTGGATTACTACTTATACTATTATTTCATTTATTAAGATATTACCAGTATTGATCTTTCTCATATATTTGAATTCATAAGTCAATTAAGTAAAGTCAGAATTTCTTATTAAGATATTACCAGTATTGATCTTTCTTATATATTTGAATTCATATGTCAATTCAGTAATAATATATTAATAATCTATTATCGGTTCCAATCTATATGGGTTACAATATAGAAATCAAGAAGGAGGATTTCCAATGCGAGATATCAAAACATATCTCCCTGTAGCACCCGTGCTAACTACTATATGGTTTGGGTCTTTAGCAAGTATATTGATAGAAATGAATCATTTTTTGTTGGATGCCCTGTCATTCTAGTTATTGACATGGGAAAAAAGAAAGAAAATTAGCGATAGAAAAAATTGCGACAAATTTCCCCTCTCACTCATCTTTTTTCGGTTGTTTCGTATGGGAAAGAAAAAAAGACAATTCAAAAAATGATCTTTATCATCGCATTGAGTAGGTATAAGATCGAATTGGAGAGAATAGAATGGAAATGAGGGTCTAGGATGGCCTCCCCGCGAAATGAAGATACGGAAATGAAATATTGGGATTGAAATCAGAGTCATTGATAGTTTGAAAAAATGGGATTATGGAATTATGACATTATGACAAAAACCTTCATTATAATGTAATAATTAGCTAGTGGTCACTTCTATTTCTTTTTTCATTGGATGTTTCTTTCTTCTAGAATCGAAGAGTAGAGTTGAGCCAAAATCACTCTAACTCTGACATCTTTATTCTTCGCCATGAACCCAATTCTTGCAATTGCTCAGGGTACCCTATTTTAGGTTACCTTCTAGAGGTTATTTCTTAGTTCAAGATCCCTCTGAACTATCTAATTGGAATCCAAGAATGAGTAGATCTATTCCGAAATACCAACAATGGGAATTGGTATTTCCGTGGAAGGGAAGAGGCAGATGAACAACATGAGACTTCTCATATTACATTACTCACTAGTGAGGTCTGATTTCAGCTGGAGTAAAAACGCTATTCACTCACCCCCCTCACTCACTTATATATCTGATTCTTGAAGCATGTTTGATTCACAGGACTGGGGTAGAGTCCAGGGCTAGGACTGGACCGTGAAAGCAGTAAATCAGATTTCTCGTGGTCCCTTGGCAAACAACACTGAACTTCGGATCAGGATAGCGCTCAATGGTGGATCATGGGTTTGGATTGGATTTGATTTCACCCCAATAAGTGTGGTTCGTGTAATTAACCTTGAATTGGAAGCAAACTGGCTGCGTGGATTTGATTAGTAGGTCTCCACACCCGACACAATCCTAAAAAACAATCCTAGGTTTTGACCCAAGAGGATTTTCTCCCGCTCGAGAGGTAGGCTGAACGAGTTCAAAGACTACCCACTTGATTTACTTCAAACAAGCACGTAAGCTGACAATTGCCCTATTGCCGAGTGAAGTCCAATCGATTCCCCTGCGGTGGATGAAATAGTTCGCTTCGCATGCAGGAACCCTAAATGATGGGATTGATCCCTAGGGGTAGTTCTAAAGGGAACCTAAAAGGTAGTCCATTTTTACAACAAAACCTCACTCAAAAAGTGAGGTAGGTAATACCTTACTTCCCAAAAATGGGAGTGCTACTTACCTATAAAAAATCATTGGAATGCTGTTCTTTAAATACAGATATCTTTGAAGTCGGTTCTATTGGTGTTCACGAATAGAAGGAGGGAGTCGAGGGTTTCACAAGGGGCTTTCGCAAGGGGGAGTTCAGAGTGTAAGAGTTGGAATCTGGAGTTTGAATTGGTAAGTGAAATGAACACTGATATACTAGTCACATCAAAAAATGGGACTGGGTTTTGACAGAAGTTTAGGATGAAAGTTGGGAAGCAAGCCAGAGGAATGGGAGGAGTGAATCAGAGTTCCACGGAGAAAAGCAAGGAAGAGGATTTGCATGCAGTAAAGGAGAAGTGGTCGGTATTCCCCCGCTGGGGTTCAAAGGATTGGGATGAGTTAATGGGTATTTCTGGTGATACCTATTTGTGGTCGTCTTGCACCATTTGTACTAAAATGGTTCGGGAGACATGGTACCAACAAACAAATGGCGTCATGCTGGCGTGGCGATGGGGTGAAAGTGGAATCCCATCTGCTTCTCTGATCGTTGGTGTCCTATTTTGGGCAGGCATCGTATGACGATAGCAGCTAGATGGCACCATATCGGGCCGATCATGCATGCTAGTATATTGTGACCCTTGCGAGCTGGGGTTGCAATATAGTGTGTGGGTCCGTATTGGTATGGAGTCCATCAGCTTTGACTTCATCATTGGTGGAAACTACCACCTTTGGTGACTGTCGAGGTAGGTGCGAGCCGCCAGCGAGGTCACCTCTTTGACGACCTCCACTGGTGGGTAACACTCTCGCGTCCACCTCACTGTGCCTGTATTATTCATATCTGTGGCAACTGGTCAAATCCTTCCGGGAATACCCCAGCTATTAATAACACGGGAACGCATCGGTGTAAGAAATTGTTGGGAGTCCCTAAGAAGGTCTTCACGGGGGCCACCATACCCCTGTGACAACGCTTCCTTGGTTCAGCGGGACCCGATACTTACGGTGTATAAGGATAAGCTGGACTTGGGGTCGTTCCCATTGTCCATATGCCAACATATTACCATGTGCTTACGTGGGTTGAGTAATAAGGTCTTGTCTCCTAGGAAATCCAAATAGCAGAACCGGTGGTATCCGAACTGATTCTTGGGCTTAAGGCTTAAGGTAGCTACCCTTGATGATGGGAGGTTGTATCATTGCTATGTGAAAGGATCGGGTGGGTGTTCTCAATGATTTTATGTGAATTTAAAGCGTATTACGTTGTAGTATAACCGACAAAACGTTTAAACAAATATAAAGAATTTTATTACTCGAACAACTAGAGTATCCGAGGTCGAACACGGGAAGCAATCTCAGTACTTTGTAAAACCAAAGAATACAACTATTAAATGCAAATATAATTGATTCAAAGAGAGAATTTTAAAAAGGATTTGTGAAAAAAAAGTAGAATTGGACGTCTGATTTCTGTATCAGACGTCTTAAATGTGATCTCTCTTTCTCTCTTCTTCTCCTTTCTACTTCTGTATCTTCCTTCTTCTCCTACCTTGCCTTTCTTCTTTCTTCTTCTTTTTCTTCTGATCTCTTTGCAGTCTTCACTTGGCCTCTTCTTTGTTCTTCTCTCTCTTCTGCCTTGTCTTCCTTCTTCTTCTTCTTCTTCTCGACGAAGACTTCTCCTTTCACTGCTACACAACCTCTTCTTTCTTCTCTTCCTATTCTTCAGCTGCTAAGTGTTCGCTGCCTCGATCACTTCTTCCTTACTGCACACACCACACAGTAGCAAAAACCTACCCCCGTCCCTCTACCCAAGAGTCTCTCTTTTTCTCAAGCAGTTCACTCAAGCACGCTCTCCCAGAGCCACATAGGTAGTCGGGTCGGATTTGCACCCGGGACCAGGCGCACCGGCAAGTGGTGATGCGCGAGGAGTGTGTAGGTTTAGGTCGGGTCGGATCCGCCAGATCCGCGATGTCAAGCCGCGGACGAGGCGTGTGGGGGCAGTGAGGGACCTCACCCCTGTGCTTACGGAGGCAGTAAGAAGAAAACACAAAAACAATTTATATGATACCTGAGTTTTGCAATCCCACGATGTGGGACTATCTGGTCGGTCTTGCCTTCACGCGCGCCCGCAGAGTTTTCGTCACTCGATTTCCCAAGCTGATGGCTCCTCTGTGCGACTGGCTGGCCTCGTTCGCTTCGCGACCTTCACGAGAGTCTGCTGCACCTGCAGCTTGGGAAGCCTGATGCCCAAAGCTGCTCCAAGCTCCTTGCTGCTTCGGCTGTTAATGGCGGCCGGGGCATACACCTGACATCCAACAGAACGGCCTATTGGCCCAATCAGAATAGCTGGAAACCTTCGCCGTAGCACGGCGAAGGCGGTGGGCGATGCTGCAGGTTGCAGGTCGGCCTAGGCGTGCGTGCCTAGGTCAACCTGTGGCCGGAGATGGTGGGTTGGTCAGGGGTGCTTGTGGAGGTCTAGAGTGGCAGTGATGGGGTGGAATGGGTTCCTGGTGGTGAGGCGAAGCTCACGAGGGGGTTAGCGAGCTGTGTGGAGGGGCGGAGTGGTGTGGGCAGCTCGCCGGAGGGCGGTCGGAGGCGAGAACGATGGAGGTGGTTAGGTAATGTCGAGGGGTAATCAAGTAAAATAGTAGGGGGAAAAGAGAGAGGAGAGGATGGAGAATGTATCTGGGGTTGTCTGGAAGGAAGGGAGGCGGTGGAGAGGATGGCTCGTAACTGCCGTCGTCGGGGAAGAACGACCCTGAGGGAGGAAGCAGCGACAAAGATGAGGTCAGGAGCACGCGCGCGGGGTACAGCGCAACGCGGGAGGAAGAGGCGGAGAGGACTCTGCTGCTGGTATGGCAGCAGAGCGACGAGAAGGAGGGGAGGAGGTCGCCAAAGCTTGTGGGTCGTCTGGCTGGAGATGGGAGAGAGGGAATTTAGAGGGGATCTCTGTCAAAATCAAGCTTGGGTCCTACGGTAGGGTCTGGGGGGTGTTTTATAGGTGCTGGCCGCTCCTATCAGCGCGTGGAGAGCACGCAATTAGGTCGCTGGCTCGCTGGAGTTGGAAGGAAGGTGGATACCCAAATCTCTTGTGCGTTCGCATGAGAGATTGGGTTCACACCAGCGATTGTAATTGGCTTTAGAAGGAAGGGAATTCCTCAGAGAATCCCCCTTCCATTTCTGGGAGGGAATCTCTGAGGGATTAGAGAGCAATGCCTCTCTGAACCTCGCCAGAGCTCAGTTCTGCCCTAACAATGGTGGCAGGACCGGATTGCAAAGGGGGCGAAGAACTTGGGGGGCTCTTTGCAAGGATATTCAAAAGATAGGGACCTATTTGTGATTTGGGTGTACTAAATTGCAAAGTAGGTCAAGATGGCCTCCCCTTAGGTCCAAATTTTGGTACAAACCAAATTTGGACCTAAGGAATCCAATGGCGAAGTTGGATTTCAGGTTTGACCTCGTTTGATTGGACATTTTGTGTAAAAACCCAAATTTGGTTAATTGAGGAGCTAGGACCCTAGCCTAGGTCAGACTAGGTTCCAAAGGCCAAATTAAGTGTTCTAAACCCTAGAGGATGTTTTTCCATGATTTTTAGAGGGTTTACTTGATTTTTATCCTGACCGGAACCTTGTTAATTTAAGTGGGTCTGTTTTAGGGTTACCAAGTGTCATTTAATTCTTAGATTGCACATAAACCCATTTCTGATTGACTCAACCCTCTTTTTATCTTATTTGGACCATTTGACCTATGTTTTGCTTCTGAGACATCCCGTTTATGTACTGCAATGGTAAAATTGCAATTTTAACCTTTATTTCATGTTTTCTTCTCAGAGCACTTGTTCCTTCAGTTAAGCCTTCTTCTAGGTTATGTAGGAGCTTTTATCTTCTTTATTGGGTCAAAATGAGCTAGTTATGGCTCCTGATGAGGCTCTCATCATACCCCCATGCCTAGCTTTTGCTAGTCCCTTAGCAAAATTTCAAGGTTTTAATTTCCGTTCTAGACCCTGAATGTCTGTCAATAATGATAAGTGCTTCTTCTTTTGTGATTAGGTAGGAATGCCGACAATAGGCCTGGAGGTATTCAAGTACCAACCAAAATCCGGACCTGTTCTGCTTTAGCCTCAGTCCTCCGCAAAGGTTTCTATGGCCCACAGAAACTATCCTAGGGTTTGTTGGACTCCGTGGTTAAAGCACCCGTGCTTGAGACATTTTTAGCCTAAGTTCAGTTTGTAGTGCGTTTTTTTTTGTAAGAGAGAGATAGAAGTTTTATTTGTTTGGAGAGCTTTTCTCTCTCTTTTTTTTTTATTTCTAGCTTTGGATTAGCTTCTCAACATGGTCTGTATCGGATTCCTCGTCCCCATCATCAATCCTCAAGGGTCCCTGGCTTTCGAGATTTCGAGATAATCCCTCCCATGGTAACCCCCAGAACCCTGGCTTTCGAGATTTCGAGATAATCCCGCCCATGGCATTCCGTGGCCGAATCCAGACCCTGGCGATCGACATTTCGTGATAATGCCGCCCATGGTATCTGAACCAACAGAGTGCTTACATGCCCCAGTAGGATATTTAAATATCCTAAGAGACAAGCACCGAGGAGACAATATGTTGTTATGCATCTTCGAGGGGAATTTCCCGCCTCTCCGTGCTGGGAACTCGTCCAAATCAATTTGTGTTGATTGACCGCTCCTAATCTAGGTGACTTTTTCAGAACATTAAATGCTTTTCGCGTGATTTGGATGTTTATGCGCACAGAACCAGACTGTGTGTGAATTTGGGTGCTTAGGTTACCGAATCCCGCAAATCGGAGGTCAGTTAACGAGGCCGAATACTTCCTAAGCCTTAGACCTAATACTTAAGTTTTGCATTTTCCTCAACCTCTTGAGGATTATCCAGATTTTAACAGATACGCGAATTTTTAAGCTAACAAATCTAGCCCAAGAGGCCTAAGACCAGCGTTCCCGCTAATCTCTTGTTATGTCTCCATAGCACTTTTCTTTTCCTTTTTTCTTTTTTTTTGGTCTAGAACTTCAGTTAACCCCTTAACCTTTTACTAATGACTATTTCTTTTCATTTTCATTTTGTGCTCCTTTTTATCATTTTTCTTTCTTTCCCTCCTCTCATTTGTATGACCCTGAATTGTTCCTCCCCTCTATCAAGTCTCTTTTTGTTTTTTTTATGAAACCCTTTCTTGATATGAATTTTCTGACATTTTGCACTTTCATATCCCCCCCATGCCTAAGATTTGCAATGTCCCCATTGTAAATTAGGTGGGTTCGAATTCAACTTAGTTCATGTATTAGGACAGGTGTGTGGTGAGTGAATGGGTCGAAGTGACTTGTTGCGAACGATTTCTAATCTTGGGTAGGTATACCTGAGGTGAAGTCGGCTGTTCTAATGGATGAACCCTAAAGTGCAATATGAGTTCCGCATAGAGATGTCAGAAACGGTTTCGGGTTTTTCAAAGAATGATGGGTTTCCTCCAATTAAGCGCTGAGTTTTACGCCATCGGCTGAGCGCAATGAGCTCAAGAGGAATGGAGGCTAAAGGATGACTCAGCCAAATCTATATCGGCCATGTCAATGAAGGCTTGAGTCTCTGACCGTTCACGACAAAGGGTTCAGAATCGTGGCTGAGTGGGCTGATTTCAATGGCTCCATTTCCGAAGATTTGTCGGACTAGGTAGGGTCTGACCCACTTGGATCTTAGCTTTCCTGGGAATAATTTGAGTCGGGCATCAAAGAGTAAAACTTTTTGACAAGGATGAAAGACCTTTCTAGAAATGTGTTTGTCGTGAAAAGATTTAACCCGTTCTTTGTAAATTCATGAGTTCTCATATGCGTCGTGGCGTAATTCATCGATCTCGCTCTTTTGAAGTCTTCTGTGGGTTCCAGCCTTAGAAAGGTCGAGATTATAGGTCCGTACTGCCCAATAGGCTTTATGCTCCAATTCGACGGGGAGGTGACATGCCTTCCCGTACACTAGTCTGAAGGGAGACATTCCTAATTGGGCCTTGTGGGCGGTCCTATAGGCCCACAATGCTTCCGGAAGCCGAGAAGACCAATCTTTTCTATCAGGTCGAACAGTAACCTGAAGGATCTTCTTGATCTCTTGGTTAGATAGCTCAGCTAAACCATTAGTTTGGGGGTGGTAAGGAGTAGAGATTCGGTGTGACACCCTGTATTTAGTCATCAGTGACCTGAACTGAGCGTTTGTAAAATGGGTCCCTCCGTCGGAAATTATAGCACGCGGAATCCCGAACCTCGAGAAAATGTTTTGATGAAGGAATTTTATAACGACTTTATGATTGTTGGTTCGGGTCGGAATGGCTTCTATCCACTTGGAAACATAGTCAACTGCGAGTAAGATGTATTCGAAGCCATCCAAGGTCGGAAAGGGTCCCATGAAATCAATCCCCCAAATATCAAAAATTTTGCATACCAAGATCGGCTGTAGAGGCATCATGTCTCTATGGCTCATGTTGCGCAGAGTCTGGCAACGGGAACATGCCTTACAGTGATCGTATGCATCCTTGAAAATTGTGAGCCAATAAAAGCCACACTGGAGGACTTTCGATGTGGTTTTATGTCCAGAAAAATGTCCATCGCATGCCTGGTCATGGCAGAATGAGAGTATGTCTTTGATTTCCACTTCCGTGATGCATCATCGGATTATCTGATCAGCACCAATGCGGAATAGATACGTTTCTTCCCATAGGTAATACTTGGCATCGGAGCGCAATTTGTCCTTTTTGGCCTTCGACCAATCGGGCGGAATCTGATGTGATGCCAGGTAATTAACTATATTGGTGAACCATGGAAGACTTGTACTGATAGTCAGGAGGTGCTCATCAAGGAAATGTTCTGTAATAGGTCCGGAAGGATCAATAATTTCAGAAGGAAGGCAGGACAAGTGATCAGCTACCACATTGTGCTTTCCCGCCTTGTCGCGAATCTCGAGGTCAAATTCTTCCAACAGCAAGATCCATCGGATTAATCGAGGTTTTGCATCCTTCTTTGCAAGGAGATGCCTCACAACTATGTGATCCGAGTATATGATAACACGGGAACCCAGAAGGTATGATCTGAATTTTTCCAGGGAAAATACTATGGCCAGCAGCTCTTTCTCAGTAACCGTATAGTTACGCTGAGCCTCATCCAGTGTTTTGCTGGCGTAGTAAATGACCACAGGTTTCCTGTCAATTTTCTACCCTAAAACCGCTCCTACAGCGAAGTCAGATGCATCGCACATGATCTCAAAGGGTTGAGACCAATCAGGGGACTGTAGGATTGGGGCTTGGGTGACTCGGTCATGTAGGATCTCAAATGCTTGAGTGCATTCCTTGGAAATCTCGAAAGGCACATCCTTGGAGAGAAGATTGGTTAGGGGGCGTGCGATTTTTGATAAATCAGGGATGAATCGATGGTAGAAACCGACGTGCCCCAAAAAAGATCGGATGTCCTTAATCGAGCTAGGCATAGGGAGCTTGGAAATCAGGTTAACCTTAGCTCGATCCACTTGGATGCCTTTCTCCGAGATTAAATATCCCAGGACAATTCCCTCAGGCACCATGAAATGGCTCTTTTCCCAGGAAAGAACCAAATTCACCTCAATGCACCGCCTGAGTATATGGACCAAGTGTTGGAGGCAATCGTCAAATGATTGTCCAAAAATTGAAAAGTCATCCATGAAGACTTCCAGATAATCACCTACCATATCTGAGAATATGGCAAGCATGCACCGCTGAAAAGTTGCAGGTGCATTGCAGAGACCGAATGGCATCCTTCGAAATGCGTACGTCCCGAAGGGGTAGGTGAATGTGGTCTTTTCTTGGTCCTCTGGATGGATTGCCACCTGATTGTAACCGGAGTACCCGTCCAGAAAGCAGAACAATCTATTTCCCGCTATTTTCTCGAGGATCTGATCAATAAATGGTAGTGGGAAATGATCCTTCTTCGTGGAGGCTCTCCACGAATTAGTTATTCAGGTAGGAATGACTTCTCCGGTTTCAGTCGTGATGATGGTAAGTCCTGCCTTCTTGGGCACCACTTATATTGGACTCGCCCAACGACTGTCGGAGATCGGGTAGATGATCCCTGCATCTAACCACTTTATGATCTCCTTTTTCACGACCTCCTGTAGGTTAGGGTTTAGGCGTCTTTGCATTTCTCTTGAAGGTCGTGAGCCTTCTTCTGTGTAGATTCGATGTGTGTAGTATGAAGGGCTTATACCAGTCAAATCATCTAGAGTCCATCCAATGGCTCTACGATGTTGCTGGAGAACAGAAATCAAATAGAGTTCCTAATCAGGTGTGAGTCGAGAATTGATAATCACAGGGAACATCTGATTTGAATCCAAAAAGACGTATTTCAGATGTTCGGGATGGGGCTTGAGTTCCATGACAGGATTGTCAGCAGCAGTGGGTGGTTCGTGGTTTGTATCGGGAGCAATGGTAGGAGTCATAGGTGTGTCTAGACCATGTTCGCACTCCTCTGTAATCGGTTTTTGATTCCCTAGTGGTTGATCAGGAATAATCAGGTTGTCCTCTATATGCAGTTCATCAACCACGGCTTCGACATCACAAATTTCCTCTATAACCCTGCAATTAATCCCTTGTTGGGCCTTGAAAAAGTCAATCTTCAGATTTTGATTCCCAAATTTTAATTCTATCTGGCCCTCTTCGCAGTTTATATTGGCCCTAGCAGTGGCCAAAAAGGGTCTCCCTAATATGATTGGTGTGTCCCTTGGGTTCTTAGGTGCATCCATGTCCAGTACTATGAAGTCCACTGGGAAATAAAAATCTCGTACCCTAACAATGACATCCTCGAGTATTCCTTTGGGTGACTTGATGGATCGATCGGCTAACTGCAATGTCACCTCAGTGGGTTAAGTTCAGATTCTTCAAGGTGGTCAAGGAGGGATGTAGGTATTAAATTTATGGAGGCACCTAGGTCTAGTAGGGCTCTATCAAGTTGGGTTTCACCAATTTTACAAGAAATCAAGGGAGTCCCTGGGTCTTTAGCCTTGGGTGGGAGTTTGCTCAAGATGACAGAGCTGGCTTGCTCTGACAGTACGATCGGATTCCCATCCTTGGTTCGCGGCTTACGTTTAGGTGTACATATGTCTTTCAAGAATCTTGCGTAAGCCGGTATGTGGCGGATTACATCCATCAACGGGATGTTTATCTGGACCTGTTCAAAGAGCTTGACCAGATCCTCCTCAGAAGCCACAGGTTTGGTTGTCCTTTTTCCTTTGGTCAAGGCCTCAGGAAATGGGATCCTAGCTGGTTCCTCTAGGATAGGTCCAGGTTCTTGATCTGGGACAGTAGTATCTTGGATGACTACCCTAGGGTCTTGGCGATTATCAGGCTTGGAGTGGTTCGGATAATGTGGGTCTTGTGTTGTTTTACCACTACGTGTTGTTACAGAGTTTAATCCGGCCTGATTTTGGTTTGGGTTAGGTAGGAGGGGTGGCTGCTGTTGAAATCCTGCATAAGATGTTGAAGCCTCCATCCCGTCTGGTGATGGAGTAGCAGGGGCCTGATAAATCAAATGTGCGTGGCTTGGATTTGGATTCATAACGCGCCTCTGGGTCAGCACGTTATTTGGGTTGGGCAGAGGTTGCTAAGGAAGGGTGCCAGGTTGGCGGGAATTTGCCATCTGGACCAGTTGGTTGCGAACCTCTGTGATCTCGTCCTTGTGCTGTTTTTGCATTGCCGCATTCGTCTTTCGAATGTCAGCGAGTGTTTGAATGATAAGAGTCAGTTGATCCTGATTTTGCCCGGATTGGTAGGTGGGATTGGGCCGAGGCTGAGGCGGCTGATATGGACGAGGAGCTTGTGGACGGGGTTGATATGGTGGTCTTTGAGAATTTCCCGCCCACTGAAAGTTAGGATGATTTCACCATCCAGGGTTGTAGGTATTGGAGTATGGGTCATTCTGGATGGCGTTGAGGTCCTCGCAGTTCTGAGGAACCTCAGGAAAGTCAGAATACGAGGGTTCAGAGTTCCCCCAACTCGAGTAGAAGGGATCGGAGGTCACTCCGGTCCGAGAGGCAGACGGGGGTGGATATGGGTCCATCCCCTTGGCAGGTTGGTGGTATATGTTTTGCACTATTTCCCTTGCTAGAGGAGGTCGTGCAAAAGAGTTTTGCGCAGAGGTGGCTTGCTGCAAATGTCGAGTTAGCTTGTCCACCTTCTTTTCTATAATAGAGACCTTGTCCAACCGACTGGCCATCAGTTCCAAGTCGACAGAAGTGGACAGGTCCTGCATCTCATGTGTCCCTCTTAGATTCGTCGATGCGCGGGCATTCGTCCTGTCGAATAAGCCCAAGGAGTCATTATTTATGGAGTTCTCGCACATGTTTTCAAGAATCTCCCACACTGTGTCCTCGTGTTGGCCCATGATGTTTCCTCCGCATGTTGCATTGACGAATAGACGAATATCCTCACGGAGTCCCTGGTAAAAAGATTGGACTTGTTCCCACTTAGGAACTCCGTGATGGGGGCACTTTCGCATGAGATCTAGGAATCGATCCCAAGCTTCGTGAAGAGGTTCTCCCGGTTGTTGAGTGAAATGAGTGATCTGGTGGCGCAAGGCATTCGTCCGGCCAACAGGGAAGAATTTTTTCAAAAATTCGGACTATAATTCCTCCCATGTGTTGATCGGGCGGGTCTGAGTCTGATACCAATGCAGCCTTGTCCAAGAGGGAGAACGAAAACATTTTCATGAGTAGGATATCCCGGTTTTGTACATCTGACCCGAAGGTCTGGGCCAGATGCTTGAGTTGTTTAATGTGTTGGAATGGATCCTCAAAGTTAAGCCCATGGAACTTCGGTATGGCATGAATCATATTGGGCTTTAGTTCAGATTCAGGTCCTCCAATTGGGATTCGTACTCGGGGTTCGATTGCCACCGCAGCGAGATTATAGTGGTCTCGCATCATAGGTCGCTGCGGTGGGTTTACAAAGTTCTGGAAGAGATCGTTCAAGCGTTGAAGTTGGTGTTCAAGGTTATTCTTCTCTTCAATGGGTTGTGCCATGATGGGAGAAGAAGGAGAATTAGGGTCTGAATCAGATGAAAGATTTATGTGGTGGGGTTGCTGCACAAACAAGGGCGTCGAGACTTGGCCTCGACGAGAATGAATTTCTAAAGGAGGTCTTAAAGGTGGTCTGAAGGACCTCCTACCAAACATGCACCGAAAGATGTGATGAGATTAGAAGGTGCTGGACCCAATCAAGACACCCAAGAATTGTTGGGTGACTATAGAGGTTCGGGGTAGATGGACCCCTGGATCAGAAGATTGTCCACCTGAGAAATACCTGGGCAGCCAAAGAGGGAGAGTCCCGCAAAGACCCCTACACGGTAGAGCGTCCCCACGGGTTACAGGGTTTCCCCCACCCGACCTCTCTTATCACTGCGGTTCCAGGTAGGCCAGAATGGCGACCTTGACCTCTTAAGTCTACCTTTTTTTATTTTAAGATCAAGGTGCTTAATGTTCCACTTGAACTTTTAAGTATTTTGAGTGCAAAAGTGACCTAATATTAAGGTTGGTTGACCCAAGGGATCAACTTCACCTCTTGTTCCTTTGAGAGCTTTTAGGTCCTTCCTTTTATGGTTCAAATGGATTATCAGCCTGATTTGCTTAGGGTTCCTCTTGTATAAATCATTTCAAACACGGTTTAGGCACACCTCTTTTTGGAAAGTTTGTTTCTTTGTTTTAGAGAAGATGTGTCTCTAAAAACCCTAGCTTTGCAATCCCTAACTTGGCTCTAGTGGGTCCAATTTAGTTGCCTTAGAAATTAACACCTAGGGCTCAATCAAGAAAGTTTTAGCCCTAGTTGCCTTAGTTAGATGAACAGACAAAAATATGTTGAAATGAAAATCAGGCAACTTGATGAGTTACTAAATATGAAACAGGTAGCCCTAAGTTGATTTTTCTCTTTTTTTTCCTTTTTAGATTGCGAGAGGGTTAAGAGAGAGGGCTTATGGAGATTACCTGTTCCTTGGAGAGTCTGTTGTGCAGTTATTGTTCTTTCCTTTTTGTTTTGCTTTCCCTGCTTGAACACAACAAAAGAGAGAAGTTAAGTCAGATATTAGATAGAAAAGTTGTAATCAAAAGCTTTAAAAGTGCCCGTTGCTCCCCGGCAACGGCGCCAAAATGTTCTCAACGATTTTGTGTAGATTTAAAGCGTATTACGTTGTAGTATAACCACAAAACGTTTAAACAAATATAAAGAATTTTATTACTCGAACAACTAGAGTATCCGAGGTCGAACACAGGGAGCAATCTCAGTACTTTGTAAAGCCAAAGAATACAACTGTTAAATGCAAATATAATTGATTCAAAGAGAGAATTTTAAAAAGGATTTGTGAAAAAAAAGTAGAATTGGACATCTGATTTCTGTATCAGACGTCTTAAATGTGATCTCTCTTTCTCTCTTCTTTTCCTTTCTGCTTCTGTATCTTCCTTCTTCTCCTGCCTTGCCTTTCTTCTTTCTTCTTCTTTTTCTTCTGATCTCTTTGTAGTCTTCACTTGGCCTCTTCTTTGTTCTTCTCTCTCTTCTGCCTTGTCTTCCTTCTTCTTCTTCTTCTCAGCGAAGACTTCTCCTTTCACTGCTACACAGCCTCTTCTTTCTTCTCTTCCTGTTCTTCAGCTGCTAAGTGTTCGCTGCCTCGGTCACTTCTTCCTTCTTGCACACACCACACAGTAGCAAAAACCTACCCCCGTCCCTCTACCCAAGCGTCTCTCTTTTTCTCAAGCAGTTCACTCAAGCACGCTCTCCCAGAGCCACACTGGTAGTCGGGTAGGATTCGCACCCGGGACCAGGCGCACCGGCAAGTGGTGATGCGAGAGGAGTGCGTAGGTTTAGGTTGGGTCGAATCCGCCAGATCCGCGACGTCAAGCCGTGGACGAGGCGTGTGGGGGCAGTGAGGGATCTCACCCCTGTGCTTACGAAGGCAGTAAGAAGAAAACACAAAAACAATTTATATGATACCTGAGTTTTGCACTCCCACGATGTGGGACTATCTGGCCGGTCTTGCCTTCACGCGCGCCCGCAGAGCTTTCGTCACTCGATTGCCCAAGCTAATGGCTCCTCTGTGCGACTGGCTGGCCTCGTTCGCTTCACGACCTTCGCTAGCAAGCAAGTTCTATTATATCAAGCAACCTTCCACTCAAGCGAACTGACCCAGGAGCACCCGTGATTTCCTACAATATCGGGGACATGACGTTTGATAGAGCGCTCTTGGACATAAGTGCTTCTATCAACCTGATTCCAACAACCCTGTACCACCAATTTGGTTTTGGAGAGCTGACACCAACCCCTGTCACCATCCAGCTAGCTGATAGATCAGTGAAAACCCCGAAGGGGGTTGTCGAGGACGTGATTGTACGGGTCAAGGACTTCTATTTCCCGGTCGACCTTTTGGTTCTCGACATGGAAGTCCCTGAAAAATTACAGAACACACCCATAATCTTAGGCTGACCTTTCTTAGCTACGGCTATGGCAAACATTGATTGCGACACGAGATGTATGGAAATCGCCTTTGGGGTAAGAAAATGCAATTGGATATCTTCTGGGCAACAAAGTCTTTTGATTGCGATTGCGTTGATGAACATGATCCCGTGGAAACTCTGATCGAGGAATGCCTCACCCTCAGTTCTATATCAGACCACCAAACCTGTAGTGACTGTGTCGACCTGTCACCATCATTACCCATGGACCTCTGTAAGGCTGAGTATCATCACACGTCACCATTTGAGGAGATCGATGTTGATCAACTCCCGCCCTTTCCCTTCCCATCGACTGTGGTACCACCCGCACCTGAACTTAAACCATTGCCAGAGAATCTCAAGTACATCTTCCTGGGACCTGACCAGACCTTTCCAGTGATTATTAATTCTCATCTAACCAAGGATCAGGAACTCAGGTTGACTGCGACCCTTTCAGAACATCAGGCCACCATTAGTTGGACCATTTCAGATTTAAGAGGAATTAGCCCCACCTATTGCACCCATAAGATTTACCTAGAAGACGGGGCCCGACCTTCCCGGCAGATGCAGAGACATTTAAACCCAAACATGCGGGAGGTCATTAAAAAAGAAATTATCAAGTGGCTTGATGTTGACATCATCTACCCTATCTTCGACAACCCCTAGGTGAGCCCCACTCAAGTGCTTCCTAAGAAAGCTGGGCTCACCGTTGTCACCAATGATCATGATGAATCCATCCCCACCTGCACCACCACTGCATGGCTAGTGTGTATTGATTATAGGAAGCTCAATGAAGCCACTAAGAAGGATCATTTCCCCTTGCCATTCATTGACCAAATCCTTGAAAGATTGGCAGGGCAGAAGTATTTTTGCTTCCTGAATGGATATTCAGGATATAACCAAGTCGCAATTGCTCCGGAAGATCAGGAAAAGACCACATTCACTTGCCCATATGGCACGTTTGCATTCCGTCGAATGTCGTTCGGGTTTTGCAACGCATCTGCGACCTTCTAGCGTTTCATGCTAGCCATTTTTTCAGAAATGGTGGGTGAATACTTAGAGGTCTTTATGGATGATTTCTCAGTGTTCGGGAATTCATTCGACCATTGTCTGAGCAACTTGGAGGAAATCCTGAGACGATGTATCGAGGTTAACCGGGTGTTAAGTTGGGAAAAGATCCATTTTATGGTTTAAGAAGGAATTGTCCTCGGTCAAATCATATCGCATAGGGGCATCAAGGTAGATCGGGATAAGGTTGATTTAATTTCCAAACTTCCTCCACTTAGTTCGGTCTGACAGATTCGCTCCTTCCTAGGACATGTTAGCTTCTACCGAAGGTTCGTTAAAGACTTTTCCAAGCTTTCCAAACCCTTGACAGACCATCTAGCCAACGACACCATCTTCCACATGTCTTCTTATTTCATCCAGGCTTATCACACCCTCCGGGACTTAGTCTCCATCGCACCTGTACTTCAACCCCCAGACTGGTCCCAAGACTTTGAGATTATGTGTGATGCATCAGATTTTGCCATAGGTGCTGTCCTAGGACAAAGGCAAGACAAGAAGCCTGTGGTGATCTACTACACGAGAAAAACGTTGGACGAGGCCCAACGTAATTATACGGTCACAGAGAAAGAGTTGCTCATTGTAGTCCTTGGACTTGAAAAGTTCCAATCATTCTTGCTGGGATCCCACATGACTATTTACACTGACCATTCAGCCATCCAGCACCTATTGGCCAAAAAGGATACAAAGCCCAGGCTCATCAGATGGATCCTGCTTTTGTAGGAATTTGACCTGGAAATCTGAGATAAGGTCGGATCGATGAATGTGGTGGCTGACCACTTGTCTGGACTTCATCCAGACCACATTGGACCCTCCCTACCTCTATCTGATGCCTTCCCTAATGAACACATCCTGGCCGTGCAAGATAAGAAAATGCCATGGTATGATGACTATGTCAACTACTTGGTTGTAGGACAAACCCCGCACAGCTGGTCCAGACAGCAACGGGACAGGTTCTTGGCTGAGGCCAAGCACTATTTCTGGGATGATCCGATGTTGTTTCGCCTCTGTGCTAACCAGATCATCAAAAGGTGTATCCCCGAAGACGAAGTTTAGAGTGTGCTTTCCTTTTATCATGACCAGGCTTGTGGCGGCCACTTCTCTGGAAAGAAAATAGCTGAGAAAGTTTTACAGTCTGGATTTTACTGGCCGTCCCTATTTAAGGATGCACACAACTTTGCCAAGACTTGCTCATGCTACCAAACGCTGGGGACCATGACCAAGAGAGATATTATGCCCCTTCATCCTATTTTGATTGTCGAAAGCTTCGACGTTTGGGGTATCGATTTTATGGGCCCCTTTCCACCATCCAATGGCTTCAAGTACATCCTAGTCTCACTAGACTATGTTTCCAAATGGATTGAAGCCGTCGCCACCTCTGATGCGATCACAGGACTGTCATGGACTTTGTTAAGAAGAACATCTTTGCCCAGTTTGGAATACCCAAGGCCATGATCAGTGATGGTGGAAGCCAATTTATCCATTCCTAATTTCGTGCCCTACTTAGAAAATACGGGGTGAACCACCGCATTGCTACCCCGTATCATCCACAAACAAATGGGTAGACTGAGGTCTCAAATAGACAAATCAAGAACATTTTACAGAAGACTGTGAGACCTGAGAGGAAAGACTGGTCCACACGACTTGATGATGCCCTGTGGTCATATAGGACAGCTTTCAAGACCTCGATAGGCATGTCGCCTTATCACCTGGTTTTTGGCAAAGCCTGCCATCTTCCTGTCGAATTGGAACACCAGGCTTACTGGGTTGTCAAGCAATGTAACTTGGATCCCCAGTTAGCCGGTGCACAGAGGACGCTCCAATTATCTGAGCTCGAAGAAATTCGTTGGGATGCCTTTGACAAAAGTCAACTGTATAAGGAGAAAATGAAAGCCGTCAACGACCGACTCATTCATAGAAAAACCTTTGGGCCTAACCAGCAAGTCTGGCTATTTGATGCCCACCTAAAACTCTTCCTGCGGAAACTCAGGTCCAAATGGACAGGACCATTTCGGGTTGTTAAGCCTTCCTCTAATGGGGCAGTTGAAATCGCTGATCTTAACACTGGGCACACTTTTACAGTTAATGGTCAAAGATTGAAGCATTTCCTTGCCCAGGTTCCCCCAAAGGAAAGTGTCACCCACGTTGAGGGCTGACACGGTGCACCACCCAGCTAGAGGTGTTAAACTCAGTGCTTCCTGGGAGGCAACCCAGAGGATTCCGACTGATCTGGTATTTTACGTCACTCAGGTACTATCTTTTTAAACCCTTATGCATCCATGTACTTGCCAATGAGGACATTGTCCAACTTAAGCATGGGGGGTGATAAATTACATAATCCTGAGCTCATTTAATCAGTCTGAATCAAAAAAAAAAAAATTGAATTTAGGAAGAAAACTTAGGCATTAGAAACTTGTCAATAGTGGGAAATAATACAAAAGGAACTTAAACACTTAGACTTTTTAGGCCTTCAGGCTTAATCAGCCTTGTGTCCGTTAAAATATGGATTTAGCTTCGAATCCTTACAACCTTAAGCTATTCTAATCCACCTACTAAATAAGGTGATAAATATACGACTTATCAACTCACCCTCTAACTCAGAAAAACTTTGAGTCTAAGCATCTGCACACATTTTTGCATAGACTCACTTCTTAGAGATTTTGACAGAAATTAGGTAGCTAATGAACTCTCTAGGGTGGTATGCCTGGCAAGTTGTCGTGGGTAACAGGCCATTGGCAGGTTGTCCAGAACCTAGCCACAGCCATTTCTTCTTCATTGCCTCTAGGTACATTTGACATTAGGGAAGACACCTACGAGAAAAAAAAAGGAGAAGAAAAGCAAATAAACCACACTTCATCACACAAGTATGGCTGGCAAGTGATCGTGGGTAACAACCCATTGGTCGGTTGTCTGGAGCCCAGCTCAATAACTGCACAAAAAGAAACAAAACACTTAAGGAAGAAGCGGAGAAGTAGTACAAGCCGGGGAGATATACACTGGAAAAATCCGTGTGTTGATCCGAATTAAAACAAACATAGGGAGAAAGCTACTGATCGAACAAATACACCTTCAGGCAAATTCATTTCCTTTTCCGGTCACCTAGAGGTGTAGAAACCCAAAGTCTATGTCAATTACCATTAAGTGAGTCTATCACAACATTCACACCAAGATGCTTAGCACTTAGGGCTTTGACCGAGTTTTGGGTGGGTTGGGTAGCCGTAAAAAGTTGCTAACGCACACTGAATTCTGAAAAAATTCTAAAAATATATATATATACATATACATATTAAAGCAAGGATTCGGGCGATTAGTATTTTGGCAAACACCCAGCTGCTGCTTAGTCTTTGTAGATTAAGATCTTCGTATATTTCCTCCTATTGACAAGTAACGAAGTGTCTAGGCAATTACTTCTTAAATTCTAAGAGGAAATAAAGGCTAGAGTAAACCTTGCTAGGGACTAGCAAGGAGTAGGCATGGGGGTATGATAACATTGGACAAGGGGGTGCTAATTATGTTGAATATGGCCCATCTTAAGAATAAAAGGCACAACATAAGTAGAACGGGAGCATTGCATGCATCATGTACCAAGATTGCTTATAAAACTATATTAATGGCCATTTGTGTAAGCACTTGTCAAAGCAGGCCTCAGATGAGCAATCGGACCACACGGATGGATTCAGAACGACGAACGGAGTCCAACGGACTCAAGATCGGTCAAATCCGACATCCGGAGCTCCTATAATGGGCCCAAGAAGTTCCGACAGTTGATTTGGAGACCAACAGTCCACATTGTGCCACGTCACCCCCGCTCCACCACATGCCACCTCTTCATCCAGCCGAGATTAGATCTTGGCCGTCAATCTTTGATCAAACGGCCGAGACTCATGCGCCCGCTCGCAGTCGTCGTGACAAAGCGCGGGCGTGGTGCAACGGTTAGCACGCATGGCTGCACGCACGCGACACAGGTTCGAGCTGCGCAGAGCATGAATTCGAAGACTAAGGTTGCGCGTAGTGAAATTGGGCCGCCCGATCAGCAACGGGCAGCCGAGATTTCGCCACGCGGTGCGGCCATAACTCGCAAGCGCACACACGTGCCCGAGGCGCAATCCAAGCGCAGCCGAGGAGAGATCTCAGGCATCTGATCTTCGATTGGACGGCTCTCACGCAGCAGCCGCGGATCAAGCGTGAAGAAGAAATAGCGCGCGCGGTTGACCAGTGGGCTGGAGGGCTTCACCGATGCTTTTGGAGTTGTTTTAGCGACTTTCTGGATGTCGCTAAAGCCCCTTCTTCTTTTAGAAAGCCCTTAACCCTATTTAAACCCCCTCCAACCACTCATTCAAGGCATTCACTTCCTTTGCAACTACTCCACCCCTCTCTTAGCTAGCTTTAGGCCCTCTTGTAATTGCCGGAGATGACAAGCTGCCGATGGAGCCTCCTCCACCGCCGTGGCTACCTCGTCGCTCTCCACCCTCTCTCTCTTTTAAGCTTTCCATTACTTTTGAAGCATGTATTTAATGTTGTAAGCTATGACTAGAAGTGCATGATTAATGAAGTCATTTTCCGTTCAGTTGTCACTTTAATTTCCATTTAAGTTGCATGATCAAATAAGGAACATTCTAACCCTAATCTCTCTCTCTATCTCTCTCTCGCTTTTCAAAATCGCACCTTTCGCAAGCAAAACTCCGCACTTTCCATGACAACGAGTGATAAGCAGAATCCGATTTTCATGCCTCCCGGAGACCAACACTCGGACTCATCTCTGTTTACTTATTTTAAAATCGACGTTGCAAGTGCAACTATAACGATTGATAAACACCAGTTTATCATCATTTTTATGCTTTAAAACTAACCTAGCTCTTAGGATTTTACTCCGCAAACGGGTTTTTGGGCTGCATTTAGGCATAAATTAGGATAGGCATGCATTGCATTTTTTATTATTGTTTTAATGTGTTTTTGTGAGTGTTAGGGATGTACAGATTCACAGATCCCTAAAACCCTAGCACTCAAGAAGGCAATTGGTGAAGGAGAAGCCCAGACTAGTTGGAACCTAGCTTGATCCAGCTCACCATAGCTGGAACCTAGCTTACTTGAACTAGGGTTAGCTCATCCCAGCTCCATTCAGCTAATCTCAGCTGGATGGCAGCTCAAGAGAGTTCACCTTAGCTCACCCTAGCTCAAGTCAGCTCAGATCCAGCTCAACTTAGCTGAGTCTAGCTCACCTCAGCTCCCACTAGTTCACAGGGAGCTCTAGCTAGCTCAGCTGAGTTGACAGGAGTTCACCCCAGCTCAGATCCAGCTACATCCAGCTCCCCTCAACTCCAGCCAGCTGAAGAAGAATTCATCTCAGCTCAGGAAGCTCAAGTCCAGCTCCCGGGGATTCAGCTTAGCTCATCTCAGTTGAGCTAAGCTACCTTAGCTGCCTCAACCAGCTTGATTCTCCCCGATAGCACCAGACCTAGCTCACGTTAGCTCATTTTGGTAGAAGCTAGCTCACTTTAGCTTGGCTTAGCAACTAGCAAAGAACTAGCAAGCTAAGCCAGCTAGAGTAGCCCCATGCCAGCCTCTTCAGCAGCAGCCAGCTCCAGCTCCAGCTCCAGACTTCTTCTCCTCAGCTCCCTCCTCCAAACCCTAGCTCCAACACCTTCTCCTCTACTCCTCCATTAGCTAAGCTAGCTTAGCTTAGCTTAGCTTAGCTTAACTTAGCTATGCTCCAACTTCCTTGGCTTGTACTACCCCAAAAACCCACCTACCAACTCTACCCAACTAGCTCCACCTAAGCTCCACATAAGCTAACCTACTTGGCACCAACCTAACCTACCCACCACCTCCAAAAGACACCTAAAAGTGGCGCCAAAAACTACCCATAACCACCCCTTAATGGCGCCACTTTTCCCTCCAAAATCTCCCCTCATCTTCACCACACAATCTCCCTTGAACCCATCTCCACCATCCACCTAACCCCCCTTCTAGAAGACCCCATGTTGGCGCCAACATGGTGGTGTCTCTCCACCACCAAAAGACACCAACACCACCATAACTACCCCCTTTAACACCTCTTGGGTTGGCGCCAACTCTCCTTAGCCATAGGATCACCAACCACCTCCATTCTTCCATCCTAGCCCTCCATTTCAAGGGGCACCTTAACCCCCCATCCTACCCTATAAAAAGACCACTACCCACCACCATTCAAGCCATCCTTGGCTAGCCATTTCACTCTCATATTCCACCAAGAATCCCACGTCCAAGAGAGAAGAAGAAGAAGAAGATTAAGGGGATATTCTGTCCCCTTGGTGCCTTCCCCTCTTCCCTTCTCTCTTGGGTCACGCCAGCCAAAGGAGAAGCCAGGCAAGGAAGATCTTGGAGGAGATCTTGAAGGTGGTCACGCCACCTTGGAGGAGTTTTAAAGGTGGTGCACGCCCACCCCTTTGGAGAGAGCATTAAAGGTGGTAGCTTCCACCTTGGAGGAGCTCTCAAGGAAGGAGAAGAAGGAGGCCCTCTTTTCAAGCCAAGGAGCAGCTAGGCTTGGAGCAAGAAGACAACCTTCTTCACCATTGTTACAAGAGGATTTGTGTTTCTTTTCTTGCTTTTAAATTGTTCAATTCTAGTAGAAGCTTTCCTCTACTTGTCCTTGAAAAGAACACTCATTCTACTCAATCAAAAATTGCCTTCTTTTAAGCTTTTTATTGCAGTTGTTTGTTTTGGTTCTAGCACTTATTTCTCCCCTTCTTCCTAATTACCCTAGGCCTACACTTGCCTAGAGTGAGCTTAGGAAGAAGATATTTCTATCTTTTAGATTTTTAATCATTTGTAGGTGTTAGTTCTTTTCGCTACAATCTGCCGTTGCCCTCGTCTTTTCAAAATACAAAAAAAAAATTACATATTGAAAGATATTAAAAAGAAAGTTGAGATTGTATTCCAAGCAAGAGAATCATTATTGCAATTTTTGCCTCCTTGGACGACCCTAGATACTCCCCTATCTAGGATATAAATTTTAAAAGCGAAAGCGGATTCGCGTGTTACAACGACGTTAAAAAACTGCTTTTACAAATCACGCGCATTTCGCTATCACTTTTTGGCGCCGTTGCCGGGGAGGCACGGCTTTGCATTAACTCATTTGCTCTTGCTTGAAGTGGATCTCATCCCCTTCTCTTTCTTTCTTTTGTGTGTGCAGGAACTACAGCGGGAAAGCGGGAATCTGGAAGCGAGAGCTTAAAGATCCTTTTCTTCCAGCGAAAATTCAGGTTGGTTCCTCTTTCTAGTCACATAATTAATTAAAACTACCAAAAATATATTAAACTTGGCTTTCAGGACCCTAAACACTTAAATTAAGTGGAGTGGTGCATTTTAAAATCATTGTTTGCTTGTATGCTTCTTTAGCACCATTCCATTGCAAGTATTGGTGTTCTGTTTTTCGGGTCTAGATTTCTGTCCATACTTGAAAAATCGATTCCTAACACCACAGGCCTCCTAAAATCATAAAATTTCATAAAGTGATTCCCAATTAAGTTTGGAACATCTGTTCCAAATTTCAGATCAAATAGATTTGTATTTAATTTTTAAAAATTCGTGGATTACAGAGGGGTCACACCCTCTAATCTTCCTGTTTTGCTACTGTCCGCGAATTTTCAGAATTTTTATACTCATCCAATTGTTGTGAAATTTATCTTGTTGGAATCCCTGTGAAATTTTATATATCATATAAAATCATAAAAATTTTCTGAGGTCGGTGGTAATACTGAAAAGTCTATAATACCCACGGGTATTATTTCTAGACTTTGACACCAGTACAATTAAAAATTCAAAACTATTATCAAACAAATTCCTAAAATCTTACAAAAATCTTTTCTGGAATCCTTGTTTGATTTTTTTCAAAGTAGTGGTGTTGTTTGACTTGTTTGGACCACTACTTAATTCTGAAAGCTAAAAATAATTCATTGGTAGTTAAATTTCTGTCTCAGGGATAATTGGTTTAGGGTTTCTTCTTTCTCTTTAGAGACTCAATTAAAAGGAAATATACAATCACACATACAACTTGTCTTTCCTTTGATTGTGAACTTTCAAACTTGTTTGAAAACTTAAAGAGAAAAACCCTAAAATTCATTTAATTAAATCACATCCTAAAAGACAAAAATATAAAAAAATTGTGTGACAACTTGATTTTCATTGGAGCCACTCTCTAATTCCTGCACACACACAAAAAAATCAAATAACAGGGCAACAACCCAATAAACGCCCTCCACATTCCGTGTGCACTATAGAATCCTAGACCTAATTAAAATTTGTAGCAACTTGACCCCTAAGGCTTTATCAACTTAGGCTTGCTATTTAGGTCTTAAGTTTTCTTTAGTTAGTACCAATTCTGTCATCTGTATCTGGTGTTCAGGCTGAGGGCCCGTGTCAAACGACCAGGCGCGGGTTTGTACAAGCACCTGGGATTTTCCCTGGGAAACGTTTGGGCCCAAACCTCCCCTTAAGCAACTTGGCTAGATTTGTTGATAGAACGGGTATTCACTATTGACTACTTATTTCCTATATAGACCAAGTCTTAGGTTATTATTAGGGAGTCACATTTAAGTTAGGTCTAGTTTGTTTTTTTTTGATTGCACACTTTCTCTCATCTCTATCTCTTCTCCTCCCCTCCATTTCTTCCAAGTAGTGCATGCACGGGCGACGGTCCCAAAAGCCACACCTTGAGGGACCATCTGATTTCGCCCCCCGTAGCAAGAAATCATTGTTTTCTTCCCCCTCGTCTTCTAGAAAAATGGAAAACCCAGGAAGCCGTCAAAAAAATTCTGCTTCCACTTCTAACCCGTCAGCCGACCCACAAGCTGACTCCACCCTCCCTCACCTTCCTAACTTGGAGCAACCAGAAATATCAGCAGGGCCAGGTGGCCCTCCAATTATAACCCATAATACAAATCCCTTTGCATTAATGGTCGACCATTTGGCTCGGCTACAACAAAATCAAGAAAATCTAGCTAGGACTGTCACGAACCTAGCTAATCAAGGACAAAATCCACCACCTCGCCAACAGCCTGTCGTTCCTCTTAAGGATTTCTATGATCCTTCCAATTATGAGGAAAGACCAGGGGTGGTCATACCACAAGGGGATTTTGAAATCAAACCCGCTATTCTAAACCTTATCAAGCATTTTCATGGTCTTCCAAGAGAGGACCCTTTTTGTCATCTCGAGGAATTAACTGTCCTCGCTCAAACCACTCGTTCCCGCCATGTGCAGGAAGACATGTGGTTAATGAGACTCTTTCCTCTCTCTCTCAAAGACAAAGCATCACATTGGTTTAGAACAGTTGGGCGTCCTATTACCACTTGGCCCCAATTAAAAAGTGCTTTTCTTAAAAAATTTTTTCCGATCGGTCGAACAAATGCATTAAGAAGATCTATAACGACCTTTCAATAAAAAATTGGTGAACCCCTCCATGAAGCCTGGGAAAGATTTCAGGAACTTCTAAGAAGTTGTCCCCACCATGAAATTCCACAATGGCAGCTAGTGCAGATCTTCTATCATGGATTAGAAGATCAATTAAAACGATTTGTGGATGCCTCATGTGGGGGCAATTTTCTTAACAAAGACACCGAAAGTGCCTATCTTCTCTTTGAAGAAATGAGTGAAAACTCATTTAACATGACTTCAATGGACACTTTTGGCAGATCACAAAACCCCAGACATGGAGTCCATGAAATTGACTCCAAAACCACCTCTGTTCCAGTCACACAAGATGATTTATATATGTTAGCTCAACGACTGGACCAGATGCAAATTCACCAAAAGAAAATAGAAGAAAAGCTCACAAACAAACAAGCTCCACACGTCCACTCTCCACACACTAACCCCCCACACATTCTCCGAAGAGAGAATCTACACAATATCGATGCCACATCTGTTGACCAGCAATTCCCGGCTGATTTCCCGCAAGATTTAACCGGGAATTTTGACCAAAATATTGTTGATTCCACCTCGGAAAATATTTATGCTCTCCAGGAGCAATTTAGAAACCCCTCCAACATTTCCAATCAAAATTGGAGGACTAACCCGAATCACTCCTGGAAAAACCCGAATCCGATTCCTCTTCCCAAACAAAACTATTTTGGGAATTATGGGCAACCTTTGTATCAACCTGGACCATCCCAGGATGATATTAATAATCAGGTCATGAAAACTCTGCAAGGAATGCAGACTCAAATGACAGAAGTAACCCGCATGGTTACCAATTTACAACAACAAGTTAAGGTTACTCCTGATCATCGACCTATTGGGAATTTACCATCCCAACCCATGCCCAACCCAAACAATCAAAGGAGTCAATTCCAAGGTGGATATCACAGTCAACCTATTCATCCAGCACCTCAGCATCCGCCGGGTTTCAATAACAGCCAGGCTCCCCGTCCTCACCCTAGAAACAACCAGACTGCAAATGCAGTTACCTTGAGGAATGGGAAAACCACTCAAAATACCTTGCCTGTTAAAGAAACCCGCTCTAATGACACACAGATTAACTCTTCCCCTCGTATTGTTCAGGAATCAATTCACGCAAAACAGGGCAACCCTGCCCCATTTCCACAAGCCCTCCACTCTTCAAAAAAGAAAAAAACAAAATCTGAGCCCACTGAGAAGGAATTAATGGATTTATTTGGGCAAGTAGAAATTAATATCCCTATCCTAGATGCCATTAAGTATATCCCTGCCTATGCAAAATTCTTAAAAGATTTATGTACTCCAAAAAGGCAGCCCAAGAATTTAGGAAAGGTGATTCTTCCAGAGACAGTCAGCTCAGTTGTGCAGAGCCGACTGCCTCTTAAGAGAAAAGATCCCGACGCCCCCCTAATCCAAGTTATCATTAATGATACCTCATTTGATCGCGCTCTGTTGGATCTTGGTGCCTCAATTAATCTTATCCCCACAATTATTTTTGAGGAATTTAAGATCGGTGAATTGAAACCTGTTGAGGTTACTCTCCAATTAGCCGACAGATCTACGATTAAACCAAGGGGAATTGTTGAAGATGTTCTTGTCCGGGTCAAAGATTGTCTATTCGCAGTAGACTTTTTAGTCCTGGACATAGAGGTACCTGAAGCACTTAAGTTTGCCCCCATTATTCTTGGAAGACCATTCTTAGCCACCGCCCGTGCCAATATTGATTGTGATTCTGGAAAGATGAAGATCATGTGTGGTGGTGAATCTGTAACCCTAGACATTTTTCAAGCCTCTAGGCGATTCCAGGAACCAGATTTCTTTGATGATTCGGATTCAGAAATAGAAAACATTGTGGAGGAAACATTGCAGATTTCCCAATTAGGTTCCTGTTTTGCTGTAAATACGGTTCCTGAACAATCTACTTTTTCTCACCCTTCCACCTCAACTACACAACCAGCTAACATTCCAGCTGACCCTTTCACTCTCACCTCACCTCTAACCCACAAAGCAGAAACTCTTTCGGAACCGGGCCTACAATTGGAATTAAAACCTTTGCCCGATTCACTTAAATATGTTTTCCTGGGTCCAAATCAGACCCTGCCCCTGATTATAAATTCTGGACTCACCGGGGCACAAGAGCACAAACTTCTCCAGGTTTTGAGTAAGTATCGAAAAGCTATTGGCTGGACCCTTTCTGATCTTAAAGGCATTCATCCATCCTATTGTACGCACCGTATATTTTTAGAGGACGATTCTCGCCCCTCCCGCCAACCACAAAGGCGCTTGAATCCTAGTATGCAGGAGGTGGTAAAAAAGGAGATTATTAAGTGGCTGGATGCTGATATCATCTACCCCATTTCTGACAGCTCCTGGGTTAGTCCAACTCAAGTTGTCCCCAAAAAGGCTGGACTAACAGTTGTCACCAATGAAAAGGGGGAAAATATAGCCACTCGAACCGCTTCTTCTTGGCGCGTGTGTATAGATTATCGAAAATTAAACACCGCCACTAAGAAGGATCATTTCCCGCTCCCTTTTATTGATCAAATCTTGGAGCGGTTAGCCGGACGGGAATTTTACTATTTTTTGGACGGTTATTCTGGCTATAATCAAGTAGCGGTTCATCCTGAGGACCAGGATAAAACAACTTTCACCTGCCCCTTCGGAACCTTTGCTTTCCGAAGAATGCCCTTCGGTCTTTGCAACGCACCTGCGACTTTTCAAAGGTGCATGCTTGCAATTTTTTCAGACCTGGTAGGTGAATGTTTAGAAGTTTTTATGGATGACTTCTCTATTTTTGGAGATTCTTTTGATCATTGCCTCAAAAATCTTGAAAGAACCCTCCAAAAGTGCATAGAAGTTAACCTGGTCCTCAGTTGGGAAAAAAGCCATTTCATGGTCCAAGAAGGTATTGTCTTGGGCCATGTTATTTCTAAACAAGGAATTGCGGTAGATAAAGCAAAAATAGATGCTATATCTAAGCTCCCACCGCCCACTACTGTCAAACAAATCAGATCCTTTTTGGGTCATGTGGGTTTCTATCGTCGATTCATACAAAACTTTTCCCAAATCTCCAAGCCTTTAAGTCAGCTTCTTACTAAAGACCAGCCATTTGATTTTAATAATAAGTGCCTGGAGAGTTTTTTGAGGTTGAAGAAAGAGGTTACTGAGGCACCAATATTGCAGGGACCTGACTGGAATAGTCCCTTTGAATTAATGACAGATGCCTCAGATTTTGCTGTAGGGGCCGTTCTAGGGCAAAGAATTGGCAAGAAACCCGTTGTGATCTATTATGCCAGCAAAACACTTGATGACGCACAACGGAATTACACGGTTACTGAAAAGGAACTTCTTGCCATTGTATTTGCCTTGGAAAAATTTAGATCTTATCTGTTGGGTCACGTGTCACTGTTTATACAGACCACTCAGCAATTAAATATTTGCTGACTAAGAAAGATGCGAAACCCCGCCTTATCCGTTGGATTCTGCTGCTCCAGGAATTTGACCTGGAAATCAAGGATAAGGCGGGATTGCACAATGTAGTGGCCGATCATCTCTCTCGTCTTATGACAAATGACATAATGACCCCACCAGATCAGTTCCCTGATGAAAGTATTTTAGCTGCTACAACCCTCCCTTGGTTTGCACCCATTGCAAACTACTTAGCAACAGAACAAATCCCCGCTGATTGGCCAAAAACAAAACGGGATAAGTTCTTTGCTGATATTAAATATTATTTTTGGGAGGAGCCCGACCTTTTCCGCATTTGTGCCGATCAGGTTATTCGACGATGTGTCCCTGATTCTGAAATCCATGATATCTTAACACATTGTCACTCAATGGCCTGTGGCGGACATTTTTCGGGCAAGAAAACTGCAGCTAAAATCCTTAATGCAGGATTTTATTGGCCCAGCTTGCACAAAGATGCTCATGACTTCGTTCGGTCCTGTGTGCATTGCCAGAGCATCGGCAACATGACTCGAAAGGATATGATGCCCCTTAATCCTATTTTAGAGGTTGAAATTTTCGATGTTTGGGGCATCGACTTCATGGGACCGTTCATCAACTCTGGTGGGTATTTGTATATATTAGTCGCAGTAGACTATGTTTCTAAATGGATAGAAGCAATACCCACCCGCACTAGTGATCACCGTGTGGTTGTCGAATTTCTTAGAAAAATATTTTCTCAAGATTCGGCATACCAAAAGCCATTATCAGTGACGGAGGCTCACATTTCACCCACTCACAATTCCGTCACCTCCTTTCTAAATACGGGGTTAATCATAAAATTTCCACACCATATCACCCCCAAACTAATGGCCAGGCTGAAGTTTCTAACCGGGAAATTAAAAATATTCTACAAAAAACGGTTAGGTCCGACCGTAAAGACTGGTCCACCAAATTGGACGACGCTTTATGGGCCTACCGTACCGCTTTTAAAACTCCGCTTGGCATGTCTCCCTTCCGTCTGATTTTCGGGAAGGCATGCCATCTCCCGGTAGAATTAGAACATAGGGCTTTTTGGGCAATAAAACAACTTAATATGGATTTATCTGATGCCGGTAACCATAGAAAATTACAATTAACTGAATTGGAAGAATTACGTAATTTTTCCTATGAAAATGCGAGGATTTATAAAGACCGAACAAAGAAATTTCACGATAAATATATTGTTCGGAAACACTTTGACGTTAATCAACGTGTTTGGCTTTTCGATGCGAGATTACGTCTTTTTCCTGGCAAATTACAATCTAAATGGACCGGCCCCGTTATTGTCCATAAAACATATCCATACGGCGCTGTTGACCTTTTTGATCCACAAACTAATTCGATATTTCAAGTCAATGGCCAGCGTTTAAAGCCCTATTTTGACCATACGCCTAAAATTCCATCTGAATCTTTTAATTTTACTGAGCCAACCACCCTTGATCACTAGTACACATCACGTCCGGCTGAATGGCGTAAAAGATAGCACTGGATGGGAGGTAACCCATCATTTTCTTGCTTTCTTTTTTTCTTTTTCCAGGTCTTGATCATCCTAAACCCGACCGTCATCACTAAGGTGATCCCTTTTCCCTCCTAATGCATGAGGACATGGCATATCTTAAGCATGGGGGGGTGTTTTTAAATTTTTATGATCGATTCAGGATGTTCAAAACCTAAAAACATGCAATTTTCTTTAATTTATTTCCTGCTTGCATACCCAAAAAAATAAAAATGTTGAAAACTTTTTGAGGAAAAATTTTGAAATCAGGACTAAGGTCGTAAAATTCACTTCTGGTACAATGGGATTTAATCTTTAACAAACTAAGGATGAGGATATGGATCTGATCATTTGAATTTCAGGGTCTATTTTAGACTAGATCAGATATCCTTCTCTAAAATTCCACCTGAACTCATGATAGTTCAGGTGACTTGATCCTATTTTGTAATATGGAAAGTATTTGACTTAGTTTCTGATTCAAAAACTTGCGGGTCTCAAGAAACTTCTTGTGTCAATTTTCACACACAAGCCAACACTTAAAAACAACTAAAAAATTGAAAAGCTTCCTTGTTTGGATTTAGTAAAAGTCTGAAGCAGATCATTGGTTTGAGTTCCCACCACCGAGAAGAAGGAAAATACCTTCTTTGAGGACGCGATGTCAACATGTTACCGCCTCGGCGCTGCTCTATATCTATATTTCATATCTTTAGACGAAGCATTAAAGCGCATTTCAGCAGCTCAAGTGTCTTGGACGGTGCTCTACCTATAGCGTCGGAGCAAGAGCTTGAGTTTGCTTGGAGCACCCCTTTTCACCGCATCGTGTTTTGGGGTTGTGAGCTCCTGGGTGGTGTCATGGACAGTGCTATCCCGAAGTACTGGCGCCAGAGCCCCCTCGAGGAATGGTAATGGGAATGATGATACCGACACATCTGTTGTAAGACTAAGCTAAAAATAAGCATGGGTGAAAAAAAAAAAAAAACACGTCCTTATAAAGGTTGGCTTTTCACAAGCACAGACACAAGGTTTTAAAGGAATTTGCAAGTTGCGAATCAGATTCACGAGCCAGAAAAATCCTAAAAACAAACATTTCAAGTCATCTGAATTAACAAGGGGTTAATTTGTGAATTTTCTGCGGATATATTGATCCCGTTCTATCTAATGGTTGGATCCAAAAACAAATCCTGATGTTTATCTTCAACAAATCCCGTATCTCCTGTGTTTTAATCTACCAAGGTCCCTTAATCTCTTTTTCTCCTCAAAAGTCAAAAAAATTAGATTTCCCAAAAATTCCATTTTCCAAAAAAAGAAATAATGTTTTGCTAAGAGACTAGCAAAAGATAAGCATGGGGGTGTGATAAACACCAGTTTATCATCATTTTTATGCTTTAAAACTAACCTAGCTCTTAGGATTTTACTCCGCAAACGGGTTTTTGGGCTGCATTTAGGCATAAATTAGGATAGGCATGCATTGCATTTTTTATTATTGTTTTAATGTGTTTTTGTGAGTGTTAGGGATGTATAGATTCACAGATCCCTAAAACCCTAGCACTCAAGAAGGCAATTGGTGAAGGAGAAGCCCAGACTAGTTGGAACCCAGCTTGATCCAGCTCACCATAACTGGAACCTAGCTTACTTGAACTAGGGTTAGCTCATCCCAGCTCCATTCAGCTAATCTCAGCTGGATGGCAGCTCAAGAGAGTTCACCTTAGCTCACCCTAGCTCAAGTCAGCTCAGATCCAGCTCAACTTAGCTGAGTCTAGCTCACCTCAGCTCCCACTAGTTCACAGGGAGCTCTAGCTAGCTCAGCTGAGTTGACAGGAGTTCACCCCAGCTCAGATCCAGCTACATCCAGCTCCCCTCAACTCCAGCCAGCTGAAGAAGAATTCATCTCAGCTCAGGAAGCTCAAGTCCAGCTCCCGGGGATTCAGCTTAGCTCATCTCAGTTGAGCTAAGCTACCTTAGCTGCCTCAACCAGCTTGATTCTCCCCGATAGCACCAGACCTAGCTCACGTTAGCTCATTTTGGTAGAAGCTAGCTCACTTTAGCTTGGCTTAGCAACTAGCAAAGAACTAGCAAGCTAAGCCAGCTAGAGTAGCCCCATGCCAGCCTCTTCAGCAGCAGCCAGCTCCAGCTCCAGCTCCAGACTTCTTCTCCTCAGCTCCCTCCTCCAAACCCTAGCTCCAACACCTTCTCCTCTACTCCTCCATTAGCTAAGCTAGCTTAGCTTAGCTTAGCTTAGCTTAACTTAGCTATGCTCCAACTTCCTTGGCTTGTACTACCCCAAAAACCCACCTACCAACTCTACCCAACTAGCTCCACCTAAGCTCCACATAAGCTAACCTACTTGGCACCAACCTAACCTACCCACCACCTCCAAAAGACACCTAAAAGTGGTGCCAAAAACTACCCATAACCACCCCTTAATGGCGCCACTTTTCCCTCCAAAATCTCCCCTCATCTTCACCACACAATCTCCCTTGAACCCATCTCCACCATCCACCTAACCCCCCTTCTAGAAGACCCCATGTTGGCGCCAACATGGTGGTGTCTCTCCACCACCAAAAGACACCAACACCACCATAACTACCCCCTTTAACACCTCTTGGGTTGGCGCCAACTCTCCTTAGCCATAGGATCACCAACCACCTCCATTCTTCCATCCTAGCCCTCCATTTCAAGGGGCACCTTAACCCCCCATCCTACCCTATAAAAAGACCACTACCCACCACCATTCAAGCCATCCTTGGCTAGCCATTTCACTCTCATATTCCACCAAGAATCCCACGTCCAAGAGAGAAGAAGAAGAAGAAGATTAAGGGGATATTCTGTCCCCTTGGTGCCTTCCCCTCTTCCCTTCTCTCTTGGGTCACGCCAGCCAAAGGAGAAGCCAGGCAAGGAAGATCTTGGAGGAGATCTTGAAGGTGGTCACGCCACCTTGGAGGAGTTTTAAAGGTGGTGCACGCCCACCACTTTGGAGAGAGCATTAAAGGTGGTAGCTTCCACCTTGGAGGAGCTCTCAAGGAAGGAGAAGAAGGAGGCCCTCTTTTCAAGCCAAGGAGCAGCTAGGCTTGGAGCAAGAAGACAACCTTCTTCACCATTGTTACAAGAGGATTTGTGTTTCTTTTCTTGCTTTTAAATTGTTCAATTCTAGTAGAAGCTTTCCTCTACTTGTCCTTGAAAAGAACACTCATTCTACTCAATCAAAAATTGCCTTCTTTTAAGCTTTTTATTGCAGTTGTTTGTTTTGGTTCTAGCACTTATTTCTCCTCTTCTTCCTAATTACCCTAGGCCTACACTTGCCTAGAGTGAGCTTAGGAAGAAGATATTTCTATCTTTTAGATTTTTAATCATTTGTAGGTGTTAGTTCTTTTCGCTACAATCTGTCGTTGCCCTCGTCTTTTCAAAATACAAAAAAAAAATTACATATTGAAAAATATTAAAAAGAAAGTTGAGATTGTATTCCAAGCAAGAGAATCATTATTGCAATTTTTGCCTCCTTGGACGACCCTAGATACTCCCCTATCTAGGATATAAATTTTAAAAGCGAAAGCGGATTCGCGTGTTACAACGACGTTAAAACACTGCTTTTACAAATCACGCGCATTTCGCTATCAACGACACTTGTTAACACAAACGCACAACTGCACGTCATCTAGCTACTATAGAAGCGTCAAATGACTGTGGCTGGTGGGTACACTAGGAAATTGGGGCACAAGCCAAAGGAAGAAGCTTCTCCCGAGTCCCTCCTTCTAACTAGGTGGATTGCCTGGACATAAGTAGAGTAAATCGTCCATAATCTTAGGACAGATTCTGAGAGTTTGTAGACCCTCTTTCTCTTCTGATTTCCCTCCTTACTTCACCATGTACCCTTCCACATCTTACACACATTTCCAATCCTATCCTCCTACCACCACTTATCCCCAAGATGATTACTATCCCAACTTGACTTGTAATTACCCATCAACTAGCCAAGATGACTTTGATTGGGGATATGAATCCAGACCTCACTCTAACCTTGGATAGCAAGACTATGATTACTATCCTTCCCAGAGCTACAATGATTTTAGATCTCCACCCTTTGATGATCAACCCAACCAGATCTACAACCATGAAGGATATGCTGATTATAACAGTTACCCTCCCCAGAATTATGTTGAATATAGGTCACCACCATTCTTTGAACAACCCAAGATGACCTACTATCTTGGAGGAACCCGAGAACCTCAATATCTTGACTACCCTAGAATCAACCCAAACCCACCCAACCCAGAACCGAACCAGTCAGTTCAGGTAAACCAGATCAAAGATAGGGTGTTAGCTAACCTGAGGAATACTATACAATCTTTAGAAGCTCAGCCAACACCATGCACTGAAGCATTGGAGCCTATGATAAAAATGATCGATCAGCTGAATAACACTTTATTGGATTTTCTCCAAAGTGTTAGGGATAGGGACCTGGGTGTGTTTCTTCTTGGGAAATTGTCGAGGTTGAGGATGAAATTTGTGGTTGCCCTAATCAAATCTTGGGATGATTCTCAAGATGAACCCCCTCCAGGAGAGCCAATGTTTGAACCTACTCAGGTGACTGCTTGGGGGGATACATATTCTGAGATTAGAGATGACCAGGTTGGTCTAGAGCAACCCTTTGGGGATGAACCGAGTTTTTCACCTGAGATCCCCGAGCTAGGGAGCGAGGAAAAATGTCTCTTTGAACCAGGAAATGACAATCAATTTTGAGACATATACAAATGAGGATCATGGATTCTTTGATTCTGAGGGTGAGGAATCTCTTACTGAAGTCTCACTTGAGCATAAGGAAAATGATTTTACCGAGACAAACAGGCATGAGGAATCTAATGAACCATTTGATAGCTCGTTCGTTGAAGATTTTGATTCAGTTGGGGTTAACTTGGAGGATCCGAATCTTGATGATTCAATCAGTGACCCCAGTCCTCATCTGCACCCCAAAGACCTGAGTTCTGAGATCATTATGCCCAAGTCAATCCTGATTCAGCTGCAATTATTGAACTTGGGCACTTTAGATGGGGTATACAATGATTTGGAGGTCCTGGTGCTTGAGCACTTGATGTTGGAGGATAGAATTGTTGAAATAAAAATTTAGGTGGTTAATTCTGAGGGAACTTTGTTTTTCGATCTAAGGGTACCTATTGACCTAAAACTACCTATCTTCTATAGGGACCATTATGATATCTTTCACATGAGACCCAAGACTAGAATAGCTGATTATTTTTTTGAGTTAGATGTTAAGTGGACAACCACACCTATTGAACCATTTTTACCCGTTGTCTGACACTTTGGTCATGGGTTGCACACCTTTAAACCGCAAGCCTGACAACACAAGCTTAACAACCTTCGGTTCAAGGTGATTTTCATCCAAAACCTAAGAACCACTCGACCCTAGGGCATGGGTCTGCACCATAATCTGGTCCACGTTTGTAGACATATTCTGTTGGTGGGTTTGGGGATCAATATTTTTATTTTGATTCTGACCCGCACCTGTGAATTCTCAATTTCTTCTTTGTATGTATGTTATGCCTAGCTGAAGGCATTAAACTTAGCGCGTGTGTATACACTCTTCTCTCTGCAGAGCTGACTGGATTTTCATGACACTCAGGTGATATTTTGTTTACTCCATGCTTTTCATGTCTTTATTTTTACAATGAGGACATTGCATCATATAGGCATAGGGGGAGGATAATGAATTCCTGAAATCATTATGCTAACTCCATAGAATTTCTTTTAGTTTCTTATAAAATAAAAAAAAATTAAAAATTTGAAAAAAGATAAAAAAAAGAAAGAAGTTAGGAAAAGAGAACATAGACATTTGGAAGTTATTAACTTTAGGAAATGATACGAGAGAACCTAAACACTTAGACTCTTCAGGTCTTCAGGCTTAACTAGCCCAAGTGTCCACTCAAATGTGGACATAGTCTCGAGTCCTCACCAATTAAAATTCATGTTAATTTGGCTAATAAATTGGGATGGTAAGTATGCGACTTATCAACCCACCCTCTGATTTGAGGGGACTTTAAGCCTAAGCATCTACACACTATTCGCATTGACTCACTTTCCAGCGGTTTTTATGGAAATTGGTTAGCTAATGGACCGACTTGGGTGGTATGGCTGGCAAGTTGCCGGTGATAACAGCTCATCAGCCAATTGTCCAGAGCCCAGCCACAAGACCATTTTCATTGTACTACCTTTAGGTAAATCTTAGATCAGGGAAGCCACCTACATAAAAAAAAAAGAAAAAAAGAAACACTCAAAAAGAAAAGAAAAAAAATAGAAAAAGTACAAAATAAAAAATAAATAAGTAAAACCACGCTTCACCACACGAGTATGGCTGGCAAGTTATCGGTGGTAACAGCTCATCGACCGATTGTCCAGAACCCATCTCACAAAAAAAATGCACAATAATTCCCAAAACACTTAGGGAAGAAGTGTTACCACCGACACCAAAAGTACAAAAGAAAAAAAAAAGAAAATAAGAAAAATAATAAAAAAAAATGTATCTTCCGTTTTCAAATATGGAGAGGACTTGTGCGGTCTACATTCTGGCAGGCACCCGGGTACTATTGAGTTTTCATAGCTTAGGACCTTAGTTGAAATTTTCAATTGTTAATAAACGACTTAAGCCTAAGCGATCTAATGCTAATTCTATTTTTACGCATAGCATATATTTTCATTTTTCTCGGGACTAGCAAAAGATAAGCATGGAGGAATGATGTAAACACATTTATTATGGGTAAAATGTCTAATCATGCATGTTCCTAGCCTTAGATTTGCATTTTATGTTATAAATATCGCATAGCATGAATCATTCTGCATTTAGAGTAGTTGTATACAATTTACGCTAATTGCATCCTTTTTGTGGTTAGGAGAGAAGGATATTTATTTTGAGCCCTCGGATTGACGATCCGAACATACGGATCTAATCAAGACGACGATCGGAGTCCAACGCCTCTGAAATTGCCTCGATAGGAGTCCCGTAGCACCATAATCAGTTCAAAGAAGATCAATGACCAACGGATAAGGTGACATAATTCAAAGCTTCAAATGACAAATCCGATTGCGCGGATGGATTTGAGTCGACGATCGCAGCCTAATGGCGTGAAAATTGACTCAATCTGACCTTTGTAGCAGCCCCTACAATAAGAAGATGAATGGCCCAGATTGCGCCATGTGGCATAGCCCAAGCTGCCCATGTGCATGCACGCGCCACCGGACATGCATAGCAGCGCGGGTGTGCGTGCACGTGCGCGCATGTGCACCTGCGCACAGCGTAGTGCCAGTGCGTGGGTGCACGGCCGTGCGACAAATGCGGGGAGCGTAGTGCCAGCTATGCATGGGCTAGACCTACAGCGACGCATGAGCTAGACTTACAGTGACTCTTACAGCCGTTGCTAATTCATCGCATGCCAGCAAAGCCAGCTTGGGCACAGCTCGCAAGAGCTACCTACAGCGATGTTTCCAGGGATAGCCTAGATGTCACTAATAGTGCCATACCTATTTTCTGCCTCTTCTCCTACAGTATAAAAGGACCTACACCCCCTCCCTTCCTAGCCATCTCTACCTACTCTACTCTGACCTAGTCCCAAGCTCTAGCATGCCTACCAACACTCCATTAGAGATTGTTCTCAAGCTCCCAAGGCACCTATTAGTATAGTGAACCTCTGCCTCACCAAATATTCCTCCAACTTCCCATCCCCCTTCATAAGTCACCTTGAAGCTGTCCTCCCACCTCCATTCCGATAACAAATCACCTTCGTCTTCACACCTCCATTCCGGAGTGATGCCGAAGCTTTCTTCAACCTGATGTCCTCCTACATCTCACCTCCATCATCCCACTCCCCACCTCCTTTGTCTGAGCTTCCACCAGGCACCATCATCTCACCGAATAGCCACTTTGGAAGTTTTCTTCTCACCCCCTTCTCTTTTTATGCTTCCATAATTTATTGTAATTGACATTGGAAGTGATATGTATCAGATTTGTTCTATATCTCTTGTGATTCATTTTTCTTGTCTTCTTTCAAAAATACAAAAAAAAATAACAAAAGCCTAAAATACCAAAAACAAACGAAACGAAGCACAGTTTTCAATAAAGTAAACGTCGCCTCCTTGTGTTCGACCCGGGACTCCCTTGGAGTTTCGGTATAAATTTTATTTGATCGACGTGTTTTACAACTACGACGACGGGTTACTTGTAACCCTGATTTCTAACACATGAAACGCACCCGACTAATCCTCTAAAAGAAATGGGGAAGGAATGGTGCAAAAATAAACCCCCAAGGTAATAAACTAACCATAGAAAGCATCAATCCATACACAGTACCCTATTACAAGAGATATTGATATGTTAAGCCCCCCAGCCAAAATGGTAGTGAGCAAAATTTTAAGCCTGGGATTTTCTAGCATATCTAAGTTTCGAGGTTGTGGAATGGCCATAAGATCTAAGGTAGGACCAGTTGACTCAGTGTCCACACCTAAGAACCTTTCCAGTTCTTCAATCGCATCCCTAACATCACTGGTAATATCACAAGTATCTACCTACTCTTCATTAGTGATCATTTCAATGTATGGAATCAAAATTTTGCCTTTAGACATAGACGAATCAGAGGGTGGCTCGAAATCAAATGAAGGCAAGTTGGAAGCAACAGATCTAGGGATTATCCTATCAATCTCACCCCTGGGTTCTTGTTTGTCACTCAAATCCTCCCCAGAGTATATATGTGAATACACATTAATCTCAGAAGTTTCTTTCAAATTTTCCATTATTTTATCAAGAGGAAAGATATCATCATTGGGTGTGCTAGGGAAACCTAATTTGGTCAACTTTGTGACATCCTCGGGGGCTAATTCTTAAAATAAAACATAATCACCCTTAGTGGCACTCCAAATCTTGAATGTAGGTTCCTCATATAATTCATCCTTCTCCTCATCATACGATTCATCATATACTCGAAGTCCAGAATCATCTAAAATCTCAGCAAATCCCCTAGGGCACTCTATCTGGGGTACATGGTTTACACTGGCAACATCAGACTCCTCAGGTAGGTGAATTTCTTTAGGGTTAGGTTCCCTAGGTGTGGCCATGAGTTCCATCTCATGATCAGAAGGAAGGGTGGGATTAACAACTTGACTTCGACCCACGTCATCAAATGTCACGAAAATACTGTCATCTGGGTCGAGGTCTTCCAATGGTACCATCATTCCCTTCTTTTGACTCCAATATAATTCAGGTGGATATTCAACGTGATCATCATGTTCCTAGACTTGCCACCTTTCTTCATCCAATGTATAGCTACTTTCATACATATCCTCCTCTCACTTAAACCGTGGACCTCTCAAGGAAGTGTTATCTAGCAAGGAGGGTTCAAAATCAATCCTCGAAAAGTAGCTATTCTCCCTTACATAATCCCCAAAATTCCTCAACTTTGGGTGTGGCTCTTCCATGGGAGATGCATCTAGCGTAGAGGGGTGCATTTCATCCTCAATGGTGTAGATTGGGTGGCTAATTTTTTCTTTTTCTTATTGGCCAGCTCTCGAAGATTCTCCTAATAAATCAATCATTTCGTCTTGCATTTTCTGTATTTGCATCTTCAAGGAGGAGAGGTCATCATTTCTATCAGGAGAGAAGTCAAGCTCAGGCTTATAGTACTTAGGAGTTTCTATCCAACCATTATAATCATTCAGGGAGGGTGGGTTGGGTATTTGCATGGTGTGTGGGATATTAGGCAAGGAAAATCTTGCTCCTAGGTTCTACTCACTGATTTGGGGCTTAACCATGCTAATACTCCTATAATAGGAGTAGAAAGGATCCCATTGGTTGTCATTTTGTCCATCAAAAAATGGACCATCTCGATGTATGGGATCGAAGATTGAAGAATGGGGGTAAGGGTGTGTGCAAGATGTGAAAGGATGAAAGTCAACGTGGTCCATTCTTATTCACACCACAATCAGATTCCTCCCAATACAAATACAAATCAGAGGACTTTTTAGGTCTTTAATCAGTTAGGCATTTGAGATTTAAGTCCACTTGTAGGTGACAAATCAATTTGTTCAATCAATTTATGTGCCTATTGTCGACTTATGGAATGCCTAAAAAGACGTAGCTGGAACTTAGGTGCTCTTCCCTAAAGTTCAAATGGTAAAGTACTCCAAGGACGGAAGATCGAGGGATGCAAGTAGACCTAAGCCTTCCTTTGAAGCTTTACTTTCGCGATGCTTCTTAACTACCCTCAAAAATCTGTGACAGGATATCCCCCTCCTTGGAGATACAAAACCTTTGATCTTTAGTTCTAAACACTTTAGAATCCAACGGTAGGAGGGTTCTTACCTAGCATTTAAAAACCTCAGCAATGTCTAAATGCATGCCTTGGTGCACAATCATACTCGTGTGCAATTGCCATAAAATTTTGAGTCTGAGTTTTGAAACGCATGACAAGTTTTTAGCTTAAGTTCTTGGTTTTTAGTGTTGCTCCTTAACTTAAAGTCCTTTTTCAAGAAAAATATGTGACCACTTGTTAGATCTTTTCGATTCAATTAGGTGGTCTTGCAATTAAATCCAGATGCACATACATGAACAAAATAGAATGCAAAGAAAGTGGATGTACCTTCCCTCCAACAATCAGCGATGCAAGATGCACGCAATGTGATGAGATGCTCATCACGATCTCTAATTACCACTAATTAACTAGTCTTCCTAGTTAATTAGCTATGGTTATGAATATATAAGGGTTAATTATAGAATAAGGGATATTTAGTTAAGGACCTTAAAATAAGCTAAAAATGACATTTTATCATTCAATAATTTAGATAATAATTGGACTCGAAAGCTTGTTAATCATTTCCTTAATTAATAGGATAAGTAACTTAAATATAATGTATACCTAAATATGTAATAACTTAAGTGATTTTACTTAATGAAATAAATTAACCTAAAAAGGTCAAAAATTTAAATTCAAGGTGTAAACATAATGTTTACCTTATTTACTAAAATATATAAAAAGTTGAAAAAGATTTAAGTTAAAATAAACCTTCAAAACCTGGGTTTACATTTTAATACTTAATATTCATTACAGTCGGGTCCTTATTTCTCACATAGGTCCTTATATTTTATTACTTCTAAGTCCCTCTTCATCTTCTTCTTCTTCTTCTTCTTCTCCAGCCGAACGAATGGCTAGCGGCAGAGTGTCAACCCACCGCACGATCACCGCCCTACCGACATCATTCCTCTTTGCCCAAGCTCGTGCAGCTTGCGCTCACCACCTACACTTCATCCATCGGTCTGGATTAACCGAGAATCCTATTTTTCAGTGGGAGATAACCTCACCGTTGTCAGAGACGACGACGAAGGTTAAGCTCCTCGAGCTCCTTCTTTAGCCAGACCCTGCCTCTCTCTTCGCCATAAACTGCTATAAATACCCCCTCACACCTCCGATTTTAGGCAAGTTGGCTCCCTTCCCTCTTCTAACATTGCAACCGACCCAATAGGCTATTCTTCCAAACCACCAGTGATTCCCCATTCCATCTTCCGACTTCCTCTGTCCATCTTAAGTAGCCGAGGAGATCTGTCGTGGTCTTTCGCACCTCTGACAAAGGCTCCGACCAAAGGATTCCTCTACTCCACCTCAAATCCGCCGCCAGAGATCTTTCTTCAACCCTCTGATTTCATCTTCCGCCATGAGACTTCGGTGGAACCCTATTGACCCCTTCGTCCAAGTAACAGTAGACTAGGAGTAGGAGTAGGACTTGGCTAGCTTAGTTAGTTAGTTTAGTTAGTAAGGTTAGAGTAATTTCAGATTTTAGCTTCATCTCCTCCGACTCCGGCAAGTTCCTTGAACTTGCCATAGACTTCAATTTTGTCTTTTAACTCATTGTTCACCCTCCTATATCTTCCATGTTCACTTCTAATTCACTTAATCGTTTAATTAAATCACCTAAATGCCTAATTCGAATCTCACCTTCATCGACTACTTCACTATCTATGGTGACAGTAATCGGCCTAATTCCACCTTCACTGGGTTCTTTCATCACCTATCACCACTAATGAACCCTAATCGACATTATATTACCTATTATTATCATCTATAATTAAATGCCTAAATCTTCATTAAGTTTCCTGAGCTTGCTGTCCATGGCGGCTCAGGATCAGTTCAAACTATAAATTAAATATATATTTATGAATAATAACCTTTGTTGACTTGATTTAACTTCTCAATTGAGTGGTTAAATCAAGTCCTGAGCTTTAACCATTCAAATTTTTAAGAAACAAACTTACTATTAAATCTCACATTTTAATGAACAAATGAAGAATTTAAATTGATAAAGAGGTTCCTTGTAACCTCAGGATCATTTCTGGATAAAAAATGGTTAATTTTATTAATCTATACATACAATTTATATTTTCTGGACTCACCGGAGCTCTGGTGAGCCCTGGCAAGCCAAAGTTGTGTTCCAGCCTCTAAAACTTGCTAAGTTGCACCAGAATAGTAAAATAAGGATTACTGATTATTTTAAAGAAATTTGTTTGATGTTTTAACCACTAGAGCTATAGAAGTAACTTCTTCTTCCCCAACTCCGACGAGTTGGAGAAGTCTGTTATGAAGGATTTAAGAAACATTTAGGGACCTCAGAAGCTTCAGTGCGATGCATTGTAGCTATTTTAACCTTCAAATCATTGTAGCAGTCTTTCCTTTATTCTATCGAACACATGCCTATTTTGGTTCAGGTGGCAAGCCTGAAACCCTAGGAATTAAGGACAGAACACAAATCTAAAGATCTGAATGAGTTCCAGATGTTGAGAAGACTCTGATTGAGGCATTAATTACTTAGGAGGAAGCCTTAAATTGAAAGTCAATCTTCGAGCTTCGATAGTCAAACCTGAGTCTGATAATGGTGTTCTGAGCTTGAATTGAGGAATTGAGATGTGGAAATTATTTCTGAGATTCGGTTTGATGTTTTTAGAAAGAATAAAGTAAGCTCAGATGATGTATTTAGTGAAAATTTTGTTTCTGTCAAGTTGGGTTACTTTCGAACCCAAACAAACCGAAGCACTATTTTGATGAAATTCAAACTTAAAACCTACCCAGATTGATTTCTTATAACCCTTAGAATTAATATAAATACATTAGGAACACCTTTAAAGTGTCTGTTGCACTTATTGATATCTAAAAATCAACCTCTGAAGTTTTTAGAGAAAAGAAAAGGTTCTCTGCAGGTTCTGAAGGTCTTAAGAGTTTAAAATCTATCCTAACAGAAGCGGAATTGCTTATATAACATATACAGACCTTCTAATAAGAGAGAGAAGTCCATCTGAGGACTCTCCTGACATAAAAACACTTCAAGGCAAGTAAAAAAAAAACCCGTAGAACCCTTGATTTCATCTCTTAAATTGAAAAGGAAAACATCATTAAAACATTAAATTGACCCTAAAATTGTGTAGATTACCCTTAGAGCTTTCCAACAAACTTTAAATCATCCAATTTGGAGCTCTGGGTAGAAAGTTATGCTTGTTTGAATTCAGGTCTGGAAGGGGTAGCTTTGTCCCACCTCGGATATTCACGAGTGCACACATGGGAATAAAACTGATTTGTTCCTATGGCTATTCTGTCGTCAGCACTCAGCGCACCGATTTTGATTCCTTCTTATCAGAGCATTGTTCTGAGTGTGTGGGCATATGCCTGTGGGTGTGCACCCTTGGGGGCGTGTGAATGTGGTTGTGCCCTAGGAGGGCGAGTGTGGCCTAGGAGGCCGGGTTGAGCCGATGCGGCTCGAGACTGTGAACCAATTATCAAATGAACCGAAATGAACCTAACTGAGATTAGGCGAGGATCGAGTAGGGTCTGGTCCCACCCTGATCTCAGGGTGCTGTGTATCCTTGAAAGGACCTCATCACAAATAAAAAAACTTTTGGTTTAAAAAGTAAAAAGGACGCGGTTCAGCTGAAAGCCTAAGGAAAGAGAAGCCGCTGAAGGATGCTAAGTGCTATGGGAGAAGGCTTAGATGCTAGGAAGTGTTAAGGAAAAAAGAAACTAAGGAACAAAGGAGAAAAACTATGGTAAGAAGAGAAGGCAGGAAGAAATGAAAGCTTAAGGAAGAAGAGAAGGAAGATAAGAAGGCAGGAACTACACAAGAAAGGTAAGAAGAAAGAGAGCTCGAGAGAAGAAAATAAAAGAGAGAAAGAAGAAAAGAAAGAAGAAGATTAGAGGCTGTAGAGAGATGAAGAGATAAATGAATTTTCTCTTGCATAATTACTTTTTGCTCTTAATTGTAAAAGGCATGTTTTAATTGGATAACTTTTTAATTGCCTTAATTTCTTAGAATGAAATAAAATTGAAAATTAGCATGTTTACTTGTTAATAAAGTACAACATTTTGAGTAAATATGTTTGCATATGGATTTTTGTATATCCTTTATAGTTAAATATTTCGACAAAATTTATGTTATGAAAATTAAACTAGTTTTACCTCCTAAACTTAAAGAGATAACAGAAAATTGGTGAATTTGGAGAAATTATTATGCCTCCCAGTGAACGACTTGGACTCAACCAGTAAAAATTTCTAAAATGTTAGGTTAATTTGATCCTATAGTACATAACCAACACAACTTCTAGTTAACCTAAGTGATTTCTTCTACTCTTAATTAAGTGAAATTAACTTAATTACTGAGTTGAGTGAACCCAAGCTACCATTTTGATGGTGCCGTTGCTGGGGAGGCAATATTTTGATTCACTAAAATTTAAAAAATGATTAATTGTTTAATTAGGAGGTATTTTTGTAAATATTTTTTATTTTTAATAACTTTAGTTCTAATTAGTGTGTTCTATTTTGTTTTTTTTTATTTTCTGTCTTCTTCTCAGGTTTACCTTTGCAGGTAATCTCAGGAGAAGGTGAGAATCCATTTTACTGTTTTCATTCTTTGTAAGTATTTCTTAATCGTTTGTTTTGTTGCATTTAAAAATAAATAAAAAAAATACAAAAATACATCTTTTTTGACTAGCAACAGCATAACATAGGCATACACTCTTAGGAGTGCATTTCCTGTTAGTATTAAGTGTGATCTGATTCGGAAAATTTTTTAAACTGTTTTTCTCGCATCAGTGGGAATACATGTGAAAACCCACGTAGATCCCTGTCTTTGAGAATTAAGAAAACCACATATTTTTGTTTGAAAAGATATAAAAAGCGGTCATTGTAGTTTAATTGATATATTTTTGAAAAAGACTAACTAAAAAGTGGAAGTAAAATTGGTGACTAAAATCTGTTTGCATAATGCATGCGGAATTTTATATCGATATCGTATGTTGCATGTCATCGCGCACATAGCATGATCACTAGAGTCACACGAGTCTATTTTTCTATCTCTCCTCTTTGCACCTCTTAGGGCTTTGGCTGAAGATCAACAAGTCTGTCTCACTACTAGAGCCCCGGGGAGCCAGTAGTAAGCGGTCTCGATCCTAGACCTTAGACCTTTGAGCTTTAAGGTACGCACCTGCGTAGTCACGAATTAGGATGCGTATTTTGATACTGTTACTCTATTTGTTTGTGTCAAATTACTTTGCGTACTTTAGGAATTTCTTCTTTCCTTTGAAAGAAGAGCGAAACCCACATCTTTTGCGCTGTTTTGCAGGTTTTTTGTGCCACTATTTTTTGTATCGGTGGTGTGCATGTGCCTTTGCACGATTATTTTCCGTTTATGGATGGGAGGCGATCCTTGCATCCACCTCTTGCACCGCCGTTGACAGGTGATCCTAGGCCGGTTACAGATAAGCAACCAATGGTTTTCTCGTTTGGTCCATCTACTTCTATGGATCCAATGTAGAATCTTAATCCCGAGATCCCTTCTTCTTCTAATCAAGGGGAGATGCTGCCTTTTGATGTTCATGAGGTGCTCCTGAACCAGAACCTTAGGATGCTAAAGAAAACAAGATAGATCAATTTATTAACAGCAGCCTTAAATAATTTACAAACTTTGCAAACCCGTTCTTCACCTCAACCTGAGGCAGGTTTTGAAATCATGATTTACAGATTAATCATCCAAGTCCTCTACTTAGAGATTATTATAACCCATCTAATGCACAAGTAGAGCCTAATGTTAGGATTCCTATTGGAAAAAATGATCCAGAATTAAAGCCAAACATTATAGGTTTAATCCCCCACTTTCACGAATTTGCATCCAAGGATCCATTTCAACACACTGAAGATCTTAAAAATCTATCTCAAACTCTTGTTCCTCGAAATCAAAATAGGGAAATCCTCCTAATGAAAATGTTCTCTTTTATCCTTAAAGATAAAGCAGCTTATTGGTATAGAACTATAGCAAGACCAATCTCAACTTGGGCTGAACTCGAATCCGCATTTTTGAAGAAATTCTTTCCAATTGGTCGAACCAATGCTTTAAGGTGAGATACTACTACTTTCAATCAAAATCAAGGAGAACCAATTCATGAAGTGTGGGAATGTTTTCATGAATTGCAAAGGAAATGCCCACATCATGACATCCCTCATTGGCAACTCGTGCATATCTTTTATTATGGTTTACAAGAGGGAATTCGCAATCTAGTCAATGCCTCTTGTGGAGGGAATTTTCTAAATCACGACGCAAAATCCGCTTCAGAATTATTTAAAGGGATGGCAAAAAACTCGATCTACAATGCATCAATGTCGCAATTTTTGTGAGGAGCGAATACAAATCACCAAAATCCACATAAGGGCATTCACGAGATCAGTAATCCGTACAGTTCAAAGGATTTAGAGATTATTGCAGAAAAACTAGACAAAGTTGATATCGTAGCAAAGCATCTGGGCGAGGTTAGGAACACAATGAAGAATCTTACGCCTCTACTTGCTACGAATCCCACGTATTTACCTGTTTCGCAAATTCTTGCGGGGAGGGAATTTGTGAATAATCTGGATTCTAGAGATCCATCTTCCTTCGATTTTCTATCTACTCCTTCACCAACCCAAGGAGGGACCTTTGTCCCACAATCTTACCCACCATTTTCCCCACCCTTAACTGTTGCAGAAAACATGCCATATCCTCTTGAATTACACACCATCCAGGAAAATATTCCAAGACCAAACCTTTATTCAAATACCTATAATCCTGGATAGAAAAGCCACCTAAATTTTTCTTGGGCTGATCCAAATCAAAATCAAAGACCAAATTATCCAAATCAAACCCATTTTAACCCACCTCCTTTGCCTCCTCAGCAATCAAATTTAAGGCCTAGCCCGATGAGTATGCAGAATTACTCTAGGCCTAATAGAGATACACAGCTAGACCAAACTTTAAGAGCTGTGTCAGAGAGTCAACGACAAAATGCTGAAGCTCTTGTTGAGATCCATAGGCAATGTAAGGTAGAATTGGCTGATTTACGAAATCAAATCACGCTTTTGGATGAGTCTCGTCAGCCAGGTACTCTTCGATCTCAGCCAATTCCAAATCCTAGGAATCTGCCAAATCCTTGGCAAAATCAAGGCCAAGTCCATCTCATTAATTAGGCCTTTGATTCTAATCATAACTCGTCCTCTATACTACCTGAAAATAACCCATCAAACCCGCATCAGCAAACTATTTTGTGCCAAAATGACTCATCTATTATTGGGAACCAAAACTGACTATGTTGATCTTCTGAACTTGGTGGAAACATTTTTTTTTATGAATTGCCGTAATCTTAAACATTTTACATCTCAACCTAAATCAGATCTAATCTTCACAAGATTTTCACTCTAATCTTTTTGAAATTTTCATGAGAATCTGATTCTACGATCTGCGAGATCTATTCTAGGCAATTTCTGGACAAGTTTTCATTGGGTGGTTTCTAATCTATTTTCCTAATTTTTTGATCTAATTCTTTCATAACTCCTCTATTTTTACTGTATACCTATTCTTTTTAGGATTTCTTTACTAGGGTTTACGCCTAGCTGAAGGCGTAAAACTTAGCACTTGTACATAGCTATTTCCTATTTTCATCCCTTTTGATTTTCTTATACACTGATGTAAACACATTTACACTACTTAAAATGTCTATTTATGCATGTTCTTAAGCATAGGATTGCATTTCATGATATAAATATTGCATAACATGCATCATCTTGCATCTAGTGTAGTTTGAATAAAATGGAGTTTAATTGTCTCCTTTTATGTGTTTGGATAGGGCAAACATTTTATCAGGGCCTCAGATCAAAGATCCAACCGTATGGATGTGATCAGGGCGGCGATTGGAGTTCAACGACTCCAAGATCACCCTAATCAGGCATCCGTAGCATCAGATAGTGACTGGGGAACCCTAGAAGATCAAGGGCCAAGATGGTGAAAATCCACACTTCAGATCACAAATCCGACCGCACGGATGAATTCGGATTGACGATCGTAGCTCAACGACACAAAAACTGAGTCAATCCGACATCTGTGGCACCATCTACAACTTCCAGAAGATTGACAGCCAAGATGGTGCCACGTCGCGCCATCTCGGCCACCCAAACGGCCGCCTAGATTCCATGAAGACCACGCACCCGCCCCCTCTCCGCCGTTGGATCTCGATCCAATGGCTGTGGACGCGGTGCTTCAAAATCATCCTTGCGACCTTCTCGATGGCATAGCGCATTGGAGATGCAGATTGGAGTTCAACGACTCCAAGATCGCCCTAATTAGGCATCTGTAGCATCAGATAGTGACTGGGGAACCCTAGAAGATCAAGGGCCAGGATGGTGAAAATTCGCACTTCAGATGACAAATTCGACCACACGGATGAATTCGGATCGACGATCGCAGCCCAACGACACAAAAATCGAGTCAATCCAACATCCGTGGCACCATCTACAACTTCTAGAAGATGGACGGCCAAGATGGCGCCACGTGGTGCAATCTCGGTCGCCCAAACAGCTGCCTACATTCCATGAAGACCGCGCACCCGCACTGCCGACATCATTCCTCTTTGCCCAATCTCTTGCAGCTTGCGCTCACCTCCTACACTTCATCCATCGGTCTGGATTAACCGGGAATCCTATTTTTCAGTCGGAGATAACCTCACTGTCGTCGGAGACGACGACGGAGGTTAATCTGCTCGAGCTCCTTCTTCGGCCAGACCCTGCCTCTCTCTTCGTCGCAAACTGCTATAAATACCCCCTCACACCTTCGATTTTAGGCAAGTTGGTTCCCTTCCCTCTTCTAACACTGCAGCCGACCCAATAGGCTATTCTTCCAAACCTCCGGTGTTTCCCAATTCCATCCTCCAACTTCCTCTGCCCATCTTAAGTAGCCGAGGAGATTCGACGTGGTCTTCCGCACATCTGACAAAGGTGCCGACCTAAGGATTCCTCTGCTCCACCTCAAATCCGCAGTTTGCGATCTTTCTTCAACCCTCTGATTTCATCGTCCGCCATGAGACTTCGGCAGAACCCTATTGACCCCTTCGTCCAGGTAACAATAGACTAGGTGTAGGAGTAGGAGTTGGCTAGCATAGTTAGTTAGTTTAGTTAGTTAGGTTAGAGTAATTTCAGATTTTAGCTTCATCTCCTCCGACTCCGGCAAGTTCGTTGAGCACACCAGAGACTTCAATTTTGTCTTTTAACTCATTATTCACCATCCTGTATCTTCCATGTTCACTTCTAATTCACATAATCGTTTAATTAAATCACCTAAATGCCTAATTCAAATCTCACCTTCACCGACTACTTCACTGTCTATGGTGACAGTAATCGGCCTAATTCCACCTTCACTAGGTTCTTTCGTCACCTATCACCACTAATGAACCCTAATCGACATTATATTACCTATTATTATCATCTATAATTAAATGCCTAAATCTTAATTAAGTTTCCTAAGCTTGTTGACCATGGCAGCTCAGGAACAGTTCAAACTATAAATTAAATATATATTTATGAATAATAACATCCGTTGACTTGATTTAACTTCTTAATTGAGTAGTTAAATCAAGTCCTGAGCTTTAACCATTAAAATTTTTAAGAAACAAACTTACTATTAAATCTCACATTTTAATGAACAAATGAAGAATTTAATGTGATAAAGAGGTTCCTTGTAACCTCAGGATCATTTCTGGATCAAAAATGGTTAATTTTGCTAATCTGTACATACAATTTATATTTTCTAAACTCACCGAAGCTCCAACGAGCCAAAGTTGTGTTACAGGCTCCTAAACTTGCTAAGTTGCTCCAGAATAGTAAAATAAGGATTATTGATTATTTTAAAGAAATTTGTTTGATGTTTTAAACACTGGAGCTATAGAATTAACTTCTTCTTCCCCAACTCTGGCGAGTTGGAGAAGTCTGTTATAAAGGATTTAAGAAGCATTTAAGGAGCTCAAAAGCTTCACTGCGATGCACTGAAGCTATTTTAACTTTCAAATCATTGTAGCAATCTTTCCTTTATTCTGTCGAACACACACATATTTTGGTTCAGGCGGCAAGTCTGAAACCCTAGGAATTAAGGACAGAACACAAATCTAAAGATCTGAATGAGTTCCAGATGATGAGAAGACTCTAATTGAGGCATTGATTTCTTAGGAGGAAGCTTTAAATAGAAAGTCAATCTTTGAGCTTCTATAGTCAAACCTGAGTCTGATAATGGTGTTCTGAGCTTGAATTGAGGAATTGAGATGTGGAAATTGTTTCTGATATTCTGTTTAATGTTTTTAGAAAGAATAAAGTAAGCTCAGATGGTGTATTTAGTGAAAACTTTATTTTTGTCAGGTTGGGTTACTTTCGAACCCAAACCAACAGAAGCACTGTTTTGTTGAAATTCAAACTTAAAACCTACCCAGATTGATTTCTTATAACCCTTAGAATTAATCTAAATAGATTAGGAACACTTTTAAAGTGTCTATTGCACTTATTGAAATCTAAAAATCAACCTCTGAAGTTTTTGGAGAAGAGAAAAGCTTCTCTGCAGGTTCTGAAGGTCTTAAGATTTTAAAATCTATCCTAACAGAAGTGGAATTGCTTATATAACAAATACAGACCTTCTAATAAGAGAGAGAAGTCCATCTGAGGACTCTCCTAACATAAAAACACTTCTAGCAAAGTAAAAAAAACCCGTAGAACCCCTAATTTCATCTCTTAAATTGAAATAGAAAACATCATTAAAACGTTAAATTGACCCTAAAATTGTGTAGATTACCTTTAGAGCTTTCTAACCAACTTTAAATCATCCTATTTGGAGCTCTGGGTAGAAAGTTACGCTTGTTTGAATTCGGGTCTGGAAGGGGTAGCTTTGTCCCACCTCAGATATTCACGAGCGCGTGCCTGGGAATAAAACTGATTTGTTCCTATGGCTATGAAGTCGTCAACGCTCGGCGCATCGGTTCCAATTCCTTCTGATCTGAGCATTGTTCTGAGTGTGCGGGCATATGCTTGAGGGTGTGCGCCCTTAGGGGTGTGCGAATGTGTTTGTGCCCTGGGAGGGCGAGTGTGGCCTAGGAGGCCGGGTTGAGCCGATGTGGCTCGAGACTATGAACCAATTATCAAATGAACCGAAATGAACCTAACTAAGATTAGGCGAGGATCGAGTAGGGTCTGGTCCCACCCTGATCTCAGGGTACTGTGTATCCTCGAAAGGACCTCGTAGCAAATAAAAAAACCTCTGGTTTAAAAAGTAAAAAAAACCTGGTTCAGCTGAAAGCTTAAGGAAAGAGAAGCCATTGAAGGATGCTAAGTGCTAAAGGAGAAGGCTCAAACGCTATGAAGTGTTAAGGAAAAGAAAAACTAACAAAGGAGAAAAAGTAAGGTTAGAAGAGAAGGCAGGAAGAAATGAATGCTTAAGGAAGAAGAGAAGGAAGATAAGAAGGCACGAACAACACAAGAAAGGTAAGAAGAAAGAGAGCTCGAGAGAAGAAAATAAAAGAGAGAAAGAAGAAGATTAGAGGTTGTAGAGAGATGAAGAGATAAATGAATTTTCTCTTGCATAATTACTTTTTGTACTTAATTGTAAAAGGCATGTTTTAATTGGATAACTTTTTAATTGCCTTAATTTCTTAGAATGAAATAAAATTGAAAATTAGCATGTTTATTGTTAATAAAGTACAACATTTTGAGTAAATATGTTTGCATATGGAATTTTGTATATCCTTTATAGTTAAATATTTTGACAAAATTCATGTTATGAAAATTAAACTAGTTTTACCTCCAAAACTTAAAGAGATAAAAGAAAATTGGAGAATTTGGAGAAATTATTATGCCTCCCAGTGAACGACCTGGACTCAACTAGTAAAAATTTCCAAAATGTTAGGTTAATTCGACCCTATACTACATAACTGACACAACTTCGAGTTAACCTAAGTGATTTCTTCTACTCTTAATTAAGTGAAATTAACTTAATTACTGAGTTGAGTGAACCCACCCTACCATAATGCAAAATGAAATCTAGATGCTGTCTGCCATACACACCTATATGGTTCAACCTAGGGGCATGCAGCTTCTAGCAGGTTGTTCGTGTTTTTTTTTTTGGCTACTTATGCACAAACAAATAAAGGATAAACAACCCACAAAAGAAAACCTAGATCTAAAGAAGAGGGAACATGCTCTTGAAAAGTTACCCAACATGGGACTAAAAGAAAGTCGAGGAACAAACTCCTAAAATGTACCCCAGAACAAGGTTCTTCGAAATGAATGTACTGAAATAAAGAGAAGAAAGAAAAATAAAAATCTATCTATAGCTAAAAGAATGAAATGAGGATGTGATCCTCCAGATATCTCCTCTAGTTGTGGAAACAAGGTCCACCAAGGCATTGTAGAGGCAGATGTGATGCTCCTTCTCCTAGTGTTGCAACTCTGCTGGCGATGTCAAGGATCGCCTGATCTCTAAGGCTGATGCGACAAGATGTCTCCAAATATGCATACCTCACACCAAAAAGATAATTGAATTGAAGTGTGCCTCAAATAAAATGTGTGAATCAATAAATAAATGAATGCAAGTTTAACAGGCTCGTTGCCTCCCCGGCAACGGTGCCATTTGATAAGTCGATTTTCACTTTTGAAAATGATGATTAAGATGATTTGTCGTATTTCTAAGTGGTTGAAAATCGACTAATCAAAGTAATTAAAATAACCACTCAATGAGGAGTGAGTCATATCAACAGGGAAGTAACAGCCTATTAAAACTTGTACGGATTAAAAATAAATGTTCACGATAAATTTCGTCAAGAAACCAAGTCAAAATCACTTTCAGATTAAGCAAACAACAAGAGCTATTGCTGAAATAGCAATTATGCACATTTGAAGGATATATTTTACAATGAGGCATAATATAATAATAATAAAATCTCACAATGGCAGCTAATGTAATCATTAATTGAGAGTGGAATACGGGATTCCCTTCGTGCTTGGAGTGCATGCACGACAGGCTACGGCTGGAGGCAAGATTCACGGTGAAGGATAAGACCTCCGAGCCGCTTCCGATGGCAGTGGTGGTTTGAAGAATGGCAGCAAGAGATGGCAGCGGCGTGAAGGAATGGATGGTGGGTGCCGACCGCAACCCCTATTTGCTGCCGGCGGAGAGGAGGGAACAGAGATCGTGGCACGCGACAGTTGCAGAGACGGTGGTGTGCGCTAATGGTGGTGTGCGCAGGCGACGAGAGGGATGCGTGGGTTGGAGGCGAGGAGGCGCAGGGGGACACAAGTGCTGCCTGATAAATGCAAGTATATCATCATTCTTATGCATTAAAACAAACCTAGCACTTAGGATTTTGCTCTGCAAATGGGTTTTTTGGGTCGCATTTAGGCATAAAATAGGTTAGGCATGCAGTGCACTCGTTATTTTATTTTTGATATGTTTCTTAGAGTGTTAGGGATAAGTAGAGAGTCAGATCCCCAGAACCTTTGCACTCAGGAAGGAAACTGTTGAAGAGGAAGCTGAATCAGGCAAGGAATCAGCTAATTCCAACTCATCATGGCTGGATACTAGCGTCGTTGAACTAAGGTTAACTCCATTCAGCTCATCTTAGCAAAAAGGTAGCTCAAGAGAGCCCATCTTAGCTCACCCTAGCTCAGGTTAGCTCAGATCCAGCTCAACTCAGCTGAGTCTAGCTCATCTCACCTTCCACCAGTTCATTGGGAGCTTTAGCTAGCTCAACTGAGTTGACTTGAGTCCACCTCCGCTCAAACTTAGCTCACCTTAGCTCCAGCCAACTCACAATAGCTAGACTCTAAGCTAGCTGAGCTACTACTTATTAACTAGTAGCCTAGCTAGATCTAGAGTTCTCATCAGAGGTAGCTCCAGCTCAACCTGGCTCCAGCTAGGTTAGGGCCAGCTCAACTGAACTCAACTACCTAAGCTTGGATACTTGCATAAGAACTAAGTATCTAAGCTCAGTAGTTGAGCTCCCATTAAAGCTACCTTAGCAACCTTAGCTCCAGTGTACCTGATGCCAACTCCAGAATGCTGTCCCTCAGCTCTCATCCATGAAACCTTAGCTCGTCTAGCTTTACTCTACTAGCTAAGCTAGCTTAGCTAAACTCTACTCCACCAAAAACTTTCGTGGCCGTCCACTCTTCAACCCTTAACCCTAAACAAACCCTAAGCCAACCTATCATTGGTGCCAACCGGCACCAACCACCACCACTCACACCCCTTCAAGTTGGTGCCAAAAACACCACATGCACCACTTCCTTTTGGTGCTAACTTCCCCTTACATCCTAACCCTACACATCACCACCTAAGGCCATCCCCACTTCCCACCTATCCCCTTCTAGAAACCTGCGCTTGGCACCAAACAAAACCCTCCAAAACTACCTGAATCCCTACCTTAGTTGGTGCCAAAAACCACCCCCTACGCCCCTTCATTTGGTGCCAACACTTCCTCCCATCTACACCCTACTTATTACCCCTCAACCTATCCTAACCCTCCATCTAGTGACGCCACCTAACTCCCCCCCTAACCCATCTAAAGTGGCGCCAACTCCCTTAACTCCACCACAACTACCACCTCAAGCATCCCTCCTCTCTGGCGCCACCCTATATCTACCCTCCATCACATAACCACCACCATATAACTCCATCTCCACCCTACAACACACCTAACCATACCCTTAACCCTAGCTACCACTTAGGGTTGGTGCTAACCACCAAGTACCCCACCATTTTGGCACCAACAACCCTTGCCCTAGGATCCTATAACCACCATCTAACCCCATCATAGCCATCCATCCTATAACATCCCTTAACCCCCTACCACCACCATTAAATCTTCACCCTTTTCTACAGTTTTCTACCCATATTTCTACCTATATAGAAGGTCAAGAGAAGAAGAAAAAGAAGAAGATTAAGGGGATACTCTATTTCCTTGGTTCTTTCTCCACTTCTCTTCTCTCTTGTGCCCATGCTAGCCAAGGAAGGAAGCCAGGCATTGGAGGACAACCTAGGGTACACACCTACCCTAGGAACTGGAGGATTTGAGGGTGGTATACTACCATGGTTGGAGGAGGAATCAAAGGTGGTCCATGCCACCTTAGGAGAAGCCTTTGAAGGTGGATGGACCATGCCACCTTAGGAGAAGCCTTCGAAGGTGGAATTCCACCCACCTTGGAGGAGTCAAGCACGCCCCCCTTGGGCTTGCTTGGAGGAGTTCATCAACTTGGAGAAGCCTTGCGAGAAGTAGGAGCTCTTTTTGATTGCAGGAGCAACCATAATTGGAGCAAGAGCCATGCCATCCTCACCATCATTTTAGAGGATAGCTATTTTTATTTTATCTTTGCACTTTTAATTCTAGTAGTTGAAGCATTCTGCTACTAGGTTTTTATGTAAAATAATTCCTCATTTTTATTAAAGTTGCCTTTTTTGCAATTTTGTCACATTTGATTGCTTTTGTTCTAGAACTTTTCACTCCCTCTCTTTAATTACTCTAGGCCCCCACATGCCTAGAGTGAGCTTAGGGAGAGGCTCTACTTGTCCCCTTAGTAGCAGTATAGTGGATTAGCTGTTAGTTGTTTCGAAATCTCTTCAAAATTCATATTGCTCGTTACTTCACAAATCCATAAAAATTATATATTTAAAAGATTGAAAAGAAAGTTAAGTTTCATTCCCAAGAAAGAGGCTTGAATTTTGCAAAATATTGCCTCCTTGGATGACCCTAGATGCTCCCCTAACTAGGTTACAAAATTTAAAAGCGAACGGATTTACGCTTTACAGCGACTTAAAACCCTAATCTTAAAAACCACATAATTTTTGCGATCACCTTTTTGGTGCCGTTGCCGAGGAAGCACGGCTTTGCAAATTATTTTTCTCTTGCATGAAGTGGATCTCATCCCCTTGCCTCTCTTCTTTCTTGTGTGTGTAGGAACTATAGGAAGAAATGGAGAATTTGGAAGCGAGAGCTCAAAGTTCCTTTTCTTCCCACGATTCTAGGTTGGTTTCTTTTTTCTTGTCACACTTAGCCTAAAAGACTACCAAAATACATTAAACTTGGCTTTCAGGATCTTAAACATCAAATTTTGGTAGATTGATACCTTTAAAACCTATTGTTTGATTGATTGCTCCATTAAATACCACCCTATCTTAAGTGCGGGTATTCTATTTTTTTGGATCTAGACTTCTATCCAGATTTGAAAAATCTATTCCAAACACCACATGCCTCTTAAAATCTTGAAATTTCACCCAAAGATTTCAAATCAAGTTGGGAATTTATGTTCCAAATTTCAGAGTAATAGAATTTGTAATTAATTTTTAAAAATTCGTGGATTGCATAGGGGTCACACTGTTTATTCTTCTTGTTTTTCTACAATCCACGAATTTTTAGATTTTTTCTACATAGCTATTTTTTCTAAAATTTAGCTTTCTAGAATCCATGTAAAATTTTATACATCACATAAATTCATAAAAATTTTTAGAGGCCGGTGGTGGTATAGAAAGTCAAAAATACCCACAGGTATCATTTGTGAACTTTGACACTAGTACAAAGAAAAATTCAAAACAAATATCAAAAAAACTTTTAAAATATTAAAAAAATCTTTTCTGGAATCCTTATTTGATTTTCCTCAAAGTAGTGGTGTTGTTTGACTTGTTTGGACTACTTAATACAAAAATCCTAAAACCAATTCATTGGTAGTAATTTTCTATCTTAGAGATAATTGGATTAGGGTTTCTTTCTTTCTTTTTAGAGACCCACATTAAAGGAAATCAACTATCACCAATACAACTTATTTTTCCTTTGATTTTGGAGTTTCGAACTTGTTTGAAAATTTAAAAAGAGAAACCCTGAAACACATTGTATTAAATAAAATCCTAAAAGGCAAAAATACAAGAAATTATGTGACAACTTGTTTTCATTGGAATCAACTTCCAATTATTGCACACACATAAAAAAAATTGAAATAACAGGGCAATACGCAAATCATCGCTCTCCATATTCCATGTGCACATTAGTATCCTATACCTACATAAAATTTGTACTAACTTGACCCTTAAGGTTTCATCAACTTTGGCTTGCTACCTAGGTCTTAAGTTCTGTTTAGTTGATATCAATTCTATCATCTATATCTAGTGTTCAGGCTGAGGGGCTATGTCAAATGACTAGGCACAGGTTTGTACAAGCACCTAGGGATTTCCTAGGAAATGCTTGGGCCTAAACCTCTCCTTAAACAACTTGGCTAGATTTGTTGACAGAATGGGTATTCACTAGTTATTACTTATTTCATAGATAGACCAAGTCTTAGGATATTTTTTTAGGGAGTCACACTTAAGATTGGTCTAGAATTTGTTCTTTGAATTGCAAACTTTCTCTCATCCCCATCTCTTCTCCTCCCCTCCCATTTCTTCCTTTTTGCACGGGCAGTGGTCCAAAACTCCACACTTGGAGGGACCACTTGATTTTTTCCTCCCCAAAAAGACATGCATTTTTCCTCTTCTTTAAAAATGGAAAATCAAAATTGGTCCTCTCACCTACATGCTAAGTATTCTTTCCCTAATCTTTCCACCCATGAGGTTCTTAATCAGGCCCCCCCACCAAATTTCTACTCTATTATGGCTCAGTTACAAATTAAGCAACAATAGTTGCATAAGGATTTAACAAACCTAACCAACCAAGGGAGTCCTGCCACACCTACCCAAGCTCCACACATTCCACATCTCAACCCTTCTCACATCGCAAAGTGATAAAATTTGCATGCGACCCATGATGAGTACAATCATTATTTTGAGGCTTTCTATGGTGCAACAGGGAATTATAGTTATCCAAATCATTACCCCACTCAAAATGTCTCCACCTTCTAGGAGTAATTGCAAAATTCCTCTAATTGGAGGAATTATCCGGCTAAATCCTGGGCCAATCCTATTCCTCACCAACAACAGAACCTATTTGGAGGGCATGGTTCAAAATCAACTTATCAATTTGGGACATCTCATGAAGACATCAATGCCCAGATGTTGAAAACCATGCTGGATATGCAAAGAAAAACAACAGAAATAACCAGTGCTATTAATAATCTCAATGATCAATTTGGGGTTATTTCAAACCAAAGACTTGCAGGACACTCACCATCCCAACCCACACCAAACTTTGTCAATCACAGGAACCAACACCTAGGTGGACACCAACATCACACTGTTCAACCTCCTATTAACCAAATATCTTAGCACCAACCTAGTTTCTACCAACAACAGGCCCCCCCACCTCCTCCCAATGATAACCAAATTGCATATGCAGATATGCTGAGGAGTGGGAACACCTCCACTGATTTAGTGCCTTCAAATGAAATTGATGAAACTGATAAACGCCAGTTTATCAGCATTCTTATGCATTAAAACTAACCTAGCTCTTAGTATTTTACTCCGCAAATGGGTTTTTGGGCTGCATTTAGGCATAAATTAGGATAGGCATGCATTGCATTTTTTATTGTCGTTTTAATGTGTTTTTGTGAGTGTTAGGGATGTACAGATGCACAGATCCCTAAAACCCTAGCACTCAAGAAGGCAAATGGTGAAGGAGAAGCCCAGACTAGCTGGAACCCAGCTTGATCCAGCTCACCACAGCTGAAACCTAGCTTACTTGAACTAGGGTTAGCTCATCCCAGCTCCATTTAGCTAATCGTAGCTGGATGGTAGCTCAAGAGAGTTCACCTTAGCTCACCCTAGCTCAAGTCAGCTCAGATCCAGCTCAACTTAGCTGAGTCTAGCTCATCTCAGCTCCCACTAGTTCACAGGGAGCTCTAGCTAGCTCAGCTGAGTTGACAGGAGTTCACCTCAGCTTAGATCCAGCTCAACTTAGCTGAGTCTATCTCATCTCAGCTCCCACTAGTTCACAGGGAGCTCTAGCTAGCTCAGCTGAGTTGACAGGAGTTCACCCCAGCTCAGATCCAGCTACATCCAGCTCCACTCAACTCCAGGCAGCTGAAGAAGAATTCATCTCAGCTCAGGAAGCTCAAGTCCAGCTCCCGGGGACTCAGCTTAGCTCAACTCAGTTGAGCTAAGCTACCTTAGCTGCCTCAACCAGCTTGATTCTCCTCGGGAGCACCAGACCTAGCTCACCTTAGCTCATTTTGGTAGAAGCTAGCTCACTTTAGCTTGGCTTAGCAACTAGCAAAGAACTAGCAATCTAAGCCAGCTAGAGTAGCCCCATGCCAGCCTCTTCAGCAGCAGCCAGCTCTAGCTCCAGCTCCAGACTTCTCCTCCTCAGCTCTTCTCCCTGAAAACCCTAGCTCCAAATGCCTCCAACTCTACTCCCTACTAGCTAAGCTAGCTAAGCTGCTTAACTTAGCTAGTCCACCTCCATGGCACCAAAACCTATTACCCTACTACCTAAGCTCCAGCAAAAAGACCACCTACTCCTACTTTATTTTGGTGCCAACTATCCCTTCCATCACCACCCTACATCCACCATCAAAGCCCATCTCCACCCTCCATTTTTTCCCTCCAAAATTGCCTTCTAGAAGGTATTTTTGGAGGGAAAACCAAGGCACCTCTTCATTTCCCTCCCATTTTTCCCTCCAAAAATAACCAAGCACCCCTTCATTTCCCTCCAAAAACACCATAACCACCCCCCCTTCCCATCCTATAAATACCCTACCCTACCACCACATAATTCCCATCCTCCCTTAGTGTATTTTCTACCTACATCCACCTATACCTACGCCCAAGGAGAAGGAGTAGAGAAGGAGATTAAAGGGGCACACCACCAGCCCTTTTGGTGCCTTCTTCTCCCCACTCTCTTCAACTTGGGCCACGCCAAGGAGGAGGACTCTCCCACTTCAAGGAGGACGGCCAGGCAAAGGAGAAAAGCTTAGGGTGGACGTCCACCCTTGGAGAGAAACTTAGGGCACGCCCCCTTAGGGCTTGCCTTGGAGGTCATCACCTTGGCGGAGTTCTGCAAGGAAGGAGTTGAAGGATTCTTTTCAAGCTTGGGAGCCACCAACCTTGGAGCAAGAAGCCCTCTTCTTCACCATCTATTTAGAGGATTTGTGTTTTCTTTTACTTCAATTATCTAGTAGTAGAAGCATTCCTCTACTAGGCATTTTTGTTAAACACTTTATCAATTATCTAGTTGCCTTCTTCGTATATCTTGTTTGCATTTCTATTTGCTTATTTTCAGCATTCTTCACTTCCTCTCCCTAATTATTCTAGGTTTCCACTTGCCTAGAGTGAGCTTAGGGAGAGGCTCTACTTGCCACTTAGAAGTAGTATTTTAAATTGAAGTGTAAATCACCTTCCCGTCACCATTCCGCATGTTGTCTTAATTTAAAACAAAAAAATGATATATTGAAAAATACCAAAAAGAAAGTTGAGATTGTATTCCAAGCAAGAGAATCACTATTGCAAACATTTGGCCTCCTTGGACGACCCTAGATACTCCCCTATCTAGGAATATAAATTTAAGAGTTGATCGGTTTTACGCATTACAATGACGTATTTTAACAAACCGCGTGAAATCGCCATCACTTTTTGGCGCCGTTGCCGGGGAGGCATGGCTTTGCATTAACTCATTTTCTCTTGCTTGAAGTGGATCTCATCCCCTTCTCTTTCTTTCTTTTGTGTGTGCAGGAACTACAGCGGGAAAGCGGGAATCTGGAAGCGCGAGCTTAAAGATCCTTTTCTTCCCGCGAAAATTCAGGTTGGTTCCTCTTTCTAGTCACATAATTAATTAAAACTACCAAAAATATATTAAACTTGGCTTTCAGGACCCTAAACACTTAAATTAAGTGGAGTGGTGCATTTTAAAATCATTGTTTGCTTGTATGCTTCTTTAGCACCATTCCATTGCAAGTATTGGTGTTCTGTTTTTCGGGTCTGGATTTTTGTCCAGACTTGAAAAATCGATTCCTAACACCACAGGCCTCCTAAAATCATAAAATTTCATAGAGTGATTCCCAATTAAGTTTGGAACATCTGTTCCAAATTTCAGATCAATTGGATTTGTATTTAATTTTTAAAAATTCGTGGATTACAGAGGGGTCACACCCTCTAATCTTCCTATTTTGCTACTGTCCGCGAATTTTCAGAATTTTTATACTCATTCAATTTTTGTGAAATTTATCTTGTTGGAATCCCTGTGAAATTTTACATATCATATAAAATCATAAAAATTTTCTGAGGTCGGTGGTAATACTGAAAAGTCTATAATACCCACGGGTATTATTTCTGGACTTTGACACCAGTACAATTAAAAATTCAAAACTATTATGAAACAAATTCCTAAAATCTTACAAAAATCTTTTATGGAATCCTTGTTTGATTTTCTTCAAAGTAGTGTTGTTTGACTTGTTTGGACCACTACTTAATTCTGAAAGCTAAAAATAATTCATTGGTAGTTAAATTTCTGTCTCAGGGATAATTGGTTTAGGGTTTCTTCTTTCTCTTTAGAGACTCAATTAAAAGGAAATATACAATCACACATACAACTTGTCTTTCCTTTGATTGTGAACTTTCAAACTTGTTTGAAAACTTAAAGAGAAAAACTCTAAAATTCATTTAATTAAATTACATCCTAAAAGACAAAAATATAAAAAAATTGTGTGACAACTTGATTTTCATTGGAGCCACTCTCCAATTCCTACACACACACAAAAAAATCAAATAACAGGGCAACAACCCAATAAACGCCCTCCACATTCCGTGTGCACTATAGAATCTTAGACCTAATTAAAATTTGTAGCAACTTGACCCCTAAGGCTTTATCAACTTAGGCTTGCTATTTAGGTCTTAAGTTTTCTTTAGTTAGTACCAATTCTGTCATCTATATCTGGTGTTCAGGCTGAGGGGCCGTGTCAAACGACCAGGCGCGGGTTTGTACAAGCACCTGGGGTTTTCCCTGGGAAACGTTTGGGCCCAAACCTCCCCTTAAGCAACTTGGCTAGATTTGTTGATAGAACGGGTATTCACTATTGACTACTTATTTCCTATATAGACCAAGTCTTAGGTTATTATTAGGGAGTCACATTTAAGTTAGGTCTAGTTTTGTCTGTTTGATTTGCACACTTTCTCTCATCTCCATCTCTTCTCCTCCCCTCCCGTTTCTTCCATTTTGCACGGGCGGCGGTCCAAAACTCCACACTTGGAGGGACCACTTGATTTTGCCTCCCCAAGAAAAGACTTTTCTGCATTCTTCCTATTCTTTTAAAATGGAAAATAAAAATTGGTCCTCTAACCTGCATGCTAATTTTTCTTTCCCCTATTCTTCCACCCAGGAGCTTCTTAATCAGGCCCCTCCACCAAATTTCTACTCTATCATGGCTCAGCTACAAGTTAAGCAACAACAGTTGCATAAGGATTTAACAAACCTGGCCAACCAAGGGAATCCTGCCACACCTGCCCAAGCTCCACACATTCCACATCTCACCCCTTTTAACACCCGCAAGAGAGAAAATCTGCATAAATCCCATGCTGAGTATAATTGTTATTCTGAGGCTTTCTATGGTTCAACAGGGAATTATGTTTATCCCAATCATCACCCCACCCAAAATGTCCCTACTATCCAGGAGAAATTGAAAAATTCCTCTAATGGGGGGGATTATCCGACCCACTCCTGGACCAATCCGGTTCCACACCAACAACAGAACCCGTTTGTAGGGTATGGTTCAAATCAGACTTATCAATCTGGGCAATCTCAAGAAGACATTAATGCCCAGATGATGAAAACCTTGCAAGAGTTACAAAGAAAAACAAAGGAAACAACCCATCTTATTAACAATCTCAATGATCAAATTGGAGATATTCCGACTCAAAGACCTGCAGGACACTCACCATCCCAACCCACACCAAACTTTATTAATCACAGGAACCAACACCCGGGTGTCTACCAACATCAGAACCACATGATTCAGCCTCCTATTAACCCAATATCACAGCACCTACCCAGTTTCTTTCAACATCAGGCCCCCCTACCTCCTCTCAGTGAACACCAAGCTGCATATGCAGAGACTATGAGGAGTGAGGAAACCACCATGGATTTAAGGCCTTCTCAATCAAATGATGAAACTGATTCTCAACCAATGCAGATTGACCCCCCTAACCTTAATAAGGAAGAAGAAAAAGAAACCCCAAAAACACTTGATTCAAACCCTATTTCCCACTCTCAAAAACTGCAATCCAACAATCCAAAATCAGAGCCCTCTGACCACAATTCTTTGGATTTATTTGAGCAAGTCGAGAGGAATATTCCCTTCCTAGATTCCCCCCATGCCTCTAAAGAATTTACTGCAAAAGGGCATGATCAGAATCTAGAAAGGTTGGTCCTTTCAAAGACAGCCAACTCAGTTTTTCAGAGCAAGCTGCCTTTCACAAAAAAGTACCAGGGCACATCACTTATCTCAATTGTCATAACTGACACCATTTTTCGTGCCCCTCTCGACTTAGGTACCTCTAGTAATCTCATCCCCCCTGTCTTATTCGAGGAATTTCGATTCAGTGATTTAAAACCTACCAAGGTTCAATTTCAATTGGAAGATCGATCTACCATTCAACCACGGGGAGTTGTTGAGGATAGTATTATCAAGGTCCGGAATTGTCTATTTTCGGTAAATTTTCTGGTCCTTGACATAGAGGTACCCAAGGCTCTCATTAATGCCATCCTTGGAAGACCTTTTTTGATTATTGCAGCAGCTAATATCAATTCTCATTCTGGGAAAATGAATATAAGTTGCAGTAACCAGACCTTCTCATTAGATTTATTTCAAGCTTCCAAGAGGTCCATTAATCACAAAATTTTTGAGGACACTGATAATAAAATGGAAGCAGTATTTGAAATGTCTATGTTGATCCAATCTCATTCATCTTTGACCACTATTGATCTAGATTTTATTGATTCTTATTCTACGGATAGTTATGTGGTCCAAGACTTTCCAGATCAACTAGGGTTTGACTTTCCCCCTTTTCATCTTCCTGAAACATCCACACTAACTTCACACACCCTACATCTCATTGACTCCATTCCCCATCCCTTTCCATTGGACCTATCACTCGACCCACCAGAATCTGAAAATTTACAAGCACTTAAACCATGGCCAGATCTGGGTCATTTTTCCATTTCTCTATTTTATTTTGATCCCTTTATCTTTACCACTCATCTTTTTAGGAATCTTGAGGAAGACACTTTTATTGCGGACATTCAAGTGTCCAATTATTTACATGATCTTACGTCTTCCGTGCATACCTTCACGCCCGGCTGAATGGCGTAAAAGATAGCACTGGATGGGAGGTAACCCATCATTTTCTTGCTTTCCTTTTTTCTTCTTTTTCCAGGTTTTATTCATCCTAAACCTGACCGTTCTTCACTAAGGTGATTCCTTTTCCCTCCTAATGCATGAGGACATGGCATATCTTAAGCATGGGGGGGTGTTTTTAAATTTCTACGATCGATTTAGGATGTTTAAAACCTAAAAACATGCATTTTTCTTTAATTTATTTCCTACTTGCATACCCAAAAAAAAATAATAAAAAGAAAAAAAAATAAAAAAAAAATGTTGAAAACTTTTTGAGGAAAAATTTTGAAATCAGGACTAAGGTCGAAAAATTCACTTCTGGTACAATGGGATTTAATCTTTAACAAACTAAGGATGAGGATTTGGATCTAATCATTAGAATTCCAGGGTCTATTTTAGACTTGATCAGATATCCTTCTCTAAAATTCCACCTGAACTCATGATAGTTCAGGTGACTTGATCCTATTTTGTAATATGGAAAGTATTTGACTTAGTTTTTGACTCAAAAACTTGCGGTTCTCGAGAAACTTCTTGTGTCAATTTTCACACACAAGCTAACATTTAAAAACAACTAAAAATTTGAAAAACTCCCTTGTTTGGATTTAGTAAAAGTCTGAATCAGGTCATTGGTTTGAGTTCCCACCGTCGAGAAGAAGGAAAATACCTTCTTTGAGGACGCGATGTCAACATGTTACCGCCTCGGCGCTGCTCTATATCTATATTTCATATCTTTAGACGGAGCATTAAAGCGCATTTCAGCAGCTCAAGTGTCTTGGACGGTGCTCTACCTATAGCGTCGGAGCAAGAGCTTGAGTTTGCTTGGAGCGCCCCTTTTCACCGCATCGTGTTTTGGGGTTGTGAGCTCCTGGGTGGTGTCATGGACAGTGCTATCCCGAAGTACTGGCGCCAGAGCCCCCTCGAGGAATGGTAATGGGAATGATGATACCGGCACATCTGTTGTAAGACTAAGCTAAAAATAAGCATGGGGGAGAGAAAAAAAAAAAAATAATAATAATAATAATAACACGTCCTTATTAAGGTTGGCTTTTCACAAGCACCGACACAAGGTTTTAAAGGAATTTGCAAGTTGCGAATCAGATTCACGAGCCAGAAAAATCCTAAAAACAAACATTTCAAGTCATCTGAATTAACAAGGGGTTAATTTGTGAATTTTCTGAGGATATATTGATCTCGTTCTATCTAATGGTTAGATCCAAAAATAAATCCTGATTTTTATCTTCAACAAATCCCGTATCTCCTGTGTTTTAATCTACCAAGGTCCCTTAATCTCTTTTTCTCCTCAAAAGTCAAATAATTAGATTTCCCAAAAATTCCGTTTTCCAAAAAAATTAAAGTTTTGCTAAGAGACTAGCAAAAGATAAGCATGGGGGTGTGATAAACGCCAGTTTATCATCATTCTTATGCATTAAAACTAACCTAGCTCTTAGTATTTTACTCCGCAAATGGGTTTTTGGGCTGCATTTAGGCATAAATTAGGATAGGCATGCATTGCATTTTTTATTGTCGTTTTAATGTGTTTTTGTGAGTGTTAGGGATGTACAGATGCACAGATCCCTAAAACCCTAGCACTCAAGAAGGCAAATGGTGAAGGAGAAGCCCAGACTAGCTGGAACCCAGCTTGATCCAGCTCACCACAGCTGAAACCTAGCTTACTTGAACTAGGGTTAGCTCATCCCAGCTCCATTTAGCTAATCGTAGCTGGATGGTAGCTCAAGAGAGTTCACCTTAGCTCACCCTAGCTCAAGTCAGCTCAGATCCAGCTCAACTTAGCTGAGTCTAGCTCATCTCAGCTCCCACTAGTTCACAGGGAGCTCTAGCTAGCTCAGCTGAGTTGACAGGAGTTCACCTCAGCTTAGATCCAGCTCAACTTAGCTGAGTCTATCTCATCTCAGCTCCCACTAGTTCGCAGGGAGCTCTAGCTAGCTCAGCTGAGTTGACAGGAGTTCACCCCAGCTCAGATCCAGCTACATCCAGCTCCACTCAACTCCAGGCAGCTGAAGAAGAATTCATCTCAGCTCAGGAAGCTCAAGTCCAGCTCCCGGGGACTCAGCTTAGCTCAACTCAGTTGAGCTAAGCTACCTTAGCTGCCTCAACCAGCTTGATTCTCCTCGGGAGCACCAGACCTAGCTCACCTCAGCTCATTTTGGTAGAAGCTAGCTCACTTTAGCTTGGCTTAGCAACTAGCAAAGAACTAGCAAGCTAAGCCAGCTAGAGTAGCCCCATGCCAGCCTCTTCAGCAGCAGCCAGCTCTAGCTCCAGCTCCAGACTTCTCCTCCTCAACTCTTCTCCCTGAAAACCCTAGCTCCAAATGCCTCCAACTCTACTCCCTACTAGCTAAGCTAGCTAAGCTGCTTAACTTAGCTAGTCCACCTCCATGGCACCAAAACCTATTACCCTACTACCTAAGCTCCAGCAAAAAGACCACCTACTCCTTTATTTTGGTGCCAACTATCCCTTCCATCACCACCCTACATCCACCATCAAAGCCCATCTCCACCCTCCATTTTTTCCCTCCAAAATTACCTTCTAGAAGGTATTTTTGGAGGGAAAACCAAGGCACCTCTTCATTTCCCTCCCATTTTTCCCTCCAAAAATAACCAAGCACCCCTTCATTTCCCTCCAAAAACACCATAACCACCCCCCCTTCCCATCCTATAAATACCCTACCCTACCACCACATAATTCCCATCCTCCCTTAGTGTATTTTCTACCTACATCCACCTATACCTACGCCCAAGGAGAAGGAGTAGAGAAGGAGATTAAAGGGGCACACCACCAGCCCTTTTGGTGCCTTCTTCTCCCCACTCTCTTCAACTTGGGCCACGCCAAGGAGAAAGACTCTCCCACTTCAAGGAGGACGGCCAGGCAAAGGAGAAAAGCTTAGGGTGGACGTCCACCCTTGGAGAGAAACTTAGGGCACGCCCCCTTAGGGCTTGCCTTGGAGGTCATCACCTTGGCGGAGTTCTGCAAGGAAGGAGTTGAAGGATTCTTTTCAAGCTTGGGAGCCACCAACGTTGGAGCAAGAAGCCCTCTTCTTCACCATCTATTTAGAGGATTTGTGTTTTCTTTTACTTCAATTATCTAGTAGTAGAAGCATTCCTCTACTAGGCATTTTTGTTAAACACTTTCTCAATTATCTAGTTGCCTTCTTCGTATATCTTGTTTGCATTTCTATTTGCTTATTTTCAGCATTCTTCACTTCCTCTCCCTAATTATTCTAGGTTTCCACTTGCCTAGAGTGAGCTTAGGGAGAGGCTCTACTTGCCACTTAGAAGTAGTATTTTAAATTGAAGTGTAAATCACCTTCCCGTCACCATTCCGCATGTTGTCTTAATTTAAAACAAAAAAATGATATATTGAAAAATACCAAAAAGAAAGTTGAGATTGTATTCCAAGCAAGAGAATCACTATTGCAAACATTTGGCCTCCTTGGATGACCCTAGATACTCCCCTATCTAGGAATATAAATTTAAGAGTTGATCGGTTTTACGCGTTACAACGACGTATTTTAACAAACCGCGTGAAATCGCCATCAGAAACCTACTCTCGGCCTATCCAAATCAACTCTCCTAACCCCACTCAGGAAGATGAAAAGGAAATCCCAAAACCACTTGATTTAAATCCTACTGCTCACTCTTAAACACTGTCATTCGATCATTCTAATAAAAAATCAGAGCCCTCTCACCAAGATCTTTTGGACTTATTTGGGCAAGTCGAGAGGAATATCCCCCTCCTAGATGCCACCCTTGCCTTTGCTAAATTTTTGGAAGAAAAGTTTACTCCAGCAGGGGAGGCCCAGAATCTAGGAAGAGTGGTCCTTCCTAGGACAACAAGCTCAGTTGTTCAGAGCAAGCTTCCTCACACAAAAAGGGCCCGGGTGCATCTCTCATCTTGGGTGTCATAAATGACACCACTTTTTTTCGCGTCCCTCTCGACTTAGGTACCTCCATTAATATCATTCCCCCGGTCATATTCGAGGAATCTCAATTCGGTGCTTTTAAACCTACTAAGGTTCAATTTCAATTGGGAGATCGATCTATCATTCAACTGCGGGGAATCATTGGAGATCATATTGTCAAGGTCTGGAATTGTCTAAATCCGGTAAATTTTTTGGTCCTTGACATAGAGGTACCTGCAGCTCTCACTAATACCATTCTTGGATGACCCTTTTTGATTACCACAACAACTAATATCAACTCTCATTCTGGGAAAATGAATATAAGTTGCAGTAACCAAATTTTCTCATTAGATTTATTTCAAGCTTCCAAGAGGTCCATTGATCATAAAATTTTTTAGGACATTGATAATACAATGGAAGCAATTTGTAAGAAATCTTTGTTGATCAAATCCTACTCAGCTTTGACCACCATGGATCTAGATTTTATTTATTCCAATTCTAACGAAGATTTTGTGGTCCGAGACTTTTCAGAACAGCTAGGGTTTGACTTTTACTCTTTCAATCTTCCTGATTTTTCACTAAAAACATCTACACTAACTTCACCCACCCTACATCTCATTGACTACTTTCCTGCTCCCTTTTCATTGGACCTACCACCCAATCAACTAGAGTCTGGCATTTTACATGCAGTTAAACCATGGCCAGATCCGAATCATTCTTCCATTTTTCCATTTCATTTTGATTCTGTTTTCTTTACCATTCATCTTTTCAAGGATCTCGAGGAAAACACATTTCTTGAGGAAATTCAAGTATCCAATTATTTACATGATTATTCATCTTTGGTGCATACCTTCACGCCCGGCTGAATGGTGTAAAAGATAACACTAGATGGGAGGTAACCCATCATTTTTCCTACTTTCCTTTCTCCTTTCTTTTTCCAGGTTTTGACCATCCTAAACCTAATCGCCCTTCACTAAGGTAATCCGTTTCCCCTCCTAATGCATGAGGACATTGTATATCATAAGCATGGGGGGTGCCTTTAAAATTTTGATGATCGATTTAGGATTTTTAAAACCTAAAAACATGCATTTTCTTTTGACATTTTAGTTTCTTGCATGCATACCCAAAAAATAAATAAATTAATTAAAATATTGATAACTCTTCCAGGAAAATTTTGAAATCAGGACTAAGGTTGAAAAACACACTTTTGGAACAATGGGATTTTATCTTTAACAAACAAGTGATGAGGATACGGATCTGATCATTAGAATCTTAGGGTCTATTTTTAGACTAGATCAGATATCCTTCTCCAAAATTCCACCTGAACTCATGATAGTTCAGGTGACTTCATCATCTTTTATAATATGAAAAGTATCTGGCTTAGTTTTTGATTCAAAAACTTACTTTTCTTGTGAAACTTCCTGTGTCAAATTTCACACACAAGCCAACACCGAAAAATCACTAAAAGTTAGAAAAAACCCCTTGTTTGGACTTAGTAAAAGTCTGAAGTAGAACATTCGTTTGAGTTCCCATCGTCGAGAAGGAGGAAAATATCTACTTTAAGGATGCGATGTCAACATGTTACCGCCTCGGTGCTGGTTCATATCTATATTTCATATCTTTAGACAAAGTACTAAAGCGCATTTTAGCAGCTCAAGTGTCTTGGACGGTGCTCTACATATAGTGTCGGAGCAAGAGCTTGAGTTTGCTTAGAGCACCCCTTTACACCGCATTGTGTTTTGAGGTTGTGAGATCCTGGGTGGTGTCATGGACAGTACTATCTTGAAGTACTGGTGCCAGATCCCCCTCGATGATTGGTAACGGGAATGATGATCCCGACACATTTGTTGTAAGATTAAGCTTGAAATAAGCATGGAGGACACCAAAAAAAAAAGTTTTAAACTAGAAACACATCTTCATAAATGTTGGCTTTTCACTAGCAAGAACACAAGGTTTTAAATGTTATTGCAAGTTGAGAATCATATTCAAGAGCTAGAAAAATCCTAAAAATAGAAATTTCAAGCCATCTGAATTAATAAGGAGTTAATCTGTGAATTTTCTAGAGGATATATTGATTTCGGTTTGTCTAATTTTTGGATCTGAAAACAAATCCTGATATTTATCTTTAACAAATCCCGTACCTCCTATATTTAAACCAACCAAGGTCCCATAATCCTTTTTTTTCTCAGAAGTTAAAAAAATTAGATTTCCCAAAAGTTTCATCGTGTAAAAATTAAAGTTTTGGTAAGAGACTAGCAAAAGATAGGCATGTGGGTGTGATAAATGCTAGTTTATCATCATTCTTACGCATTAAAACAAACCTAGCTCTTAGGATTTTCCTCTGCAAATGGGTTTTTTGGGTTGCATTTAGGCATAAAATTGCTTAGGCATGCATTGCATTTTTTATTTTATTTTTGATATGTTTCTTGGGGTGTTAGGGATAAACAAATAGTCAGATCCCCAGAACCCTAGCACTCGAGAAGGCAACTGTTGAAGAGGAAGCTCAATCAGGCTAGGACTCAGCTAATTCCAACTCATCAAGGCTGGATACCAGCTCCCTTGGGCAAAGGTTAACTCCATTCAGCTCCACTCAGCTCATCTTAGCTGAATGGTAGCTTAAGAGAGCACATCTTAGCTCACCCTAGCTCAGGTTAGCTCAGATCTAGCTCAACTCAGTTGAGTCTAGCTCACCCCAGCTCCCACCAGTTCACTAGGAGCTTTAGCTAGCTCAACTGAGTTGACTTGAGTCCACTTCTGCTCAAGCTCAGCTCACCTCAACTCCAGCCAGCTCACAATCGCTAGACTCTAAGCTAACTGAGCTACTAGTTGTCAACTAGTAACTTTGCTAGATCTAGAGTTCTCATCAGAGGCAGTTCTAGCTCAACCTGGCTCCAGCTAGGTTAGTTCCAGCTCAACTGAACTCAACTACCTAAGCTTCGCTACTTGCATAAGAACTAAGTAGCTAAGGTCAGTAGTTGAGCTCCCAATGAAGCAACCTCAGCAACCCTAGCCCTAGAGTACCTGATACCAGCTCCAAAATACTCTGCCTTAGCTCTCATCCATGAAACCCTAGATCCTCCAGCACTACTCTACTAGCTAAGCAAGCTTATCTAGCTTAGCTAAACTCCACTCCAGCAAAATCCTCCATGGCCATCCACTCTTCAACCCTTAACCCAAACCAAACCCTAACCCAACCTATCCTTGGTGCCAACCCACACCAACCACCACCACTCACACCCCTTCAAGTTACACAAAAAACACCACGTGCACCCCTTCATTTTGGCTCCAACTTCCCCTTAAATCCTAACCCTGCATATCACCACCTCAAGCCATCCCTACCCCCCACCTAACCCCTTCTAGAAACCTACACTTGGTGCCAAACCTAACCCTCCATAACTTCCCTAAACCCTACCTTAGTTGGCACCAAACATCACCCCTTACACCCCATCATTTGGCACCAAGACTTCCTCCCATCTACACCCTACATATTACCCCCCAACCTATCCTAACCTTCCATCTAGTGATGCCACCTAACTCCCCCCCTTTAACACAACTAAAGTGGAGCCAAGTCCCTTAACTCCACCACAACTACCACCTCAAGCATCCCTCCTCTTTGGCGCCACCCTATCTCTACCCCCTATCACATAACCACCACCATATAACTCCATCTCCACCCTACGACACACCTAACCAAACCCTTAACCCTAGCTACGACTTAGGGTTGGTGCCAACCACCAAGTACCCCACAATTTTGGTGTGAACAACCCTAGCCCTAGTATCCTATAACCACCCTTAACCCCCTTCCATTCCTATATAAACTCCCTACCACAACCATTAAATCGTCACCCTTGGCTACAATTTTCTACCCATATTTCCACCTACATAGAAGGTCAAGGGAAGAACAAGAAGAAGATTAAAGGGATACTCTGTCCCCATGGTGCCTTCCCCTCTTCTCTTCTCTCTTGTGCCCACGCCAGCCAAGGAAGGAAGCCAGGCATTGGAGGACAACCTAGGGTACACACCTACCATAGGAAGTGGAGGATTTGAGGGTGGTACACTGCCACCCTTGGAGGAGGAATCAAAGGTGGTCTATACCACCTTAGGAGAAGCCTTTGAAGGTGGAATTCCATCCACCTTGGAGGAGTTATGCATGCCCCTTGGGCTTGCTAGGAGGAGTTCATCAACTTAGAGAAGCCTTGTGAGAAGAAGGAGCTCTTTTTAGTTGCGAGAGCAGCCGTAATTGGAGCAAGAGCCTTGCCATCTTCACCATCATTTTTGAGGATAACTATTTTTATTTTATTTTTGCACTTTTAATTCTAGTAGTTGAAGCATTCCTCTACCAGGTTTTTGTGTAAAACAATTCCTCATTTTTATTAAAGTTGCCTTCTTTGCAATTTTGTCGCATTTGATTACTTTTGTTCTAGCACTTTTCACGCCCACTCCCTAATTACTCTAGGCCTCCACGTGGCTAGAGTGAGCTTAGCGAGAGGCTCTACTTGTCACCTTAGTAGTAGTATAGTGGATTAGGTGTTAGTTGTTTCCAAATCTCGTCAAAATTCATATTACCGTTATTTCAAAAATCCATAAAAATTATATATTTTAAAAAAACAAAAAGAAAGTTGAGCTTCATTCCCGAGCAAGAGACTTGAATTTCATAAAATTTTTCCTCCTTGGATGGCCCTAGATACTCCCCTATCTAGGTTACAAAATCTAAAAGCAAATGGATTTACGCGTTGCAGCGACTTAAAACCCTAATCCTAAAAACCACGTAATTTTCATGATCACTACTTGCTACACGTGGTGGAGGTGTGCGCTGACAGACATGAGGCGAGCACACATGTGTTGGTGGAGCTGCTGGAGGATGTGCGAAGTTGTTGGAGTAGAGTACGCTCTGCGCGCATGGGCTAGAGGCGAGGGCTAGTGGGGGGGTGCTCTATTGTTGCTGGAGTAGCAACTTGTAATGGCTGCAAGCGGCGTTGGGCATGCAGTGATGATGCACTACAGGGGATCGGGCGTGTGGGGGCACCAAGCTGATGGTGGTAGTGATGCGTGTGGTGATGCACTCAAAGGGGTGCGCACACGCAGTTGAGGCGAGGAGGCACAGAGAGGTGGACCCACGCTTCTACTGTGTGCAAAGTAGGCACACGTGCATGCGCATGGCTGTACAGTGAGTTGGCAAGGGGTACATAGTCGATCTTTCACTTTAAAGTCGTTTGTAGTTTAATGTGGTGGAAAAATCGACTAATCAATATTTAACAAGAAATAACCACTCGTAGAGGAGCGGGTCGCATCCACAGGGAGGCAATGACGTATTAAAATTCGCACCAATTAAAAACGTTCGTTCATAGTTAGTTTGGACAAGAGTCAAGCCAAGATTGCCTTTAGATTAAGGTTTAAGCAAGAAACAATGCTGAAATGGCAATTATGAGAAACTAGAGGATATTTTCCACAATGCAGAATCAATAAAATATCATTAAAAAGTGGAAATGGCAGAAAATATAATTTCTAATTGATGGTTTACTGTAGCAAAATAGGGGAATTTTTCCCCTTTGTCTTGCGCGACGAGGAGCGGATGGCTGGGCGTGGGAAGCTCGGAGGAGGTCCCTTGGACCAAGAGCTTCGAATCGGTGGTGGCGGCGAGTAGCGCGGAGGCCGGAGGTGGCCGGACGAGCTCCGGCGGAGGTGCTGCAGCCAGTTAGCTTGCGCGGCCTGCTGGCGTGAGATATGCCGCGCGCTGCTGCTGGCGGCTCTGCAGGCGTGGGGGGGGAGCTGCAGGCGCGGGCGTGGCTGCTGCTGGTGGCGGGCGCGCGGGCGAAGGGATCTGCAGGCGTGGTGAGCGCTGATCTGCAGGAGCGGGGAAGAGCGGTTGGTGTTCTGCAGCTGTGTGCTGATCTGCAGGCGTGGGGGTGGGAGCGGGTGAAGTTCTGCAGGCACGGTTGG